>OW203735.1:11309627-12509627 GCA_934045075.1 Yponomeuta sedellus | reverse complement strand
GAAGAAGCTTGGATATTAGACAGTGGAGCATCAATGCACATGACTTTCAGGCGTGATTATTTTTGTGAATTGAATGAGTCTCAATACAGAAACAGTTTTGTTAAACTGGGAAATAAAGAAAGCATTAAAGTATGTGGCGAAGGTACCATTTTGATGAATAAGCAAGTGAATGGAAAATGGGAGCTTTGTAAACTTGAGAATGTTCTGTTTGTACCTGACCTACGGAGAAATCTTTTCTCAGAAGGAGCAGCCACCAGAAAAGGATATGTAATAGTAAAAAATAATGAAAAAGCAATGATCATGAAGAATGACATTGTTGTTCTGAATGCACAATTAACAGGAAACAATTTATATGAGTTGAACATGAAGACTATGAAACAAGAATATTGTAATTTAGTTCAAACAGATATAAAAATCTGGCATGAAAGATTGGGGCACTTGAATGTTAAGGAACTTCAAAATATGTCCAAAATTGGTGCAATTCCGGTTACACTGAGTGGAAATGAGAATTTTGTTTGTGAAGCATGCCAATATGGGAAACAAGCAAGACGTCCTTTCTTGAAATCTAACCGAGGTTCATTACAGCCTGGTGAAATTGTATATAGTGATGTATGTGGCCCCTTTGAAGAACCATCTGTGTCAGGTATGAAGTACTTTGTTTTGTTTAAAGATGGAGCTACTAGTTACCGTCAAGTGTACTTCATAAAACACAAGAGTGAAGTATTTAATTGCTTCCAGAAGTATAATGCAATTGTGAATAACAAGTTTCAACATGATGTGCACATCTTACATACTGATAACGGTTGTGAGTACGTAAACCTGGAATTTGCTTCATTTCTGGAGAATAAGGGAATAATACATGAGCGCACTGCCCCATACACTCCACAACAAAATGGGAGGGCAGAGAGAGAGATGCGTTCTGTCATGGAATCTGCTAGAACAATGCTTTATGCAAAGAACATTCCTTTAAACATGTGGGCAGAAGCTGTGAACTGTGCAATATATTTGCTAAATAGAAACACATCAAGCCAGACAGGAAATGTTACAGCATTTGAACTCTGGCATGGAGCAAAGCCTCATCTACATCATGTAAGAATATTTGGTTCTATTGGATATGTACATGTACCAAAAGAAAAGCGAAGAAAGCTTGATAAGAAAAGTGTCAAAATGTTGTTAGTTGGATATGAAAATGACAATTACAGAATGTATGATCAGTATACCAGGAAAATTACTGTGTCGCGGAATGTAAAGTTTGATGAATTTAGTACACCAGAACATAAAGAAAGTTTTTCAGAAATAAGATATACTCAAGAAGAACAAGAACCATCAACAATAACATCCCCACAAAGCGGGTTTCAAAATGAATGTCATGTACCACAAGAAAACTCTTCTGATGAAGATAGTATGCAGAGTTTAGAAGATGCTGATGACACATATCAGCCTCCAAGAAGCAAACAGTTAGAACAAGGAGAAAAGAGAAACATCACATTACGCCCTCGTCAAAATAAAGCGGAAGCTAATATCACCGAGTTGGAAATACCTAACACTTATGAAGAGGCAATGAATAGCCTCAATTGTCTTCATTGGAAGAAGGCTGTTGCTGAAGAGCTGGAATCACATGAAAATAACAAAACCTGGATAATGACTGATCGAACTGAGAAGAAGCCCGTATCTTGTAAATGGGTGTTCAGCATAAAGAAGAATAAGGATGGAGAAATAGTTCGATACAAAGCCCGACTATGTGCTCGAGGTTTTACCCAAGTAAAAGTCTTGGACTATAATGAGACTTTTTCCCCTACTAGCAGGTATGATTCTGTCAGAATATTACTTAGCATTGCTGCGAGAGAAGAGCTGCAAATAGAGCAATTTGATGTGAAAACAGCCTTCTTGTACGGTGAGCTCTGCGAAGAGATATACATGGAGGTGCCAGAGGGTGTGGAAGCTCAGCCTTCAAAAGTATGTAAGTTATTTAAATCCATTTATGGTCTTAAACAATCTTCTAGATGCTGGAATAAGAAATTTTGTTCTTTTTTAACTACTTATGGGTTTAAATCATGTCCATCTGATAATTGTGTATTTGTTGGATATTTTAATGATGTCAAAGTAATATTAATACTTTACGTTGATGACGGATTACTATTGGCTAAAAGTAGAATTGTTTTGTCTACTATATTAGATGATTTACAGCAAAACTTTGATATAAAGATTATAAAATGTAATTCATTTATTGGAATGGAAATAAATATAACTGAAGATTGTATAAGTATAAATCAAAAACAGTATATTGAGACACTAATTAATAAATTTAATTTGTCAGATGCTAAAAGTAACAGCACTCCTGCAGATGTAAATGTCCATTTATCTAAGAATATAAGTAATGTGCCTATTAATTTCCCATACAGAGAAGCAGTGGTAGCATTGTTATTCCTAGTATCTGTGTCTCGACCAGACATAGCTTATGCTGTAAATGTTGTAAGTAGGTATGTCAATGAACCCGGTCCATCACATGTTACAGCTGTAAAAAGAATCTTACGCTATTTAATTGATTCAAAAGATATGTCTATTGTTTATAAAGGTAACAGTGAATTAGTTGGATATTCTGACTCTGACTTTGCAGGTGATTTGGACACCAGGAAATCTAATACTGGTTATATATTTTTAATGAATGGGGGTCCTGTCACTTGGTCAAGCCGTAAACAAAATACTGTGGCATTGTCTACAACTGAGTCTGAGTACATGGCTGCTAGTGAAGCCACAAAAGAAATATTATGGCTTAGACAGTTTTTGTATGATATTGGTGAGCCACAAAACTCTGTCACTTTAAACATAGACAATCAGAGTGCAATAAAACTTATAAATAATCCTGTATTTCATAGGAGAAGTAAACATATTGATATAAGATATAACTTTATTCGAGAGAATGTTGCAAAGAAATTAGTAAATATTAAATATGTAGAAAGTTCAAACCAGTTCGCTGATTTCCTAACTAAAGCTTTGCCAGTCAATAAATTTAACTTGAATAGAGATAAGATTATGAAAATATGTAGAGTTGATTTAACTTGAATAGAAATAAGACTAAAAAAACATGTAGTAGAATAAGTTTTTGAAACAATAGAATGTGATTTAGTGTGTAATTAAATTCTGTTGTTAAAATGGTTAAATTGATGAGAAGCGACACCTTCTAAATTTAAGTGGGAGTGTTGAATATTTAAATTTAAAGATGTCTCCATAAATGCACTTAACATAGGAAATATAGGTGTCTCCGTAAACATAATTATGTTTTCATCTTTCGCCGTGAGGTGGTGCTGTTGTTCTATGACTGTATTCCTGAAAGTGTTATTTTGCTAAATAAAAGTATCGTGTTTTTCATCAGAAATCTTACTCAGTTTTATTGAAATATAGTTAAAACTCCAACAAAATCAATCAAAAATCATTTAATCAAAATCAATCTTTATTTCCGGCGCAGTGGAATTAGTAAAATAATTTCATATTGTCCACTCCTGCTTCCATTATGGTTTTTAGACTCAGTCGAGTTTAAAAACCTATTTAGAGGCTAAAAATTCCATCCATGCCGGGATTCGAACCCGCGACCTCGGGCTATCCGTGCCAGCCCTCTTTGCAACTGAGCTAATGGGCGAATCACCGGCATCAGTGAAATTTCGAACCTCTTTACAATATTCTCTGTATTACGTACAGGCAGCGACATCTGACTGAAGTAATTTGCATCCCTTACAGCCCCGAGTACCTACTACTAAATAAGTTTTTAATATATATATTTTAAAACTTATTTAGTAGTAGGTACTCTTCTTCTTCATCTTCTTGTTGTTGTAAATATATATATATATATATATATATATATATATATATATATATATATATATATATAACAATAACAAGAAGATGATGTGTCCCTAGACTTGTTTACATAGGTTGCCAACCATTTACAAGTGAAGCTAGTAAAAGCGCGTAAAAAAGTCTTATTTCCGCAGGCTCTACGATCCAGTGTGGCCGCGGCTCGGCAGTCGGTGTGCTGCGCGTGCGCCCACGCGGCGGGAACGGCATTAGCCGATGACATCAGCGCCGCGCCTGCTACCGCGCACGCAGCTGGACTCGCTGTAAGCGCAGGTTTTTGCACTCCGCTATCACGTAACGCCCTGTTTTGTTATCGTCTAATTTTCGATTCATTATATTGATAACTAGCTGCTGCCCGCGACATCGTGCGCGAGGAAATTTTTATGTATATTTTTCCAAGATAAAAAGTAGCCTATGTGCTAGTCCGGACTATAATATGTCTCTGTGCCAAATTTCATTCCAATCCGTTCAGCCCGTTCTAGCGTGCATACATACATACCAACTTGCACATTTATTATATTAGTAAGATGTAGCCTTCATACGTTCCTCTATGCCCTTTCTCAAAGAGGGATAGAGAGAAAGTATGATTTTAATAACCATGCTCACCAATTTCAAGCGTAGAGGAATATGAACACTATATACACTACATCACTGTTAGGTGGTCGACCCATTACGGAAACATATTTTTGTGTAACAGTTATTTGGTTATTTAGGTTATTTGAAACATACGGTTTTTCAAATCGGCTAAATTCAAAAACATAGTTAAATGTAGTCAGCCCAGAAATGAAGTATAGGATCTGAAACTAATTGTTTTACACAGGATAAGCCAGTGAGGTTCAATATCCGATAGGCTCGGTCATTATTAATCAACTTCATAACAGCTCGTTCACAGCACAGCTGAGCCGAGACAAAAGACAAATTCGTCACTCACTACCCATCAACAGCGACATTGACCTCACGAGGGTACGTACTTAGTTACGTTTAAAATGTATTAATGTGACACGCGATAAATTTAACCTTTATAATGGGCATTAGAGGGCTGGCTGTCTCGACCCGCGTAGACAAATCGCCTCCCGTCGCCGGGGTAAGACAATCCGCGCGATGAGAGCGGCCCGGGATAGTTAAATCAATGTCAAATTACCACCTCATCTTTTGTAGGTGATTCGATTACACGATACAAGCATTTTCTCACAGAGGTATGTTCGGGAATAAAACTCGAGGTCGTTACGTTCTTTAGAAGTCTCGAAGGACCGATTTCACCTTTAAGCAGCAAGCCTTCAAATAACCTTTTTAAAATTGCATGTTTGTATGTACATAAGGGGTGCTTTATAAAGGTTCCGCAGTGAAGGGTATTTTGTTTATAGATTGGATTTGCCTGTGATTAAATGTGGAGTGTGTTTCCGGAACATCCCTCAATATTGTATGCGTCTTCACTGCTGTTGGCACGAACTGAAATACTGTCTTTTTAGTGGAAGATTGGCCTATAAATCGGGCGTTTGAGAAATTTTACACTTCTTTGTTAGTAATATATGTTTATTGGGGGGCCGTGGTATTATTTTACTATTAGCCGCGTGAATGGGCTGCCAGGTCGTAAATGAACAATACACCAGCATCGTTCTCAGGTTATAATTTATTGTTACCTTCGGCTGTTGAAATGTCTATGCGGTGGACCTAAAGCGCTTTTCTTAATAAAGAAAGCCTCTAAATTGGATGTACGTCTTTTGTTTCATCTTGGTTCGAAAACGTGTTCGATAAATAGTGCTCATATTAGAGACTCCAATTGCATTAATACCAAGACTTCTTATTCTAATCCACTGAGAGGTCAAATTTGATAGGTAGTTCTTAATAAAGAAAGCCTCTAAATTGGATGTACGTCTTTTGTTTCATCTTGGTTCGAAAACGTGTTCGATAAATAGTGCTCATATTAGAGACTCCAATTGCATTAATACCAAGACTTCTTATTCTAATCCACTGAGAGGTCAAATTTGATAGGTACCTACTCGTATAGTCAGCTTATATGGAGGAGGCAAGGAATGGAATGAATCTTCGGCAAAAAAAAAACGGTCAAGTAGTTATAATGAAAGTATTCTAAAACCTCCAGAAAACATTATATCAGACGCTAAAAATGTGGTAAATAAACGATCGTATTCTTATTGATACGTTGCTCTTATATATTTTTTTCATAGAGGGTGATAAAAAGTAGAGTGTCCATTTCGAGAGAAAAACTATTTTAAGCTTGAGTTTGGTTGGTGTACTTTGAATCCCTCGGTGCGGTTTGGATTCTACCTTAGAATCCTTTGCTTCACTTTGGATTCAAAGATACACTCTCGCCTTAAAATAATTGTTCGCTCCGTATAGCAAAGCCCAAACGTAAAGCTGTAGCTCCAAAGTAGAATTAAGTGTAACTTTCATTTCTAGTTTATTTTTAGTTGTGTGCACATACGTAATCAATCTGTGTCAATTTCTATATCTTTGAGCTTTTACCCACTTCGATCACTTTTATTCTATTGAAAATGTTTCATTTGATGTTTTTTGTTGCTTTGTTTGAGTGACAGGTGACATTTAACATTTTTTTTGCTATAGTTTGCGTTTCGTTTCTCAATTGAAATGTTGCCAGTGGATAAAAGAGAAAAAATCTCATTTTGTCTGTTTATTTTTTTTTTGTTCTTAAGTTTGATTTGTACAGCTGGCGGGGGCCGGAGGCTCTATCTGTACATATTTTAGTCTAGCACATACATATTATTTATTTAATTTAGTTATAATTTATTACCTACATTGTATTTATCTATGTCTGATAATGACTGCAGCCATTACCTATCCCTTTCTTCTTCTTTGGATGGATTGAACGGTAGTGTTGACAGTTTTCATAGTATTCCCTCTCTTTTAGACAGTCTCGATTCCTAATTTTCTGATTCACCTCATAACTTTAACGTCGTTTACATTAACGCACGGAGCATTCCTGCACACTTCCCTGATCTGCTGGCAACTTTTAATATAAAAAACCTACATGCTGTCCTTATTTCTGAGTCCTGGCTTAAGCCCTGTCTCCCTTCCACTTCTTACTCTCTCCCAGGCTTTCACTTGATCCGCAATGACCGTACTGGTGGTGGCGGAGGTGGTGTGGCTATCTATCTACGAGCATATATTCCTTTTTCTGTTGTTAGCACGTCAGCTCAGCCTCCACCTCTAAATGCGGGAGAACACCTATTCATAGAGGTCCTCCTATCACACAGGAAGGTCTTGTTCGGTGTTTACTACTGTCCCTCTTTACGTTTTAATTTCTTTTCTTCTTTTGAAAGTCTTCTAGAAAATGTTACACCGTCTTATGATCATTCCATCATAATGGGCGACTTTAATGCCTGTCTTCTCAAGAATGACCATCGTTATTCTTCGCTTCTTTCTCTGCTCCAAGCCAGCAACATGGTTACGCTCCCTCTTGATGCTATTCATCACTTTCCGAATTGTACCCCCTCGCTCCTGGATCTAATAATAGTCTCCTCTTCCCGACATGTTGCTGCGCACGGACAATTTCCCGCTGATGCCTTTTCATATCATGATTTGATCTTTCTCTCTTATAAAATTTGTCCCCCTAAAGCAAAACTGAGGATACTTCTGCAGCGGAATTTTGCTGGTATGGATCTGGACCGACTCAAAGAGGATGCGCTGAGTACCGACTGGTCTGTGGTGTCTAGGGCTGATACCGTCGATGAGCAAATCACCATTTTTAACACCCTTCTCACTGACTTTATGACATTCATGCACCAGTTAGGTCTGTAAAAGTTCGTCATCTGCCAGCACCTTGGCTTACAGATGATATTCGAACAGCTATGCATCAGAAAACGATAGCCAAATATAATTATAAGATTAGACCAACAGACAACGCTTTTTGAAATTCAGAAATCACTGCAACAGGGTGTGTAGGGACGCACAACGACGCCATATTCACAGGTCTATAGAAAACGGTGACCCAGCTAAAGTCTGGAATTTTTTTAAGTCTCTTGGAGTTGAAAAACCGCGGCCAGACAGAATTCCTAATGACCTTGATGTCAACTCTCTCAATCACCATTTCTCTTCTGCTTCTAATTTTGATGAAGCTACTAAAGCCGATACACTGAGTTCTCTTTCAGCACTTCCAACTCCCGACTATTCATCCTTTTGTCTTAGTCAATTCTCCGATCGTGATGTTGAGAAGAGCATAGTTTCCATCACTTCCAGCGCTGTTGGTACCGATGGAATTAGTCGGAGGATGATAATTCCTATTTTGGACATTCTTGTTCCGGTAATCGCCGGTGTGCTCAACAAGTCCGCTGCAACTAGTGTGTTCCCGGAAGCTTGGACGGAAGCACAAATCACTCCACTGCCTAAAAGACCTAACCCTTCATCCTCTTCCGACTATCATTCTATATCTATCCTTCATTTCCTTTCAAAAGTCCTTGAGCGCCTCATCCATCATCAACTTAGCTTTATTCTTAACAAAAATAGACTCCTTAATCCCTTCCAATCTGGTTTTCGTCCTGGGCATAGCACAGTAACTGCTCTGGTCAAAATTACCGAGGATATTAGACTGGGTATGGAGGACGGCGAGGTCACCGTGCTCACTTTGCTGGACTTCAGCAATGCGTTCAACGCGGTGGACTTTGACGTATTGTTAGGAATACTGTGCTCTCTCAACATATCTCCGTCGGCAATCGGCTGGTTTCAAAGTTACTTGCATGGACGCTGGCAACGTATAGGTATCGACGATTCCTTTTCTGCGTGGTATGATACTACAGCCGGTGTCCCGCAAGGTGGTGTGTTGTCTCCACTTCTTTTCGCTATTTTCATCAACCATATTTCTGCAACGCTCACTTCTTCCTACCACCTTTACGCAGATGATCTTCAGATTTACGCGCGTTCTCCCGTAGAGAGTCTGCCTTTGGCTATTATTAATTCTAACGCTGATCTCAAACGCATTCTGGATTGGAGCAGATCTCATGGCTTACACGTTAATACTACCAAGACGCAAGTTATTGTGATTGCCAGTCCTAGAATGTTGTCTAGAGTTGACTGGGAACAGCTACCTCGAATTCAATTTGAAGGTGGACAATACCATACAGTGAGAAGGTGAAGAACTTGGGGATTATTATGGACAGGTGTTTATCCTGGGCACCGCAGCTGGCCGAAGTGAGTCGGAAAATATTCGCTTCGGCGGCTTCTTTGAGAAGGTTACGGAATTTCCTGCCAACTGCAACCAAGATTGCGCTTGCGCAATCTCTGTTGCTCCCTATCCTCGACTATGCTGATGCCAGTTATCTAGATTTGACCGAGGAGCAACTTCATAAACTTGAGCGCCTCCAAAACTTCGCCATAAGGTTTATATTTGGTTAACGCAAATATGACCACATTTCTGAATATCGCACAAAGCTCAAGTGGCTTTCCATCCGCCTCCGTAGGAATGCTCACATTCTTTTCCTGCTGTACTCTGTACTGTTCAATCCAGCTACTCCCCTTTATCTCAAAGAGCGTTTTAGTTACCTCAGTGACCACGGCCGGCCACTACGTTCAGACAAGAATTTGACGCTGAAAACACCTAGTCATACGACAAAGTTCGTTGCCAGCTCATTTACTGTAAGAGCGGTCCGGCTGTGGAATGAGCTGCCGGTTTCTAGAAAGCGCTCCCCATCTCCTGCTATATTTAAATCTAAAGTAGTAGAATTTTTTCTTTCCAAATAATTTCTTATTTTCTTTTTGTCTGTAGATAAATCCCATTTATTTTTCCCATCATGCTTGCTATTATAACTTAATGTTTATGTATTTTTATAATAGTATTTATCTATGTAAGTTTATTTTATTACATATACGCATGTATATAAATATTCGATGAGCACCAACTACCCGTCTCAATTTCTCCTTCAGCAATCTTTCCGATTTGAGGTTGCCTGGAAGAAATTGCTATCAGCAATAAGGCCGCCAATTGTACCTCTTCTTTTGTAACTGTTGTCTCTGTAATTATTTTCTGGTGTGTACAATAAAGAATATTCTTATCTTATCTTAAACAAACCAGTATAAATCCTGGTTCCCCTTAAAAATACACTTTCGTACAGGAAATCAATGAACATACTAAGATAAATGCCTGTTAGCCTAAGGCTGGGCGCATGCTTAGACGCAGCGACGTAGCACAGCGCAGCGCAGGACAGCGCAGATTTTGTAAAGCATGGAACGTCATTGAGCTACGTACGCTGTGGCGCAGGCACGTGCGACGCAGACATGTGTCTGCCCTGCTCTGCGTCTCGTTGTAGTGCCGGCACAGATTTCCGCGCTACGCGTGCACGTCGAGGCGTGTTTAGGAACAATTTTGTTGCAATGACAGAACATCTAATTGAACTAGTTCGCTGTGAACCTTGTTTGCATGATAAAAATCATCCAGACTATTCAAAAAAGACATTGAAAGAGTTATTATGGGTGAGAATTGCCAAGGACTGGAGCGAATAGTTGCGTCGCAGCATGCGGTGGGGGCCTATGTCTGCCTCAACTGCGCTGCCCCGCGGACTGGACTGTGCTGCGCTGTGCTTCGTCGCCTGCGTCTCAACATGCGCCCAGCCTAAACATCGGAGGGGTAAACACCGCATAATATACACCGATTCTATTAAATTTTTATCATGCCTTTTGCTAATTTTTATAGAAATATAACGAATGAATAAATTAAATGTCATATTAACCTTTTTGTCGTACTCATTGTCTTTTAAGTCTAACGTAAGGATCTCCATCATTAGTTTATTGAACTAAAACTTTCGTAAGCACTTCACATTCCGGGTTCACTCAATTGATTTTTTGTCAGAAGAGTCCGACCAGGTTTTGTTCTGATTTGCAGAGCTTAATAATGGTAAGAAGAGACGGAGCTCGCGTAATATAGGTTCAACACTGTCACACATAATGCAGAGTTCTCTTTTGTAAATAAAATTACAATTTTAGCACGACTATAAATAACTTCCTTAGTTTAAATGCGACATCGCAACGTCAAGAGTCACTTCGCTAAGTCTTTCAGAGAAGAAATGTTTGCTTTATAGTGTTTAATGTGCAGGTAACCATTATATAAGGCAAGCTTGAATTAAACCCAACCTTTGTTGTTGAAGTGTCATCCGGTGAATTATAAATATTGCTTTGAACTCTCTCGTAGTGAATCGTTTTACGACTTCAGTCTTCTGCATGACTTTCCTTAACGATTTTCTTTTAATTGCATCTGACCTAACTTCCCAATTTACGTGCCTTTTAAACTAATCTAAAGATAACATTGAGTTATTTTATTTGACACAGCACTATAGTTAAGCGTGGTCGTTTCATTTTACGTTTTGTTGGTGCGAGTTCGGTCTTGTAAGATAATTGGCCTTTGTTAATCTTGACTAAACAAAGAGCTGAGAGCGTCTCCGAGTGACAGCCGCGCTGGGCTGGGCTATGCCCGGAAGGTAACAGGGATTGGAAATGTATAAGACGGGACGGCAACTCCAGCGCCTAGCTAGACGTGTGCTGCGAGCACATGCACACTTTTCCAAGAGTAAATCGGACTTAATGTGTGAAGTTTCGCTGCTTTGGGATTAGTTTATGCCTTCGACGGTTGTGCTAACTAGAGGAAGTAGGTATCTTTTACATGAACAAAATATTGCTTTTAGAATTTCCAAGTGTGTCATCGCCGACATTAAATTTCATATTGACTTCGTCATCTGGGTGATTTTTATCTAAGCACATACATGTATGCGTCAGGCCAAGTTCTCGCGATGCCTGATTTGTTGTTAGGTCAAAAAAAATATTTAAGTGTTGTACAGATTTAAGCAATTTTACACCTCCATCAATGTTTGAGGTCAATTATGTTGACTTTCATATTTTATAATTAGCCCTAAATATATACAAGTGAACACATACCTATTTCATACAAGCAGAAGAAGTCACTCAATACCTAAGTACTAGGTCAATTAAATTTGAGCAGTTTGTCACCGACATTATAAGAAGAAGAATAAAAACGTATGGGACCGTGGATATTTTCTGCGCAATTTCCTTGATTTTTCCATAGCAAAAAGTAATTAAAAAAATTTAAAAAAATACAAATTTTGTTACATGATCTCTTAATTATTAAAGATGAGAAACGAGAACACGAAACGATTTTCTGCGCAATTTCCATGTTTTTTCCATAGCAAAAAGTAATTAAAAAAATAAAAAAAAATACAAATTTTGTTACATGATCTCTTAATTATTAAAGATGAGAAACGAGCAAAGTTATTAAATTACTATTTTAAAGTAATAAAATTACGCATCCTAACATAGCATTTCTCTGTCTGCAACAGATTATGTAGTTGCTCTTCATACGCCACCCCAAACTAGAACCCCGTAGAAGCCATTCACCATAGATATATATACCTATATATATAGCCATTATTAGCCAAAAGGGTCAAAACTGCGACATAGCAATCACAATATACCTAAAATCACGTGACATGATAGTTTAAATATACGAGTAAAGCACCTAGTTTTATCAGCCCCCTTAGCATGAAAGTCTGTAGGTATTGAATTCAGTAGAGTCGTACGTAGTTTACTTCGTGCTACGAAGGCAGCCTTGTCCGCTTAATCGGCGATTAATCCTGGGATCTATCTCGTCGTTTCGCTCAGTACCGTCTATAATCATGCAAGATTAAGTAAGTACTAAATAGAATCGCGGCATATATCATGGCATTCTACATGTGGTGCTTATTCATTTTCGCGTCGCACTTGGCTCGTTAGCAATTGGACATGGCTCGCACGAAATATTTCAGCGATTGAAGCGCGCGCCGGTAAATTGCGCGCAACAATACGCCCGTCGACGCCCGTCCGCGCGCGTTCCCTCGCTACATTACTATGCGCAACAATTTTACGATTCTCTACTAGTTATCTTGAAATTATGTTCACAAGCTACGTTAGCACGCGCGAGAGTACCTTCACCCTGCCTTGTTATTGTGCACAACTTGACATGTGTAGACGATATGTTGCGGGTTGCGGGCGAGCGCGAGCCCATTTCGTTATTCTAAATTCAATTTCCCAAGCCGCATGTAAACGTGTCCGAGTAACAAATAACTGTCGTATGACAGAACACTGCACTGTATCACCTCGTGGAGTGGAAGGCGACATCCAGTGACAGGGATGGCCATAGAGCCAGATGGCTCGTATTAATTACACTGTAATAATCCGGGCTCGCTCCAGTCGAGACGCATCCATCACGTGCACCAGATAGCGAGGCACAGATTTGTATTCGTAATTTGTACCACTGTCATCACATTTCAAAGACAAATATAAAGAATCGAGGACCGGAATGACAAGTGTCAGCGAGCTCATTGAGATGGTATTTTAAAAGACGTTTTTATTTAACACAAGCAACAAGAGCGTCGGATTGATCGAGACAGGTTTCAAGTGGTACGAGAGGATCCTGAGATTTTAGTGTCGCTTGCACGAGATTCCAAGAAATGCCTCTGTGGTACCTACTTCACATTTACCTCGTGAAGCTCTGGAGATTTCTTTCATTTTAGTTTATTTGTTGCCTAAAAATAATAGTCCTGATGTGGTCTTAATAAGTATCTTTCACTGTCTTTCACATTGGACGTTAAATTTAAAATTTAGTTACAGTTACTACGATCCGGTACCACAAATTAACTCCTCACCTTTACTCCTTATTTGGATATCACATAAATAAATAAATAAATAAATAATAAATAAATAAATATTCATGGACACATTATACAGATCTCGTTATCCCTATACTAAGTACAACTAAATGACTTGTGTTATAGGTGCTAACTCGACGATAGATTTAATACAATAAATACATAGATAACATCCAAGACCCGAGATGAACTAGAAAAGTTCGTTTCCTAGTTTGACCCGAACAGAAACACACTAACGCTGAGGCTCAATGTGTGATTTGAATTATAGCACGCAGTTGGAATCGAACCCACGACTTTGGACTTGGTAATAGAATGTCTTACCGCGTGACAGTCAAATGATCTGTCAATGTCTGGAAATTTTAAATACCCATCTTGGGCACCACGTGTCAGTCCTTACCGCTTACGTTGATGGATCGTGAAGTTAATACCCGTAGCGTTGCCGACGACACCGCGTTTTGCAGCCACTAAATCGATGCCATGTCCAGAATATTAATTTATCAAGCGTTAAATCGGAACCTGGCTTGTCGGCTCACAATTACACGCCCCGATGCTATCCGGCGGGCCGATTGCATTTCATCGACAGACTGTCAAACTCGTCAACGTTAATCTCTAACAAACACTTTGCAAATACAAAACTGCCATTGGCTATTAAGAAAGATGTAGGAATTAATTTTATAATTTCCAAGCTTATGTCACTGTCGCAGAATTGGCATAAGCCCTTCGCTGATAACATCGAGTGCGGCCGGCGGCAGCGCGCATGCGTCCAAATTTAATTACCCGCGAATTCGGTACTCCTGCGCAGAGATACGCATCGGAGTAGCGCCCGTGCCCGCGGCGGCTACTCTCGACGTGTCGATGTGATAAATAGGGGTGCAGTGCAGTGAGACGAGCGATAACATTTTTGAAAGTTTCTTTTAAATGAATGATGGCATAAAAGACCTGCAATACTAGCGGTACAGGGAATTGCTTTAGTACTTTTTCCGTTTCGTAGTTACACAACAATGTTTTAGAGATTTTTTTTAAACGAAACGACCTGTGATGAAGAATTTGGGGTATATTTGACCTTTGGTGTATTTTTAACAAAATTACTTTGAAGTTTAGCAACAGCGCCAACCGCTATGAAAAGCTAGCCGTTATTAGTGTCGTGTATACCTACCAGCCTACTACACCCTTATGACGATTCTAAGAAAGGGTTTGACCGGCCACTACACAAATTAAGTACAAAAACATTCCATGAATGTATAGTCCGTATTAGCTTTGGCTAAGCTTCATACAAAACACCAGTCATCACGCTTAAAACTTTTATAGTTCATTTTTGAACCCGTTGTGAAACAATTGGCTCAAATTAGGGTCCAATAGATCGGAATGTGCGAGAACTAATAGCCACCAATCAGAGGTTTTGCTTAGTCACGGTAAATTAATTAAGAATTATTATTACGGATGTAAACGTTATACTATTTGCATGTCCAACATAACACTACGAAATGTTTTTGAAGTACTTAAAGTTTTCTTATTTGCTATAAAGGTCAACATTTTTTGTCGAGAAAAAAGGGTGAACAAAAGACAAGTTTTTTTCTTCTTGCAAATCACTGTAGATTTTTATCTCTAACGAATGAGCTGTCCGGGGTGTGGCAACTGCCTGATTCACTGACCTTATGTTTATATTTTCCTGGAACGTCTTAATTTCAATAATCGATCTAACTCACAATAATAGCTTAATTGACATGCTACGCTGGAGCTGAGCGTCTGCGGTCGTGGTGTTATTTGTGCTTGTGGAAGTTGAAGTCTTTAATTACACACTACTAAATGTGTGCCATTAAGAAGAAGGGGCACGTGTATGTCAGTCCTTTTTTTATGTAGCCTATAAACGTTCCACTGCAGGGCAAATACTATTCTCCCTCTCTCTTAGAAAGAGAGAGAGAGAATAGGCTTAATTACCACGGGTGCCCACCGCGGATTGGCAATTTCAAGCGCTGAGGTATTTTAACACCTCAGACACTCAGTCATATCAATCATAAAAATCTAAAAATAACACCTTCAACTTCCCTTGAAACCCAAACGATTCACCGTGGATACAACAACACTAGCTCAATTCTTGCCTAAAGTAAGATGCATTGTTAAGTATTGAACACGGAGACATGGATACTACTTCGTCCTAGCGCCAATACATATTCCAGTGTTTTTACTCGGCTCAATCTTTGCAAATTTTCCATCATCTGGCAAGGCGATGAGACCACTTTTGGCTGTCATTATTGTTATTTTTGGCATGTATAAAAAACAATGATTTACAATTCAAGTATGCGGAGCACAATAGCTTGATTGTAGTACCATAAATAATTTGAAATAACTTTACAATATTATAAATCTATCACTTGACCAAAACAAAATACCAAAATGTATTCTTGAAGGTTTTCTACAACATACATTCACATAGTCATGACTGTATCCTGGAGAGATAGGTAGAGTCAAGAGATTGCTACTACTATTTTATATTTTCAAGCGTTTAAAATGGGATGGTATGAAAAAGAAGAGGTCTATGCCCAATAAAGGGCTCAGTCTGTGGGCTGAATGGATAGATAGATATATGAACATTTTAGAGAATTTAATTTGAACGTGAGCGCATGAATAAAAACTCTCAAGTTGATGAACAAAAACAAGGAACAAGACACGAGCGCTAATAAAATATTCCGATGAAGCGCTGACATTACGAGGCCCATCAATCACGCGACACGATACGAGGGGAGTTGATGTTTTCGTAACACACTTGCGGTGGACCTGACGCAGTGTCGACACGTGCTGATTGCTATTTATCCTTGCTCAATTGAATTAAAGTGACTTAGCTGAAAGTTTACTCCGACGAAAAAGGTGTAGGGTTCTGTAAAATTACCTATGTATTATGAAATTACTTGCTAGCAGCATTTATGAGATTTTTTATAACTAGACGATTTAGTTATATTTCGGAAATAAAGGTGCCTAAGTTGCGTTCTCAGTTTCGCCTATCGCAAACCTTTAAGTGTACAAAAATAACTCTGTGATCTTGAATACCTATCTTTAGAAATCAGGAAATCCAATTAAGTAACTGATTTGACGGTGAAGATAACATAAGATAAGAATATTCTTTAGTGTACACTAGAAAAACAACAAATACAAAATAATTACGAATATACATTGGAGGTTGAAGGACGATTATAGAGATACTTTTAATATTAGTTCAACCCACTATAATCCACTGGCATTTTATATCCTCGGTCATCTTAATCCAGCCGTTTTTATGTTGAAACTAAAATACCAATAGAGAGGTCAATAATTTAAATACTATCCGCTAACGGAACCTTAAAAGTTGACGCAGACATCACCAGATGAAACAAAAAAGTTACTTCGAATTTCAATCTGAGCCTCGGAACCATTCTTCCTCAAGATCCTGCGCACACCCCGCTGCGTCGCCACATGTCATGGCCCAGCTCGTCCCGCTAAGACAAAGGACAAATTAATTTAGTACACTGAGAATTTAATTTGAATGTGAATAGCGCGGAGCAAGGCGGCTGGAACAATGCAGCGCCGGACAGGTTTTGTCTTGCCCTTTACCTTTATACTTGATGGGACGAAAAAAAGATTGGGTCAAGTGCGCGCAGGGACAAGTGGCGACTGGGTTCTTGGAAAAGAATCAACCTCCTTTATATTATTTTTGGGTCACTCTTTTGTCATCACATTTTTGATGGTCACATTTTCAATAAAGGTATATGTAGTAATAGTTAAAATGTATTTGTTAAAAAAAATACTAGCGCTATTAAAAAAAATACTATATCTTAATATGACCCCTCGTTTAATTGTGGGATGGCGGGCGGGGCTTGTCAATTGTGTTACCTTTTGGAGTAATTTCAGTACCTATTATGTGACAAAATATCTATGCACCTGCCACCATCTGACAGCTATTTTGCGAGGTAGGTACTATATTATATTTCCACGGTTTATACATCTATGAAGTTATTAACTGTCAATCACGCTGTCACTTACTATCAGCCAATCAACGTTCACGTCACGCATGGCGCACAGAATGAACCAATCACAGTGATTTACTCTGCAGCATATCTCGCGCTCACTTCATTAACCAGTGGTATACGGCAAAATTTAGATAAGTACGGTCAATAATAAGTGTTTTCTATCTATTTATCTATATGTGTAAGCCTTGTAATGTGCATATCTTATTTTTTGGTAAACACAAAATTCTAATCTCGTGTAATCGAGAGGATTAGGGCCGTTTAAGTGTGAATTTTGTAGGAAGAAATACGTGTATGGTTTTTTACTCCTAGTGATGTATTTGATCGAAGTCATAACTTTATTTGTTAATTAACTGGTTACTCAAGTAAAGCTTTTGACTAAATATACACAACTGAATTAAGATATTATTCTTTTATAAATCGAGACCTTAAGCTGACCAGACCAGACCAGATCAGAGCTTAAAGTGGGTAGCTACCCACTTTGAACTGCATTCAAATCCTTTATTTTAATAAAAAAAAAATATATTGTCGCAGAAACTATGACTTCATGAACTTTCCAGACTGTAAAGCAATAGCGAACTGTAAAATTTGAAGACATAGTTTGAATTCTATTTTAATAACTTGCATTAAACTGCTTTTAATGCCAAATAAATTAAATAAAAATAAATTTAACGCAAAAGAGGCGTTGCAACAAAATGTGGCCGACACATTTTTTAACCGCATCTCTGGTAAGCTCATGTCTTCATGTCTTATTTACCTGCGGATCTCTAAATGGAACAGAATCCCGACAATAACTCCGTATTATGATGCGGCCAGTAATGGCAGCCGCTAGCGCCTAATAGCTTATAATATTAAACGTACGTGATGGTCTCGACTTGGACAACACGGGATATTATGTTTCCATTCTTTGGAAGTGTAAAATTTGTGTTTTGTTTGACGGTTGAATAAAAGGATATTTGTAATCAAAGGTCACAGTTTCATCAAATATTGCTTTATTTATCGCGAATAAGATTATTGAAGTAACAAATGGCATGCAATTGTCAAAACAGTTCAATGTATTGTGGATTGTATCAACGAACCGTCGTAACTTCTTTTCGTAGCCCGTTGATGTCTTTTCTATGGACGCCCGGTTTCATACGTAAATTGGCAAACTGGCCTTGATTTTGATTGAATGGCGACTCAAAGTCAAATTTTTAGTCACACTTTTGAGTATTTAACATCGCTCTCTTGAGTCAGAATGGTAGAATGAATCAACGTCCGTCACCAATATTTCATCAAGGAACCAATATAAAAGTTGAAACTAATTTCAGGCTTTCACCCACAAATCTTAACTAATCGATAGGAGTAAGCATGGCTTCAGGCGACAGTGACGCGCCCTGTTTGCTTTATATCATTAGTCCATCAATCAAGAGCTTGTACTCCGAATAACTGTTAGTTAAACATTAACAATTGTACGACGCGTACGCCCATCAATCAGATGAGATGAACGCGAGCAGGTGCGTTCCAAAACGAACCACAAGGTTACCGGCTTAAAGTATCAAATCACTCCAGTAAATAAAAAACATAAATTTTATCTTAATGTAATTAATATTAAAAAAATAGTAATATAAATAATAATTAAGTATTTAAATAATCAATCATACAAATATGGAAAGTAAAACTACCAAAAAAAATATTAACAACATATATTTTATTTAGGTACTCCAGAAATAGCTCGCAATACATCTCGACGAGTAGTGCTGGTGCCTGTAAGACAGTTTTGATTAAGAACTAGTATAGACCACAAATTTAAGAATGGCTTGGTATCAACCCTTTGTATGTCCCCATTGCTGAGGCACGGGTCTCTTCCTGCATTGCAGGTTAGGCCATACTCCACCACGGGGGCCAAGTCCGGGTTGGTGGAGAATTGTAAGACAGTGGCAGGCCTTACTGACAGAAGTTATCAAGCCGCCCATAAGGGTGCTGACGTGGCTTAGCGAGTGCCTTTACTTAACAGCCGGCACCAAAGGCTTAACGTGCCTTGCGAATCACGGAAGTACTCTGAAAAAAACCTGAAGAGTAATATTCTTACACTAATGTTTCTCATAAAATTAAAACATAACATTTTCATGCTTTACGTTGGCTTCCGTACTAGTATGCCTATTTCTTGTAAATAAATTATTTCTGTGTCTATTTCCAGTTGCCTATTATATGACCTCTCAGGTCACAGAGTTCGATTCCAAACGCGCCTCGAGGAAGCGTCCGTTGTCCATCGCGGCCGGCCGACCGCAACGCCCTCTAATCACAGGGCGCGCGCCGCGGCCACATCCAATTCACATATTAAATGGTATCCTTCAAAGCTAGCTAGTAAAACTATTATAAAAGTATACCGAACTTCTTGCAGGAAAAGTCGATGTGTGCGTCTCATATAAACCCGTTATAATATGCACGATGCCTCTTTATATTATATTACGTGATTAAAGTAACGCTAAATTTGTAATCTTTTTCTTCAGTATTGATAAGTAAAACAACTTTGAAAAAAGCTTATGTTTAAAATTCTTCATTTAGGGGTATTTACTTCACATAAAAATTGACGGCATCAAGTTTCCATTAAAATAAAAAATAAAATTAATTAAACATGATTACTACTAAATATACTTCTAAAATAAAAAATAAAAACAAGTCCGTAGTGGTCGACGTGGAATGTAGGGTTCCGTGAAAGGAGGGTTTTTTTAACACTTGAAAAAACCCTCCTTTCTTCTTGGTCTTCATGAAAGAAAATTGCGAAATTTCGAAATAAATATTTAATTTTATTTATTTATTTCACTTGCTTTACAAAACTAATAACTTCATCAAATTAATTTTGTACCCCAAAAATCATATATACTTTTTTATTTTATCATACCGTCTCAACAGCGTGATTAATATTGATATATATGACTAATTTTAGCTTTAAGTAGGCACTCGTATTTTTAATGCTAAGCCGCGGACAGACAGACGGACATTGCAAAACTATGAACTTTGTTGATTTCTTATTCTTCAGGCTATATTAGTGCTCTGCTAAACATAGCCCTCCCCTAATCAGCACCATAGCGGCTTGTCTTCAGATAGTTGACTACGTAAACTTAAAAATGGAATTCGAAATTTTATACTTTTCTTTCTAGAGTTGGGAGTCGTTTAGTTATGGAAATTTAATAAATCGATTCAATGACACTTATTTACTTAGATTCACGAAGATATTTCGGGGCAGCTTTAGGTATGCGGCGTCCAAGTGCTGGAATGACATTCCTCCCCCAGTCCGTGAAGCGTCCAGTAGATTTGCCTTTGGGCGCAAGCTCAAGGCATATCTGCTTGAACAGCAGAGACTTTTATATCCCGATCGAACTTCGCGCCGCAGACCCACTACGACTAACTGACGTAACTACGAGTATGTGATCGCATCGAGGATGCGTATTTACTGCGTATTTATTCTATCTATAATATCCACGTTTATTCTCTTTTATATGAATATGTACAGATATGTATTATTTATTAATTGACATATTTCGTTAACTTGGCCTAACTTTATAGCAACATTTTTATTTTGTTTACACACGTTTATTATTATGTCGACTGTCTTTACTGTTATGTTGAATGTATTTATTATATTGTTTTATTTATTACTTTGCAGCAGGCCACGCCGCGCTCTAGAGCACTTAGGGCTTTCGGTACTGACTGAAAATCAGCGCTGAGGGTTCACGCCCCCAGCACTATGCTGAGTCAGTTGCCATTTGCAGCAGCAGAGACACACCGCGACAAAGTTTGTAATGTGTTTTTTTAGTTATTTTCACGGTCAATACTTTATTTGTATTTGTACTTTAATTTATTTGTGTGTAACTGTTGTTGCAATAAATGTTTTCTTTCTTTCTTTCTTTCTTTCTTTCTTTCACTTCGAAGGCATTATGCCTGGAAAAGCCGATTTTAGGTTTCAATCGCTAGTAGCTTAACGCACTAAACACCACAGCACAATTACTCGTATGTAGTTTGAATACAAAAATTGAGACATTGACTGCCCCGTTGGTCTAGCAGTTAACACCAAATTTGACTACCAAAGCAGAGGCAGACTTCCACTGGATTCAAACTTCCACTAGAGGCGAACCGCACTCGTGTCATGTTGTACGAGATTTCCGCTATGCCATGAATGGACGTGCTTAGAAAACTTTCAATCCGAGGCATATTCTCCGTTTAAATTTATACCTACTGGAGAAAATATTTTCAGAGACGCCCATCGCCATCTACTAATGCTGTGTACAGGCTAACTGAACAAATGTGAAAAGAAGCTAACGAGAACAATTAACATTCGCTTTATTCGATAAGTCTAATAGAAAATACTAACGGCCTTATATTTAAAAACACAATTTCATCAAAATACTCCTAGAGGCGTTTAATTTAATTTGTGGTTAAGTCTTTTCCTTGTATAATCTCCACAACTGTCTATATACAAACAATGTGTTGAACAAAATGATTGTGTGCGTAAGTGGCTTATGGCAGACGACGTTCTCAGCAAAAGACGTGCATCAATAGCGAAAGCTGGTTATTTGTAGTTTCGATAACATTGCCAATAGGCAAATATTTCGTCTCTTCACTTTACATGCCTTATAATTTTATAACTGAAACATTTGCTTAGAACACAATTAAGATGATGAAAATTGGTTCCAGTTCAACTACTTGGTTCCGTTTAGCATCGATAATAAAGCGTTGTTTCTTTTATTCCATTGTTGTTTTGCTATTTGGACGTTTCGACCAATTAGTGCTACCGTGTCGAAAGGGTAATGCTACGATGGACGTGTAAAACATTTAGCGTGGCGGCTTGGAGTGAGCGGGGCATCTGCTTGAAGGATCGGAACCCAAGTAATAAAGTCAACATTGATTAGAGAAAACACCTTGGTCAATTGTGTTAATTGATATTCTTGAAAAATATTGATTCTATTGTTCCGGATTAAGTTTAGCCGCGAGACGGAGAATTTAATTACTGTAAAACCACGAGATTTGTTCTCGAGTATATGTATATACAAAACGCTAAGAATACAGTGTCTTAATACCGGAAAAACTTGAGAGGATTATTCTGTTTATCAATATACAACTAAAATTATTAGGTCCTTACATAATGGAATCGGCGATTCATCGTACTGGCCAGTTTGATCTCAAATATTTCCTGTTTGGTTGAGAATTACTCCAACATGTTAACATTTTTTTTGCTCCAATAGATTAAAATTTTTTTTTTGGAAATTTGGGTAACTTCTTGCAAGGGAAAAAATTCAACTCCGATGGGGCAGTCCAAAACACCTTCAATAATTTTATTGATTCCCGTCCAAATGGTTTTTTTAGTAAAGGGATCAATGACCTACCTATGAAATGGCAAAAGTACATAAATAGCCATGGCGCAAACTTTGATTACTTAAAAATTAAGAACTATGAAAAAATAGACTTTTTGTTCCCTTATACAAAATAATTTCATATGTATGGACCTAATATTATGACAGCAACACAGATATTTAAAAAAAAATCCGCTGTTTCGTATTTCAGTAGTTCCGATGTTATAAAGACTGTCCCAGCCACTCCAGCGGCCAAGTGGTCCCTTCGCTCGTCTAGTGCGAGTGAAGGTACCACTGGACGCTGTATAAATCTTCTTATTACGTAGTTTCAATGTTGGTGAGTCGGTTAGTTAGTTAGACCTGAGATTTCCGCACTTAGCCTCATAGTTGGGCCATTGTACGTAGCAAGCGCTGAGGTACGTTAACACTTCAGACACTAGGGTTTCCTTACGATGAAATGAAATGAAATGAAATGAAAAGGTTTTATTCAAAGTAGCGCAGATACTGCGGCTTAATGAACGTTACAAGTTAAACTAGGTGTCCATTTCAAAATCTGGATCATTTTGGAGAAAAAATGGACAAAAAAACTCCAAACTTAGTCTTTTCAAATTCCTTAATTAACAGAATTTACACAGATACTACAAAACTCGTGAATTTTACATGCTTGAATTCCAGACATCATTGTCATCTAAATAATCCTTAATATTATAGTAGCTCTTTTGGCACAAAGTGTACTTTACACATTTTTTGAACCGCGCTTCAGTCAAACTTAACGATGTTTTCCTTCACCGTCGGCGAGTGGTATTGCTACTATAATTTCACAAATGTACATAACTTAGAAAACAAAGTCATTGGTACATCCACGAATCCACGACCTCCCGATTGAGAGGCCGGCGTTCTACACCGCTCCGCTACCACCGCCCTTGCTGAGTCGGTGTGGTAATAAAAGTTGTTTATACGAGTATATCAATGACTATAATAAGCTTCATCTTTCTGAAACACCAAGTGTTACGGAATGGACTGCATAATCAAGAAAACTAATGACAAATGATTAAAACATTTTCGTAAAACATCGTAAATATAAGAACAAATGTGTAATGAGATGGTCACAACAAAAATATTACAAAATGAGTGACATGAGGAAAAAAAGTCAATAAAGTGAAAAAATATTAAAAAGAAAATTATAAAAAGTATTTAAGGAGTCCTTAACATCAAGTATAAATATAAAGTTTTACTGTCTTGTTTATAAAGATATGATTCCTTTAAAGCGTTTCTCAGAATCGATTTATTTAATCTGCGTTTACGTCTATTCCTTGTAATATGTTTACACCATAGACTATTCTAGAGAACATTTTTGGAGTATTTTAAGATTAGATTAATAATCTTTATTTCACACCATACGTGTGAGGTTTAAGTTTTGTAATAACCTATTTAGAGGCTAAAAATTCCACCCATGCCGGGACTCGAACCCGCGACCTCTGGCACGGTTAGCTAGAGGTCGCGGGTTCGAGTTCCGGCATGGGTGGAATTTTCAGCCTCTAAATAGGTTTTTAAAATTGTCCATAGCGCGGGTTAGTGCATGAAAAAGAGTATAATTAAATTTTGTAGTTTTACAAATAAGGCCTTTATTGTTGCAATATAAGCGACGTAACACGCGCCAGCGCATCGAGTGTTAACATTTCATTATTCTGAAAGGTTTATTCTAAAAACCTATTTAGAGGCTAAAAATTATTATTCTACCCTTGTTAAATTAAATTTAAAACATGATTAAGAAATTGAAGTAACCAGGAGACTGTGTAAGTATGTAAATAACCAAATCTTACACATAGACAACTCTCATCTGGTTTGATTAAGTATGTATCAATTCAGTTATCAGAGACTTAATGAGAAGTTCTCACAAGAAGCTTGAGCGCAGTTCCCAGCGAAGGTTGCTCGTACGCGGCGAGTTCAAACAAGAAATCAATTTGTTGATAAATCAACAGTTTAACAAATCGACAAAATCATACAAATACAAATTACAGAGTCATAAATTAAGCACGGGCCTTGGGAATATCTGTTATCTGGCGCGAGGGCGCTATCGCCGATGGTCCGGTTTAATTAAATTGACTGGGTACGTGTCGATGATAAATGTAAGCGGGGTTAAGCATCGCTCTGAAACGCTCGTGAATAAATCTGAATGGGCCGAGACGAAAGGTGCAACTGTAACTGACATACTTCCACAGGCACGTAAGAGTAAGAGATATTTATTAACTTAGTTCGCGAGCCATCGAGTTAAATCCGGGTATATTCTGGCCGTTACTGCAGTTGTATTCATTTTGGTAAGAATCCTGATTCTGTTCAATAGTATAGCTGTGCCGACTGATATCACAGAAATAAAATATCTCGTTAAATAATAAGCACTCCTATGATACCCTTTTAATTGTAACTTTAGGATAATAAACGTATTTTATATCTATGTGTGTGTTGAGAGATTTAGATTAAACAAACTTCTATTAAACTTGTAATGTCTTGGTGTTCTAATAAGACCAGAAAAATATACCTACTAACATGAGCGCGTTAAACTATACAATATTTTACAGCTTGTTAGGATTGACTGATAGTCTGATGATATTTTCATTGCCAATAGTTTCGATATCGATATCAACCCTTGTATGTCCCCACTGCTGGGTCACGGGTCTCTTTCTGCATAGCAGGAAGGTTAGGCCATACTCTACCACGGGGCCAAGTCCAGGTTGGTGGAGGATTGCAATAATTTTATAGTAATTTATTGTCACCTTTACGATCAATGTTCGACCAGTTATCAGAAATGTTAATACTCGTGACATGATAACATAGTAGTGGGTACAGTACTACACATCATAAAAGTTCCTTCGGGAATCTACGTTCGCGCAGACTAGGAAGAAGTGTAACGAACGTACCCGAAGCTACATATATAATTACATTCAACATGATCTTTAACCGATACGGTTAAGGTGCAGAATTGATTGCCGCAGTAGCGCTACCTATTTCGCTCACGCTAATATTGCCAAACTAATAGTCACCTGTATCGATGACGTTGAATCAACCAATAGCAACAAAGGCGCGCGGCCTGCCATAAAATGAAACTATCTGATTGGTCGATCAACTTGCCGCACATCCAAAATTTCGTCATCTGCGCAGGTACATCCGCAAGACTTATTTCTTGTGTAGCACTGTACTATGTTATTATGTCACGTGTATTAACATGGAGGGGCAGTAGTTTTTTGTATTTTTTCTAGTAGCCGAGTTTTTTAGGTTTTAAATGGACAAAAGGGCCTCGATAATGCAAGTGCATTGTAAAGAGCTGTGACAGATTTACGATTGGCGGAAATGTTTACGTCAACTGTGAAACTTTGACATATTTTTTCATTGCATTGTCATGTGGGCGCGTAGACTTGAATCACTGTATTATAGTGCATTAACAGAATTTAAATTTACTAACCCGGGTTAGTATCGTGGCAAGTGCCGAACTTGGTATCTGCCGTCCCCTCCGACATATGTTTGTATTTTTGTTACTTAAAATTGTGTTGAGTTGGTCAGTAGCCGCGTTTCTGATGCGCGATAAGCTCGTATTTATTGCGATATTTGCGAGCACCTGCCGCCGCCGCCGTGCTCTGCAGGAGGTGACTGTAGGAGGGCAGCACTCCGCAGCTAGTTGCAGCAAGCCTCGGATCCGGATCTCAAACCCTATTTGAGAGCCGTGCAAAGCTATTAAACAGTAGCGAAATATAAATAACGCCATCTAGTGACTGAGGAGAAAAATGAGGGCAATCCAAGAAAGTCTTAGTTATTTATGTTGGATTTATGATAATTTCATATGTCCTGTCAGATTTGTGCATTATAACAAATCGATTAATTACAATTGACAGTACAAATCCACCGAACTGCGATTCCCAACCCAGCGTGGGGATTATGGGCATTACCCCCTATGATAGCACAACGTGGCGCTCTTTAGGGGAGGGCTATGTCCAGCAGTGGACTAGTATAGCCTGACTACGATTAATTATTTTTCACACATGACCATTTATTAAAGTGTTATGTAGGAACATAGTATCGAAACCACATGTACACACACCTACCAGAGAAACACGTTGTCGTCCTTTTTGGCTCCGCGACAGTTAGATAAAAATAGTATCAAATAATAGCCATTAGCGTGCTAAATCGCTCATGAATACTATTGAACAACTAAATTTTATCCGGCCTATTCTATAGGTCCTAGATCCCTGATAAAAAATACCGTTTCTTACGTGAATAACCACGGTGCAGAGTAAGCAGAGGCGCTGCGAGGTGCTTTTATTTTTTTCTCCGGAAACTAACTTACATACAATACTCGTTTTGTTTCGTTTTTGCGTCTATTGCCATTGTACCTACGAGTACATACGAGACCGCAGTGAACCTTTTAGAAATCGTAAAACAAAAGTTGTTGTATAGCCAATCCCCGTTTCGAGCTTTTTGTTCACCAGGTAACCATGTACGATAAATTGCATACCAAAATCATCAGTAAGTGTTGATATTAGGGGTAGCATTGAAGTTAGTTCCTTGGAGCAGGCACAGTCGAGCGCAACAGCTGTGCGGCCCGAGCCGCGCCTGGAGCCTCGATCCGCATAAATCACAACACAGCACACCGGGCAGCAATACTCACATGATGGATTCGACGTGCGCTGATTTGCACTGATACCGCTCGCCGCTGATAGCTGGTGGAAATGGACTGAAGCTATATTAACTGCTAGATAATAACACAATTCTTCGGAAGTAAAAGCAAAGTATGTTGCGAATATCCATCGGAGCATATTCGGTAAGTTTGCTCTTCTAATACAGAGTTTTTGTGATGATTGTGCCCTCACACCTGCACTCTGGAGGACCTAACCGAGGCCAACGCCGCTGCAATTGCAGCAGCCAACTATTGGGCAGGAAAAATATAAACGGGTCGAATCGCTGATACGAAAAGAAGAAGAAGATAAAGGCGAAAGTTTGTGAGTGTGAATGTTTGTTTCTTCTTCACGTCTAAACGGCTAGAGCGATTTTGATAAAATTTAGTATGAAGTTAGCTCACACCATGGACTAACACATATGTTGCGTTTTACTGCGACAAAATATCTTTTACTGTTAATACACCATTTATTTCACCTAATAAACCGCGGTTCGCACCGCGGGGCAAAGGCAGTTGTTCATGAACTGATTTAAGTAGTAATCAGGACAGTAGGACCACTTCCAAAACCTTTTCCCTTTTAGCAAGTTTAGTTTTACGGGTATGCTAAAACGGGACTCGAGTTGAAGGAGTGTCGAGATCTCAAATATGCCTATGGCTTAATAGTCGGGTCCCGTGAACATTATTGAACGGTTAGCATCATTAATTAGGCATAATAATCGCATTACGTAACTGGCACTAGGCATTGTGTGCTGATGTCTGGGATGAATAATAGATCCGCACGGGAGACTGATGGATGGTGTCGCGAGTTATTGATTACAATAGCCTCGTTAGACGGAAAATGGGCAAAGTTCTGTATCGCGATGGTGTTTGAGACACATTTACTCATCATCGTATTAATGAAACCCATCTTTTTCCCTTTAACTTTTCTCTCTGTATTTAAGTTTTCTCGTGAAAAAGGGGACCTACCAGGTGTAAGCTCGCCTTTGTAAAAATTAGTTTCAGTGCAAAAAATAATTATTAAATTGAATCATTTACAATTAACGCACTAATAAATAAAAACTTTTCTTAAGAACACTACATATTTTCATGGCTGAAATACGTTTTACACGACCTATCTACCAACTATATTTTAATTAAAACAAGTTTCCAAAACGCAAAGCAAACAAGCATAACTCATACTGCCGGTGTCTTAGCAGAATTTATACCCATGTAATATACGAAAAACAGAGGTATTGGGGGTAGTTGGGGTACATAGTAGAAGATTAAATATAATTTTAAGTTTGCACTACCGTTTTATGTTAAAAACGTACGGTATTATTTATAAAAACGCGCCCTACAGGCAGTTTCAATAGTCTGTGGTAAAGGGAAAAAAAAGTTATAAACTGCCTTACAGGAGTGTTTAAGAGGATTCGTTTTTTTTATAAGACCGTTAGACTCGAATTCTGCTTGGTAAGTTACAGGACGATGTGCTGTTGACTGAAAAAGTGACAACACTTTACGATAAAAATTTCAATACCATTTAAGTAAATAGAATGTTGTTGTTAATTGTATGCATTAAACAATTGTTTGTGTAATAAAAATCATGTGAATTCTTGAAGGTCTATTCTGAATACTGGTGACTTTTGTGAGTAATTTTTGAAATAAGATAAGCAGTTAAGGAGATTACCCTTTACATAAAAACATAAAGTTACATTCTTTTTCTTTTTATAACATTAATGTTAAGTTAAAGCAATAATGGTTTGAATACTCCGAATTTCATTCATCTACCTATTCGTTCTCAATTGTTCAATTTAAGTTTTATCTAATGCAATATTTATTTTAACGTCGTGACATCAAGTGACCTGGAAGAAAAAGATTTTCATGATAAGTATTGTACTCGTATTAAGTTTCGCGACTATATCAATTTGCCCCGCCTCCCCTACCCCGAGTTGCCCGGCGGCCCCGCGGGCGTCGCATGTCGCGAACTAAAAATGTGTATAAATTATGAAGATTACATGAAAAAGAGAAATGTGTTACATTTAATTTTTTTACACACTATAACTTATGAGCTAGGAGCGGCGGCGCCCGGCGAAACACGTTGCTGACGACACCTTGCAAATAAGCGTATTTTTCCTTGAAGCTCTCAGTCCAAATAAATTATATCACTCGCACGATTGTAATAATAATATTATTGTAAGTATAATTAGTTTTGACGATACGATGGTGGATTTGTTTAGATAAAGTTAACTTTATGATTGCATGCAACATTTTTCCTTGGATTGCTTATGTAAATAAATTCTAATTATAGCTTAAGCACTCTTGAAGAGGGAATCTTTTTTGTAGCAAACAAGCATAACTCATACTGCCGGTGTCTTGGCAGAATTTATACGCATATAATGATATTTGAAAAACCGAGCTATTGGGGGTAGTTGGGGTTGTAGGGAAATCATAGGAGGGAAATCATTTGCAACATTATGATATACATTTATTTATGACGATACATATACACATTCGTAGCACGAGCGACATCGCATCGACGAAACGGTCGTTATGACAATAATTGTCAACCGTCGTATTCGATGGTGATAGCTATAAAACTGAGTTTAAGGGGAGTTTATTTCAAGAATTTCTTTCAACTAACAAACTAGTGAATATTTCTATAGGTCAAGAACCGAATGAAGTTGTTCAATAATTCAGTTTGTAGCATACCATTTTTGCATTGATGACTACGCCAATAACATTCACTCCGGAATAATTAATGAATCATTGTTCAATAATGACTTTATGTAGCAGAAGGATAGGACTATGCCTGTAAAAGAATCCTCTAAATTTTCGGACAATTTTGCAACTATAACAATGTTTAAGAAGACGGCAGGAGGACAATGGACGAGACTAGCAGGTGCTGGTGAAGTTGGCGTGACGGTAAAGCGGCCTACGCCCAACAGTGGGTCTTTCAGGAGCTGTATCGATAGATAGATAAAAATGTACCATCTTTCATCCTGTCATTTCATTCTTTAATTTCTTACAAAAGTTATGTTTGTCAAACGAATATCTGATATTTCTACAGGCAATCTTGTACTTAGTATGAATTATGAAATCGTCTATAATTCAGAACGTAAAGTTTTATCAGTTACGTATAGGTACTTCTATAACTTATAAAAGTATTATTTACCTATGTATTTAAGTAATTATAATTCATACTGAAAAATTTTACCTCATGAAAATACCATTTAAATGCTAGTAGGTAAGGCCGTATCTACATAAGGAGTTACGTTATTGCTTCCTTCTTCGTATGTCATCATGAGGTAATTGCCGTATTCTTAACGAGCCCGCGGTATCGAGCTACGAGACCGAGACCTTATCGCCGACATAAAACTAGAATATTATTACGTTTACAAGAACTAAACTGTTTCTATTGAAAATTAAATGTCATTGCCAGAACATTATCTTCACGGCATTGATCTTATGAAATGGCCGGTAATAAAATGTGTTCCATATCAAATGTTTAAGTAACGCTATCTTGTGTTATTTGTATCAACGAGAGTGATCAAATGTTTTTATCTGGAAGACAGCGATCCTATCGGGAACCATAATGTCACCGGCCAGTTGGATAGCTTATCTCGGGACAAGGCGACTCGTAACTTTTACTGCAACTATAAAATCGCTTGCAGGTCCTCGCGCGCGACATGCCCACTTTTAGTCGGAGGGACCGATAAAGCGTCGCCGAAATGACCCAGGCCACTCGTAAAATGCGACAACATTTCCAACACACAACAATTTCGAAATCTGGTGCAAATATTCGATGAAGCTCGCCTGATAGCGTTAATACGGCGGCCAAATGTGTTAGCATCCACACAATGTTTGTAGACATGCTCTCATGGGCAAGACCATAAAACGCGAACATCCGAAGTGCCCCGCGATCATGGGAGAACGAGTTATTTGTCCTAGCGTACTGTGTTAATGTGTAACCAAGCGAGCGATGAGTGACACGAAAACTCTCTTCACACACATTTAACCTCCAACAAAGGAGTTCTGTTTGACTTTCTGTGGCTACTAAAATATTGAAACGGGCAGCGAGTACGTGCTTGACTCTCGGCCATATTCGTCATTGACTAACAGGACAGCCTTGAGCTTCGATCCACTGTCAGCTATGGATAGTGAAGCAACTTACAGATATCTTGTTCCCTACATTCGTCTGAATTTTTAACATGTTTTCTATTGTATTAATATTTTAACCCAAAAGCGCATGCGTATTTCGAGTCTCGTCTACGAATCAAGCAGTACATTTGTTGGCTACTGGTGCTGCCTGCATTTTGTGGTAAAATCTGTACAATTCAAAGAGATTGTCGCTTTAAGGCCTAAGCATACATAGAGATGAAAAAAATACCTTTACAAATATGTATTTCAAAAGGAAAAGTTTCTTTATGTCTGGAGCAGTTTATATGAAAGTATATTAAACCACCAACGTTCTCAGCCCAGATTTTAACTATATGTTTGGTGTATTTTTGTTCTTAATCCAGTAAGTATTAATAGGTATCTAGAAGAACGCATCCATCCTTGAGTTAACAGTCGGCAAACTTTACTCAGAAAGAAAAAAAAACCGGACCGAACAGACCCGCGCCTATAGCAAGCCGTGTCAGCGCTTTGAACTTATTTACCAAAACCAACATGGGATTCATGATAATTAAAACTATTTAATTATCATGAATCCCATGAAATTAAATTAGAAACAATTGAAAACTAGAAAGACGTTTACATATACTAGTAGCTTGTCGAGAAATAGACTGATACCCTTATTCGGAAAGTTTATCATGCTTAAGTCTAGATTCCTCTAGCCAGTAAATGTCAAAAAATTGGAAAATATTGATAGTTGTCATAGTATTAATACCTACCAGGAATGAACATAAGTAAATAGTAAAAAATCTAGATTAATGCACTAAAATGTAAGTAGTAGGTTGCACATACATTTATTTAAATGTGCATCACTTGGAGTTTAGTTAAGAACATTGTTTCCGGGGGTCCTTAAACTAGGTTAGGCCTGTACCTTAAGAATCCAGTTAAATTTATTTTATTTACATAAATTGTTACTTCTACGATTTAGAATTGCAAAGGTTAATACATCGTTTGTATGCCTCATAAAGGGCATGTAAGGTTCTAAAATAAGATTCATCAAGATAATTATTAGAGTGGAAGCGCTCGTGGCCTAGTGGCGGTCAGGTGGCATTTTTCCGAGCACTTCCGTGCTTTGCAAGGCACGTTAAGCCATTGGTGCCGGCTGTCGTGTAATGAAAGTCGTTAAGCAATGTCAGAGGCCTTATGCCCATAAGGCTTGATAACTTCTGACAGTTAGGCCCGCCACTGTTTTACAATTCTCCACCAACCCGGACTGGACCCCCGTGATGGCGATAACCTTCCTTCGATGCTGGAAGAGACTCGTGCCCCAGCAGTGGGGATATAAGATATTGTGTGTATATTGTGTGTGTGTTTTGCAGTGTACGCAAAAAAGCTTTTAACTAGAAGATAAATAAGTGTGGTAATAAGTGGGTTTTAAGTAATGGTAACGGGACTCTTTTGATTGTTTCGTTCAAAGCTCAAAGCTCTTTCGATTTTCAGTTCAAAGTAATAACTTTGAACTGAAAAATCTGTCCAAAGACCAGAAACGTTTTTTGAAAAGAATTAATGTGGAATTTCTTAGGTAGTAGGAACATAATCTAGTAATTCTAAAACTAATAGATTTGCGGCTTTTACTCCAACCTACTATGATATATAGTGGAATCGACATTTTATATTTTTTTTATTTAATGTTTGATTTTATGTAATTTACTAATAAAAGTTTTATGTCACGGTGGTTATATTGAATTCTTCCCTCAATACGGCTCGACCGATTTTTATGATTATGTTTGTATATATTTTGTATTTCGTTTGCTATTTTAATTTATCAGCTAGTAATTTTTTTTTATTTGAAATTAAAACAATCTCAATGATTATCTTTTTCAATTTTGATTCGGTTTAAATTGCACTGTTCAAGTTAGACGATCGTTCTGTCACTTCGTGTACGTATGCAGAAAGAACTACTTTTCCTTTGACTAAACCTTTGCCAAACGCCTTTGAGGTAAGATTTGAAGATTTGCGCTAAAGGTCACGTGTTGCCTACACATGACCTTTAGGGAAAATTTACAAAATTTCATATCACACCTCTAGGTATATTAATCTTATCTACAAAACTGTGATCTATGTAAACAAGATAATTTTATTATAATACTTGAGTCCCGGCTTTACCAGAGTCCTGGAATATGAATTATATGTTCTTTGTACTCTCCCTGCATCGCAGGAAGGTTAGGCCATACTCCACCACGGGGGCTAAGTCCAGGTTGGTAGAGGATGGTAAGACAGTTTCGGGAATTGGCAGGCCAAAAATAATATTAATAATACGAAAAATAAATCTTTTTATAAATTAAATAGAATTTTTTTTCGTTGCTTTGAGTAAAGTTGCTGTGGCGATATAAATACCTAAATGTCTTCCTTAAGGCTCTGGAGCATGCTAACTAGCGCCACCGATTGAATAAAAATCATACCTCTTTTTAATAATACATATTTTTCAAAAAGTAAACATCAATAATCTTAATAGCTGTCATAACTACGCCAAAAGAAAACACTATTGCAAGGAAACAATTACGCATTATCCTTATAAATATTAAATTTTTGTTTCGGTACTCGTTGTGTTTCTGAGGCAATATAAATACAAGTCCATTTTAGTCCACCACAAAACATCTCGCTCAAAAGCTCAACATAAAGTTCCGTGCAAGCATTGGACTGAACATTACCGTGCGAAATGCCTCCGATCTGGTCGAGACAACGACAACGGGTTTTTGTTTGGTGTTTAGAGGTGAAGATGAGAAGAAGGGGTTTTCTTCAGGCTTTCTTAGTATACTCAGACCGAGTAACCGATTTTAGGACTTAAATGCTACTCGTATCATATCGTATCACGGCAATCTTAATAGGTACACTCTGATGAAAACAGGCATTTTTGCAGTAAAACATAATTGTGTTTTAGATTACTACCTTCCAAGTAGCTAAAATAGGTCACTCTGTCCGAGCGTAATAACACGGCTTTATAATTACTTCGTAACGAAATTTCGACACACACCCAAAAATTGAGGTCGTCACTCCTCGTCTATACACAATTTTTTTGAAAAGAAACCCCCATTTTCAGATATATGTAGGAATTTTGTTACAAAGTAACTCTTAAAACCGCGTTTTCACGATCTTAGTGCGCTCAGACCGAGAGTACAAAAATACCTGGTTTCATCAGAGCGTTAAACATGTATGGGCCTTTCGTTGCACCCTCGAAACTGAGGATACGACCTTAATAACATTTTTTTATCTAGCCTATAGACGGAATAGTAACATCTTTGAAGAACTGCCGAAAATTGTTGAGACGAAAATTGTTGAAAGAGAAGTTGCTGTTTTAGTCGACTCGTGACGCTACATTCATCTCGGCCGCGACCGGCCACCTTCGGAAGTGAGCGACGCGATGAGCAAACATCCTTGTGTTTGACACTTGAATAGGTATTCTAATATGTCGTTATTTAAATGGACCGACACAATGAAGCCCAGCAGAGTTTAATAACGTCTTGTTTTGAAAACTTGACCTGTGCATGTGTAATAGATCTTAGTGTGGTACATTAATAATTTATGGGTAACAATTGACAAGAGCCAACCAATTGGCTACAACTTGCTCATTAGTATAATGAAGTCTTCGGTATAGCTTTTTAAAAATTTGTGTGATTAATGCCCCTCATAGCGAATGTCCCTACGGTCACGCGAGCAGCGGGCACGCCACCAATTAGAGCCAACTCCGGCCACGGCGCCACTATAAATCAATAATTAAAATGTCCATCTACCTGCAAATGCTGATTTATTTTCGCGCGGGCTTTGCCTCCGAATGTCGAGCTTAGCTTCTCACCGTAGACTTATTATTATAACAGCGCCGTAATCTATAAATTCTGTACCTCTATAATCTACTTTATGATTGATATGCTTTGCGTAACGAGCCATAGGATACATATCTATGATCCTTGCCCTTCACACATAACATGACAGAATTATATGGGAAGGATCTGACATTTCAAGATGCTTAAAGATAAGTAACTTAGGTAATTTTATGCTAATTGAATCAATACATAGAATCCTGTTGATGCATCCGAACTAATAGTGGTGTTTAAAAAGCATGATTCCACTAAATCTAGCTTGAACGAACTTAAACTGTGTTTTAAGGAAGCAATGTATGTGCCTGTATGTTAATGTTATGTTATCTATATAAATAAAATTCAAAGTCCTGACTGACTCAATCACTCATCAACGCCCAGCCCAAGCCGTTGGACCTAGGAAGCTGAAATTTTGCACAGAGGGTCTATATGTAATGTAGGCAAGGAATAAGACTTGATTTTATGAAATCCAACCCCTAAGGGGGCGTAGCCAAAGGGTAGCCAAAATTTTTATGGGAGGTATAAAGAATGTTGTTGAATAATTTACTTAAAACCTAAAATAAATACTCTTCAACACAATTGAACGAACACGTGTTTCGCCGTTTTTTAAATTTAACCCTCAAAGGAGTGAACGAGGTTGCAAAATTTTGTAGCTACTAAAGTTCACGTGGACGGTGTCGCGGGCAAAGGCTAGTATTATCATAACTTTAGAAACATCACGTTAGTAGTTATGAAGAACAGTATGTCTCATTAAAGTCCAGAAAGTGCGATTTCTTATTTTGAAATCGTCTGTGAAACATTAGAATTGTTCAACCTATATTGTTTCACTAACATACATGACACTCTATTGACACTCTACATTAGCAACGAACAGTGTCAAGACCTTGTAGGCAAGACGATCTTTGCGACGAGCTTCATACGGCCTCCAAGTAAATCCAAGCCAAAGATTCCCCATTATTTTCCCATCGAAGATGTTTTTTGTAAAGCTATGATGAGATGCCTCTCAAGAATATTTTAATGACATCATGTTGACTTGATAAGTTGGTGAATCTCGAGAGTTAGACACGCGTCAGAGGTCTCCGAATACTAGGCGCGTATAATAATGACCCTTCAAGGCTGGCATTTGTAATCTCAAGTATTTGAATCAAAGTAAATTAAAGACATCGGACAACTATCTTACGCGCAACTTCGCTGTAGTGGGCCGGGACGGGCCCTTCGTCAGGCACGAGGGCCCTCCGCGCCACCGCCGAGTGTTTTCCTACATACAACGTGCGGACGTGTTAATTCGTAGATACTATTGGCTTTTTTTCCACCGCGGTGATCGAGGACTGTGGGAACGTTTCTGGCTGCTTTCGTTAGAAGCACCTACTCCACGGTAACGAGCAAACAGTGCGTATGGCACTGTGCACTGACGCTTCCGCGTTAAGTGGCTGCTCTCTCACGGAATTTACGACAGTTTGGCTGCCGATAGAGCTATTCTACACCCGATTGTTACAGGTATAGTAGCGCTCTTATAAAAATAATTTTGGTTTCCAATTTGAGCGTTATTTGTGTGGTGACGTGAAAGTTGCCGGTCGGTGGCGATGGCGCCGACACCAATAAACCGTCGGGCGAGGTGGCGAGTAGCTACTCGTAGTTCAAGCCCGTGCCGATAACTCACGCTGATATTCACTAGTCGCGCCTATCGTTTTATTCTGATATACAGCGGGGCTGGATCGGAATCGAGATGCTATCGGCTGCGCTGACCATACATTACTCTGACAGACCAACAATAAACCTCTGTCCGAGGGTGCGCTTAACCCATGAGACGCGCAACAAATGAAGCCTCCGACCTGAAACCTCAACAGCTCCACTTCACAAATCATTGCACAGTGAATAATAAATACTCCGCGCGATGAATTATCGACGCCCCATGTTTACAACAAAAATTACTTTCAACACAAAGGGACTCTGTCATTATTACGTTTGTGTCATCATTTTTAAATTTCCAATTCTTTTCACGATTAATCCGAGGCGCAACAGACGGTCACCCGACAGGTTGTTATGACTATCGCTTTGTAACGGAGACTAATATCCGTTCATGAATACAATTACAAGGGACAAATTGAATTCTCAAATGGATTTACATAAATAGTGTGCAATGGTGTAGGCACTATTATAATGCTATAACGCGTTGTAAAACAATAGCGGTGCTAGAGCCTCCCACCTCCTACGTGGTCTGGCGCCGGGCGGCGGCGGCGGCGGCGCATGCTAATCGCCTCTAATCACGAGCCATCGGGCGCTGATTCATCTCGGCTCGATATCCTACCTTCTGTTTATTTACCAATCACTGGGCTTAATGCCGTCGCGACCATAAAAGGCAATCGATGTAAGAGGTCCGTTGAACAAAGATTTGTAGGTAAAGGCGCTCTTCAGGTGGATAGCTAGACTTAAAACCTAATTACAGGGTTTAGAAAAAACCTAACGAAACGGGGTGTTCTACTCCTCAGTACTTAATAATAATTGTTTCTGTGAAAAACACCTGGAAATAGCAAAATCTATTGTAATATGTACCGCAGATGACTTTGCTACAGAATATATTTCGATTTCAAAGTTTTTCTCTTAAAAATTTACACTGAAACGTTGTAAACTAAAGTTCGAAGTCCCATACCGATGATACCAGAGTATGTCCATAAGTAGAGAAAAAAAACTAGTCAATTTACGTCCCGGCCATTATAAATTACCTTACATAAACTCATACCTGTATCCCGGAGAGTTAGACAGAGACCAGGGTTTGCCACGAACCCGAGAAACCTCTTCCGCAACATCGACATACATGATTAGCAGCTGTAACTTTTGAGTAGGTACTTTTTATTTTATATATCCCTGATTTCATACCACTTTTAAATTCGATTATCTCCACCTACTTGAGTTTAGGTTCCATAATCAAAAGTTAAACACAAAAGCTGATACAACTACCTAGTAGGTATGTCTCCAGCCAGAGGCAATAGAGTTCCTAATTACTGACGCCAGCCTTCGCCGTGGCGCTATGTGGTCGCCGAGTTAGCATCTCTGGACCATTTCTGTTAATGTCAAATGTAAATGAAGGAAAATCATTAATGTTTGCCTCTTCAATTCACCAACCTAGCCGCCTTTTATGGTGCCTTCGGTCAGTCTTTTGGGCTGCTTTGATATCCACCTTAACAATTAGTTATAGAAACTGTACGTTTATGGAGCTCTTCGAAGTGTTAAATTCAATAATAAATCTACAAAGGCAACCATCTATGGATTGGAAAATTGAATTACTATGATGCAACTCTCATTTGTTTATTCGATATTTGATCCTTCTAACTGCGCATTATACAAAAATTATGCCAATGTGTTGCGCTTGCGCAGATTCTATCGTAGAGGGGTGGGTACAGAGACGAGGGGAGGGAGCCTACCGTGAGGCGGAGCCAGTAGCAGCTCCACCCACCTCTTTGTTTATGTAACACCCCCTCTCATTATGAACACGTAACGTCTCATGTTGCAACTCCACCTGGCAGCTACGAGAGAAGCCGATTTCAACTATCATTAAAGCTTGCCACAAACCACACATCCTTGGGCAGTTTGCATAACCTATCAAAGAAATTCGGTTCTTATTAAGCATGTATTTAGGTCAATTATATCTCAACAAGAACTTCGATGTGACGTTTTTCTATTTACGAGGCACTTTCAGGTGACCTACATGCCTAGTTTTCTTGTAAGCACTGAGTTTCACCATTGCTGCTATTTCGTTATACTCCAACACTGTCTATAGATAAGCCAGTCTTTGTGAATTGTGCATAAAGAATTGCAATGAATCAGAGAAGCATGCAAGTTCGTGTGTAGACTTCTCTCAATGATGAGCTCGTTGTGCTGAGTGGGCGCCGTCTATAACTCTTATTGAGAGACGCTGGGGCTTCGGCGTGTCGGACACTGAGCAGTTTTGACTTAGAGTAGATATACAGAGAATTCCCGTTCACAGCGGTGTAAAGTCAGATAATATTTTCTATGAGATTTATTATCATCGCGTTATCACTAAACTAGTATCTCTCCTCCAATAGTTAAGATTCTTACCATTTTACAGAGGCCACAAAGTTCGTCATGTTTCGATATACTAATTTAAATTAGTTCAACCGGCTAACAATGACTGTGAATAAAGTCTAAAATAGTCATAAACGAGATTACGTACATTTAGTGAGCTTCAGAGAAGCGTATCTTGCTGCGAGATTGAAATAAAATATCTACTTGAAAACGAAAAATGTAAAAGACACAAGATCGCGGCAAATTGACCACAATTGTCTCTATCTTGCCTGCCCTTCTAAATCCTGGTGTAGACCACAACCCGGTATCCGCAGCGCCGCCTGTTAACTTGATGAACCTTTACCGGTGGCGGCAAGATGAGTGAACTATCAATCCTTCAGGATACCGGCGATAGTACCTTCCCACAATAAATGGTAATACTTGGAAATAATTTTATTGTGGGTAAGGTTATTATTATTTCCACACAACACAATTACTTGCCCTGATGCGAAACTAGGAAACCGCGTGCTAAGATAAGATTTTTCATCCAGTGTAATGTAATGTGCTCTTTCTATCTATTTATCTATCTAAACATCAATCTATGTGTTATAGACAAATGTAAATCCTCTACTTACGTACATCTCGGCGCCTCACGCGATTAGATCGTCTTCTTCGCGAGAAATGCCTATTTTAATTTGTATGGGATATACCATTGGAGTGGTACATATTGCTATTGCTTTGTATAGTACCAAATATAGCCATTTAACAAATATTGATGTGCTTAGATCACTCTATTTAAAAACAATGTTTGTATTAGATTCTAGTGTCCGGACGTTTGTCGTATTCGTAGGTAGATAATAGGTTCTTGGACAAAGTGTAGGAGTGGTTACTATGCAGACAGTGCCCAGTGTACGTCACGAATGCAGCACAAAGGTTCGTGATGCGAAGTGGCCGGTATCGCGCGCGCCCGCGCCGACTACATGGACAAATTATTGGCACCGCGACGACGCTCGTCCCGTTACACGCCTACTTACATCCACCGTCGCCAGTTGCAAGTTGCGACACCACTACGCGTTCGCTTTCATTGCCCTCACAGGAAGTGATGCTAGTGAACAACTGGAGAAAAGTAGCTCATTAAATAAAAGTTATGTTGTAGACGCTACAACAATAAGTCACAAAATGTATTGTTCAAAACTCAGATTCAATGTTTTTGGTGCGGTCTATTTGCTCTCTCTTTTATAGTTAAAATTTTCCGCTAGGTTTGCTGAAACTAATAACTTTTGAAATTAGAGCGTCTTTGTTTACATCTCCATTGACATGTTATTTACGCTGTATATTAATATTGTTTAAGCAATTAAGCGTTACGAATAAACAAATGTTGAACGACCAGACGAATGTAAACCAGATTATCGTGAAGAGTGATGTGGGGACTCTACCTACCTCAGAAGGAGCTATGGTATGGCCTAAAGCCTGATTTATTACAAGCTAATTTAGGTTATAACTAAATGCAATAGATGGCGTACCGGTGCTTTGCTAGCATGCCTGCCTGTTATTTTATGGGGGAAGTATAAAGAGAAACGGTTAGAACCAATTATTCATTTACTTCAGATCACTTCAGCTCTACGCACGCTGTGATTTTCCAAGAAAAGCGACAGGCACAAGAAGTCGTAAACGGATTAGGACCCATTTGGATTTACTACCATTTAACTCGACCACTGTAATTGCTACTAAAATATCAACAAAATAAAGGAGGCACATGTTTCTAATGCCATTTGTTTCTCTACAGATGTTGTTAAAATAATAAGTGTCAAATTCTTTTTGCCGAAGTACTTTTTACCTAACTTATATTAGATGTGGTTTGATTAACAGTAATAAAGTTGAAGGTAGATACACACTTGGAACAATAAGCCATTATTTACGCATTGAAATTGTTTGATTATAGATGCAGTGGCTCCGCGCCGGCGCCAGCGCAGCCGTGTCAAGTGGACACTCCATCTTTCTCCGACTCGCGACCCGTGGATTGAGTACACTCGGTCATATGCAAAGTTAGTCGTATAGTTTGGACCAAAGACAATGTTAGAAACTTGTTTTATTTTTAGGGTTCCGTACCCAAAGGGTAAAAACAAGACCCTCTTATTAAGACTCCACTGTGAGTCAGTCCATCTATCACCAGGCTGTATCTCACGAGCAGCTAGCTGCAGCTAGACACTTGAAATGACTAAAAACAGAATAGAATAAATATTTAAGTAGGCACCCATACAACTAATGTTATTTTAATGCCGTCTTTTGCTCGGAATTAGTAACGGCAACAGGTAGACGCTTGAAATATTTACAGAATATATGGTTGTATACTCATTTAAAAAAAATGTTTATTTAAGGGGTTAGGTACAAAAAACTTGAGTTTTTACCGCTTTTTGCTCCATATTTATAACGGCAGTAGATAGTCGCTTGAAATATTCAAAATATTTAGTTGTATACTTACTTAAAAAAAATGAATTGGTGCGGGAGTCCGACTCCCACTTGAAAAGTTTTAAAGTACCTATCCAAAAAGTACAAGAAGAAAGTACCCAGCTAACTACAGTTTACAAGCAGGCATTGACCCTTGACTTCGTCTAGCACCTGGGCTTTTCCTATGCATTGATGCTCATACGAGTCTGCAAAAATGCAAAATATAGCGTGACACAGTGAAATAACACGGTTCATTTCACACTTGCGCAATGTTTGCAAACACCCAAGTAGGCGCCGCTTAATTATCACTACATTTGAGAGTTATCCGCAAGATGAGGTCGCAGACTTGCGTAAAGCAAACCTCTAATGTTACATCAATTTAAATCCACCAACACGTTTGGGTTAGCCTTGCCTTACCTTTGTCTTATATGAGTCAGAGTTTGTGAAATTGACTATTATGAATTAGCAGCGATTCTTCTCGCTTGCAAAAGCTGGGACGTCGTGATAGACAACTAAGTGAGTTGATTTAACGCCGGAAATGACTCGAGCATTGCTCAGCGGAGCTGGGCACGCGATCTCATAATGCGTCGTCATGCGCGCGCCAAGATGAAGTCTTTATTACATGATATACTTTGATACCTATAAGATAAACTTGATTGTGTAAGTATATACGACCAGAAGAAGGCATAAAGGAAATATTACTGCGCAATTGACAATATTTAGAATAAACAAATGCCAATGTATTCATTTGTCTTGGTGTTAGTCTCACTCAACGAAAATTTACTTTAGGTAGTGTAACGCGATAGTCTAGAGCCTAGTAGATACAAAAGGCACCCATTCATTTATAAATCTTACTAACAAGGTGTACTTGTTATGGTAGTCCCAGCAAGCGTTATCCTTTGTGTTTTGCGCGTGCACAATAACTAGAGATTTGCTAAACCTTCGCTAAACTGCCTATAATGACTTGTATGCGTGCACTAACGAACTATTAAGTCTGTATTTTCAAGTAGCATTGCGATCATAAGGCCTTTGTATTTTATATTGAGAATGTAATGATTGAGGTAGTCGTTTGGTAGTTTTATAAAATATTTGTCATGTCATGGAAGTGGAAGCTACGCGGCGGCACGTGGCATGTCTAGGCCGGTATGCAAATTACATCTTGCACATGTGTGCATGGCTTCACGCACACAGTTGCACACTCGACTCCATTCATAAAAGCCAAGGTACTATCGGCCTATGAATTAATTGCAACATTTGAATATGTTTACTCCGACGGAGGAAGCGGTCATTCAGAAAAACCTCGCCCCGAAAACTGGTTTGGCACGTGTCAATGAACGACAGGGAACATTTTGGACGTTCATGGCGGGGCCCACAAGCCGTCGGGTTAGGTGGTTAGTTTAATGAACGCTGCTTTGAATATTATTCTGTATCAATTATAATTAATGACTTCCAGCCGGGCTCGTGTCGCGAACGTTTGTCGATATAAATCTGGAAATCCGGTTGGTAGTGGCCATTTGAAGAAATTGTGTTACGCATTTGTATCCTAATAAACCATTGACATAACGGACAGCATTGTGAGGAAATCGACACCAAAATCATAGAAATGACTTTTATTGATGGTCTAGATCCATGGACTTAAAAGTTAATTAAATGAGTGAAAGGTCCAGTGGGGCGATTGCTAAAAGAAAAGTAAGTTTGAACTTTTCATTAGCATGCTCGCATCGTTTGTACACTTTATTCAATTTCATTTTAGCACCATTACATGTCTATGTTACGTAGTTGTTTGATTAGATAAAGTTTTAGTAAAAAGTTTCTAAGATAGGTAACGATTGTGGCGGAAATCATCGTGGGGATATTTGTCGACATTTTTCTTCCTTCTGTGAAACTGAGGGCCCCTGATAGCTCAGGACTTAAAATCGTCTTACCGAAAATTACGAGTAATAGTAGTGAGCCGTCCATAATCACTCTCTGAAGGAGGGCTATGACGTAGAGTGCAGTGGCAAGTTGACTTTTTTTTATTATGGGCTGTTTATAGTGTTACTCTGCTGGCTCAGCGACCTGAAGTGGTTCTTGGCCTCTGCTACAAGAAGTCGCCACTTGTCTCTGTACAGCCTGTTTATAATGATGGCTAGTGAAGATATTTTGAAAATTATTTGTTGTAGAGGAAAATCTTAATGACGATTGTTTATCTTTTTAGGGCCTCTCCAATGCGATAAATTTACATATTTTTTGCAAGTTATATAATATGTCCAAAATCGAGGAGGGAAAACTATTTATTTTACCTTTAATGAAGAAAATCAGTTCTGTGTGCTACGTGGCGCCGAAAAGTTCTCAAATGGAGACCATTTATCGGCAAGCGCAGCGTAGAACGACCAGCCAGAAGATGGACAGAAGACCTCATCCAAGTAGCAGGAAGACGCAGGATGCAAACCGCTTCCAACCGATCTTTTTGGAAATCCATGGAGGCCTAATCCTGCACTGGACTTCTTGTGGCTGAATGATGATGACGATGAAACTCAGTTTTCCGATGCTCTTCCAATATTATTAAATAGTGATAGACAGTTCCTAGTGAGTTGAACGTTACAAGATTGCATTAAAATTCGGCTGCATAATGAATTCTCGTCTCAGTAGTATCAATGAAAGTTGGCGACCTCAAAGCGCGTGTGTAGGCGCAGGCGGTTGCGCGACTAGCGCGGGGGTACCTAGAGAGGGGGGGAGAGCTCTGCAGCGGTGGATCGTGATCCATTCACAAATCTGGCTAGCGTGGGTGTAATGTAATGCAACAGCACCGTTGCATAACGCGAATTAAATTAATGATAATGACAATCTTGCTATGCCTTGCAAATATGTAGTTATCAAGGGCCAGTAGAATCTGGTAACCTCAAAAGAGTATCACCGCACCTAACACCAACTAGTATCTTTCGATCACACAGGAACGCTGTGCATGCATTTTCTATTGGCTGCTCAAGATTGAAACCCCAATTAAAACTGAGTTTATCGCGCAAGCATCTCCTGAACTGAGACAGTTTCTCTACTCAGCCAACAAGTGGTGTTTACACAAAATCGTGTAAAATATTGAAAGTGGCTCAGCGCGATAACTATCTATCTCAGACGACGGGCTTTCTTTACGAGTTCTCTTGCATACATAATTTTCAATAGATATACGATTATGACTTAAGCCGATTTGGCTTAGATGGTTATTTTAGGTTAGAGTCGCACAGGAATCACATAGAGTTGATAGTACTATAGATCCAATGAAAGACAAATTACTAAACATCAATTGCTTTTTCTTTGTGGGAGAGCCAAATGAAAAAGTTAGAGTCAATATTCTCAAAAGAGTCGCGCCAATTTTGTCAGTAGGTACATCTATTCTGGAAAACGCGCGAAAGGTTAAGTTGCTGGTGGCGGATGGTTGAGGATGACTGAGCACAAAAAAATTGGCGACTCTTGGGAAAGGGACTTTTTTATGAATAATAAACTATTATGAATAATTCTTTATTGCACAAAAAATTACATACGTAGGTGAGCTTAATGCTACTTGGCATTAGCTACCAGTTCACCTAACTTTGTTCTTGGTTGGGGCTATGTTCAGGAGTGGACGAATATCGATCTAACACCTCAGACAAGTTTCAGCTTTACCCCACCATCATTTCACCCAACTGCCGCGGTGCAGACTCACATCCCAAAAAAATACCCATAGAAGGTGACATGACAAATAATAGTAAAGTATAGAGAGTCCATGGCTTGACCACGATGAGATATGAGGTAGAGTCAATGCTACAGGCAGGTGTTAATAAATAAAGCGCTATTATCCGCGAACGCATCTAATCAGATCTTGTTTACATTGCGAAAGATTTCCCGGTGGTCCAGAATTATCTGCCCCTATTTAAACTGTTAACATATTGGAACGCCTTGTTGCACTATTTATTGTTTGCGTATCGCTTATCTAACATGTAATATACTACCAACCTTGTTAGTCTGATTTCTAAAACAGAATATTTTCCGTTCATGTAACATGTGATTGTTTTTGCATGCAAATGTTAAGTCGTAAATATGTCTGTGACACCGCGATTAGGTATCGACTACTATTTCCATTTATCGCTGGCGATGGCGGTCCGTGTACAGTATGCACTTATGAGGCTAACCTACCGATGTTAAGGTAGTTTACTGGTTGTATGTGAGTGATAATAATATTAAGCAAGACGATTAGTTATATTTATAATAATAAAATATTTTATTTGTACAGTCTACAATTTTTTATCTTAAGCTAAATACAAAGGTTGTTCGTACACAGTTTCATTGTAAAATTCGAACTTCTGACCCCAAAACTAGGTAGAAACTTGTGTCTTAGGGATCGTTGGTTCTCCTTCTGGTATTAATAAATAACATATTTTAACAGATACGTAACAGTGGTAAGGAGAGAATCAAGCAAAATCATTAAAATTACATGCATAAATTAAAATTTGAATGAAATTTAAGTTAATTTAAATTAATAAGAAAACACCCTACTCTCGTAAAATTGAAAGTGAAAAAGATTTATTTAATTAGTAACACAAATAAACATTACAGATAAATAAAAATGTAGCCTATATACGGGCCACGGCTGGGCACAGGCCTTCTCTCAGAGAGAGAAAGAGAGTATGGGCTTAATTACCACGAGTGCCCACCGCGGATTGGCAATTTCAAGCGCCGAGGTATTTTAACACTTCAGATACTCAGGTTTCCTCACGATGTTTTCTTTAAAACAAACTCATAAAAAAATGGTATAGGTTCATGAATTTCTTTTTACAAAACTTATGAACAAAAACGCAGTTCGTGAATACCTACGACTTAAAACACGCTTCAACACGTCACTTTTAATGATAAACCTAGGTTTCTACGCAGTTTTACTCATATTTTATTTGCTTGCCATTAAAATTACATTCAATAGCCTCCCATATCGATCGCATGGCCATAATTTTGGTTAGGCAACTTAAGCTTGGACTAAGGCCATTATTAAATAAATTTAATAGCCCGTTCACCAAACAATTACCCGTCCAGTTAAATGCTATCAGCGGATCTATGGCTTGAAATCTCATAACCTTATGCCTTCGAGTGAAACAAACAAAACTCGGGTTCAGACTTGGGCTGACCCCGATCGCATCCATTTGCATCCAACGAAAACGATCCGAATCCTTTCGCAGCGTTCATTACGTGAATATCTCTCGAACGAGCCTATTTTATAGCATTATTAAAGTACTTCGGCGTCTGCAATCTCACTCGCTTATTATTTTAATCTCAACGCATTTGGACTGCACTTTCAGCAATCTCGACTTTAACAGTACATTTCCTGGTAAAAGGTCAGGCTTGAGTATCGTTCCAATTAAAACCTCGACTTCTAGGTATGCGCCTCCTTCCAAATGAAGATGAAAGCCTTATTTATTTTCTTTCAATGACTCACATCTATAACCTACTGTTTAGAAGACAATTAAAACCTTTCATAGAGCTGACTGTGGAGATAATCCCGGGTAACTGATGCTATACAGCGCATTAGCGCGCGCACGCGCCATCGCCGATGGTTATGAATGGGTCTCGGTGAATCACGCGCGTCCATTCATCCGCGCCGCCCCCGCGCGCGCTAACAAACGCATTATGTGCCAATATAGCTTCGTATTGTTTCGTTTGCAGCGCGAGGTTGCCTCTCACTTCCTGTGCTTCATGGTGCTCGTTATAGTATTAACAGACGATCGAGCTTGGTACGGGTCGGACGGCGGATTGGGCGTACCTACCTTCGGATCGAGCGAACACGAAATAGTACTAATTGTTTTCGGCAGACAACTTTCCAGACGAACGGATAAGGTATGGAGCGTACCGAATTCTTAGTCCGGACCGTACCAAGTTCGATCGTCTATTAATAGTATTCGATATTATGAGCGGCTAGGAAATAGATACATGTAAAAATCTTCCTCTACTCCTCAGGGATGAGGACAGAGGTGGTGGTGACACTTTGTTGATATAAAAAAAGTAGAAAGTCATCGTAGGTCATCGGAGGTCATCGTAGTAGGGAAGTAAATAGTTTTGTGGTAAATACACTTGTTTTATTTATTGCGGAAAAAACAAACTGTAGTAAAATCATAATTTAACATAGGTAATTAATTACTTTCTTACAGCGTGTTACAGAAATAATGGAAAAGCTGAAAACCGTTTCTTTGGCATCAATAGTTACACCGCTTCAATTAGAAAAGGTTTATATTTGTCAATTTAATATATTTAGTTTTCATACAAATTGACCGTGTGAAGTTTCAAAGTTGTATGAAAAATTAAATGATAGGTATTGAAATTGAAATTTGTTGAAAGTAGGTAATTTGGTCATCAATAGTGGATCCGTTTGTAGGTTTTATGCCTGAAACACGTATATTTTGCTTATTTACAGGCTAGAACTCAATCAAGTTCAAACGACCTCCAACATAAGATTCATCCTTCGTTCTCAAATGTTCGTCAGGAAGTATACCTGTCCACCTACTTACCAGTTTACATCGGTATATAGGTATCCTATTAATTTCAATTTATGTTACTCGAGTAACCCAATCTCTACCGCATCACACTAATTATCTTAAAGCTGTAACAAGCGTGTTTCCTGTATCGGCGGTATCGACGTGAAATTTTAAATTACCAGTTGGCACAGCTCTAATGGCTAGTTTAATGCGCGCGCGCCGATTTGATAGTGACCTGACCGTTTGAGTGACCGCCGTCGACATGACCCTGGGTTAAGGTCTGATCAACAGTCTCTTTTAGGCCTACCAGAGATAGTTAAGTGATGTTTTACATCTAGCGTAGGTGTTTGTCAAGTAAAACCTTGAAGGCAGCTTGGATACCAAGCTGTATTTTGCTGTCACAACTATACTCGAGGAGCCTGATTTTTTTGTAGTACTAGCTTTGTTTAACAGAATCTGATGGCTCCACATTAGCTGAGCCCACTATTTTAATAAAAGTTGACCTAATTTTTTTCTAAGCCTACTTCTATAACTTTAGTATGCAAGTAGGTAATTCACCAGCAGTAGCAAAACATAAATACTTATCTAATAGAATATTAAACATATTAGAGCATATTTTATGGACAGTACAATAAAAATATATTTTTTAATACAGTTGCTCAAAAAGCGGCGTATTACAGGGACGTATAGCGTGCGGGATGTGGGCTATTACACACTCGTGTTTTTTTTACCTTTCCCACACTCGTGCGTTTTCTTTCCCAACTGTCAAAATAATGTCGATTAAAAAGAAAAACCAACCATGAAGTTTTTACTAAAAAAACTCATAGAAGTTTTTATGAGCTACTAATTTGTTTCAATATCAGATTTAATGATCTGAATGAGTTAAGTTAGGTTTCATTTTATTTCATCTCATAAAATTTCATTTTCATTTCATATCAATAAAAAAATTCTACTGAAGAGTTGGCTGTATGGGCATAGTTCTCTTTGCCTACTAGAATGGGTGAAGAAAAAAAATCCCTGCTTATATTTTTTTACGGTTGGCGCCATTTTCCAAATAATTTTTCTTTATTAAATTGCTTATTTTTTTCGCAACTGTATTAAAAATAGTCGTTCAGTAGGTACACGTGCGGAACCGTCATTGCAACTTGTTCCGACTGTCAACCCTCGCCTTCGGCTGCGCCTGCGCCTCGGCTCGGGTAGACATTTGTCGGAACTCTTTGCAATGACAGCCTTTCCGCACTTGTAATGAAATATACTATAATATACATTTGAGTAAACTTGCTTGCTTCCCCTTCTTAGGCTTAATTTAACTGTTTGATAAAAAACAAGAGATAGTGTTCCGAAAATATGTAACACTTTTCTTGCTTATTCTTAAAGGTACCAACATTACCTTTAAGAATAAGAAAAAGCGAATTTAAAATAATTTAAATGAGAACTTAAACTGAAACGGGTTTCACAGCCTACATAACCGGATTAAGATTGTGCTTTTATAATAAATAGTACAAACGTACAGACTCACAAACTTTCGCCTTCATAATATTAATGTGATATAATTTGGCGGTGGCAAATTTGTGTACAGTATCCATTTGGAATACTTAGTACCTATCCATTTGAAATACTGAAATAAATGCTTTCTTTCGTTCTTATCCCATTCCTTGACATCTCAGTATTTACCTGAAAGATAACACAGAAATTAAGATACTTCCCATAAGTATACCAGGCCACTCAGAAATTTTTTCGAAAAAAAGTTTTTATGTATAAGACACTGGCCACTTGTAATCACTCTTTTCAAGTAAGTCTTAAACGGCAAATACCTCTTCCATTAGACCAAAACATATTTTAACACCTATATTTTTTGAGGAACTAAAAGCAACATAAAAATATATTTCAAAACTTTATTTTCCTAAACAGCCAAAAACGTAGTCAGCCATTTTTGTCTATGGTTTGAAGTCCAAAAATTTGTAAACAAAGTTTGTTCAATTTTGTTTGTTCATTCAATTTTCTGTAAGTGATCTCTAAGCATAGTGAAATAACAATAACGCAACCATGATTTCATCGAATTTACATCCAAAATATACCAATTGGCGGCCTCGGTGGCGCAGCGATTTGGCACGCTGCTGTAAAACCGAAGGTCTCTGGTTCGATCCCCGGCCGGGTCAAACTAGGAAACGAACTTTTCTAATTTGTCTCGGGTCTTGGATGTTATCTCTGTATTTATTGTATTAAATCTATCGTCGAGTTAGCACCTGTAACACAATTCATTTAGTTGTACTTAGTATAGGGCTAACGAGATCTGTGTAATATGTCCATGAATATTTATTTATTTATTTATTTATTTATTTATTTATTTATTTACTTACTTACTTACTTACTTACTTACTTACTTACTTACTTACTTACTTACTTACTTACTTACTTACTTACTTACTTACTTACTTACTTACTTACTTACTTACTTACTTACTTACTTACTTACTTACTTACTTACTTACTTACTTACTTACTTACTTACTTACTTACTTACTTACTTACTTACTTACTTACTTACTTACTTACTTACTTACTTACTTACTTACTTACTTACTTACTTACTTACTTACTTACTTACTTACTTACTTACTTACTTACTTACTTACTTACTTACTTACTTACTTACTTACTTACTTACTTACTTACTTACTTACTTACTTACTTACTTACTTACTTACTTACTTACTTACTTACTTACTTACTTACTTACTTACTTACTTACTTACTTACTTACTTACTTACTTACTTACTTACTTACTTACTTACTTACTTACTTACTTACTTACTTACTTACTTACTTACTTACTTACTTACTTACTTACTTACTTACTTACTTACTTACTTACTTACTTACTTACTTACTTACTTACTTACTTACTTACTTACTTACTTACTTACTTACTTACTTACTTACTTACTTACTTACTTACTTACTTACTTACTTACTTACTTACTTACTTACTTACTTACTTACTTACTTACTTACTTACTTACTTACTTACTTACTTACTTACTTACTTACTTACTTACTTACTTACTTACTTACTTACTTACTTACTTACTTACTTACTTACTTACTTACTTACTTACTTACTTACTTACTTACTTACTTACTTACTTACTTACTTACTTACTTACTTACTTACTTACTTACTTACTTACTTACTTACTTACTTACTTACTTACTTACTTACTTACTTACTTACTTACTTACTTACTTACTTACTTACTTACTTACTTACTTACTTACTTACTTACTTACTTACTTACTTACTTACTTACTTACTTACTTACTTACTTACTTACTTACTTACTTACTTACTTACTTACTTACTTACTTACTTACTTACTTACTTACTTACTTACTTACTTACTTACTTACTTACTTACTTACTTACTTACTTACTTACTTACTTACTTACTTACTTACTTACTTACTTACTTACTTACTTACTTACTTACTTACTTACTTACTTACTTACTTACTTACTTACTTACTTACTTACTTACTTACTTACTTACTTACTTACTTACTTACTTACTTACTTACTTACTTACTTACTTACTTACTTACTTACTTACTTACTTACTTACTTACTTACTTACTTACTTACTTACTTACTTACTTACTTACTTACTTACTTACTTACTTACTTACTTACTTACTTACTTACTTACTTACTTACTTACTTACTTACTTACTTACTTACTTACTTACTTACTTACTTACTTACTTACTTACTTACTTACTTACTTACTTACTTACTTACTTACTTACTTACTTACTTACTTACTTACTTACTTACTTACTTACTTACTTACTTACTTACTTACTTACTTACTTACTTACTTACTTACTTACTTACTTACTTACTTACTTACTTACTTACTTACTTACTTACTTACTTACTTACTTACTTACTTACTTACTTACTTACTTACTTACTTACTTACTTACTTACTTACTTACTTACTTACTTACTTACTTACTTACTTACTTACTTACTTACTTACTTACTTACTTACTTACTTACTTACTTACTTACTTACTTACTTACTTACTTACTTACTTACTTACTTACTTACTTACTTACTTACTTACTTACTTACTTACTTACTTACTTACTTACTTACTTACTTACTTACTTACTTACTTACTTACTTACTTACTTACTTACTTACTTACTTACTTACTTACTTACTTACTTACTTACTTACTTACTTACTTACTTACTTACTTACTTACTTACTTACTTACTTACTTACTTACTTACTTACTTACTTACTTACTTACTTACTTACTTACTTACTTACTTACTTACTTACTTACTTACTTACTTACTTACTTACTTACTTACTTACTTACTTACTTACTTACTTACTTACTTACTTACTTACTTACTTACTTACTTACTTACTTACTTACTTACTTACTTACTTACTTACTTACTTACTTACTTACTTACTTACTTACTTACTTACTTACTTACTTACTTACTTACTTACTTACTTACTTACTTACTTACTTACTTACTTACTTACTTACTTACTTACTTACTTACTTACTTACTTACTTACTTACTTACTTACTTACTTACTTACTTACTTACTTACTTACTTACTTACTTACTTACTTACTTACTTACTTACTTACTTACTTACTTACTTACTTACTTACTTACTTACTTACTTACTTACTTACTTACTTACTTACTTACTTACTTACTTACTTACTTACTTACTTACTTACTTACTTACTTACTTACTTACTTACTTACTTACTTACTTACTTACTTACTTACTTACTTACTTACTTACTTACTTACTTACTTACTTACTTACTTACTTACTTACTTACTTACTTACTTACTTACTTACTTACTTACTTACTTACTTACTTACTTACTTACTTACTTACTTACTTACTTACTTACTTACTTACTTACTTACTTACTTACTTACTTACTTACTTACTTACTTACTTACTTACTTACTTACTTACTTACTTACTTACTTACTTACTTACTTACTTACTTACTTACTTACTTACTTACTTACTTACTTACTTACTTACTTACTTACTTACTTACTTACTTACTTACTTACTTACTTACTTACTTACTTACTTACTTACTTACTTACTTACTTACTTACTTACTTACTTACTTACTTACTTACTTACTTACTTACTTACTTACTTACTTACTTACTTACTTACTTACTTACTTACTTACTTACTTACTTACTTACTTACTTACTTACTTACTTACTTACTTACTTACTTACTTACTTACTTACTTACTTACTTACTTACTTACTTACTTACTTACTTACTTACTTACTTACTTACTTACTTACTTACTTACTTACTTACTTACTTACTTACTTACTTACTTACTTACTTACTTACTTACTTACTTACTTACTTACTTACTTACTTACTTACTTTACTTAATTTATTTATTTATTTATTTATTTATTTATTTATTTATTTATTTATTTATTTATTTATTTATTTATTTATTTATTTATTTATTTATTTATTTATTTATTTATTTATTTATTTATTTATTTATTTATTTATTTATTTATTTATTTATTTATTTATTTATTTATTTATTTATTTATTTATTTATTTATTTATTTATTTATTTATTTATTTATTTATTTATTTATTTATTTATTTATTTATTTATTTATTTATTTATTTATTTATTTATTTATTTATTTATTTATTTATTTATTTATTTATTTATTTATTTATTTATTTATTTATTTATTTATTTATTTATTTATTTATTTATTTATTTATTTATTTATTTATTTATTTATTTATTTATTTATTTATTTATTTATTTATTTATTTATTTATTTATTTATTTATTTATTTATTTATTTATTTATTTATTTATTTATTTATTTATTTATTTATTTATTTATTTATTTATTTATTTATTTATTTATTTATTTATTTATTTATTTATTTATTTATTTATTTATTTATTTATTTATTTATTTATTTATTTATTTATTTATTTATTTATTTATTTATTTATTTATTTATTTATTTATTTATTTATTTATTTATTTATTTATTTATTTATTTATTTATTTATTTATTTATTTATTTATTTATTTATTTATTTATTTATTTATTTATTTATTTATTTATTTATTTATTTATTTATTTATTTATTTATTTATTTATTTATTTATTTATTTATTTATTTATTTATTTATTTATTTATTTATTTATTTATTTATTTATTTATTTATTTATTTATTTATTTATTTATTTATTTATTTATTTATTTATTTATTTATTTATTTATTTATTTATTTATTTATTTATTTATTTATTTATTTATTTATTTGTTTGTTTGTTTGTTTGTTTGTTTGTTTGTTTGTTTGTTTGTTTGTTTGTTTGTTTGTTTGTTTGTTTGTTTGTTTGTTTGTTTGTTTATTTATTTATTATCATTATTGCATTGTTCGAGAATGAAAAAACACGTCAATAAAGACCCCCGGGAAGTTGTGGATTCGTGTACCCAGTGAAATTAACATTCGAAAAACTTTACTCAAACTTGCCAAAAGAGACCATGACTCTTTATCAATTGAAACTCGAGTGTATTTATGTGAAGATCACTTTGATGTAAATCCTATAATAATCAATGTCCACTGGCTCTGGATGAAAGATGTTTGTTTACATACTTTAGACGCGGTCGTCTTACTTTGGGGGATGAACAAAGGAGTGGTCGTCTTACGACGGCTGTCACCGAAGAAAGTGTGCTGGCAGTAATAAAAATTAATTCAAGAAAACAGACGAATTACGTACGAAGAGATTCAGCATACACTGCAGATTGGTTAAGGAAAGTGTTCACAAGATTTTGCACGAGCACCTTCGCGTAAGGAGAATAGTTTCCCGCTGGGTGCCGCACAACCTCACCGAAGCTCAGAAGCAGGCCCGTGTGGATTGGTGCCGTGATATGTTACAAAAATTTGATGCTGGCTCGTCACGGCGCGTTTACGACATTGTGACAGGTGACAAATCCTGGATTTATCAATATGATCTAGAAACAAAGCGTCAGTCGACAGTTTGGCTGTTTCAAAATAAACCAACGCCTACGAAAGTGAAGCGATCGAGGAGCACAGGAAAAAATTTGATCGCTAGTGTTTTCCCTTTGACGGGTTACCTAATTACAATTCCACTTCGAGACCAAAGCAGCATCAACGCTAAATGGTATAGCACAAAATGCCTGCCAGAAGTTTTTTTTGAATTGAGCAACAAGCGACCGAACACCGGGCTCCGCGGGGTCCTTCTTCACCACGACAACGCGCCCGCGCACTCTGCGATCAAAACGAGGGACTTCCTGGACTCCACACCGGTCAGAGTCTTGGGGCATTCTCCTTACAGTCCTGTGACTTCTTTTTATGCCCTAAAATAAAAAATCAGCTCAAAGGGATACAGTTATCATCGCCGGAAGACGCGCTAGCAGCGTTTGAGAAGACCGTGGAAGAGGTGTCTGGAAAAAATGTTTTGAAAATTGGTTCAGACGAATGAAACTTTGTATAGAGGCTGGTGGAGGGTTCTTTGAAAAGATTTAATAAAAATATTTTTTTCATAGAAGTTATTTTTTTAGTTTCTCAAAACTTTCTGAGTGTCACAAACAGGATGTTTCCACTATAATTTCACTTATGTTAGTGTTCCACCTATCAACACAAGCATTAGAGCAACTCCGGAATATCAAAAAAATGTTAGAAGAAAGAATACTCTTTAAAAAAATAGCGTATGATGTGAAAATATTTTCAGTTTTGTAGTTGCGGATCACTTGCTAAAACCGCATGTAACGACAACATGTCTACAAGGTGATGGCTGCAGCTCTCTAACTACTTCTCTTCTGCAACTCATTTATTTATCGTTGAGTAGAGCAAAGTAGCCATTACTCAGACCCTTTTGAATTGTGCCGCTAGATGGCGCTAGTGACGCGTAACACACTGTGCCGTTTAAGCTTAAAATTAACGCTAACTTATAGACGTTTCACGTTACAACAACGGCTGAGTATCCCGAGACAGCCTCACCCACCAGTTTTTTACGATATTTCGTAATTGCTCTCAAAATAAAAGTTGTGTTGATGAGCTTCTGCTCTCTTCACTTTCACCGGACCTTTCTGAAGCACCTTTTACATTACATTTGCCGAGAATCCTCTTAGACTCAGCAGTACCTACGGCGCGCGCTCGATACGTGGTAAATGGTATGACGCGTTTCTTAAGCGAATGCATTAACCGGGCGAGTGCTAAACGTTTGGATTATTGGATTGCAATCGCTCAAGACCACACAACACATCGAGACGTTAATGTGATAGCAAATTGACTTCTTTCGTATCCCCGTGATATTATATTACTGGACGGGTACCGATAAGCTCGCTAGAGCCCGCTCTTCCTTTTATGGCGCACTCAATATTAGCGCTGTAAAAGCATCGTTAACATCACTATTGAATTTATAAGCTCTACTCTCCTTTGACAGGCACTTATTGTTATTTAACGGCTCGAACGGGACTGCCTGATTGAGGTCTATGTGGCCGAGGTCTTAAAATAATGAATGCTAGAGACGTTGGGGCGCTTGCACAAACTGTCTCGAAAGTTTTTGAAAGTGGTTGCTATTGTAATAAGCTGCAAAAAATACAATTGAGAGTCCTTTACATCTTGCAATGCAAGGATGTTTGCATGCTCATGCTCAAGTAAAAAGAACTTCTACAATATTCATTTAGATTCGTTGGAGTACTAATATACTATGTACCACCAACAAAATCGCCCGCCTCACTTGCTGATTGGACTCTCTGAAAATAGTGCTAGAACATAGCGGTGGTAGCTCAGTGAGTAGAACAATGGACCCGCAAGCGAGAGCCCCAGGTTCGATCCCCAGTGCGGGCATGTATCAATGACTTTGTTTAATTTCAAAGATACGAAAATTTGTGACTTTGTAGTCGCAATACCACACGCTAACGGTAAAGGAAAACATCGTGGGGAAACCCGCGGCTTGGTTGGCTCCGCACGTGTTGACTTCCTCTGGGCTAGGCCGATTAAGCTGCCAGGATGGTATAGGTGCTGGGCAAGCCTACACCATCTATAAAACCATGTCCCAGGCACTACAGCCTCCGAGTGGTCCCTTCACACATCTGGTGTGAGTGAAGATGCTACAGGACGCTGTATAAATCATCTCATAGATGCAAAAGGCCAATATTTAGTGCTAGAACGCTTTTCTTGTACATTCCTTCCTTGTCATATTGGTAATAATCCCGGACACCGTACATACATCAGTATTCGAAACCACTTGAAAGCAAACGAAACTTTTGTTTTCTTTTCCCGGAGCATGATACCATTTGCATTGCATTGCAAGATGTCAGACTTTTAGTTATAATTACTAGCATCTTATTACGGCTGTCCGTAATAAGATGTGTGAATCACCGAATTGTTGGTTTTAATTTCTTGTTAGTCTAACGATAATAGATGCGCTTGAAAACCAGACAGACGTCATGGGTGTGATTTCCGGCCTCTGGGTGTTTTTCCTTGTTTGTGATCTCCATTTCTATAGCACGTGGAATTGGTTGTGGTTGTGTTGTGCGAATGCTATTTTTATTATTCATCGTCAATCCTGTAGGAAATCACCTGTTTAAATAAGATATCGAGCACTTTTTTATAATTTATTAAATCGAGGTAGGGATGCAGTGGTGTCGGTAGAACGCTTGCCTAACCTCATAGAGGCCCTGGGTTCCATTCCGGTATCTCGTAGGAATAGGAATTTGGTTTGTAGGCGATGTACCTACATTTGTGAATTTATAGAAGCAAATGCCATTCGCTAACGATAAAGGAAAAAATCGTGAGGAAACCAGAGTGTCTCAAGAAAGCGCCGTTGCGCGGAGGGCTCGCTCACGTACTCTTTCGGAGAGAGATTATTTGGAGAGACTAATCCCTGCAGTGGGATTATTGTAGCTTATGATACTGTTGTATAATAAGGGTTCTTATAACACGAGTTTTTTTTATAGTATCACACGAGTGTTATGAGACCAAGTTATGTACAGTGTCATACACTACTTTATCTACCCTCATACATAAAGAACCAAACTTTTTTTAAATATACCCTAACTCAATTGACAATTTAATTAGTTGTATGCATACAAAATAAAGTCTCGGGGCGGTTTATTTGATAGACATTATTATTATTATATATATATTTTTTTTATATAAATTTTGTATTATTTTTCTCTGACTTTGTCGACGAAATTTTTGTAAATGATTTTTTTAATTATTGTCTATGTTGTTTAAATATTGAAAAGTTTTTTTAAATGTGAAAAGTTGGCGCCAAGGCGCAAACATAGATTGCGCATGCGTGTTGCGTGGCCGCGGACTCGTTCATTGAAACTTTTTTTTTTAAAGTAGAGGTTTAACCTTCTAGGTCCAGCTGGAGGTTGTATAGGTGTCTTGTTATGATTAAAAAGTCATATTATGATACAGGTATTCATACAAGACCTGTATCGTATTTTTTTTTGCCTTTGCGTAATGTTTTATAGTATCAACATTGCATTGTATAGTTATTTCTTAATTTACATATAAGTCTTATTCAAGGACATGCGCGTATTATCATACATTCTCAACAATCACATTTAAGAAGTATCTAAATTAGTAAGTAATAAAAAAGAAAGCACTTACACTATGTTTCAAGGGAGTAGCCAAAATATTTTTGCAGTTCTAATTTCTATGAACATTTTTCATAAATATTTTTCTATGACTAAATCTATGTATATCGATAATACTAGCGTAGCTAACATTATTACACGTTCTGCACATTCGTGAAATATTAAAGTGATGGTACCCTAGATTCTTGCGGCTTCGTGGAATTTGAAAGATTCGGCTAAGAGGCTTTTTAGGAGTACGACGTGGTGCGGTTAAGTTATATATCAACCCTTTGTTTGTCCCCACTGTTGGGGCACAGTTCTCTTTCTGCATCGCAGGAAGGTTAGGCCATACTCCTCCACGAGGGCTATGTCCGGGTTGGTGGAGGATTGTAAGACAGTGACGGGCCTTACTGTTAGAAGTTATCAAGCCACCCATAAGGCTTCTGACATGACTTTACGACTGCCATTACATGACCGCCGGTAACAATGAATTAACGTGCCTTGCGAAGCACAGAAACGCTCGGAAAAAATGCCACTAGCGGTAGTCACTGGATGGTCACCCATCCAGCACCTGACCTGAGTTATTTCATCCGAGTAGTCGATTCCAATCACTCGGTTCCACTAGGCCACAAGCGCTTCACGGTTAATTTTTGTCAATAAGTTATCGTTTAGGTCACCACAGACTAATCTAGATAGATACACCAAACGCAAAATTTTACGTCGCTGATATAAATACCTACTCTAATTTGAAATACATCAGGCGACTATTATTCCTGTATTATTTAACAGTGTTACTGCAATCTGTGATTCAGGTAGAACTAAATTGTTAACATAAAAGAAAACACTTTTCTTGTCACGATACTTTCCGCTTTCATTTGTCTTACAAAGTCGAACCGAGCGTAATGAACGTTACAAAAAAATTAGGTACCATTATTTTTGAATCATAACCATAGTGGTTTTCTAAGACAAAAATTTATTCATTCTCCTAAAATATTGCTGACTAATATGCACCTTGCGGTAAGTAACTATAGACTGTGTATGACTCCTTCAGACAGTAGTAAAAGTAGTAAAGTTGCGGTCATGTTCGCGTAAATTTCGGCACTTCCGCCGTACGACTAGTCGGCCACTGCGGTTGCGGCAAGGGCCTGCGCAGTGCGGGTGTGGGGGAGCGCGTGCCTTGCGCAACCCAAGGCGCCATCGAACAAAATAGAATACAGTCAGAGGTTTCAGTAAAAAAATTGTTTGTTTCATGTTTTGGTTTTTGAAATGGGAGCTTCTTGAGGCGCACTTTCAGAGTAAACAAAACTGATACTCGCATCGGTGACGCTGAAATTGAAAAACAAACGTTCTTGGCGCACCCCGTTCTTTTGAGATCTTCTAAATATAAGCAAAAGTTTAAAATTATTAATCAAGTTAAAATAAGTTCATATTTCATATCCTGTCAAATCTGTTCACTTTCTCTTAGTAAATTATGCAGCTACGGTAGCATGACACTTCCATTATGTATTGCATATGAGTAGAGTTCATGCTTCCTGGGCTGGTCTCCTATAATGAGTGTAAGTAAATAATGTCTGATTTTTTTTTTAATTAGCCATGACTGTGTCCCACTGCAGGGCAAAGGCCTCCCCTTCAGATTTCCACTCCTCTTTGCTGACGGCCAATGCTTCCCACCCAGGTAAATAAAGGATGTAAAAAGGATTGATAAAATCCGGAACACCACGCTGCGCGCCAAAACCAAGATCACTGACGTTGGAGTTGCGACCGCTAAGCTCAAGTGGAGCTGGGCTGGCCATGTCAGACGTATGGAGCCGGAAAGGTGGGCGAAAATCGTCACTGATTGGGTCCCGTGCGATGGCTACCGACGACGAGGCAGACCAAGGCGGAGATGATGTGACGACCTGACCAAATGTCTGATTAAAAACACAAAAATCACGACTACAAGTGTCGACGGGTGACCACGATTGCTTAGAGCCTGAGGATCGGGGCGTATAACCCATCTTTGCGGGACAGAAGCAAAGAATTTTATTGATGGTGCAGCCATTAGCATTAGCGACAAGGATCTTGTAGGTGGGGTGAGATTCGGAGCTGTAAGATAAGGTTCGATAAGATAAGTAAGATAAGAGTATTCTCTACTATCTGGTGTATAATAAACAGTATTTTATGATAAAAACATTAATAACAACGGTATTTTTGAATATTTTTTATATGTTCTATTTTCGTAACTTTTTGTGTTTATTGAGCCCTTTTGCCTAATATGATGAAGCTTTTTAAGAGTACACAATAGTGAGCCCAGCAACTCAGCCCTTCTGGTTGTTCTATTACTTTTATGGGCATCAGCAGTGAATGGAGAGGCGCGTGGGCGGGTGTTTTTATCAATGAACGCGAAACGTACACGCTCGCGTCACGGCCGCGGGTGACAGGCGCTTCTGTGCTGCTCCGGAGGATGGACGTACCTACCTATAAACCTATTTGGCAGAGTTGGAAAGCTCAAGAACCCAAATGTTGAGATGTGTTGTGAAACACAATTCGCATCTTTTTAAGAACAGAACTGATGGCTGCCACACCACATCAGATTTAATTTTCGTGTACTCTACTTGGTCCCGTTACGTGTGACTTTGCAACTGAAATGTAAGGGTTTATCTACTGTCGACTGTACACACAAAAAGGAGAGATATTCATTGTATTAACTACATACTTTATCATGCAGGAATCAAAAATAGTATTATTTCAATGAACTTTTAAAAATGTTCACTCGATTCAAACATAATTCTATTAAGTAAAGTCGACAGCGCATCAATCTTCAACTCTGCGCTGTTTCGTTATAGACAACTTTGTCATGCTATCGACTGTATATACCTAAGTATCTAAGTACTACTAGTATTTTAGTTGTGTAACACCGACTTCGAGAAGAATCAATAATGCAAATAAAGACATCTATCATTGTGTACCGGTGCGGCAGAAATAAAGGTCAATTCTGCGATCGCAAATCTGCAAATCTATCGAACCAATGAGAGACAATCATAAATTAGTTCATGCTAATTTGAAAGTTGATAGAATTAATTATATTAATTGCTTCGGTACCGCTAACGCCTCCGGATAGCCTTCGGATAGATTTAACCATGACGTAGTCCAACGTTTACCAATACTTTGTCCTGAAAACCATAGGAAAATTACTCCTAACACTCTGTAATAAGAACGCCGAGCTAAACTCAACTGAGATTAAGAAACAAGCCTGTATTTGGCAGTGCCAGTAGATAAACAATAATAATAACATTGAGGTTTTATGAATGAAACTCGAACCTGGCACACCTGACTTTATTGGAGGAAGCCATTTGATATCTAGGTATCGCAATGTCGTGGGATATTCCAGCTAGAGTTGGATTTGTGTTACTGTAATATTCCAAAGATCGTTTGAGAATATGATTGAATAATCTACTCGGATCAACACATGTCTCAAAGGATTGTAGGTAGTTTCTGCGAAGTTTTGTTATTCACCAATATGTTAGGTATTTTTCAGAGATGCTTTCACTAGGCTTAGCACTTTCAAATTATTGAACCTTCAATCTGGGTCGACACATTGTATTATTTCCATTTCGTCGTAGTGCGCGGGCGTCGTGTGGGCAACATTTATTAAATAAAAAATAAACACTTACCCAAAACAAAAAGCACTACAAAGACAAAAATTACTTCAATGAATATAGCTTTGAAATTCGGCAATAATATAAAGTTAGTTTATTTCGGAATCTATGGCCAAGATTTATATACCTAGTGGTTACGCAGCTTTTCATAGACAACAAAATATACTTCAACAATATGTATAGTCGACACCACATCAACCTTTATATACATGCATTATAATCAGTTATCATAAGGGTGATATTGCAACAAAAATGTTAAGGTTGAGCTGATATCGACTGTACATGGCCTTGGCCATATAGTGTATAGCAATAGCCTTGCTATATTTATTGGTATGTAAATATATCATAAAAACTGTATTTGCACGGATATTTACTCGTTTAATTTTGCATTTTACAATTTTCCGACGTTTCGGCACTTTTGCAAAATGAAAAATTAAACGATTAAATATCCGTGCAAATACAGTTTTTATTTTGTCTAGTGCTCGTGTTAACCTTAGAAAATACTATATAAATATATGTATATCAAAATCTGTTAAGATTTGACCGATTAGCAGGAACGCAAACGAAAAACACACGAGTCAAACTGAGAACCCCAGTTTTTATAAACCGGTTAAAATTCTTCAAAGCCAGCCCACATCAACCTTACGTTTTCATTCAAGAAAAATGTTTTATTAGTTTTTCATATGTTTCATAACAGTTTAGGAAAGGTGAGGGTGTATCCAAAGCCGATCATCCCACAAGCAACTTCAAGATAAATTGGCAAACTTTTGTAAGATATAATAAAGTAAAGGCAATTTTCGAGGAAATACTTAATCCAAGTTCAGCAGTGTTGTTGTTTCTCAAAGCTTGCCCAACCGTGTGTAAATATGTTCAAGTCTGTAAGAAATTTGAGCCCTAGATATTCAAAGGTCAGTACGATTAGGAACTTAACAATTACAGTATCAAAATCTCAGGTCACCGCCTGCAGCGTGGCATTTCCGGAGTAGACTTCACAACATAACTGACACAGAAGAATAAGTTCGACAAATCCATCGATCGGTATATAACATAACGTAACATTTAAAGACAGGCACATACATTGCTTCTGGCCCCACACTAGGATTCCTTGTGTCGTGGGAACCAGATACAGCGACATCACAAGCATGTAAACATCCAAGACCTGGGGTTTTTCTGTCTACAGCCGGGGTTCGAACCAGGGATCTCTCGCATATATTGCTGAAACGAGGCGGTTTTCTTCTACTAGTGAAAGGTTGGATTTTTTTAAGGTTCTTAAGCTAAACAACGGTGCCAACGGGGTTATATTATTAGGCTTACGCTGTTTATCCAACTTTTCTATGGTTCATACGTCTCAAAGGCCGGATTCGTGAACCGTTAATATTCACTGACTCAATATGTGTGTCTACAATTAAGGGTTCTCATAATAATATCTACACGTTTTTACTGCGTTTTGTTGTTTTTCTTCCGCCGCAAAATCGTAAATCGTAGGTGCATGAGTTTCAAACTTGCAGAGGGAAAAAACTTAGTTGTGTACGGCTTTCAATGTATTTTTTTCTGGTAGTTATAATAAAGAGTTCTTATCTAATCTAATCTAATACACGGATTCAGCACAGAGTTGAACTTTTGGTCGTGGCTGTTGTGTAGTCTCGACAAGGCGCGGCGCCTATCGCTGAACCGGTTCGAGACTCCAAGCCCAATGTTCCTTCACCGTAGCGATTAATTTACGATAGATGAGCTGGCCAAACCACACGACACTGTTCGGTCGAAAATATTGTTTATGTTTCCTTCGTGCTTTTAGATGTTTTTTTTTTGATGTCTTGTGGTTTTCGTCTGCTGCGGTAAGCCATCGTCTCGTCTATGATTAGTGAGATTTTCATTTGTTTCCAACAAAAAGTCGTTTGTGTGTAGGTAGCTACTAGAGTTGATGACGAAGTGGTTATGAGGAAGAGGAAGTAGAAGTGTCGAGCATAACTTCATAGAGGATGAGGGTGATTGATTTAATATTTGTGAGGAACAGGATGCGGATGAGGGATGAGGGAGAACGAGAATGGTAGTGAATTTCTCGCTCACCCGTCGGTGAGGCCGGTAGTGGCGCCATTGCTATTGGTTACGTAAGTTACATTTACTTACGTGCATGCGCGATGAAACGTAAGCAGAATAGGACGATTTTTAACTTTCTTTTATAGGGAAGCGATAACGATGGATTTCCAAAAAATACGGTATTTCCGCACTGCCGCAGTGCGGAAATTCCGTATTATAGCGAAAGCGGAATCCTCATCTACACTAGATGGTAGGCAGGAGATTTAGTTTTGATTTAAATCGGCACCCTGTACTGTTATGCGCAAGACGAAAATGTAATAGCTTGTATTGGATCAGAAACAACGTATTATTGAAATAACGCAAAAGCCGTTCTATTCAGTGCCAATAATTAAAACACATCCTAATCAAATGTGTAAAATTTTCGAGAATTTTAAATTAAATTAGTACAGTGAAAAGAAGTGATTAGAAGTACTTATGGAATATTCCATCTTCGAATGTCTGTGGACATTTTCTTAAACCCTGAATATAAAACTCAGGTCTGTAAAAGTAAAAGGGGTAGGCAGACACAAGGATTTACCTTTTGCCACGATCCTGACAAACCTACAGTCTATTTATTCTTACTTGTCCAATTTAGTAAACAAGATTCTTACCTTAAAATTGAGATTAGATGCCTAAACTAGAAATTTTCTCGCAAATTCATGAACTATCATGAACTATGTTTATAAAATTGGCAGCGTGTTATCTAAAAGAGTGTTCCAGGTTACTTCATTTATGGAAATATGGCAGTTTTGGACTAAAAAGTTACAGTTTACGGGTAGAATCTTGTTTACTAAATTGGACAAGTAAGAATAAATAGACTGTATTTCGCTTTATCAACATTAATTAGCTGGCGTATGCACGCTGGCTAGTTTCGTATACTTTTTATCTTGTGCTTCTCCAATTCCTACATCCCTATGTCGTCGGCATAGGGCCGCACCACCTCATATTGGCTCGATTTACACATTTTTTGTGTTTGTAACAAAATGAGTATACTTTTGATAAACGTGGATTTGAGGGTTTCATAATTTGAAACATTGCGGACGTTCAATACATATACTCTTTATGCTGTGCCTAGTATTTTATTGGACATATAACATATAAAAACCTATATAACTATTTAAAAGTAGAGTTAACCGGCATTTAACAGGTAAGCAGGCTACATCGTAGACCCCGTCTTCGCTTACCGTCAGGCGTGACTGGGGTCTAGTGCAACCTGTCCTACTTAAAAAAAATATTAACTATTTTTGGAAACAACTTTTCTTCATTGATAACTACGTATACCTGAAAACAAAAATATTTATTAAATGTTACAATATAATTATGTATCAAACCCTCAGACCACATTTATCTAAAGTTTACTCGTTTTATTACAAAAATAAAAAAAAATTGTGCAAGCGACACAGCATGCTCCGTGTAAAAAAAATAAATATTTAAAAAAATAAAAGAACCCGACTGCAGTGATAAATCAACTGAAAGGGAAAAAATAAGATTATTTTATTTTCAAATGCTAATGTCGAATCAGAAGAGTTCATGCTGCTTTACTTGAGGGACCAAATAATATAACTTTATAAGCATTATTTGCTCAAACTGTTGCATTTATTATTTTATATAAAATGATGCAGTCGGGACCCATTGGAGGACTTTAAACAAACAGTAATGGGTCCCGACTGCAACATTTTATATAAAATAATAAATGCAACAGTTTGAGCAAATAATGCTTATAAAGTTATATTATTTGGTCCCTCAAGTAAAGCAGCATGAACTCTTCTGATTCGACATTAGCATTTGAAAATAAAATAATCTTATTTTTTCCCTTTCAGTTGATTTATCACTGCAGTCGGGTTCTTTTATTTTTTTAAATATTTATTTTATTTTTGACCTTTTAGTGACTCAGTAAAACGATAAAATTTAAAGGTCCATCTGTTCTGTTTACATGCTTTAAATCGTTATATTATTTTATTTCCTAAATGAATTTTAGTTTATTGCTTTATTTTCTTTTGTTCAACAATGGACATGTCTCGGCAAATCATAAATATTTTTACTGATATAGGTACTTGTTTGATATAGTCATAGGTACCACCTGCCTGCATTAAAAATTTATGTCGTACGATATTTTTAGCTAGTATAATGAATATGGTCTAATGGTGTTAAACTATCTAGAATATTTGCAAAGGACACGACAGATTTTTTTATTTATTATCCTTACATAAATTGTCTGTTTTTTATGTAGCCTAAAAACGCTCCACTGCACCTAGTTATTTAATGTTAACGATTGTAGGTGGGGTCTGGAATAGTCACGAATTATCTTTTCGACCTGAACGGGGCTCAGCTTTCGATATCTCCAGAGTAGAATTCTTCGTGCTTGCATTGCTGGGCCCAGTCTTCGGTCTCGCTAATTACTTAGAATAAGGACTTGTAAATGGGAACATAAATGGTCTGAGCCTTCAGCCGCGGCCTGTACAAAGGCGCGACAGGTTTCCTCCTAACAGCAACTTTAAGTAACTGTTGCGGCCTTCGGCCGCGCTAATAGTCTCTCCATTTGGCATCAGCGTAAATAGAGCTCAGCATTTGGAATCGCCGTGGGAGTATTCCTCTAGCCCGCTTCACAGCCTCCGGCCGTGCCGCGACCTGTATTGAGCTCGGCCTTCAACCTCGTCGCGGCAAGTTTCCTCGCACCCGCATGATGGGGCTCGGCCTTCGGCCTGGCGTAGTTACTTAGAGTTGTGGCATGGGCGTGGAGACATACAAAATCTTGGTTTTCTGAATGCCAAAATATTACCGGTATTAAAATGAAACTATAACAAATTCATCTTGAGGTGGCCCCCTAAAGCATTGAAAAATTTTACTGAATATTTAGGTGTAGATAAGCAATCTTTGGTCTCACAAGTGAACAGGAAACCTAACACAAAATCATAATCTTATTTTCGGAGGAAACAAGATAAAATTCGTTAAGATGAATAGAGCTAGAATTTTTTTAAAATTTCATGGGTCCTACGATACGAGGTCACGGAGGATCCGTCTTCGGTTACCAGTGAGAGCGTTCAAATATTTTTTTATCATTTATTGTTTCTTCTTTGAACCCAGCTTGTCTGACTATGACCGCACAGGGGAAAAGGAGTTACATGCTACACTTTATATATTTTGTTCAGTTAGTTTTGGTCTAAGTGTCAGTAGGAAATTAATATCAGTGTTAAGAAATTAATTATTTTTTCTCAAACATGCTCGGAAATGTTTGTGTTATTACCATGAAATAAAGCCACAAAGTTTCTCTTTTATGGCTCCCGCCTCACTTTACTGGCCTAAGCCAGTAAAGTAAGTATGAAAATCCATTACCGTCCGCTGCTCTAACTTTTTAAATTTACTTACTAAAATTAAACTGACTAAGGAAAAATTACATACAGCCAACCACCTACTAAGTTATGTAAGCATACTTGCAAGATTAAAAAAAAACAATCTATGGTATTGGTTTTTGTGCGGTTAAACATGGTGCTCAAATATGTTAGTGTATTTAAAAAATAAAAAAGGCGGCAAACTAAACTATTATTTCTTAATTACCTAGTAATTATTTTAATATTAATATTTCCTCGCATTGTTTGAGAAAAGCATTATACAATCCTCGGCCGGAACAGGGATTGCAGGACTCGTTCTAGACGGCCTCGTCTACGACTCGGCCGTCTATCCCAAACTCGTCCAGCAATCCCTTACTTCTCGGCCTCTGCAGTAATGTATTATTAAGTACCCCCTATGAGGTTGATATTTCTTAAATTAATGAGATAAACGAATGGCGTAGAAAGAAATAAACACTTTATAGGCATTATTTCTTTCAGCACTTATACCGTTTCTATAGACGGTTTGTTTACATGTAGAGCAAAGCTGATATTATGTAAATTTATACATGTACTAGAATAAATATATGGCAGCGCCATCTAGTGGCTAAAAGTGGTACTGTAGGACAGGGTTTCAGCAGACAAGAAGAGAAACGTTGTTTTAGCACGACAGCACGTACTTAGGGATCTATTTATTGAAGCAATATGAAACTTACTAAGGATTACGGATTAGTAACTGTACTACTCGCACCACAGCGCAAAGCGAGGTACTATATTACCTACGTCACTAGTCGTGCCAATTATTAGTGGACAGTCAGTATTGGTCGAGTGCTCAAATACAATTTTTTTTAACCCTATAAAGGGCACCCTCCGGAGGACACGGGGGAGGGAGGTGGTGAATGCTCATGCATAACAGCACGGACCCGGCCGTGCTACCAATGTGGGACTCATAAGAAGTGCGCCTACCCACTAAACACCACCTTGGGACTGGTTTTGGTCCTAAAGACCCCTAAATCAACATCGGGAGCGACCCCCCTCGAGGCCGAGGAGGGCGCACTCGAGGCCGAGGAGGGCGCACTCGAGGCCGAGGAGGGCGCACTCGAGGCCGAGGAGGGCGCACCAATTTTGTTTAATATTATGTAGGGCCTTCGGACAAAACCATACCGCAATTTAGAACACAAACAGCGCCATCTGTGGTTGGGTAGAGGAACTAATGCTACAGTACTTTAATTAATTAGAAGTGAATATTATTTGTGTTGCGTTTGTTCTCTATTAATGCTGATTTTATGTAATCAACGATACCCGCAAAATTCTCTTTTAAATACTTTGCACGTGTTAGGCGTAGTTAAACAAAATTATATTTTTTAATTAAATGAATGATCTAGAAGGATCAAACCACTTTATAGGAATTATTTCTTTCCGCATTTGTACCGATTCTATAAATGGTTTGTTTACATGTAGACCAAATACGAAATTATGTATACACATGTATTAGAATAAATAAAATATAGCAGCGCCATCAAGTGGCTAAAAGTGGTACTTTAATTGCTTAGAAGTAAATGTTATTTTTTGTTCCGTTGGTTCTCTATTAATGCTGATTTTATGTAACCTACGTCATCCGCAAAATTCTGTTTTAAATATTTCACACCTGTTGGGGGTAGTTCAATAAAATTAGTATTCGAATTCAATAAACTAAATATAACAGCGCCATCTAGTGGCTCCTAGCTGTACTTTAACGAAGCTTCTTAACGAATTTTATTTTTCGTCACGGTTCTGATCGCATAATTATGATTTTATATAGCCTATGACACCCGCGCAAGGATGCCGAATCGAATGACACCTTGTTTAACAAAATCTGACCATTGGTTAAGGAGTTATGAGGGAACATAACTCCTTAACCAAGGAGTTATGAGGGAACATAACTCCTTAACCAATTTTGTATTTTGTATTTTGTATAACATAGAATCGGACATACTTACATACATACATACATACATACGCACTAAACACATTACCCTCCTTTTGGGCTTCGCTGCAGTCGGGTAAAAAGTGTTCTAATAGTTTTTTCAAAAACATTGTTCGTCTTGTTCGTTAGTAGTCCACAACTTTTTTGAAAGAGAAAGCAAATTGCGTACAGTTGAGAGCATATCAAACTTTACATAAGTGCGAGTACGTGAAGAAATCGGTTAAGTTAAGGGCGACGTTGCACCGAAAATAGGATTTTTATAATTTAATTTGCCTTTGTATTCGGACGGTCTACTTTCCCAAACGGTCAACTTTTACAAATGAAAAGGCATTTGACAAGGACGCTATGTTTTACTCAATTGTTATGTGTCATGCTATGCTATGTTTTACTTAAATTAGTTATGTATAAAGTGTTCTAAACGAGTTTTAGGTTTTCGTTATTTCGATATCACTTCGGGTTATCGAACTAACGAAAATGAAAATCTTGTTCGCGTTTCAAATCTCAGGATTAAAAAGTATAAATTAAGAATTTGGAATTGGTTTAATCAACGATACTGAAGAAACCGTTTTCAGACTTCACGTTATATTTTTTTTTAGTTTATGTACCTGAACGGTCCAGACTTCATTTTTTACAAATTTAATTTATTATACCCATCTACCTAAAGAAATGTTGAAATGTAAAAGGACGGAGGACCTCACACTTTACTTCAACATGTTTTCCGCAAAGATGTCGGACATTTATTGTCCACAATAATTTACAGCATCGAGAACAAAACCAAGGACCACCCGAGAAACGAACTGATATTCTGAGAAGTGTCTCACCGCAAGCGTTATAAATGCACTTTGGTAGCCATTACGTGACAAAATATTGTATAAATATTTACCGAACGCACACCACCCAGCGAACAATAACTACGAACTTTTATGACTTTTTTATTTTGTCCATTCTGCATATCAAGAAATAAAACACCGGTAGTTAGCATGATTTGGGTAAAATAACGTGTTTAAATAAATGAGACACTGATGTCGCGTGGGATGCGAGGGCAGGAAGAAGGAACGCGCTGTTGTCAGCCGACGCGTGCGCAGCCTACGCTCGCTGATGTAATGGAGAAAGAAACCTTTATTTCTGTTGCAAAGCGGAAATTGAGCTCATTGACAAGCATGTTTTACAAAGAGCTAAGGTACTAGCTGGTTACATAGATAATTCTTTATTTTATTGCGTATCTATCACAGATATTTTTTATTTAATATGACGTTTAGTTGCGCATTGATTGTTTGATCCAGGATAATAATAGTAACTTGAAAACAAAACAAAACATAATACAAATTTTTGCTTTACCTCTAGGCCATTTAGGACAAGTGGAAAATGTTCCGTATCGCACTAACTGCTCGAGTTCTGAGTTGATATTATCATTAAGTAAATTCTCAATAGAAATTTTGTAAGGACACGCGTGTTTACTAAGAGATGCACTAAGTGAAGAGATGGGTACACTTTACCATTAAACTTATCTTTAATTGTCTATTTAGAACGAATTGCTATGGTCTTGATAGGTACACCGAACAATACAGTGATATCAACTCACAATCATGGTTGGCAATTTTTCGTTTAACCTTCCATTTGGAATGTCTATATTTCAGCAACAAACATAGTTACAGGACCTCAATTCTGTTAATTTATTGCCGTAGAATGATAGGAACATGGTCGGGTCACGTGACGTGTTTTTACATACCTTTGGCGCTCAGTAGGTTTGATATGTGTTCGCGCGTAGACATGAAGCAGCAATGAAATTAAATTGGCGCGATTGCGCAATTGTCATTGTACTACAATGTATTAGCAGAATCTAGGCCCAGATCTGTTGCATGACTTGCACGGCACCGCGACATAGAGTTCACAACTCGCGTAGCACTACACCAAAAGTAACCTGGCACTAGCCGATAAAAACTTTTATCGCGGTACCGTGCCGTAATTGCCAATTGCAAAATCTGTGGTTGAGTCAGTAGGTCATCAATCAGTGTCTGCATCAAAATCTGTAAAGGTCGACAACTGACTGCAACGGAATAAAGTTCACGTTAAGTAAAGGTGGATCAGTTGTTGATTTTACAAGCAATGAGCCACGCATTCTTTATTCGTACTGAGCAAGCGTGGTATGGAGACACCTAGCTTAACCCATTCATATCTTAGGTATTTAAGGGATCGCAGAGGTTTTTGCAGTTTAGCGGCACGGTCTATCGTAGACAGATAAGACACTTTTAGGCCAGCCTCATGCAGCCAGAATTCTGTAATCCTGAATTCAGGATTCGAAATAACTATTCAGGCTTTCCTAAATTCATAAAAACCTATGGGTCACCTACATACAACAATTTTCTGTTCCATAAATTTTCCCAATACGGATTTCAACATGGTAGTGATAGGAAGTACGGGAGAAAACCTTTTGTAACGCAACTTATTTCCTTCTTAGCAAGACCCAGCACCAAAGCACTCGCAATCAGAAAATCGTCGTCTTTAGGTATTCGCTGTAAAAAGGTCTGAACTAAATAGCTAGCGTCTGAACTAGCTAATGAGTTCAGACTTCAATTGAGCGTGGCTATGGAAGTAAACGTATGTGTTTGATGAATGTATGGGATTCCGAATCGAAATTCGGCTTCATTCTCACTCTCTTCGTACTTGAGGTACCCGTCAAACAGAATTATCTATCGAATTAGCAATCAGAAATATCAGAATCAGCTATTGCCATATTAGCTCTTAGTAAGTCGAAAGGGAAAACAAAGGCGTTAATGTGTTCCATTTCCGCTTTGCAGCATAAACAAAGTTTTCTTTACATCAATCGCGGTGTAGAGATAGCATAGCCGAGCGAGTCAAGTGGCGCCATCTCAGTACTGGGCGCGGAACTGCGTGCCGGCTACGGGGCCGCAGAGGTTCTTGCCGTGCAGCCACTCAGCCAGCCGCAGCCGGACGCGGCTCGGCGGCACATTCGGCAGAAAGTTGTTGCCGTCGCCCTGCTCGAACAGTAGGCACAGGTAGCGGTGCAGGCCGCTGCCGCGCGGGGGCGTCGGCGGCTTGTATGCTGGAGTGGAGACAGTGGTTTCTAATGCCGGCGCCAGACATAAGTTTAAACAAGTGATCACATAAGTTTGCACATGTGTGGCACGGACAATTTATGTGACAATAGGAACAAATATACGTGCCACACATGTGCACACTTATGTGATCACTTGTTGAACTTCTGTCTGGCGCCGGCATAAGCCAGTGGCCACACAGAAGGGACGGGGCGCGGAAATCATGCTGGAGTGGAGACAGTGGAGACAATGGCGCGGAAATGATGCGACGCGTTATATAGTAATCGCGCCCTCCTCGGCCCGTCTTTTCTGCGTGGGTTTCGTCCCGTCCCTTTAGTACATTTTGTATGAAAGTGTTTTCTGCGCCTATTCTGTGTGGCCGCAGGCTTTCACTAGAGTTTGTAAATTGAAAGTAGCAATAGCTCTCGCTTATTGTGAAGGAAAGATACATCGTGAGGAAACCTGAGTGTCGGACGTGGACTATATATATTTAGTGAGACGTTAGTTTATGAAGGTACCTATTTGAGCGAGGTAATCGAGTATTTCGTCTCTAAGACCGCAATTCAAAATATCAGATCTACGTATAATTTATCGATTTTCTTACTTAATAGAATGGTTACCATTATTACTTACCTCTGAAGTCGATGCCGATGTTCTTAGTGCCTTCATTTGTTTTTTTCAAAGCCAGGCCCTGTAAAGAAGAAAAGGTTTATGAGGGCGCTAACATATACTTCTGAACTACTACCACTTACGAATACATAATTAGACATCAATATTCTATAATATAAAAATGAATCGTTGAATGGGTTGGTAAGTACAAATCTGGAGAACAGCTGAACCGATTTCGCTAATTCTTTTTTAGAATATTCCTTGAAGTACGAAGATGGTTCTTACGGTGAGGAAAATAAAAAAAAAATTAAAGAATCGACTGTTAGGCGGTACGAAGTTCGCTGGGTCAGCTAGTTATTAATAAAGATAGTAGCGAAGTAACTTACAGGTACATTTGACTTTAACAAGTGCAGATAGAACTCTCCTTCGGTTTGCGGAGGCGCGTCCGGATCTAGCATTAGTATTGTGTAGAATTTTTTCTGTAAACAGCAGTATTTGGGATATTTTATTTTATGTCCTGCAGAGGGCGTCGAATGGCTGATGATGATGATGATCATTGAATTAATGATGATTCGTAAAAAAATCAGTGTCCGCATTGTCACACGGGTATTGTTGAAGACTGAGACATGAAATGAATGATAAATAAATGCCCACCTTTCCTTACCAATTTTCTCTACGATTTTATAACTTCAAGACTGTACCTATAAAGTGTCCAGAGCAACAAGCTTTACATAATAATTATGTGCACTCTATACGTTCAGAACGACTGCAGAAAAACGTAAAAGTTGACCTGCTGTTTTGAATTGTTATAAATGTAAACTTTTTCTAAACAATTGACCCTACTTTAGTTGCAAATTAGCCCGTAACGAAATTGAGTAGAGTGCATGAGTGTAAATGCTGTCGACATGATACCGCATATTTTGATCAAGCTATTATAATAAATGCAATAAGTCACAATTAACACCTTAGTAATTGTTTTTGGCAAATCTACACGCGGACAAAATAATAGCACATACGGAGTCAGCTAAAGGAAATCTGAATGTAGGCTCCTCTGCAAACACTTGTTTGGGCAGCACGACGTCGCAGTTGTGGTCGTCAACGACGGTGCCCCCGGGGCTCGTCACGTTCATCCCTTTCAGCTTCTCGCAGCCGTCGAGCAAACTTTTCACGTCTGTCAGAGTGCACTGGCATTTCACCCAGCTTAAATGTGCTATAATCAGCAGAATTGCAAAAGAAATAATCTGCATGTTTTATGTAGCTTCAGTTTTCGTGTGAGAGCTAGCGGCCTGACTCTACACACACCGGAGCGATAATGCAATAGAGCTGCAAAACAGAGGGATTGGATGTGGTTTATTTCACTTTGTCCGTGAGTAACTATTACTTAACTGAGTACTACATAATTTGAGAGTAGTGGTTTTAACTGTGAAATATACGTACTTAAACTTTTTCAATCAACTTACAAACTAGGGGGAATAATATAATGTTTGTTTGTGATTTATGGATTTATGACGTTGTCAACCTCGCCGTTATCATTTCTTTGAAATCTGTGTTTATTGGGTAGATTCTTTTAGTACCTAGGTACTTACTTGTAGAATGTGTAAATCAAGCTGTAAATATGAGCGATAGCAATGTTTCAGTGCGCAGACAAAGAGTCTGTGTTGAACATCTGGGTATACCATTCTTGAGTCGGCGCCAGACTATTAAGGAAGTCACCGAGCGAGTGCGGTGTGCCAGGTTGTGGTGTCAGAGGCACTGGGCCGTGCTTGTAGGCTCTAGAATCAGACTCAAACGAAAGTTCCAACTATACGCGATCTTTGTGCGCCCTATTCTCATGTACGGCTGCGAGGTATGGAAACTAGACAATCGATGCTCAAAAAAACTGTTAACGTTCGAATATTCTATTCTTTGTGAAATATACAAGTCGGTACTGCCGCGCAGACATCCAAACAGATTGAGACCGAATATAAAAGAAGTTTACAGTACATTTTCTGATAGTAACATAATTGAATATGTGTACAGAACAACTATGAGCTGGAATAGGTTGTTACAGACCGAAGAACGAGCGCTGAGCCGAAGTGAAGATAAAAATCGAAAACGAGTCCACTGGTGGGACGAGCGGTGAAGACGAGCGGAAGGACATGCGTTAACGAATTGTGATTGACTGGCTGACTAACGTTTTCAGCTTACAGTCGATGATCAGTTCTAGAAAACCCTGAAGAGAACATAAGTAAAAGTCGTTCCATGTTCGTTTGGGTAGAGGATTTTAGCATAAGAGTAATGACCACAAAATTGTGAAATCATGTTTTATTACTATGTTTATGTACAAATCATTACACGTTACGTACATAATTATGTGTTATTGTCGACGTGCTATGTTAATTTTCGCTTTGAGATACATGCTCGCGTTTTCTGTTGATAGCGACGCGCCACGTATTTGCTACTATCACGACTTTTTACCTTGCCGCAGGTAGTACAGACATTCTGTTTATCAAAAGCTCGCATAAAGTAAGGCATCGGGTCGCTTTTGTAGGCGAAGCTGGACTTTATCATCCTCTTGGCGTCTTCTTTAGTGCTGCCGCCAGTCGCGCGCCGCCACTTCAGCTCGTGCACCTTTAGGTAGCACGTTATATCCACGTCAGTGTACCATTTGTAGAGGATTTTTTCGTTTCGTGTCCCAAATATCATGGCCAAGGCTTCGATTTCCAGTTTCTTCATGTAGGCTTCATGGCCTTCGAACCATTCGTAGATGAGAATCGGTCTTAAAAACGTCTTGTAGGCGAGAACCTTGCTGGCTAGAGGTAGATCAGTGGACCGCAAGAAGGTATGGCATTTTCTGGTCCATTGTGCTCCAAACGTTGGATCAACCATAAATAATGCTTTTATTGGAATTTGAAGTAAACAAATTAGATTTTTTGTCACAGACTTTTTTTTATGTTTATTTATTTCGGGACTTTTATCCTGGATATATTTTTCTTTACGTAGGTAGGTACCTACCGACCACCGTAGTAGGTAAAGAGGTTAAAAAAGGGCTCACAGATTATATTATTGATGTCAATCACAAATTCACACGGATGTCAAAATGACATTCAAATTCATGATATACATTGACATCCGTGTGATTATACCTAACATTTCCATGTACATTGCGTCGTTGCGTCGTTTCGATGATTAGGTTCAAAAAACCTACATTTCAGTAATAAACTAAAGTTTAACAAAGTTTAAAGCCATTTTTCTAAAATTATTTTAAATCTGCGGGAAAACAGCTCGCAGTGTCATGGCATCGAATCTGACGCCACGCATAGTAAAACGGTTACTGAAATGAAATAGCTGTGCGAATAATGATGGGCAGTTTATTTATTTTTTAACACACTCGGACAGAGTTTCAGCTTAGCCTTAGCTCAGAACAGAAAAAGAGAACATAAATGAGCTCGCAGGCCTTTTTAAAGACTGGTCGTCGGAATAGCGAGGTGTGGCGGGGCCGGGGCATGACGGAGAGGCTTGGCATTGGCTGGCTGGCTGGCTGGCAGGCTGGCAGGCTGACTTTGGCGTTGGCTATGGCTCTGGCGTTGGCTGTGGCTTTGGCGCTACGGCGTAAGGCGTTACAGTCGGCCGTCCTGTAACAATTGCTCCCGCAATGGGGACAAAAAGCACGATTAACTTTCCAGCAAGTCAATGAGATCTTCGGTCTCCATCTGCTCATCGGAACTCCTGGCACTGTCAGATACAGGTACTACACTTTTGTATGGCCGGAGTGAATCGGCAGAAACCAATCCCGTAAAGCTTTTGTAGCCTCGGAGTCCCTTTATACATCTGATCCTGTATCTGTCGTTACCAACAACCTTAGTAATAACGTACGGACCAGAATATAAGTCGTCAAGTTAGTATTCACTCTGGCAGCACTGCTAGTTGGAGCTTGTCTCCAAAGTACTAACTCCCCTTTTTTGTACACGCGTGCATTCTTACGCCGCTTATCGAAGTTACGCTTCATTTTTTTGCTGGCTAGTGTGATACGGGCACAAGTTTTTTGCGTCGAACATCTACGGGTTCGGGTTCAGAGGTAGTTACGTCACAAACCGACCTGCCACTTCGAGAAAACATTAAGTCATATGACTTGAAAGTAGTAGTTTCGTTAGCAGTATTATTTATTCCCCATACCACATCTGGTAAAATATTAGCCCAGTTAGTAGAAGCCTCACTGGGGCTTGATGCTCTAAGCGCGCTGAGAATTGTTCGATTCGTCCTTTCCACCTGACCGTTTGCACGAGGGAATGCTATTGCATTGAGAATGTGCTTAACTTGTTTATCAGTGGAAAACTTTTTAGAATTGCGACTTGTGAAAGCCTTACCATAATCTGTTACAATTCAGTCTGGATAGCCGAACAAACTGAAAATTCTCTTTAAGGTGCGAAAGGTTTCAACAGAATTTACGGTTCTTGTTGGCTCAGCAATAACAAATTTAGAAAAAGTGTCGGTTATTACTAACATATACGAATAACCTTTTTTTGTACGTAAAAATGGACCCAAGTGGTCAATATGTATCATGCGCATTGGTTTGCTAGGCTTTGGTATAGGGTGTAACATGCCTTCCTTTCTGCCATACTCGCCCTTCCCATAAGCGCAGTGAATACATGAGTTTACGTACTTTGAGATGAAGCAGGTCATTTTAGCGAACCAATAGTCATTTTTTATAAGATCCATACAGGGCTTCAGCCCCACATGACCGATTTCATCGTGATGCATTTGAATAATTTTCCAGCGCGCTGCGTTCGGGACAACAAGGCGGTTGCCCCCAATTTTTCTGTATAGCCTACCCTCGACAATTTCGTAGTTGTTTGTAATGTGGGGATCAGCCATATTGGCCTTTAACTGTTCAATAATAGACTTTAATTTTTTGTCTTGATACTGGACAGTAAAGAACCAATCAGAAACATCAAGACGGTTTATATTCATTGTGTCGACGGGATTCCTACTGAGGGCATCTACATACCTCATGCGCTCTCCTGGCCTATATTCTATGTCAATTTCGTAATCTTGAATAAAGAGCCACCACCTGGCAATGCGTGGTATAATATCGCGTTTTGTTAATGTTGCACGCACAGCTGTACAATCGGATACGACTTTAACATTTTTTCCTATAACGTAAACTCTGAATTTACGCAGCGATTCTTCTACAGCCAGCGTCTCAAGTTCATAACTATGATATATCATCTCTTCTTTGCTTGTAACTCGGCTAAAATACATAACAGGTCGTAAAGTGCCGTCAGTTTGCTTTTGTAGTAATATCGCTGCAATACCTAATTTGCAAGCGTCAGTGTGAATCTCTGTTGGCAACGTCGGATCGTAAAGAGCTAAAACAGGCTGGGAACATAAGCTAGTCTTTAGTTGTTCAAAACTATTAATTTGTTCACTACCCCATTCCCATGACGCATTTTTCTTGGTCAGATCGCTCAGTGGTCGAGCAATCACGGCAAAATTGTAAATAAACTTTCGAAAGTAACTGCACAACCCAATGAATTGTGGTATTTCATGAACATTTTTGGGGGTAGGGAATAATGATACCGCTGCCAACTTAGAATCAACCGGCCGGATGCCATCTGCCGAAATTTCGTGCCCTAGGTAGCTTATTTTAGATTGCAGAAAAGAACACTTGTTCATATTTAATTTTAAGTTTTCACTTTTGAGTTTTTCTAAAACACGCTCTAAAATTTCTAATCCTTCATCAACACTATTTGAGGGTAGAAGCAAATCATAAAGGAATGCTAATATTTCGTTTGAATTGTGGTTTTGGGGGCAGTTAGATTTTTTATTGTTGTCACTAAGCGATTCGACAATTTTGTTTATAAGTCGCATGAATACAGACGGCGCGTTTGCTAAACCAAAAGGAACGCGTGTATACTCATAGTGACCTGTAGGTACTATAAAAGCAGTTTTGTGAGTGTCTTCTGGAGAGATTGGTACCTGATGGTAGCTCTGTGCCATATCAAGGCTGGTAAAGAACTTTTTACCCGACAACTTGACTACCTGATCTTCAATGTTTGGCAATGGATATCTATCTTTAATAGTTACGGCATTTAAGGCCCGGTAATCGACACACAAACGGGAATCTCCGATTTTTTTGGCAACAAGAATAACAGGCGATGCATAATCCGATTCGGATTCTTTTATTATGCATGCCTGCAAAAGTTCGGCTACCTTTGTTTTGACAATATTTTCCCCGGAATGAGATAGCCGATAAGGCTGTCGATATATGGGCCGATCAGAATTTTATTTTATTTTCATTTGGATTAAATTGGAACAGCCTAAATCGTGAGTATCATTAGCAAAGCAACCTTTGTAATTCAACAATAAAGTTATTAAATGTTGCCGCTGTCTTTCATTTAGACTACCCATTTGTATTTTATCTAACTACACAACCAATCGTGGATAAAGGGACAGTATCTGTACTTAGAACATCATGCACTTGTAATGTGTATAAGGCTTGGCTTCTAACCTGGTTATTTGAAGAAGATTCCGTGCAGCTTTCGGTTCTGGCTAGAACTACTCCTGGCTGCCACAAGATGTTGTTATTGCCCGTGTTCACCACCTTAATGTAGCCTTCTCCGACAGTGGCGGGGAGCGAGTAGGAAATCCCGTTCAGTTCGAAGTGGCGAGGAGGAGTGGCCACGTCGTTTCCGTCCTTATTGTCCAGCACACGGACTTTTATGATGGAAGTGCCCGGGGCTAGACACTCCTCGCTTTCGGTGACCACCTTGAATCGATAAGAATCTGAAACTACGTCAAAGTCATTAGCTAAATATTCCTGCGACAACGTAGCGGAATTGTTGCTAACCGTGAGGGTTATGCCCTCATTATTGATCACGGGTTGACCGATGAGTAGTTGAATGCCATTCATATCTATATCTGTGAGATGTGCTTGGCATTTCAGCGAGATGCCATCTATTTCCAGTTGAAGGTCAACTTCGCCTTGGCTGGTAATAAGGCCACCGGAAAATCCTCTAAGGATCACTCTACTAGGCTTTACTTCAAGCCCCAAAAATTTTGCTACTTTTGTTGTAATCACATTTACTTGGCTGCCAGTATCGATGTATGATTTAACATGAATGTCGTTGACTTTGGCCACTTTTTTATACACATCACTGTAGGACTGGACAATTCGTATGTCTTTAGTACTGTTAGTCACGCTTGTTGTATTGCCTTTCTCAGTGGAAGGACAACGGCTTGCGATGTGTCCTTGAGCTCCACATTTGTAACAAGTTCGTAGGTCCAGCTGTGTGCAATTTTTAAGTAAATGGCCAGTTTTTTTGCAGCGCGGGTTGGGCTCCGTATCGGGATTTATAGCACTGGATTTTTTTCGTTAAACGAACGACTCGGCGGTACCTAGATCTCTGCCGTAGGATGGGCAAACATCTTGGTGAGGGTTACGATAATCATCCAGAGCGCATAAAAAGCCTTCGTAAAGTTCATCTGGCTGTTTACATTGAAAAGCGCGTGCGTTGGCTTGCAAAGACACTGGCAGTCCTTTGATAATGCACGAAACGCTGGCGTTGTCGGATATTTTACATCTGAAACACATCGCTATTTTATCTTGATAATATTTCGTCATCGATTCGGTTGGCAGTTTTCTTCTATTTAGCATTTCTTCCAGTAAATTACCGTAGTCACGGTGTTTAGGAAATGCACGCAAAAGCATTTGCTTCCAATCAGTCCAGGAATAATCATAATCATCAAGTCTATTATACCACTTTTTCGCCTGGCCTCTCAGCTTATCTTGTAAGTGGAAAGACTTTGTTCTTTCATCCCAATCGTGAATGCCTCCAAGCTGATCTATTTTCTTTAGCCAGGCTCTCACTGTGCAGTTTTCACTGTCCGGACCAAACTCTGGAATCAACGATGCGGCACGATGGTTACGAACGACGAAAGTAGGTTCATCGTTACTAAGACCGCGCATCGCTTTTTCCACCGCAGAATTTTGAGAAGTTTCTTGGCAGGAGGACTGCCTTCTTCATCGGACTGGGCGTTTTCAGGCGGTGGGCGTAATAATTCGCCCTGTCGTCGCTTCATTTTTAAGTTCTTTATCCCTTCTTCTGAATAAAACGGTTACTGAAATGAAATAGCTGTTCGAATAATGTTGGGCACTTTATTTAATTTTTAACACACTCGGACAGAGTTTCAGCTTAGCCTTAGCTCAGAACAGAAAAAGAGAACATGAATGAGACCTTTTTAAAGACTTGTCTTCGGAATAGCGAGGTGTGGCGGGGCCGGGGCATGACGTGGAGGCTTGGCATTGGCTGGCTGGCTGGCAGGCTGGCAGGCTGGCTTTGGCGTTGGCTATGGCTCTGGCGTCGGCTGTGGCTTTGGCGCTGGCGTACGGCGTTACAATAGCTAAACAAACATCAAACGTCAAACAAAACACGAAGTCTACCAAGCGTGACGTCACGCGGTGTGATTGCTTTTTCAGTCAAAATGGCTGAAAGCCGTAGGTACCTATCTTAATCTTTTATTTTATTGAAAATATTGGTAATCTCATTTTTTCTGAAAAAACTAAATCAGTATTTTAAATACTTTTTGTACTTTCCCCTAATGTCGTTAAATCTTTGATTATTTGCTACTGTCGTCACGCCTATGAGTCTCCTATGTACTTAGTTATATATTAGATGGGTCAAATCGCGATTGTTTATTAGGTAAAACTAAATTACCTTATTTCCCGACGTTTCGGCAGCGTTACAGTTGCCGTGGTCTCGGGTAGACTGAAGTGGCGAATACAGTAAATTATTATGGATAGTCACTATTAATTTTTCGCAGCTGGCCGACACACGATAGCTGAGCATTTATTGGAGGCCGGAACGAACCACTGGGTCAAGCTACATCGACCGACCGTTCTCTCAACCGATCGACAGTATTACCAAAGAATCGTTCGGGAAGCAATTGAAATTAAAAAACACAAGAATTTCAAAAACCTATTTAGAGGCTAAAAATTCCACCCATGCCGGGATTCGAACCCGCGACCTCTGGCTATCCGTGCCAGAGGTCGCGGGTTCGAATCCCGGCATGGATGGATGTTTTAGCCTCGAAATAGGTTTTTTAAAATTGTCCATAGCACGGGTTAGTGCATTAAAAATAATGTAACAAGAATTTCAACAGAGAGGATGGTTTCAAGCTTTCAAGTAAGTGGAATCCAGTGCTAAGTAATTACAAGCCACGCGCCTTATCACCGGACCGGTCCGTTAACGTCGTGAGTTTTGTGTGTCGGTCAGCTGCGAAAAATTAATAGTGACTACCCACAATAATTGACTGTACTCGCCACTTCAGTTTACCCGAGGCCACGGCTACTGTAACGCTGCCGAAACGTCGGGAAATAAGGTAATTTCGTTTTACCTAATAAATAATCACGATTTGACCCGTTTAATATATAACTATATATGAGTATCGCGAATCATTAAGAAATCCTATAATTATACTTGTTAATATTTACAGCGAATTGTTGTAATAGTAAACATAGTACCTACCTACTTAAAGTTTTATGAAATAGTATAAATATTTTTTATGAATAGTACCTACTAATCAATCAACACCAGGTTTCTAGTAAAAGGTTCGTAGCCCATTTAATAACAGCACTTTAGTAAACTTTCTGCCTCCAAAATCCAATAATACTTATATCTACCTTGACCTTATCTACCTACCTTTTGTTACCGTATCCACCTTGTATAGGGTCTGTAACTAGATAAGCTGAAACAATGTACTTATATGAAACAACTTGCGTAACATGATTAGTACGTAGATTATTTTGTAAACAATTTAGTTAGGTACTTATAATTGTTTTAGAGCTCAAAATTGAGTAGGTACCTCCATAACATAACCCACGCCTGTATTCCAGAGGGGTAGGCAGAGACCAGGGACTGCTACTTGCCACGATCCTGACAGATCACCTTCGCTTCATCGATGTTCATAAGTCGTTGCATGGACGCACGGGTACTTTTTATCTTCCCCTTTGCTAATACATCCTCTATTTGGTCGACGTATGTCCGCCTGGGACGTCCTTTACCAGCCCATCCACTCACATTCGCAATATACGAGGGTAGCTCAAAAAGTAGTTAGAACGACATACTTATACTCCTTGGTAAGAAAAATATTGGCAGGCATAGCTCAGTACATATTTGTAATATTAATTTAAAAAATCCCCAAATTGAAAGAATACTTAAGGGGAAACAGGTACGAAGACGATAACGAGGTGATGGATGCCGTGGAGAGCTTTTTGCAAGACAAAGACAAAACTTTTTTTTGAAAGGGATTGGAGCCTTGGAAAAGCGTGAAGAGAGACTTGCAGATTATGTAGAAAAATAAATTATTAAGTTATCAATAGTCATTATACCTATTCTATCTCATTCTCACTTTTTGACCTCCCCCCTGGTATATTTCTTTCGTCATTCCTCCTTCATCCTCTCCACATAGGTATCTAAACCAAAGGAACATGCCTTTCACGATTCTAATAGTCACTACATTCTCTTTCAGTCCACAACATTCTCTAATGAGTGAGACTATTGCGTCTCCTGTCATTCAAAGTAACACTACACATATACGTACTTTTCAAGGACCTCAATTAACTACTGCATTAATCCTACTTGCTTCTTTTGTCACACCCAAGTCTCGCTACCATACATAAGTATTGGTAACAGTGCATCATTATGAATAGCCAATCTAGCTCTTTTGGAGATGTTTCGACTACTCGCAATGGAGTTCAGGGGCATTATTACGTAAGTGTCCACTGAGTTGAGTGACGTTGATTTTTACTTTTTTAAGCTACTCCGGCTGTCAAATGCATACATTTTTTGACACGTAGGAGTCGTCTAAATGCTTCACTCGATAGAGTGGAGTGCTACGTAATAGGAGGGCTGGCCACAGCTTACAGAATTTCCCGCTTTTACTCTTCGTTCTACCTATATCACCTCCACACTTTCCATCCCTCGTAAAAAGGAATAGACGAATTCTTTTACTTGTTCCACTCTTTCGCCTCTAACCGTTATCTTGCATTCAAGTCATCTTTCATCATCTTTTTCAAAGACCAGTACCTACTTTCGTTTATAGGTACCTACTGAAGTCGGTTTGTACTTAATATTTTGATTTTTTTTTGTTGATCTAATAGTGTGTTCCTTTGGTGTGGTAAATTGTTCTGAGGTTTTATCTGTTCCTTAACACAGGAAAAAAAACAAATTGGAAAAGAAAACAAGATGAATAATATTAAGATCCGTTTTATTTTCACCTAGGCACATAGTTCTATTTGGGCAAACAAGAAACAAGTCGGCCGGCCATCATAAGATCACAGAATAATTTAACCAAAACGAGATATTATATTTTTTTGTTGCCATGTGTAATAAAAACATAAGTGGCTATTCACAATCCTGCGGGACTTGCGGGATTGTCCTGCACAGACAATTAATGTCGACTGACCGACAAATAAATATCCACGGATGTAAAAGAAAGACGGATGGAACCTTCTATAATCACGAGTGAAGCATACTCAGAAAAATAACTAAACTTAGTAATTATCCTGAGAAAGCATACAAATGATGGCCGCCGTCTGTTTATGTATGCGTGCCATCGGTGTTGCCAGATAAATATCACTTTGCCCACTTTTTCAAATCAAGAGAATCTGCTATTTGACTCTCTTTTCAAGTAAGTCTTAAACGGTAAATAACTCTACCATTAGACCAAAAAATATTTTAGTATATTTTTTGAAGCCAAAAAATTGTAAACAAAGTTTGACATTCAATTTTCTGTAAGTGATCTCTGAGCATAATGAAATAACAACAGCGCAACCATGATTTCATCGAATTTACATCCTAAATATACCAATTATCATTATCGCATTGTTCGAGAATGAAAAAACACGTCAATAAAGACCCCCGGGAAGTTGTGGATTCGTGTACCCAGTGAAATAAACATTTGAAAACTTGGCTCTAACTTGAAAAAAGAGACCCCGAGTCTTTATCAATTGAAACTCGGGGTGTATTTATGTGAAGATCACTTTGATGTAAGTCCTATAACAATCAATGTCCACTGGCTCTGGCTAAGATGTTTGTTTACATACTTTAGATGGTTTCAAGATGGCGGATAGTGTTTTCGCCGTTACGAATTAAACGAGGAAAAAAATTTTTACTTTGCAAATTTTGCAGCCATTCTGCATACTTACTTAGCAAAATTAATATATTTCGGTATCTTACGATAAATACTATAGGAAATATTCATTTATCGCGTCAAATTTGATACATGTCAAATAGCGGATTAAGGTACTTCAGGTTGCTAACTATAGCCACCAATGGAAAAAAGTCATAAGTTGTGTTATATATAAAACGTTTTAATTTATAAGTGAGCATGAGAAATCTTAACAACTGTGATCACTATTTTTAGAACATACAGTCTAGAAACTAGAATCAATAACCAAGGACTTTAATCACTTTCCGTCAAAAACAGCTGGTAATTGATTTCCGTCAAACCGGAACATATATATAGATTAGTATTGATGATATGTTCTAGACTGTAAGTTTTAAAAATAGTTATCACAGTTGTTAAGATTTCTCATATTCACTTTTAGATAAAAACGTTCTATAAAAAAAGTAATGTTTTTTCCATTGGTTAGCGGTAGCGTTAGTTAGCGCCCCGAAACGCCTTAAATCATGTTATCAAAAAATAAAGTAAACTTACCTAATCTAGTGAAGGTTTCACTTTTATCACACTACTGGGTGACTTAAAGGGCTTTTAAGAAGGAGGTGGGGCCTCGATTGAGGGATTGGTTATGACTAGAGATCGGATAGGTAATCGGATCCATATTTGTCTAAAGTTGAGGTGTTAACTAACATAGATAGCACTTCTTATCGAAAAAATCCCCGGATTCCGGGATCGAACAATATAGTTTTTTACTATAGAATTAAATCAGGTTTATATGGAGTGCAGTTTTGTATCAAACAATTTGGAAGTTTTGGAATCGACAAATTTATTGTTTTCATAACAGATACAACAACTGCCTCTTATTTTTTCATCAATTTTTAAAACATTGATAGCAAACGAATATTAAGCACGAATTATAAAGAAAAACTAATATAATTTCCAAATTAACGTGAAACAGCGTCACCAACTAACTCACTCGCTCAATTTACTTATATTATCACATGTGACAAATAATTTGAAAGTTTAGCATACGAAATATGTAAGTAATATCACTGCCACCTACAACGGTTGCGGGTGTTTGATATGATAACTTAACTAATATAAGCTGGATGTCAGCTGTCGATAATTATTGTAGGCTATCTATTGTTTTTCATGTTTGTGGTATAGCCATTAGCACTTTAAAAAGAAATAGACGGCTCATGCACAACGTTGTTAGATGTCCACACACAGCACGGCTTGTACAGACCGACACAAACTTAAAGAACAAGCGCGCGTAACTCTATCTCTTTCTTGCACGCAAAATGCGTAAAAATGGGACGCGCAGCATCACCCGATGATCGTTAAGTTTGTGTCGGCCTGTACAATAGAAAAGGCTATGATATTTCATTATGAGTGCGAGTGAGGCGGCAAATTTCATTCATTAGATATATGAAGACAGTATGGTATTTTATAAGGGTTACGGTTGCGTATTTCCATAACTCTAAAACTATTACAATAGAAAACACTAATAAATGCAAGAAATACATAATTCGCCACTGCATTTGACATCCCGATTTGTAAGTAAATAAAGAAAAGTAAACAAAACCTAATAAGGAAAAAATATCACGAATCAGTAACTTAAAACATTACTTACGCATTGTAGGTGCCCCCATGAGACTAATTGCATTTTTTCGAGAAGTGTTTACACCACCGTAATGACGGCATTTCTTCAAATTTTTTTTTGTGTCAAACAAGACTTAGGTACTTGCACTGCTCTTTTCTCAAAAAAAAAAGCCCAGGTCTTGGATGTTTTTTACACATGTTTGTGATGTCATTGTTTCTGGTTCCCACGACACAGGGTATCCTAGTGTGGGGCCAGAAGCAATGTATGTGCCAGTATGTAAATGTTATGTTATGCTCCCCGTAGCGTAATGGCGGCAGAGTGACCGACTTGATGTAAGACCTAAAGATGGAAAAAGAACAATCGGTATTGTATAATATTTTATAATAATAAAAAAATTCGCTTTTTTTTGCTGAAAATCCGCTTTTTTAAAATACAGGTAGGTACCGCATTTTCAGGTTTCGTATCTGGCAACACGGCGCACAAATTTAGATGAAGTGTCAAAATAAAAGAATATTAGACTTACGGTACTCTGTGGACTTACGCGGAGATGTCAACAAAACGTAGTGTTTATATGCTCTGTCACAGAGCATATAAACACTACGTTTTAAGAGACGGGACATGCTTTTGTAATGAGTTTAGCCCCGTTAGCAATACCAACCAATAGAGCAAAAATGCAATGTCAAAAGTGCTACCAACATGTCTGTGCATTAGGGACGTCCACTTACATTGGTACTACATTTATCGATATCGATAAATTTTCATCCAGGGGCTCCGCAGTTAGCCTAATAAAATTAATAAAAATCAATGTTTTCAATAAAACGACAAATGAAATTATTTATTATTGATTATCAAATCACAATAATTGTGGTCAAGGTCAATTGAATTTATTTCAGCAGCTATTTGGTTTTTCCTTAGAGGTGTCCAATCTGAGCGAACTTCATCAATCGGTGGTTTGGATTCAGGTGCTGAAATCGTCAAAAAAAGTTAAGTTGAGTCGTTATTGATTATTAATTTGTTGGTAAACTATGCTACTTACCGGGATAGTTCTGATAAATATGCTGAGATTCCAGGCCACAATAATTGTGGTCAAACCCTACTGGACCAATAGCAACAGCTGATATTTTGGCTGCTGTACAAGGTGCTGAAAATGATAACACTTTGTAATTTATCAAAGTAAACAAACTCTAGTTACAAAAAACTTCAGCGATACATGAAAAGTCTACGTACCAGAGTTGTTTTGTGAAGCTCGACAACTAATAGGTTTTTGTATAGCTGAATCTGAAAATAAACAATTGCAAGAACAGTCCGAAAAAAAAAAATAGTTTGTTCCTGTTTACCACATAACTGCATAATTGACTATGTAACTATCAAATACATTTTTATAAAAAAATATTTTAAGTTAAAAATAAGTAAAAAAATATTTTAGTAATTCCAATCACTAACCAGTTTCAAGTGATGCGACGTGGCTACGTGGTAAGGAAACTCAGCTAGTAAGTAATCAGGAAGAGGAGGCGCATTTATAAGTAGAGAAGATACAGCCCTGTAAAAAAATGTTTATCAAAGTATGTCATTTACGTATTAAGACGTAATAATAATATTGCGTTCTAAATGACGGAGCAAAATATATTCAAATGTTCGACGTAAAGCAAGGCGTATTTTGTGTTTTATTACATAATTATTCATGAAATGTAGTAAGTGTTACATTATAAGTTTATAACACAACTCACCATTTCTTTAATCGGCTTCCTTTTAAAATAGTTGTAAAAATCTTTCGGCCGGAAATGATCTCTACAAACATATTTATGTTGGTGGAGTTTTTCGATGGGGATATACGATATAAGATCTTCCACAATTTTCACCCATTGTCTGCATCTAAAAAAAAAAACATTCAATGCAGCCACTAATAGTGCATCGTTGAAACATTGTTATGGCTTACAGCAATTCACCCGTCATACACTGAGTAGTAATTCTGACCAAGGTACTTATCAGATATTTTTTTATCGATATTGAATATGTGTATGGCACATCACTATGACATTGAAACATTGAGTATTTTTCTCATATTATATTAATTACGTTCCCTTAGCCGGTTCCTTGCGGGACGAACTAAAAAAAAAAAAAAAATTAATTACGATAATTAACATAATTTATGATCTTGCTCTTGTGCACGATGACAAAAACTGTAGCCAGAAATACTTACCGGTCTTCATCCCTAGGAAATTTACCCATAAACTTTCTTTTGGTACCCTTTGACCGGCTGCATCTTATTTTACAAATGGCACAAGTTCGACACCATCCGATCAATGCCATTATTAAAAGAAAATCACTAAACACTGTAAAACAAGATACACACAGCTAGATATTGAACAAACTTAAAACACAAAAATTTTAACTAGAAAACGTTCTAATATGTGCCGCGTTCCGCCATATTTGTTATGTTTTCAGTTTGACATTGACAGCAAAGAAAGAGTAAGTAGTATTAAAGAGTGAGACAAAAATATGTCCGCCATTAAAACCACAAATTAAAACGGGGCTAAATGCGAACAAAAATTTCAAAGTTCCTACTTGCGCTAGGCTGTGCTCTGTGATGTCAACGTTGTAAAGAATTCAACAAGAACAGAACTAGAATAGAAGAATTTATGTTGTACCTATCCTCCAGACAATAAATTATTATTAATAAGAAAAGTTACGCTAGGGAAATCATGGACAATCATCCACTAAATTTGGTAAGCTTGGTATATAATTTACAACATTGGGCCGTTCATATGACTTAATTTTTCTAATCATCAACGCTGTCTACTACTGAATATAGCCGTTTGTAATGCAAGATATATTATTATATTTTTAACAGGCACACCAACAACATCGACGGGCTGAGGCTCATTTGAAGTATAACAGGTTTGACGAAGCGATGTTGTGCCACCACAATGCAGCAGAACTTCTACTAGATGCAATGAAGGCCACCACCTCTTCAGTGGCCTTAGAATCTATTACTCTTCAACATAGTTATCATCTCAAACAAAATGACCTCATTAAAAACAAAAAGGAACAATACACGCGAGTGAAAAAGGCTGTGGACAATATCAAGAGGTTGGGTAAGGAGAATGGCTTGGCTGGAGGCGACGACAGCAAAATACAAGTTGCAATATACAAGACAATTAATGAGACTGATGGCTTGTTAAATGTGCTGGCTAATAATAACCACAAACTCAATATTGAAAAAGTTGGTCTTAATGACAGTGATGGCAGCAAAGACACAACTGATGGGAGAAACACTGAAACACAACACCAGGTTGTGATTGATGAAATATTACATTTGAACAATAGCCTGCACACACTGGTTGAACAACTGGTGATGCAAGTTGAACTATTAAAAGATGAGAATATGTCATTGAAGGAAAGAGTCAATTACCTGGAAAAAGAGAGAAATAAATACTTGAATAGTCAAGTTTCAGACTTTATTCAGCAGAATAACTTTTCCAACATCAGTATAGGCACTGATGCATTATCTCATGATGGTATTCATGTAGAGCCAGCCTCTGTTGCTCCGACAAACAAAGGATATGCTATGGGAGTGGCCAGGCCAATACAACAACCACACTTTGATCTTTCAGCATTCAGAGATGATTAAATATTGCCTAATTCATTGATTATGTTACATGTGTGTACTAGTGATTTGGTTCCATTTTTTGTGTACCTACTAGTGATTAGGCTTTGTGGGTTTCGCATAGTAAAGTTTGTCCACTAACTACCAAGAACAATTCCCAAAGTCATTTACCGGGTCTTTCTTTACTTTCATGTGGTATGAAATAAAACAAGATGTTGTGCATTTTAGATATGTATTGCATATTGGTCTTTACACAAAAATAAAGTTTACTCTCAATCTTACAATCTGTAAAAATAATCTTCCAGATTAAATCATCAGGAATAACTATCCTTATAGCTAGAAACACAAGGCAAAGCATCACCTCTTGTCTACAACTAGCTTCCACAGTAGATAGGGACTGTGGTGCCAAAAAGTAAATTAAATAGAACCTTAACACAAGTTTTTGGTAACACCAAATATTATAGTGGTTTTTATTTACTACTACAATATGAACAGTACTAAGGTATTAAGATGTATTATATTATGATTGGATTATATTACTTGACCAACATATCTATCATCATCATCATAGGCCTTTGCGTCCATCACGGACGATTCAAACAGTGCCTAAGGACACAGGACTTGACACTTTTTTGAGTGACTGAAAAGTCCAATTCGAGAGCGGCAGCCCCTGCCGCATGTAGGACATATAAAGAGAAGGTCCGGAGCCGGGTCATTTCGGATTTGGTGCCTCCTGGTTCTCTTGTCCGCCAGTGCCGAGCACCATGCTTCGTCGCAGGTCTTGCGGCCCTCCCGAACCTTTGCTCTCCAGGCTTCTCTGTCCACAACGAGTTCTTCCCAGCTGTCGTGGACGATCCCAAATGCCGCCATGTCACGCTTAGCGCAGTCTTTAAAGCGCAGTAGCGGTCTGCCGACACGCCTTTTGGCGTGCGCTACCTCACCAAGCATGACAGCTCTTGGCAGACGAGTAGCGTCCATGCGCTGCACATGCCCCAGCCAGCGCAAACGGCGCTCCTTGAGTAAGGCTGTGAGACTGGGCAGCTGTGCTAGTTCCAGGACTCTCTCGTTTGTGACTCTATCCTCCCATGTAATGCCTAATACGTTGCGGAGACAGCGCATGTGGAAAGTGTTTAGCCGACTTTCCTGTTTTGCATACGATGTCCAAGTCTCAGCGCCGTACAAGATTATACTCAAGATGCATGCCTGATACACGATCATCTTGGTCTTGGTGGTAAGATGTTTGTTATCCCACACTCTTGTCTGAAGCTTACCGAACATTGTGGCCGCTCTGCCGATGCGGGTGTCGATCTCCACATCTAGTGAGAGATTGCTCGATACATGCGAACCCAAGTAGCAAAACTTATCGACTACCTCCAAGGCCGCTCCATCTAGCAAAATTAACGGCTTTTCCAACGAGCCCTGTGCCAATATTACAGTCTTCCTCGCGTTAATAGACATGGAAAACAAGGTGCACGCGCGGGAGAACTTGTCCATCACAGACTGGAGCTCTTGCGGGGAGTTCGCCATAAAGGCTGCGTCGTCGGCAAACATCAGACTATCGACATACAGATCGTCGCGTTTCCGCCTGGATCTGAGAAGAGAAAGGTTGTAAAGTCTCCCGTCGGTCCTTGTGTGTAAATGGATGCCCTGCTGGTTGTCGCCAAAAGCTGTTTTTACCAGCAGCGAGAAAAATATTCCAAACAGGGTGGGAGCCAAGACACACCCCTGTCGCACGCCCCTGCGCATGTCAAAATACGGGGATGTGTTGCCATCAAACACAACAGCGCCTTTCATGTCCTCGTGAAAGGATTTGGTCAGACTGAGTAACTTTGGAGGACAGCCAATTATTTCAAGCACCTTGTAGAGGCCCTCCCGGCTCACAGCGTCGAAGGCCTTGTTTAGATCCACGAACGCTATGAACAGGGGCGTGTTCTGCTCTCGACACTTCTCCTGAATTTGACGGAGTGTGAAAATCATGTCCACTGTGGACCGCTGGGCTCGGAAACCGCACTGTGCCTCAGGATATACACGTTCCGCAAGCTTTTGTAGCTTTGCCAGGACTACTCGGCCAAATAATTTGCCAACGATGCTAAGAAGGGATATACCGCGATACGAGTTACAGTCGCCACGGTCACCCTTTCCCTTGTACAAAGTTACAATGTTGGCATCTCGCATATCCTGGGGCACGCGTCCGGCGTCCCAGCATTTGCCCAGCAGATTGTGCAGCACAGGTGTTAAGCACTTGAGTTTTATAAGCTCTGCGTGGATGCCATCGTTCCCCGGGCTCTTGCCTCGCTTGAGCTGTAATGCAGCTGTCCTCAGCTCCTGTACAGAAGGTAGTTCGTCTAGCTCGCTCCAGGTGTCCAGTTTTGAAATTGAATTCACAGCTTCAGGCGAAATATCAACTGGAAGCGAGTAGAGTCCTGTGTAATGCTCCACCCAGCGCTCAAGCTGACGGCGGCTGTCCGTAATAACGGTTCCATCCGCTTCCTTGAGGGGAGCCGTCGTCTTCTGTACAGGTCCGAGAGCCTGCTTTATACCCGAATAAACGCCGCTAAAATTGCCCGTATTTGCGCAAGCTTGGATACTCTTGCATATCTCCTGCCAGTGTGCGTTGGCAAAATGTCTAGCACTACGCTGGAGGTCAGACTTTGCTTTGCTGAGCTTATCGTGAGTGTGTGGACACGGGTTGAGGCGGTAGTTTAGGGCTGCAAGGCGTTTAGCGTTGAGCAAAGGTTGTAATGACTCCATGTTTTTGGCGAACCAGTCCTGGCTTTTAGTTTTCTGGTGTCCGAAAACCTTGCTGGCTGTGTGGGTCAAAAGATTCTTAACGCAGTCCCAGTAGTTTTCCAGGGGCAAACCTCTGTCCCACGAGGAGACTGACGCGCGCACTTCATCCGCAAAGGCTTCGACCATGTCGCTATGTCTGGTATTAAGAAGGTTAAGTCTCTTTTTACCAACCGGCCCCGATGAGTGAATCCTCTTGGGTACGATAGCTAAGCGTGAAACTACAAGAGAGTGGTCCGTATCGCAGTCGGCACTCTGAAAGGAGCGCGTGTGGAGGGTATTACGGAGGTCTTTTTTCCTGGTTAAGACTAAGTCCAACTGATGCCAGTGAGCTGAGCGTGGATGGCGCCAGGACACCTTGTGGGAGGACTTTCCCTTAAAATATGTATTGGTAACACACAGAAGGTGCCGGGAACAAAACTCTAGAAGGCGCTGGCCGTTTTCATTAAGTTTGCCTGTTCCGTGGTCACCAATGCTATCAGGCCATGCCGCGGTGTCCCGGCCAACCCTAGCATTGAAGTCGCCCAAGATGTATAAATGGTCACTTGGGCGCACCGCTTGTACTGTTATCGCGAGCTGACTGTAGAATTGGTCCTTGGCTTCAGCAGTCGCAGCCAGTGTAGGTGCGTATGCGGAAATCATGGTAACGGGGCCGCAGTCACTGTTCAGGCGCAACGACAGGATACGCTCAGATACACCTTGAGGAGGTTCTATGGAAGCAAGGAGATTATTGCGAACCGCAAATCCTACCCCATGCTCTCGGGTGGAACTGGAGTCCCTGCCCTTCCAGAAAAAGGTGTAGTGCGCCTCGCGAATGGATCCCTCATCCGGAAGTCTTGTTTCTTGCAGAGCTGAGATGGCGATGTTGAGCCTACTTAACTCTGCGTCGATAACAGCTGTTTTGCGCAAGTCTTGTGCGTTAGCTGATCCTCCACAGGTGTCCGGGAGGCCTGTCCTCATGGTGCGGACATTCCATGTTGATATCCGCATGGATAAGCGGGATGTATTTTTATTGTTTTTATTTGTTCTAATAGCAGGTGTCAAGTATATCGATGCTGATCATCTAGTTGTTGCTAGTGTCCCCTACACCCAAAAAGGACAAATCAGCACCGAGGCGGATCGGTACCATACTGGCCGGGGGCTGCCCAGCTGGAGCGGGCGATAACCGATCAATGGGCCTACGATGGACCCTCCCACTGTCGAGAGTGACCCCTAGCGCCCGCACGTTACGCCTATCTGTGCGGACTTATAACTGGTAACTGCCACTCTCCGTGTTGTTTTCCACGCAGCGAAGCTGTCGCGGGTGAAGTGACCTCTCCACAGACACTGCGTTGCCTAGGCGTGCTCAGATGGCGCAAGCTTGCCCAGCACTTGCGCCAACCTCTCGACCTCCCTGGCCGAGCCCACAGGAACGAGGAGTCGATACGTGTGGAGCCAGTTTGGTTGCAGGAATCTGCCGCTTTTTGGATTGCATCCTACTTGCGCCTGACGGAGATACCGTTCCGGGTTTATATCTATCATAAAACCTACATATTTCGACTGAAATATCAATGGCATAATTATTTTATACAAGCTCATTTTTTTATAATCATAGAAATTTTTAGTACAAGTTTGGTTACTGGGTTCATATTCAATGTTTTTAGCTAGCTGACTACAGACTGACTTTCAATTCGTCCGACGTTTTTAAGGGGACATGCTGTCCATCACGTATGGTGCTAGTTTTGAAAAAGAAAAGGCGCGATTAAAATATTTTTTTAATAATTAAACAATATCACGACGAAAAGTTTTAACATCGAAAAAAACCGGGCGTTTAGCGTCTTATGGTCGGAGCCGGCCAACACAATCGTTTTTTTTCACTTGTTTCCGCATATCGAACGACAGAAAAAAACATTTTTGGACATTGCTGACAATGATTTGGGATTCACAGGAAATTACGTTATTTACAAATATATGTTATACAATTATGTACTGTTAATTAATTAATAATATTCTTCATAATATGTAATGTAAAGAATATTCCCTCAAAATACTGCTAACAATACATAACGAAAGACAGGGTGTCGATTTCATTTTGTTTTCGTCTCAGGGGTGATACAGGGTTTTAAATTAAAGTTGTTAATATATAAAAAAAACAGAAACATATAAATGGTTTTATTCGTAAACATGTATCGTAAAACTATCTCGAAGTATAATAAAAGCTGCTAAGGTAGGTAGCCATTGCCGCCGCCGCAGCATATTTCTTCCTTAAGCCCGTTAGCACTGTAGTGTGACAAAAAATTACAAGATATCCGATACATACTTTCACATTTTTTTTGTTTGGACTCTACGTCTTGTGAATTGAATGTAGGCAGCACTCCTGTGCCAGTCTCAACTGACCAAACAAAGGCACTACATATTTTCACAAACGACAATGTTACAAAATCTGATCCACAATGAATCGGTTGTTAAGTTACTAACACTCGCCACGAAAAAAGTGCACGAACCGCTGCCCCGGCTTGTTACAATAGAGTGCGTTTATTATAAAAACCTATTTTATTTTGTTTAGAGGCTAAAAATTCCACCCATGCCGAGATTCGAACCCGCGACCTCTGGCTATCCGTGCCATGCATGGATGCTTGCATGGGTGGAATTTTTAGCCTCTAAATAGGTTTTTAAAATTGTCCTTTGCGTTAAAAAGAATATAATTCAATAATTATGCCAAAATATGTTTTTAAATTCCTCTTCGTTCGAAACTTTTTTCTGACAGACTTTTCGCCTAGGTACACCTGGTCAGACTCTTCCGAAAAACCATTCAACTAAGTAAATCTGGAATTAGTTGAATTACATTTAGTTGTGGCGCTGATGTTACTGTGTTCCAAAGAACACAGTAAAATCAAGAGGGGCTGGTTCTTAACTAACATTTTTGACATACCTAATATAATTTTCAAAAAAACTGAAGAAGAAAATAACCACAAAATCAGCCAGACTATTCAACATTGACTATTAGGCGGGTAAACCTAAATACCTCGCAGCGAATGTTAATTTGGATCCCGCCTGCTTAGAAGTTAATGATCTGCAGTCGGATTGGTAGTTATTTTTACTTGACTGCGGCGGGGCCCAAAATGAGATGTTTGACTCTTACGTACGACTGATTCTATGTTCAGTCCATTCAAGTCAAGAAATAGTGGTCACCGAGTCCCTTACGCTGGTTGGCAAATTTAGCACTCGAAAAAAAGAAGAAATACCTAGTGGTTGACATTTCAAAACTTTGTAAAAATACTTTCAAGAGTTTGTTTATATGTAGGACAAAGCGAAGCGAAATTAAATATATGTACCTAGTAAGTTTAGATGTTCAGTAAAATAATCTTTCGGGTTGGGCGTTAGTTTTGGACACCCTGTATGGCTCCTAAGCCCGTAACCAAAGAACGACTTTACAGTCTATGGTTTCGCAATAAAACAGAGCATATTTTGATCAAAATAAATGTAAGCAAGACACCTATACGACACATGAGACGTGAGGCATGTCTAACTCGCGTAAGTAACGAATCACGTATACCTACCTGTTACTTTAAAATAAAACCAAGTAAATTCAAAACTACATGCAAAAACTTGCGCCTGTATTCCTAAGCAGTAGGGACAGAGGCGGATTTACCATATGTTCAATAAGGCCAGGGCCTAGGGTGGAAATTAGGAGCGTCTGAGCGTGGCAAAATATACACTGATCAATAGGAAACTAAAGTTTAAATCGCAGTAATTACACTAGAGTCAAATATTACGTCTCTCTATACGAAAAAAAAAAAACAATTTTAAATAGCACTAAAAATGCCGTAGGTACATGTCTGTAGGATACTTTTTACTGCTTCACGACCATTGAACCGAATTCGATTCAAGTCGGTAAGAAGGCTGGTGCTAGGCGTCCTAGAAACGCTACTGCTAACTGCTAATCCGCCTCTGGGTAAGAAGAGATCGTCGGAAAACTTGAAGTACCTAATTCACTTTTGTGTTATTTACTTGGCATTATTTCAGGATAGCAAAGTGAATGAATAATAACTTAAGTAAGCAATCTAAGCATCCTATACACAGTGGATTTCATTTTTACATATCTTTTACACTACAGCGTATTGCTGTCCATTGAAACTTAAGGGGCTAAGGTACTTTACACATCAAGATAAACAAATCACATTATGAGACCGAATCTGAAAAAGACATAAAAATATAAGCTGATTCCAAACGTTAATACCTGCTCTAGCGAATGTACCTATGAAGTAGTCGATATTTTTTCCGTTATCGGACTTGGATAAAACACTCCGTGTACAAATACATATTACGACACAAATAGGCACTGATTATATGTATTATGATACTATCCATTTCAATGATTAACTCACAACCACAGTGCAAGAAACCAGAAGGTACCTAGTGCTTTAAAATATCACAATAAAATTAATATTCGAGATAAACCTTAATTGCCAATGGTTAAACATTATAATTATTGTGTAATTATGGTAGGAAGTAGGGTATTCACTCGGTTCCGTATCTGTAAGGAAGGATCAGGTGCATATCCTATGTAGTAGGAAGAGATTATCAACTAATTCGGTTTGTTAGGTAGGTAGGTACCTAGGTATCCATAAATCACGCAACACGAATTTTATTGCTCCCCCCACCCATCCTTGCCATAGGTCACTTTCCTTGACTGGTGACGTCACATATTTTACAATCAAAACAACAGATTTAAAAATATTTTGGTACTTAAATAAATATTCCTTACCTAGGCACTTATATATTTGTATTTAAAATCAGTTTACGAAAAAACAAAACCACACAGACAAACATCACTTACAGCCCCGACTACAATTTGCTTAAGCCAGATGTCGCTGCCTGTACGTAATACAGAGAATAGTATAAAGAGGTTCGAAATTTCACTGATGCCGGTGAGTCGCCCATTGGCTCAATTGGTAGAGCGCTGGCACGGATAGCCAGAGGTTGCGGGTTCGAATCCCGGCATGGGTCAAAATTTTTAGCCTCTAAATAGGTTTTTAAATTTGTCCTTAGCACGGGTTAGTGCATTAAAAATAAAAATAGTATAAACTTCGAATGTTGAAAAAATTTACACGCTCGTCTTAGGAGCGTGTAAATTAGTAGTAAGAGTCGTGCGTGACCCCTGCTTTTCACTCGATAGCGATAGCGCACTGTTAACCTTGCTTCCTAGCCATAAAGTTTGTCGTAAATTCATAATTTATCGGTAGCCACACATAATTGGTACTAATTTATTACAATATATAAAGGTCATCTTATTACTTATTTTCGGTTTCTGAAGTAAGGACTTTACTAAGTAGACTTAAAACAGTTTTAGTAATATTTCTCAAAAAACCGGCCAAGGCCAAGTGTAGGGTTCCGTCGGAGGTGTTTCATCTGCTTCACATAACTAACAATAAAGTAATTTTCAAAGTAACAAAAAGTTTGTACGAGCTTTCCCTTTTATAACGCCTATTACGCATTAACTTGTAAAGCCTAGGTGATAGTTTTCCTTTAAGGTATTATATGTGACGCAGACCTGAAACTTTCATGTTTCTGCATTTCCTTGCTAGAGGCAGCCCGAAAAGTCTCTTCCTATTTTCAAAGAACTGGCAAAGTCTCACTAACTCATTCATGACCTGTAATACTGTTCATTGCTATGATTCTCTACATAGTAACCGTAATACGTTTTCTCCGTTGCTTGTTTATATGTAAAGTGTATGATATATATATATTTATATTTTTTATTACATATGTATGAATATTATTATTTGTTTATGTACATACATAACGTCTACTCCATTATATTTCCTGTAATATCTATCTTAAGGTTGTCTGCAAGAGATCACTTTTAGCTATAAGACCGCCAAATATATATGTCAAAACTAAGATATGTTAGCCTTTTAATGTATTTGGTGGTGTGTACAATAGAGTTCTAATCTAAGATGCGGAAAGAAACAGAAAAGACGAACGCACATGGCAAAACTATAAAGGATCCTTGTTGACTACAAAAACCTATCAAAGAATGTCTTTCAAAGTAAGTAGGTATTTTTTTTTATGTCTTATATTGTACGGCTACAACAAAATTCTCCACAATGCTCCTACTCATTCATTTGTGAAAAATGTCTTAAGGTAGGTAACGTTACGTATATTTAGAAAAAATAGGAGCTTCTAAGCTAAGTACTTAAAACTCTATACATATGTACGTACCTACTTAACATTTTCATATATTCCTAGATCCAATGTACTTTTTAACTTTTTGCCTGAAAATAAAGTTTAAACACTCACATGTTACATGATTGAAGTATGTATTAGCCATGGTCGTGCTATATTGTGCTACCTTATATTATTTCAGACCTGCATTATTCTTTAGAGCCTAATTGTTAAAATATCTCTCAACAAGACTAACTACTAAGTTTAAATTTTAGTAACCACAACAAGAAAAAAAGATACACTTAAAGCATTTACCCTTTGAGTGAATAAGGACAATTGATACTAAAGAATTTGGAACACCATGAGTAACAAAATTAGTTTTATAATGTCCATAACAATTAACAATAATGATTAGATTAAAAGCTCACGGTGTGTATGGAGGTGGAGGCGGTAAGACCGACAGGTCATCAAAAGGAAAGTATTGCTGGCTACCAAGCACTGGTGGAGCATATGTGGGATTTGCCGATGGCACGTAGTCGGCATTGGGGGTGTATGGCGGCAAGGTGGGGACGGCAGGTGTGGGCCCGACGCTGTGAGCCTCATAGCCATCCCAGTCCTCCATGAGATTCCGCCTTTGCAACTCCTCATCACTGCTTAGAGGTGCTCCCCAAAGATTAGCTGCTGATGCTAATAGGGACATTGCTCCTGGAAATTGACAGAAACAAGTGTTTTGTGAAATTATCACAATTATACTAAGTTCATTTATATAAGGCGCCTCATAAAGCGATTCCAATAAGGAGGTATTAATTTACGAACAACATGCGGGATCGCAATGAAACTTCCAAAGACGTTTCGGGAGGTCTAGGGTGCGAATTCCGGCGTGTACCAATAACTTTTTTTTGTAAGTTACGTATATTTGAAAAGTTATAGTAACAATATAATTTGTAAACCGTGAGGCAAAACATCGTGAGGATACCCTACTGCTGAAGTGTTCACATACCTAAAGCGCTTGCTACATACTGTGGCCTATATATAAGGATAAGGGCGGAAATCACGGGTCTAATGATTTACGGTTTGATTGTGCTTAGAATTGAGATTGATTAAGCGCTCGGCAAAGTGCGAGTCGGACTCAAGTACTTACTTACAAAATATAGTTTTGAAATCGAGTCTCGCAGTTTTTCCGAGTGTTTCCCGAACTTGAAATTCGGCATTTTAATTTCAACTCGATACCTCTACGCTTTTTCGAGATAATGGGTCTTGACAGATGGACGGACGGAATTAGATCTTGTGAGGGTTCTGTTTGTCCTATAGGGGTACGGAACCCTAAAAAGATTTAGGTACATAAGCCTTCATATCGAAATTGCTCCTTACCTGCAGCCGTAATAGTATAAAATCCATATTCATAATCAACTTGTATGGTGTTAGGATCACTGTTGGTTGCATTGCCTAACACTACAGTTGTGTAGTAGCAAACTCCTACAATAGCAATCACACAGAACACACAGAGTATGCTCGGGACTGCATTTCGTCTCAGCATCTTTATTGCTTTGCTGTTAAGGCTCGTGAGATTGATCAACACTCCGATACAAGACCACAGGAGCATCATAAAGCACAGAAGTATTAGAATTCTCATAAGGGTTATTACTTCTGGTGTAGAACATGGTGGCAACCCTGGAAATTAAACATTATTGTTATATGTACTTTAAAAAAAAAAACTGGTTTTAATCCTGCTACTTTCAATTATGTCTACTATTGTGGAAGATTACAAGGTGCAATGTTGTAGGTACATAGAGCTGTGCTACACTATTTAAATTTGAATGGAGTCCATACATAAAAAATCTCTTAACAAAATTAGAGAGACCATGTTGATAGGTTGCTGTGTGGTGTCGGCCTAGAGAATAGCACCAACCCAAATTCTTTCCGCGGGTTTCGTAAAAGGCGACTAAGGGAATCAAACAGGAGGGTGGGCAGCAGCGCCCCCTGCAGTACAATTCTACCAAACTGCGATCCCCAACCCGCATGCCCAGCGTGGGGATTATGGGCATTACCCCCTAATGATGGCACAACCTTGCGCTCATTTGGGGAGGGCTATGTCCAGCAGTGGACTAATATAGCCTGAAGAAGAAGATGTTGATAGGGAAATAAAGGTAGTATAGCTTTTCTCTAAGATTAATACTTTCTTATTTTATATAACCTGTTGAAAGGTCTATAAAGTTAAGTGGTAAAAAATCTTCGTACAAATCAATTTCACCCTACGATGCCACAACTTGCACATAAAGTCTTAAAATGTTTGAAGCATTATTGATGAATGCGAGTTCTCATAAAAAAATTTATGTATACGCATGTCCCTTACGAGTATAAGTACACATTTAAGATTAGATTGAAAAACTTAATCTAATTACTTTTTTCGCTTAAATTTTCGTATTTGTGATCTTGAGGAACCATGAGAAATTATTTTTATAGTTTTTTTTTTTCACTTTTCCTAAGTACTACATACAAGACACATTTATATGTCTTATAGTATAAAAGCAATGTCACTCTAATCTAAGTGAGCCACCAAGTTACCCATTGTTTGAATAAAGAAATAGTTGAATTACCAGACAAGCCGTTTCTTTTGATATCAAAGTCTTCCTGTAACTCTATCTGAGTGTCATCATCATCATCATCGAGAGTGAAGAACTGGGCCAAGGAGAGCCGCTGAGTGCAGTGCAGACCTTTGATACGGAACCAGCTCGGCTGCACCAGTGCGGCACATGTCAGTAGGAATATGGACAAGTTGAAGAAGGCTGCTATTTTGTTAAACTCTTTGTCCTTGAAAGGTAAGACTATTTTAAGTCCTGAAAAATAATATTATCACTGTAATCAATTGTAGTCAGTGCCAATTTAAAAAAATATGACAAACGATAGGTCAGCAACAATATCTTTAAAAATGAAATGGTCAACTAAAAGTGGATTCTAAATGGCTGCACTCTAATTTGTCCTACTCCACTGTCTACATTAAATTTAATTCATCGACATATTCTTAAATTATAGAAACCAAGTTATTTGCTTCGTTCATTCGTTTTTAACCCTAAGTTAATTAATACATCTCAATAATAATTTATTTCAAGGAATATCTAAGTAACCCTACTATCAACTTCTTGGCACACTTACTCTATTAAAAAAAATTACATTCATGCAAATACTGAATGACATACTATGCACATGCTCCAATATGGACAAAAAACATCCTTGCATTAACCTAAGGGAATGTTTATTGAAACAATTTTCCTGTGGGTAACAATAACCACTGAACTGGAGGCAATGTGATAACAGCATACAATTGAATTTAAATAAGTATAAGGAAAATCAAACACTCTAAAAACTGTTGTTACATCGTTCCTGATAGCCTTTCAAGGTTGTTAAGTGTATGAGTTATGCAAACTCTTAATGCATTTAGTACTTAATGTAGCTACTAGCACAAATGTATAGTTAGCTTTAGTTAGTTGCCCAATAACCCATTTTTGTGCCATAGGCAAACAACCACCCACAACAATATTTTAGTTTATCAGTGTTATTTATAGAAACAAGATTCCTCTAAAACCCTCCTCAGAGTCAGTTTAAATTTATTTGGTTACATCTTGCCCTTTACCTCTATTTAAACTGCCTCTGAGGAGTGTTTTATTGAATATTGTTTTTATAAACAAGAGTGGTTATTCAGCTTTTTTGAGGATACATTATTTTTTCTTTAGCAACGCTATGAGTGTGCAAATAAATAACATAGTAACACACATGGAACGTCTCAGTGGGAGGTCCTAACATTCCTATGAAAGCACTAACATTGTATATTAGCAAGTAGACAAGCTTACCACACGCTAATATCCGCACCTTGAAATTAAGTTCCATGACGCCATAAGAAAGGTCATAGTAAGCAAATGCCTACGATCAACAAAAGCAAAAACCATATGACTCAATAGGTAACCCTGACTGCAATGTAAGAATTTGACAATTTTGAGTAAAAGCAAACATTGTTACTTTATGATTTCAGAAGCGTTTAAAGCGCCCGACATCTTTAGAGATGGTAGGATTACAAAAATCGAAGAACAATTATTTGGTTGAACGTCATTACCTCGAATCCAAGTCAGACAACCCATAGCGTAACCTGTGTCATAGGAAGTTTAAAACTATCTTCGTTAAGTTTTCTAAGGTTAGAAAACAGGAAAGTTGCACAACACGATACGGCCACTGGTTGAGACACTTAAGTAATTATTTTATTTACTAAATTCGCAAAAACATTAAATACACTCCCTGAGCTGTTTTTTGACACTTATTTTTTTTTTTTAATAAAGGGTTTTACGGCCCTGGATCCGTGTCCTTTTGAGCCTTGAGTATTGTATTAGTTTTTTATAGTATTAGTTTTCAGATAAGAGCACTTATCACTTCCGTATCACTTCACTATAATGTTCAGTTTTTCCAGTCACTTTAAATTTTTATTCCACTGTTCATAATGAATTTATATAAGGGGGCGAAAAAGGTAGGATTGCTAAGTAGATTTGGAAGAAGAGTTGGTGTAGGGACACCCGTTTCGCAGCTGATTGTGTCAAGTTCCGTGATAAGTATTAATCTGTGCAATTTAAATTCTTGACAGTTGAGCACGAGATGGTTTAGGTCGGCGTTTTCAGTTCCACAGTAAATGCAGTTCGAATCTTGGGCTAGGCTGAGTCTATAAAGGTGAGCTTGGGTTTGGCAGTGGCCGAATCTCATTCTGTTTAGGGTGGTTATGTATTTCCGGCAGTTTATGTCTTTTTTCCGATGGTACCAAGGTTGGGCGGGCGGGCTTCCTTGGATGTCTCTATACCAGCTTCCTTTCTCTTTACTGATCTCATTCCAGTAGTTGCACCATATTGCTTTCAGATTCTCATTCAGATGAACATGGAGATCAGTAAATGGCAATTTGAGGTCTGTAGAGTGATCCTCGTCAGGGTCCAGATTTGCAGCTCGATCGACGACTTCATTTCCAGTGATACCCCGGTGAGCAGGTACCCACATTAACTTAACTACCTTACCACTAACTAACAAACTATTTAACAAATTCTTTATATTATAGATGAGATAATTTACATTATAACGAAGGCAGTTACCTTCTAAAGCTAATAATACACTGAGTGAGTCAGTAAATATAATTATATTACAAGTATCAATATTTTGAACGTAAATTAAAGCTTGATGGATAGCATAAGCTTCGGCGGTAAAAATGCTACATCTAGTGTCAATTTTAAAACATTTAGTTTTCTTTAACTGAGGGTCAAAAAATGCTGAGTTTACCCTATCAACTGTTTTAGAGCCATCAGTATAGATGGAATACAGATGATTATTTTCCAGGAAAGCAAGTAAATCTTGTTGGTTCGTAATGCATGGTTTATGTACAAAATTATTTTTCAATAGAATATCGAGATCCATCCTATAGAGGGGCCACAAATTATCCTGATGCAAATTTTTTGTTAAATCATTCAAATGTAAAACTATTCTTAATAAGGTTGGTATGTTACCATTTAATATCTGATTAAAATTTGCATAAGGAGCCACTGAATTGCCCAATTCAGTGGCATGCATTGGTAAAATGTGATCTAAGACAACTCTATTATTTTTAGTTAACATTTTCAAACAGAACCTTTCAGCTAGCTGTAGACGTCTAAGATGTAAAGGGGGAATGCAAGCCTCACATTGCATTGCATTAATTGGAGTAGAGCACATAGCCCCTGTAATAATTCTCAAAGCTTTATTCTGAATAACTTCTAATTTCTTCAGCAAAGCAAGGCTTGCCCCCATATAAGCAATTGAGCTATAATCGAAATGGCTGCGCATAATGCTCTTATATAACATAGATAATATTTTTGGGTCAGACCCCCAATGTACTCCTGCCAGAGACCGAAGTATATTAAGGGCTTTGGAGGCGTTTTTGATGATATAATTTATGTGAGATTCAAATGTTAGCCTATGATCCAGCAATATACCAAGAAACTTCTTTTCTTTCAACCAAGGTATAGGGAGATTATTGTATTCTACCAAACTATTACAAGGAGAAAGCCTTTTGGAGAAAAGCATAGCTCCACTCTTTAATGGATTTATAACCAATTTGAGCTTATTAAAATAATAATTATGCACTTGAGAGAGGGCTAAATTTAAATTATTTACAGCTATATTTACATCCTTATGTACAGAGTATATTAACAAATCATCTGCATACTGCAGGAATTGAACTCCAGTCTGGGTCAGATATTTATTTATCTGAGATGTATAAATATTGTACAATAAAGGGGATATGGTTGCTCCTTGCATAGTACCTTTAAAAACTTGTCCTGGTCCGTGTAGTATGTTGTTAAATTTAACATACATAGTCCTATCATAAAGAAAATGAAATATCCATTTACAGACATGTCCTGGCATACCAATCTCTGATAAAATTCCTGCCAATACAGATGGATCAACATTATCAAAAGCTCCCTGTACATCAAGAAATGCACATACGGTGGCTGATTGGCTGTGAAAGGAATTCCTGATGTCAGAGATGAGTGAAGTAAAGCTCTCTGTAGCACTACGACCCTTCCTGAAGCCGAATTGCTGCTCTGGTAAGATTTTATTCTGCTCTACGTAATGGTCTAATCTGGTTTTAAGCATAAACTCAAACAATTTACCTACACATGAGGATAAAGAAATTGGTCTATATGAATTAAAGTCATCACTAGACTTGTCTGGTTTCAATATAGGAATAACGCATTGTGTTTTCCAAGCTTCAGGAATGGACTGAGTCATCCACAATACATTGTACATTTCCAATAACGATTTTTGGGCATCAACATGCATGTTCCTAATAAGCTTGTAAGGAATGTCATCTAATCCTGGGGTTGTATCTTTTCTATATTTGATAGCAAATGTGAATTCTGCAAAGGAAAATGGTTCTGAAAGATGAGCACAATTACTATTCCCTGTGTTATTAAAGATTTCATTTAATGAGTTTATGTCTATGTTTTTTTCAGGAGGAGACGGTGGAGCATATTTATCAATGAAGGCTGGAATCCATTCGTCGTTTTTGGGCATTTTGGGTAATGTTACACGTTTGAATCTTTTGATGTAATTCCAAATAGTGCTTATAGGTGTATACCTGTTAAAAGATTCAACTAATTTAGTCCATCCGTATTTCTTCTTTTCTTTTAATAATCTTTTTTTAAAAGCATTTAATTTTTTATATTCAATGTAACTCGACATATTACCATTACTTCTATACATATTTAGAGCTTCTTTACTTTTATTAACAGCATCTGAGCATTCATTGTCCCACCAAGGAACAGGCTTTTTAATGACAATGCTATTAGTTTTCCTTAGCTTTGGAATAGTGACATCTTTATCTGATTAAGTTCTTCGCAAAAATCATTGTAAGTTTTGACTGGGTTACTACTGTCTATATTAAATTGCCCTAATATTCTCTCTGTTTCAGATGCATAAGCCTGCCAATCTGCTTTATTATAAAGATATCGATCAGCGGAATTACCAATATCGTATTTATGAATTGTGGTGTGAATTGTTATAACTGTTGGAAAATGATAGCTGCCCATCGCATCATCATGAACTGTCCACTCGCAAAGAGGAGCAACAGAAGGACTGACAGAAGAAATATCAATTGCAGAAGGCATTTTAGAAGGACTACCTACAGTGGTAGGAAAACCAGTGTTTAATATACATAGATCATACTCATCGAGTGTGTTATAGATCTCATTACCGCGAGAGTTAGACCTCAAACACCCAAAAGCGACGTGATGGGCGTTGAGATCGCCCGAAAAAAGCATTGGTTTCGGTAACATATTCAAAATCTGTTTGAGTCTTCTGCACTGAAATCTACGGTTATCATTAGGAGGCGGTATATAACTACAGAGAATTGATAATTTACCAGCATTGGTTTGTAAGATTATTGCAGCAGAATGCATAAAATTGTAAAAAGGAACAGAGACAGTAGAGAATTTCAAATTGGATTTAACTAAAATTGCTACACCTCCTCGTCCATCTTTCCCGTCTTGTCGAATTATATTGTAATTAGGAATATTAAAAGTGCTATTGTTCCTAAGCCAAGTCTCATTTAAAAGACAAACGTCTACATCATTATTTAATAAAAATGAAATTAATAATGGCTTCTTGTTAATAACTCCTTCTACATTAAACTGTACTATTGTAATAAATGATTTATCCATTATTCTGTAGTGATTTAATCAACACTTCCTGCACAATGGAAGCATTGATTTTGGGCAAATTACCATTCGCCAATGTTACCAAAGCTCCTACCAAACCATTTAAGATGAAGTCGCTCTTGACTATTTCTTTGACTAAATTTGAATTTGAGATCACAAGTTGTGGAGGTTCTGTTACTATGGGTTTTGTGGGAGCCCTAGCAATCATTGGCGAAGGCTTGGCTTTCAGTGGAGGGAAGTTCGAGTTGTAGTTTTTGACAATATTGTCTTGTTTTTTGGCTGAAGCAGCAATTTTTGCATAGTTAGTCCTATTAACATGTTCTTCTAACTTGTTTTTTTTAACTGGACAGTCTCTGGAAATTGCCAAGTGAGGCCCTTGGCAGTTGATACATTTCAATTCATCCTCTTTGTCGCATTTTGTGAAGTGGTGCTCACCAGAGCAGATAGAGCACTTCTGCAGTCCTTTACAGAACTTCGCTCCATGGTTAAATCTGAAGCACTTAAAGCACTGCAGAAGTGGTGCTCTGTACTCATTGACCTTAAATCTATACAGATCTAGGTATACATACTCCGGTAGTGTCTGTGACAAGAAAGTCACAGACACTGAACTGTACGGAACAATTTCTCCGTTGACCTTGCGGGTAAAGCGCCTTACGCCTACAATTTCAAATTCTGCTGCAAGTTTCTTAAACAGTTCTTCATTCGTGATACTTGTTGGAACGAAGCGAAGGACCCCAATAGTCTCTACAGACCTCGCGGGAATATAGGCTCTAAAGCCCTGTTTCTTCAGCAGTTCGTCATTCGTCAGGAAGTTGTTCGCATTGGAAGCTTGTCCAAAGCACACACCAATTTTATTAGCATTGATGCGCTTGATGCCCACCACGCCCTTGACGTCATTTTTGAAGATCGTGTTTAGCTGGTCAGGGTTTTTATTACCAATTCTGCCATTTTCGGATTCAACAAAGACAATGAATTCATCGCTCACCAAATTTTCCGCGTACAGCCGCCTGTAACCTGGTTTCAGATATGGCTTGAATCCATCATCCTGCTGCTGCTCGCCGTGATGTTCGCGTCCATGGTCCTCAGTTCGCCCCCTCTTTAATTTGGGAGGAGGTTCATCCTCGGAAAGCCCAGGGGGCTTTGCCCCCGGGCGATCTTTCATCTCGCCGAACCTAACGACGATGTTTTAAATACTTTTAGCGTAAGTTTATCGAGTTTTAACAATTTTCAGAAATATTTTTGACAAATTTTCAAAAAACGCGCCTATCCTCTTCAAAAGCCCGCCAAAAAAAAAAACTTTTTTGACACTTACAGACTTACACACAGACTAACTTGCTTGACAGATTTCTTTTAATCATTTGCCAATTTGTGGGAGGCGGAGATTCATAAACCATACAGCCTTGCCTTTGCCGAACGCAGACATACTCTGTGGATCGCAGGCAGACCAAAGCATTCAAAATCACTGAGATTATTGAATACAATACACATACAATAGATAAAGTTTATCTTAGCATGAGCGTACGACTCTAATGTGGTCCTATAGCGTCGGTTGCCCGGTTAGAGTTACTAAAGAATATCCTTCCTTGACACCCTTAACCTAAATTATTTCTTATTCAATAGCTCTTTTCCCACCATCTAGAAAAAATCGTACATGGTACATACTGTCGTCAGGCTATACCTACCTGTCCACTGCTGGACATAGCCCTCCCCTAATGAGCGCCATAGCGCCCTGTCTTCAGCTTGCCGCATCCAGCATCAGCCTGCAGTTTTTCGCAGATCGTCATCCAACCTAGTCGGAGGGCGTCCTACACTATGTTTGCCGAGTCGCGGTCTCCACTCAAGGACACGTTTACTCCAACGGTTGTCATAGCTCTCTAGAAACTCCGAGCATAGCTCTCTCCATAGCTCGCTGAGCGACTTTGAACTGGTGGACCAACCCTTTCGTGAGTGTCCATGTCTCGGCTCCGTAGGTGATGACAGGTAGGACGCACAGATAAAAAACTTTCGGTTTCAAGCATTGCGATATGGATGACGAGAAGACTCGGCGTAGTTTCCCAAACGCTGCCCAGCCCAGCTGGATCCTCCTCTTGGCGTCCTTCTCGAAATTGTTTTTACCTAACCGCAGAATCTGCCCGAGGTAAGTGTATTCGGAAACGATCACGAGAAGGTTACCATGTACGACGACCGGTCTCGGGTCAATGTGGCCGTTGATCATGATTTTGGTTTTATCCAAATTCATGCCTAGACCAATAAGACCGATACGTCGCGAGGCTGAAGCTAGGTCGGTCAGAATCTGGTTCAGCTCCTCTAGCGACTCCGCCATTAAGACTATGTCATCTGCGAATCGCAGGTATGTGATGTAGTCACCGTTTATATTAATGCCCTTTCCTTTACAGTCCAGCGTCTTAAACATGTCTTCCAACGCGCTTGTGAACAATTTCGGGGATATAACATCTCTCTGTCGTACCCTCTGCGCAGTAGGATAGGTTTAGACTGCTGGCCCTGTACTTGAACACTCATGGTGGCGGCTTCGTACAGACATCTCAACACCTCGATATAACGATAGTCTACTTGGCATCGCTGTAAGCATTCCAGAACAGCCCAGGTTTCGACAGAATCAAAGGCCTTCTCATAGTCCACAAAGGCCAGACACAGGGGCTGATTATACTCTTCGCACTTCTGTTTAATCTGCCTCACTGTGTGATGTGGTCTATGGTGCCATATCCTCCGCGAAACTCGGCCTGTTCTGGCGGCTGGAACTCGTCGAGTCTCCTGGCGAGACGATTCTTGATCACTCGTGAAAACAGCTTATAGACATTGCTCAGGAGCGAGATGGGTCTGTAATTTTGAAGAAGAGGTTTGTCACCCTTCTTAAAAAAGAGCACCACAAAACTCCTGTTTCACGCCTTTGGAGTTATCCCACTGTGAAGGACGTCGTTGAAGAGCTTTTGTAGTTCCTGAATAACAGGAGCTCCTCCAGCTTTCAAAAGCTCTGCTGTTATTCCATCCTCACCTGGGGCTTTTCCACAATGTCCCTCTTCTTTACTGCAAGCATGTTAGAAAACTTGGTCACTTCATCCAATCTGACTTTTTGTGGGACCGCCGCCCGTCATGTGGCTGAGTTAAGCAGGATAATATTTACCTCCATGTAAGAACTCTCTTAAGCGCCTACAAAACTTTTTCCCTTGTTCAGACAAAGTTACGCTGGTTAATTCCCTTACTTCCTATCATTGGCCATGCTGATGTATGCTATCCTGATATAAGTCAGGAGTTGCTCAACAAGCTTGATAGGCACCTCAACTTATGCATCAGATACATATTCGAACTACGTAACTACATTTCGAAATTTGGTAACCAGCTTAAATGGCCGAACATACGATTCTGCAGCCTTGCTCATATTCTCACCATTCTACTCGTATATGGCATACTGCACAATCAGTGTTTACCCTCTTATCTCAGGGAACGCTTTAATTGAATTTCTCCAAACCGACGGGCGGGCGCCTTCAGCGTTCGTCAGTTTGGAGAAATATATTATGTATCGTGTATAATATTTAAGTACCTATGTATAATAAATGTGTATATATCGTGTATACATAAGTAACATAACATTTAACAATAACATTTTTTTGAACATTTACATACAAGCACATACATTGCTTCTGGCCCCACACTAGGATACCCTGTGTCATGGGAACCAGAAACCACGACATCACAAACATGTAAACATCCAAGACCTGGAGTTTTTTTTTGTCTCCAGCCGGGGTTCGAACCCCGAATGACTTCTTATTGTGTATTTCGTATAAATAAAACCACCCAGCCATTATCTACAAATCAAACGTTCACTGAAAGTAAATGCTACTTAGCATTAAGTACGCCTTTGTACCTACCAAATACGATAGTATGTTTTGTGCAAAAATTTCAATAATAATAATAATTTATGGTAAATATCGGCAAAGTTATGGAGCTAATATTAAAGCTAATTTACAAAAACCACCCACAATTTTGAAGTTTGGATGAAGACTAATCTTCTTCTTCTACTTCTTCTTCTTCTACTTCTTCTACTTCTTCTTCTTCAGGCTATTAGTCCACTGCTGGACACAGCCTTACCCTAATGAGCGCCATAGCGCTACGTTGTGCCATCATTGGGGGGTAATGCCCATAATCCCCACGCTGGGCATGCGGGTTGGAGATCGCAGTTTGGTGGAATTGTATTGCACGGGGCGCTGCTGCCCACCCCCTGGTTTGTGTCCCTTAGTCGCCTTTTACGACACCCGGGGGAAGTGCTAATCTAAGACTAATCTACGTAGGAATTTTGCCAGCTTGAATTGCTTCCGTGTGCCTGAAAAATGGGGCTCTCTGTATAAAAGGGTCAGTGATTTTAATTGTTTCTTAAAGTTTCTTAGAAAAAATAAAGAGAAGTGGGATTTGTTTCGTAGTCCAACAACAGATGGCGACACTTACACAAAATTTGAATGTGTTATAAATACAAAAAATTAAACGAGTGAAGCTTGGTTGCCTAGGTAAATCTTGACCCGGAGAACCTCGACCCGGACAATAAGACCCCGATATTTTTACTCCGACAACATATAGATTTTTGTCAGAAACACGTCCCCGACGATTCAACCTGAAGAATACAACTGTGTTGTAGTAGAAAGTGCGCATACCCTGAAAACTTGTCCCCGTGAACTCGACTAGACCGCTCGACGTGTCTTATTGTATCGTATTCTTGTGTTATGTGGAACGAGTTCCACATAATCATATTGCACTCAAGAAACAACATCACAGACGGGCATACCATACATCAGTGATGGCATCGATACGCGACCAGGCAGTCTAATAGAGGCGATCACAGTAAAGTTTTATTTAAATTAGGTGCCGTTTCTACGATTGAAAGAAATGAAAAAAATAAAACTTCAAAATGAATCTATTATGAGAACTTGTCTTATTTTTTGACTTTTCGGATTTTTATTTCTACGAATTTATCTCTCAGCCGATTTCTTTGGTGAAGTACTTCCAGTTTCAATGAGCTTTTTTTAATTGACTTCAAAAAAGCAGACGGTTATTAGCTTTAAAAATTAATGGAAACAGGTGTGTCGAAATAATCGCTCTTAATCCTACCAATTTTCTCTACTTTTTAAAGGACTTTTAAAATAATTCTAAGATCAAACGCTTTTTATAATACAATTAACATTGTATTAAATTATTGTCCTTGAAGGAAAACCCTTTATTGATTTAGGGATGGAAAATCTAATTAAACGACCAATTCAGGAATACCTAACGCTTTGTAAAACGTAATTACTTTAATTACCGACGTTAAGAAATACTCCTCATAATATTTAGGAAAATGCCCATTCGATTTTCCCATTCTCTGTGCTATGTATTGTAAGAATGAGTAGAAACTTTCACACTTATGGAACAATCTACGGGTGCTGCTGACCGTACCTGCGTCAACTCGTAGATTCTTTTGTTTTTACTTTTGTTGAGATCTAGGTAAAAAATCTTAGGCGCGGCAGTCAGTGACTTCGTAACTAGCAAGATGGCTGGAATATTCGGTACATGCAGCGACTTCAACACAAGACACTGGTTTCATGGCAAACACACATGAGATGGTGAAGTAAGATCTTTGTTTATATTTTAACAATCTGCACCTGTAAAGAGTTAGGTAGGTAATCTCAGAAGGTCTCGTTAGATTTCGAAAATTCTTCCACTAGGTTCACCTTTTTTATATATCAGATCTTTTTGTGGACTGAATTAAAAGATAAGTTTCAAACCATTCAAATTTCGAACTCGTTATTATTTTAATTTCCAACAAAGGCTAATCTTGACAGATTATTGCACCAGAAAAGCTCTGGGTGTATTGTGAATTTCAATACACTCAGCACAACAAGTAGGTGCATTTATCAGCTATTGTAATAAGAGAAAAATAAAATTATTACATAAAAAATAATAAAAATCTGAAATAACCAACAACCCGACTACTGAGCGTTAACTAAGTAGACAGGCGGAAATAACCTAGGTACCATCTACCTGTCCAATTGAATAAACGAGATTCTTACCTCAAAATTGTCATTTCATGCCAAAACTGGATACTTTCTCGCAGTTCATCAAGTTTGTTTGTAAAATTTACAGCGCGACATTTAACATAGCGTCCTAAGTTACTTCATTTATGAAAATATGACAGTGTTCGACTAAAAATCATACTTTACCGGTAAAATCTTATTTACTAAAATGGGCAAGTAAGAATAAATAGACTGTACCTCGCAATGAGTTACATTGTTGAATTTTGGTCCCGCCTGCTGAGTAGTTAGTATTTTATTTCAGTTATTATTAATGTTTTCTTAAATAGTTTTTTAAAATTCAAAAGGAAAAACGGAATATTTATTTTTTTCCGTCCGTCCTTCCGACTGTCAAGACTCTTTATCTTGGAAACGTGTGTTTTATCGAATTAAATAATTTCACACAAAACAAGTTACGGCTGCCTATGCCGCAAAAAAATGTAGGCATGTTTCGTCACTCAACGGGATAAAAATTTAAAGGGTACTTCCCGTTTACCTAGAACTATAAAATTTTGACTTACACTACAAATACAGGAACAACTCTGATAACTATTAATTTGCAAATAAATCATTAAAGAATTGTCTTTGAATTTCAGTAAAAATTCACAAAACTGCGACATATCTAGTGGCAGTGGTTTGTAGATCCTACCTACACTATTTATAATTTGTTAGTAGGTACATGCCTACAAATTTGTACGGAACCCACGGTGCGCGAGTCCGACTCGCACTTGACCGGTTTTTTTTTGTTATTTCGGTTACTCTCTTAAAGTGTATGATAAAAGTTTTTTGACTCCAATTATGGCTGGCCCAATATAAGTTTTTAAACTAAGGGCGAGGCTGCAGCGACAGCTGGTCTGATAATAATTTAATATTAATTAAAATTTTCTCTTTTGTAGGTTCCAACTTATAAAGCTGAATTTTGTTATCATCCCTTGCATGTCCCCACTGCTGGGGCACGGGTCTCTTCCTGCATAGCAGGAAGCTGAATTTATTTAATTCAAATCATTCAAAAGCATTTTTTTTTATTTCAGAACGAATCAGCCAATTAGCGAGACCAAACAATTAAAATTAAATCTTAATAATTAAATAAATCCGGCTACGATGAATACGGATTTGATCAGCGTCGAATATTTACTTTATAACTTCACGGAGGAAAACTCTAATAGGAGTTATTATGACTCGGAAAACAGCACCCAAGAGAATGGGTATATTTGTACAGCGGACATCGTTTTGCTCTACAACACGAGTCTGGGAGTAATAACAGCTGTCCCAGAATGGGAGGCAGTAACTACGATAGTGATTCTCGCGACCGTCATTCTCGGCACAATTTTCGGGAACATCCTGGTCATACTGGGAGTATTCGCACACAAGCCATTACGGATCGTACAAAATTTTTTCGTAGTATCATTAGCGGCGGCCGACTTAGCAGTGGCGGTGCTCGTAATGCCCCTAAACGTCGCTTACTCGACACTCGGACGATGGCTCTGGGGCAAACATCTGTGCAAGGTGTGGCTCACTTCCGACATAATGTGTTGTACATCGTCCATTCTAAACCTTTGCGCCATAGCACTCGACAGGTACTGGGCTATAACAGACCCGATTAATTATGCGAACAAAAGGACTTTGAAAAGGGTCGTATTGCAAATTGCTGGCGTGTGGCTGTTATCACTAATTATAAGTTCCCCGCCACTGCTCGGCTGGAACGACTGGCCTGATGAGTTCACCCCTGACACACCTTGTCAACTGACGTCAGAACCCGGCTACGTAGTGTACTCGTCATTTGGATCTTTCTTCATCCCGCTCGTAATAATGACTATCGTTTATATAAAGATATTCATCGCTGCCAGACAAAGGCTACGGAGACGCACTTTGGCGGCACGCGTCTATAAACGACGACCAGTAATTGTAGTTGAAAACTTAGATAAAGATAGCGAGGGCAACAAAGAGGAGTCCGAGAATGATAACGATTCAGACAGCAGCCAGAGTATCAAGAGATGTCAGCGGAAAGCTTTCATGGATATCAAAAGAAACTTTTTCGTTCCGCTCCTCTTGCTTAACGATCCCATCTCACGGCAGCGGATTGAGTCTGACATCGAAGAAATTAAAACTGATGCCTCGGAGAGTTACGGTAAAAAGGTGATTGATTCAATTAGGAAAGTAAGCCAGAAGAGGAAGAAACAAGGCATGCCTCTGCTGGCGAGAGTTGATACGCGCGGGGACGTGGTCCATCAGTTTATTGAACAGAAACAAAAGATATCCTTGTCGAAGGAGCGCCGCGCCGCGCGGACCCTTGGCATTATAATGGGGGTATTCGTTATTTGCTGGCTGCCATTTTTCCTCATGTACATGCTTTTGTCGTTTTGCTCCTGGTGTTGTCCAAGTGGAAAGCTTATTAACTTTATAACCTGGCTGGGCTACGTGAACTCAACTGTGAACCCGATAATTTATACTGTTTTCAATTTAGATTTTAGGCGAGCTTTCAAAAAACTTTTAGGGTTTGCATAGTGTTTGTATTAAATACGTACCTAGTAAGCTTATATTTCACTTATTATTATATCACTTAACTTTATTATATTAACTTTATTTATTTATAGCCCATCTAGGAATGATGATTTAGACATGTGCCTGTGGTGATTTAGTAGTAGATACTTAGTTTAAACAATATATTGTAGGATGAATCCTGAAATGTATTGTACCTAAAATATTAAAAAAGTTGCAGACCTTAAAGTGTGTTCCTAATCAGTCAGGTCTCTAAAAGTATTATTGGCTAATTCAAAAATTGTTTATTTCACAGTGGGTGTTCGCACAAAAGTTCAAGTTAACCTTGTTATGTACGTGGGTCATGTGATTAAAGACTTTAGTAATAATTATAGGTCACAAATCCGTTTAATGTAAGTTTAGGAATTCAAAGGGCGATCACGACTACCCATCTCAACGGGGTTTTTAAATGCACGGTTTTTGTCTCACATTTTTTTACTGTTCCGCATATTTTATAAAGGTACACCTATTTATCGACCAAGAAAATTTCTACATAAAGGCAGGCAGGCAAATTAAAATATATTAAGTTTTCTATTCTTTGTTTTATTAAAACTAAGTGCTTACCTGATTAGGAAGAGTTTAAATTTGAATCCATTCAAAATATTTTTTTCAAAGGAGTACAAAATCTACCACTTAATGAACGTCACACTAAGAGTAAATTTAAAAATATACATCGCTTTGTGATAAAGCGCAAGGCTTAGGTTTATAGTACAAGTTAAATATAATTAAATCAATGAATGTTATGTAAATACATTAATAGGCTTACATATCTAAGTTTTGCCGTATTGGCGGTTTTATCACTAAAAGCGATCTCTTCCCTAATAACTCAATTAATCTAGTGCTTACTTGTAATGTTCACTATTCAGTTAACTCTTATATTAATTTCCAGGTACCTACCACTTTTATATGATTAGATATATCTGTAGAAGTAGGTACACTTCTGTCTTTCACTATTAGTTGCATGTTTAGTTGGCAATATATTAATAGTGAGCGAAAAGGTTACCTATGCTGAAAAAATTAGCACCGCTACGCTGCTCGCACACATTTACAAGATCAATTTCAATTGTAGCAAAGACTTAATACACCTATACCTATAACATCTGCAGGCAAAAACGTGGTAAAAATATAACAAGAAAAACATAAGCTGCCTAGAGTACCTACCTAAGGCACTCGAGTTTTCATTCACCTAATTGTGTCCGGGGAAAAAGTGGGAAAGTGAAGCATGCAGTGGAGTCTCACAAGTGGCGTCTTGTTACTTGTTAGCTGTCGTCATGCAACTACTCCTACTCACATAATAAAATGTCATCCGACCATAACCGCTACCTAGTATTACTAACCATGATGAATGGACACTGTCTCTAGCTGCTTAATACATTTGACTCAACGATAACTATATTATAATGTTTTAGTGAAAGTGAAATGGACATCCAGTTTGAATTGTAACGTTCATTAAGCCGCAGTTTCTGCGCTACTTTGAATAAAACCTTTTCATTTCGTTTCATTTCATTTCATAAAAGCATATTGCCGTAAAATTAAGTAAATGTAGTAAATAACATTATTATGTTTAGTAAACTGTACATTGCCTGGTTAATTTGATGAGGTATTGTATCCAGGGGTTCTTAAACAATGCTAGGGCTGTATCTTAAGGTACCAGTAAAACTTATTGTTTTTGAAATTATGTTTTTTATACTTTTATAAATATAAAGCGATTATATGTTAAAATTCAGTAAAGATTGACAAATCGTAATATAGCTTGTCGGAGAATTTTCTTAGTTGCAGCGTTTGTAAGTTTCTTCGCAACCCCAATTGTCTGACTAATACAATACTAAAGTTACCATCTGAGATATTAAATTAAATTTTTGACTGGCTAAAATTGACGTATAAAAATTGTGCGCTTAAATGTATTCAATTTCATGTAGGTACCAATATTAATAACAATAGGTAAAATATTTTTTGTGGTCACTAATTCGTTTAGGTACCTACTTTTATACTATTGCATTTAGGCTGACATTCAGAGACGAAAACTAAGCAAAGACTGGTCTTACAAATGTCCAAATCACGTACATTTTGACATTTCTGAGACCGGTCTTAGCTTCTGTTTTCGTCTCTGAATGTCAGCCTTAGAGTTACAGGCTGGTCGCCAGCTTCAGATTACATATATACATACAACGTGCTTATTAGCATGGTTATTTATCTATTCCATGACCTCTCCTTGTGCACCTTCTCCATTGTCAGTTAGTTGTAGCTGTAACTAACAACAAAAGCATGCGTGTTGGGTATGCGTTTCTGAAAAAAGTACTAAAGAACGTAATGTACTTACCTCAAATTTAATCTGTCCAATAGCAATGAGTTTTTCACGTCACAGGCATGGCCTAGTGTGGAAACCATGAACATCACAGAAATATTACTGTCCATAGTATATTTAGTAATAGGTAGGTACTTATGAACATTTCAGATACTTATTTGACTACACATTCTATTTCTATTTAAATTCTTTATGTAAGCTATTATTAAGTAAAACGGCATCCACAACACAGGCTAAGACTAGTGTGGGGGCCAACGACCTTAAGGTGTTTTTAAATGTCTTAATTAAAGTAATACTTTAAATCATACAGCCGTGGCGAAGTGAGCTTAGCTGGTGGAGGCGCTGAGTGTCATGGTACCAGAAAAGGTTTTACTTTTCTTTATTTATAAAAACAGGATTAAAGCACTCACCAAAAGCTGTAGTCTGTAGCCACGGATGTAGTGTCTGTAGCTAAGGGAAGGCGTTACCACAGACAATTTAAAGTTTTAGAGGCTTCCTGTTTTTATAAATAACACAGTTAAATGAAATAGTCTTCCGTGACGGTCTAGTCGATGTAAAATGTCTAGGACGGACGGTTAGTTAGCTCCTCTAATCTTGAATTATTAATTGCAATTAATGCTGCAATTATTGATTGCCTAACACTACTTCAAAATGTGTTTGTACCTCAGAGCATAGAAATGATCTTAGGTTTGTACTAAATAAAATTTAAATTACAATTTTATTTAGTACAAAATTGTAATTTCTTCTAAAGTTATATTAAACAATTTTTTTTCAAAATCTATTCTCTTATAATTCGTCTACAAAGTACCGTTACTCAATCGTAACAAGTGCCACACATTTTATGTATGAGGCCTATGCCCAGCAGTGGGTGGAATAAATAAGTAGATTGTATACAGACGTTGTGAGTAGAGGAGGTTGCAGAGCTTGGAGTGACGTGTCCCGTGGAATGAGCGAGGGGCGCTGATGTCCAGATAATTAATGCAATCAATCATCTTGTAACACTGCGAAATACGTCATAGAAGTACCGCTCCACGATAAGTCTTCTTATACCTACATTGATCTCAGAGTCTCAGCCTGTTTCGAACTTACTAAAAATTATAACCTTACCTTTTGGCTTTCAGAACCTAAATAATGATAAAAGCTTTATACGGTATATAATAAGGCGCCACTAGCAAATTGTGACGGCATAGTTACACAACTTACAGTTCACCTTGATACCCGTGCACTCTACTTAATTACGTTGCGAGTGATTTTGCAACCTACTTGTTAAGGTTGATCTACAGTTCACTGAGCAAACCAAACTTGGTAAGTTATTAGAGATGTTGAATAGTTTTATACTTAATGAAAGTTTGCAAAGTCTGTTGAACTTACTCGCTTTCTCTCATTTTTAGGGTTTCGTACCTCAAAAGGAAAAACGGATTTGTTGTCCGTGCGTCACCCGTCCGTCTGCCTGCCTGCCTGCCTGCCCGAGTTGAAATTTAAACCATATGGGTGGGACCTAAGGTCTACTTGTAGTCTCTCGAAGCTTTAAAAAAATCAAACTTTAAGTTAACCCATCAAACCCATCATAATGTTGTCTGGAAGAAATTGATTTTAGCAATAAGCCGCACATTGTATGTATTGTATATCTTTACATGTTTTATAATAATATGTGCCCTGGTGTAAAGAATATTTTTATCTTATTTAAACCCAAAAAAGTTACGTTTATGTCGCAAAAATACATATATGTCGAGACTCACGGGAATCACAATTCATAGGATACTTTCCGCTGACCCAGAACTATTAAATTTGGCAAGTTATATCATCTTACGGGAAAAAACTATTTACATCTGTAATTAAAAGTTTTTAAGAGACTTTATTCCTAAATGACATCACATCACACTATATTTCACTAAAATTATAAATGAGAAAGTGTGTGTGTATGTTTGTTACTTCCTCACGTCTACGAATTTAATTAAATTTAGTATGCAGAGTTAGCTGACACCCTGGATTAACACATAGGCTACGTTTTACTGCGGGAAAATGTATTATTCCCATGGGAAAATCGATAAACACCGCAGGGCCCAGACAGTTATTTATTATACTTATGTTGGGTACCTATCTACAATTTTTTACGGAGGCCTCGGTGCGTAAATGAGAAGCTTCTGAATGACGCTGACGACATAACAAACAATTAAACATCCAAGACCTAGGTTTGTTTTTGTCCCCAGCCGGGGTTCGAACCCCGAATGACTACTTATTGTGTATTTCGTATAAATAAAACCAGATAATGCTTCAATTATTTTAATATCCGCCCAGTTTCTTAAAAGTCAGAATTTCATGATGTTACTTAGTAGTTACTTTGTTTTCGGTTTTACTTTAGAAAAGGCTTCGGTTCGAAGGAGATATGAAGTGCAGAGGTTCTTCTTGGTAAAGTCATCGATGATCTGTTTGTCAAGATGTCGGTTGACAATGTTTGCGCAGCGTAGATTGTTCAAAACAGTATCATGATCTCCTTCAAGATTGTAAACACTTGGCTTCTGTTCGAAGAAACGTGACAAGCCAAGATCTGGCAAACTATGCGGGTAGGAGCGAGAGCGTATCACGACGACTTGCGAGCGAAGAGGACGGGCAACCTTCGGCTCATATTGACGAGTTTGTATTATCCTCGCGTAAGCAGTTTCGATAATGGCACGGGCATACTGCGTTGAGTGCTGCATCTGTTGATGGCTTAACGCCTGCATACCAAGTTCCACTTTATCGATCCACGTAGAAGCTTCTTGAAGTTCTACAGCTAGATTGTCTGATGTGCGGCCAGACAACAGCAAGTGCATGTGTAGTACAACCTTGTTTTGCAATTGCGACGTGTCCGTAGCACCGGCTTCACGAAGCCACGACTCTAACACAGCCGGGTAATTGTCAGGGCTGCCGTCCACGCAGTATACTACACCCGTAAGACCTGGGGACATATAATATCATCATCTTTAGCCCACCGCTGGCCACAGCTTGGTATAGGCATTTCTCTCCTGTCCCTTGCCATCCGTATCCACTGATTTTCCGCCAATTTAACTATAACGTCTGGCCATCGGGTTGTTGGTCTGCCCACATAACATTAAATAAACTCACACCTGTCACTCACGAATTTGTAGTCGCAATACCACACGCTAACGGTGAAAGAAAACATCGTGAGGAAATCCGCGGATTGGTTGGCTCCGCACGTATTGACTAGTCTTTCCTGTGGGCTAGGCCGACTAAGCTGTCAGGATGGTATAGGTGCTGGGCAAGCCTACACCATCTGTCCCAGGCACTACAGCGTCGGAGTGGTCCCTTCACCCATCTAGTGTGAGTGAGGATACCACTGGACGTTGTATAAATCATCTCATTACGTAGATGCAAAAAGGCCAATCATCATCATCAGGCAGATACCAGGGTTCATCATGTGCCATGATCCTGGATCCTGATAAACCTCTTTATTTTAGCAACATTCATAATGTCATTAATTCATTCTGGGCAGATAAATGTTCGAAATTTTGTGGCAGGAAGGACCTATTTCTATCGCAGTCGGGTTTTATGGTTATTCAATAATTATTTTTTATCTTCACCCTGCACTGTGTGTTAACTAAGAACTTTAAGGAAAACGAAGTTTAAACTTCCACGATTGTCACGGAATTTTCGAATTTCAGGGTATTTAGAGAAAGCTTCTTGCTAAATGGGTAATAGTACATTATGATATAAGTGCGGTAAGTAAGTTGAAAATTTCAGCCGAATCGATATTACTAGCCCGAGCCATCGGCGAGGGCTATAAGGAAGAAGAGGCTGTAATTTTCAAAGCGCACGTATGTCATACGACGTTTTATAACATATTTACGAGGAAATTAATAAAACTCTAACTTTGTTATCATCACTACTTGACGACTTTTTCAAATAAAAACAACACATCGAAAAGAGAAAGCGCGCGGATTTATTTTTTCTTGTCCACAAATAAGCGATGCGCGCGCATCAACTTTTTTTTTAGGCAAAGGTACAAAAAAAACAGCCAGTATCACTAATAAAGTAAATTAATATTTTTGTGTTTTTGTTACAGATAAATGGTTGTAATTTATTGTCAAAATTAATTAAATTAAAGAATTAAATGTTTATTTGTTATATTTTATTTCCCAAAGTTAATTTTATTCATAAAATATTGACCACTTTCTTGACATAATAGTACATTACATAACTAGGGTGGTAATACAAAGAAAGGCCGAGATCGCAGAAGTTTGCGGCCCGAGCTGCAAGCGAGGGACGTAAATATGCGATCGAGAGCTTTCTTTATTACCTCCCGTGTTGTGTACATCTTTTTATGTCTACACTTGGCCAGAAAGCGGCTTTTTCCGTACGCGCAGCGTGCGGAAAAAGCCACTTTATTGCCAGGTGTGGCATAAATATATTTTCACACCTCCTGCTCGACAATGCCTTATTACGTACCGTCAAATATCATCGTAAAGCATAGCCTCGTCTCTCGAGGGCAATAATAATGAAGAATTTCCCTAGGGAATAAAGTGATTTGAATTTAGAATGTCAAAATTCGCATGAAAACTATGAAGAATTGCAATTCGAAATTCGAATTGTTGTTCGAAACTCACCCCTTTTTTCTTTTTTTTCTGAACTACTGTGTCGTGTGACCGCGCGAAACACCAATAAAAAAAAGAAAAAAAGGCGCGAATTGCAAATACGAATTTAAAAGTTATATTCAATTTAAGTTGCTAAGCCGTAAAAGAGTGTGGACTTTATATTAATAAATATTTTTCAACTTATGCAGCCCTGTCTTTTTATTGTCTCCCAGATGGTGTGAAAAGTAGAGTATTCACCTCTGGAATAAAACATGTCTTAGTCTCGGGCGGTATGAACCCCTGGCTTCACTCAGGACTCTACATAACTCCCTCGCTTCGCTCAGGAGTTAAAATTTAACTCCCTCGCTGCGCTCGGGAGTTAACTTGGAGTCCTTCGCTCCGCTCAGGGTTCAATATACCGCCCATGACGTAATACATGGTTTTATTCCCTTAATGCATAATCTACTATTTCATCCCACCATCTCGGAGAGTATTTTTAATCTTCAATATCTGAGTGGAAAAGTAGTTTTTATTCTCTAGAGGATAAAGTAAATTGAATTTAGAACATCGTGTGCACTAAGTTTGTGAATTAAAAAAATATTTCACTCAATTTAAATAACTGTAGCAACGTTACTTTAAAATTTTCTTAATTATACCTTCGCATTATTTTGTTATAATTTAAAGATTATTCTGTAATACTTACCTGTCATAATGTAGTAATTAATACCTAAACTGAAATAAAAGTGTACCTATCTTGTGATTGTAAACGTTTTTTTTTTGTATTTAGTCATTTCCTCGCTGAGGTGGAATGAAAAGTTACGTGTTGCACTCGAGTGCAAAGATTTTCACCTTGTGCTCTTTTGATTCCCTCGCTAACGCTCAGGATTCTAATTTTAGAATCCTTCGTTTGCTCGGTCATCAAAATTGAACACGCGGTTAAAAAGCAACTTTGCACTCTTGTATAACAAATAACTATAATGCCACACCTGGCAATAAAGTGGCTTTTTATATTATAATATATTTATGCCACACCTGGCAATAAAGTGGTTTTTTCCGCACGCTGCGCGTACGGAAAAAGCCGCTTTCTGGCCAAGTGTAGACATAAAGAGATGTACACAACACGGGAGGTAATAAAGAAAGCTCTCGATCGCATATTTACGTCCCTCGCTTGCAGCTCGGGCCGCAAACTTCTGCGATCTCTGCCTTTCTTTGTATTACCACCCTAGTTGTGTAATGTACTGTTTTAATACAGTTGCTCAAAAAGTGGCGTATTACAGGGACGTATAGCGTGCGGGATGTGGGCTATTATACACTCGTGCTTTTTTTTTTACCTTTCCCGCACTCGTGCCTTTTCTTTCCCAACCGTCAAAATAATGTCTATTAAAAAGAAAAAGTTTTTATGAGCTACTAATTTGTTTCAATATCAGATTTAATGATTTGATTGAATAAGTTAAGTTAGGTTTCATTTCATTTCATCTCATTTTCATTTCATATCAATAAAAAAATTCTACTGAAGACTTGGCTTTATGGGCATAGTTCCCTTTGCCTACCAGAATGGGTGAAGAAAAAAAATCTCTGCTTATATTTTTTAACGGTTGGTGCCATTTTCCGAATAATTTTTCTTTATTAAATTGCTTATTTTTTTCGCAACTGTATTAAAAATAGTCGTTCAGTACACGTGCGGAACCGTCATTGCAACTTGTTCCGACTGTCAAGACACATGTCGGAACTCTTTGCAATGACAGCCTTTCCGCACTTGTAATGAAATATACTATTTCATATACAATATCCTATAAATTCTATTCGTCAAAAATTAGATATTATGTGACTTCACTTTGGTTTGACAAAATATATTAAGTCTTTTCCTAAATACTCGAATAAAAAAAAATGCAATTTTGTATGTTGACATTTGTGTCAACTAAGGGGCCACAGTGCAGTTGCTCTGCTTTTAAAAGCTCTTAACCCTTTAAAGGTGTTTTTGTTTATTTAAACGTGGCATATTGTTTATTAAATGCACGCAAACTTATTTTATTTATTATTTTGTATTTTTCTGAGATCTGACAAGTGAACTGTGAGGAGCGAGAAACCACACAGCAATATTTTTTTGTTACATCAGTGGCAAATTGAAATTTCGTTTTACAATTATTATACAGAATTGACTAAATCCTTGAAAACTCATTTGTTGATTCATGCCTGACCCGTCAATCCTTCTATACAATATGTTACAGAGTTATGTGTTACTTTGAAAATGAATACATATTTATTTTATAAATATATTTATTTATATGTAAATATTTGTATATTAACGGATTGTGTCGGCTAGGGCAAAGTATATCCAGCGGTAAGCTATAAAGTATACTACAAATATACAGTACCGAGCTAATAGCTAGTGATCCTTAATAGTAACAACTAGACCGACGGTACATACTGCACTTTATTTCATGAACACAACGTACCTTGATTTTCCAAAATGGCGGCCATTTCAAAGGCAACCAAAACACCGAATGAGTACCCTAGTAAATAAAACCTTTCTTTTGGACGTATTTTCTTCAAGATTACCTGGAAACGAAATTATGAAATGTCGAGTGTTTGATATTACACAGGATGTTAAAATAAGTTTCTAGGGAAGAAAAGTTTGGCACACCGAAGCATTAATACATTTTTGAAAGAAAATGCATTTTAAACAGCGATTTTGAACCGCAGTACCTGTTAAGCCGTTGATTTCCCAAATTTAAAAATATTGAGGTTTCTACTACTAAAAAGTATATAAAAAACTTAATAATGCAGAGATTACGTACGTTTTGAGTGTAAAAACTCGAAGAAAATATTATTTAATTAAACAATGCAGTATTACCTCCACCAATCTTGTCGCCATTTCGGGAATGGATTCAGTAATGTGATCAAGTCCTGGTTGCGCCACAGCAGCACATAACTTGAGTCTTTCACAAAGTGATTCAAATTTTGCATAGTGTCCTTCTATGCCTGGGATTATCACCAAAAACGATTCGTTGGTATCATATTCTTCATCAGCCTGAAACATAATATAACACACGTATTCTACGTATAGGTAACCTGTTACTGAAATATTCATACTCTTTAACAGACATGATGAACTGAATAAAAAAATATAAATACCTTAGAAGATGTTTGAGAGGCTGTTGGCATGAATACAATATCTGAAGTTGCTTGTAACTCGTCGGCGTCAATACTTGTAAATAAAACTCCCAAAGTACTTTTTACTTTGGAGCAAATTTCAGGGACCTCATCGAAAAGACTTTCTTTATTTTTCGATGCATAAATAATAGTCAACGGTCCAGATGAACACAGACTATTTTCCAAAATCGGCATCATATTTTGGAGATGAATAGAATCGTCAATAACAGAGGTTTCATTTAGATTGTCATTTGATTTGTGGAACTGAAAAATAATTACAAATTATATATCGTAAAAATGCTAGGATCGACAAAAACAATATCGACAATTTTGTTGATTTTAAAAGTTGCAAGACATTTACCTATAGGCACATACATTGCTTCTGGCCCCGTACTAGGATATACTGTGTCGTGGGAACCAGAAACAGCGATATCAACAATATGTAAACATCCAAAACCTGGGTTTTTTTGAAATCGTTAGCAAAGTTTTAGGGAATGTTCTTTTCATTATAATGAAAAGTATTGTGAATGATTTAATAGTAATGATACGAGCTGTAATAACATATTCATGATTTACGACTTGTGGTTTGAAAATGTAAATCCAAATTCAAAGTTGTTGGAAGTTCCGTAACGTCTAAACAGGTTTTCTATTATGTTAAATGAGACTATCATCTGATGTGCATAAACAAGTAAAAGAATGTTCGAGTTGGCCGGCACCGACCAAAAGACCCTCAAACCGTTTTTTTTTTAGATTTTATTAATTTTTGTCCCGATATTCTTGTTCATCTTTAGTAATTTTAACGCGCTAAAATATTGACGCGATTTTTATCCAAAACTAAGTTTCTAAATCTTGGTAATATACACTCGTACTCTTAACGGTAAAAAAAATAGTCACCCTGTAGTGTGATTTCATACTAACCTTAACAATTTGTGGATATTGTAACATTAACGCTGGAAGGCCGTCTATGACTCTATTTATGCAAATATCACGCCCAATGTCGGCATCATTGCCGATCACGGCAAAACACCTGATAAAAAAAATAAGACTGATCGAGCCTGGTGAACCTATTTTCTACTAAACATACATCTACATCAGCTCACATCAGCAGCATCGCCTCACATCGTTAGATTTAGGATATGCACACTTGCCTAAGTTCAGAACAAAACTTTCTTGTTAATACATCTATCTCCGCCAGTACAGATGATAACTTTTTGTTTTCCTCTTCCTTGGTTTCATTTGCAACAATGTAAATACTGTCAACTGGACTTAAATTTGTAGAATAATGAATTAACTCTTTAACCTTCGCATTGGTAAGCTCCCCGACAGTTATTGTTACATTTGCACCAACATTTTGCCATTTCCTGAAAAAATATTCAAGATTTTGTTGAGAATTACGTGTTTGTGTATGGATTAAGATGTGATAAAGTGCATATAGACTTACTTTAACTTAAAGCTTGTATAAGCGTCAAGATTTTGACTATTCTGCTGTCGATGGAGAACGATATTGACAGCACCACGTTTGATCAGTAAATCAACTATATGTTCTTCAAGCGCATCGTCATTACTAAGAGCTATAACAAGATGGCTACCACTAGTCTGCACTGCAAACCTGCAACATCAAAACGATTTAAATTAGCAACGCTGAAATAATAGGTGTTTTGATTCAGGCTGCTTTCCTTAAAGGATCCATTTCGCCCTCGCATTCTTACATTTTTAATTATTGTAAAGAATAAGTAATGTAGACTTAGAAAATTAACTTAATAAAGTTACTTTACTATTTCATTCACATTCTAGTTTTGTCGCTCGGTTTTCGCGTAATCCCCACGCTGGGCTTGCGAGTTGGGGATCGCAGTTCGTATTCATAAAAGGGTAAAACTCATATTATTTTATTAGAAAAATGATTTTATTTACCGGATGGATTGATAAATCCACACTTATAAAAATTAATATTCTCGCTAAAACTCGGTAACAAAGTTTACCGGGACATCGAGTGTTCCATAAAATCCTAGATATTATAGGTATAATGTTAATATGTACTAACATTTACAACAAGTTAATACATATATACCTATCACCTGTTCAGCAATTATTGAATTAAATTTAAATTAATGGAATTCAATTGAATTGATTACGTAAGTAAAAGCGTAAGAAAATTCCCAAATAAATCGCTAAATGGGTTTTGTGGACGACGGAACCCAAAAAGGAACTAACCTCTTCGTAGCCAATAAGGCTTTCCCATGGATTCGCAAGAGCGTACGGCCGAAGTGCTGACCAAACGCCAGCAAGCGCATAGCTCGGGCAGATTCGTGTAATCCATAAACCGTGCGACTCAGCGGTTTAACGTAACCCAGTGCGATTCCGTCACTGAGCATTAATTGTAATCGCTGAAATAAATATGCCCAATTAATTTTAAATTCTGTTACGCCGATTTGAGAGACAAATGTCACTGAGGACAAACGTTCCGACGTGTGTGAGTTAACTAGGCTTGCACCTACTATGATTTCGGACTGGACTGGTTGTCATGTGGTTTAAACAGAACCAAAGGAAACCAAACAATCAAACCAACATCGATATCAACCCTTGTATGTCCCCGCTGCTGGGGCACGGGTCTCTTCCTGAATCGCAGGAAGGTTATTAGGAAGGAAGGCCATAATCCACCACGGAGGCCAAGTTCGGGTTGGTGGAGGATTACTGTCAGAACCATCATCGTACTAATTAAAAGTTAGTTCATAACGTTAGTTTAAAATACAATAAAGGTAATTTAAGTTTTTATTGTAACAAAAACACAATCTTTGATATTAAAGAGAGAATTTATGTTTCCTCTAGTAGTCATACCGTAGTAACAAAAGTAGTGGTTAAAATATACTCTTTGGTAGTGTGGCGAGCACATGTCAACTCTGCGCGCGCACTACAAACTCCAGCATTCCTGCATCGCGCAATCAAAGTGTTTCAATGACATACCATAAATACAATGTCTAACTAACAATAGTTGGACCGGCCGTCACCAGGCATACGATCTGCCTGGCGGGAAATTTCCCTCTATAGTGGCGGAGCACGATCACCCGCTCTTCCCTATAGTGGTGACCCCTGACAGAACATTGTCAACCTTCCTTCGCTCTCGCAGCACCCCACATACATTATTCTCAAAGCAAGGCCAGCAATCTCCCTTCTCACTTCACCAGTTCCACTACAGTCAACGCACCGACTACTGGAACTGATGGTGATCTTCCCCCAACCCCTCGGCACGGCAGCCACACAGCAACAGCATACGTTGCCAGTGGTACAACAGCCTTCGCCGGTTCCTACCACATGCGCGGGCTCCATGGTACTGTCGCCGGTGAAGTGACTGTTAGCCGCCGAACACCCTCAACCGCTAGTCGACTCACTGACTCAGCGTCACCTGGCACTTGCTGGCTTTAGAGCACAGACTTCGATTCCTATCAGACCTAGCTACTCCCCTTCAAGACCGTAGCTACGGTCTTGAAGGGGAGTGATGTGGCGAGCACATGTCAACTCTGCGCGCGCACTACAAACTCCAGCATTCCTGCATCGCGCAATCAAAATGTTTCAATGACATACAATAAATACAATGTCTAACTAACAATAGTTGGACCGGCCGTCCCCAGGCCTACGATCTGCCTGGCGGGAAATTTCCCTTTATAGTGGAAGAGCACGATCACCCGCTCTTCCCAATAGTAGTAACACTGCCTTACCGCTTATCACTTTTGCCAGGTGACATTGATTGATATAGGTTTTCTGAGATTTAGGTACTACTTCACGAAGAACGGTCCTTCACATAAAAATCAAACTAAAAAATACTAAACTTTAAAATATCTTTTACTATTGTGAACTCTCACAATAATAAAAGATATTTTAAAGTTTAGTATTTGGACAGTATTCAGACTATCACAATAGTAAACATTAGTACAAAAATATGAAAGTGAAATTTCTATTTTTCCCTACCTTTATTGCAAAAAAGTGGTAGTTTTACTCTGCACAAAGTCAATAAGTAAATAGCAGTAGCAGTAGATGTTGTTATAATAAGTTCCATTAGTACACATAGTACCTAAAACAACTTTTTGTTATGGAACAATTCAGAACACGATTAACATGCGTGTTCTGAATTGTTCCATTAAACTTACTTTTCTTTCAGCGCAATTCCCAGGTTCGAATATAGACGAAAAGTCTGTAGCTACATAGGACCGGCACATTGTCATGTTGTACATTCCGTAACTAAACGAGTCTTCAGAATGCACCGTCTGTGTATCCAGTGTTGTCCCCGAAGCTGCGCAGCAGTTTAGAGCTACCTAAAATTACAATCAGATCAAGGACTACCCATTAAAAATTTAAGTATCGACCTCACGGGCTGATAGTGAAAATTGATGTTTATTTATAAATTATTATAAAATGTATGTTGTCCACAAGTAAAGAGATTAATTTCACGTTGTTTGTATCTAATCATGAAGGGGCTACATGTCCAATGTCCATGTAGGTTCACTAGCGCTACCTAAGGAAAAAATTATACATCTTTTTACAGATCATTTTGGCAAAAAGGATCACATGTTAATAAATACTTTTAGTGACTAGATAGAATTTATGCAGAAGCCGTTTTTGGCGTTAATCTTATCAAATATGGGATGTTTGCATTAAGTTTCCGGCCATGGGTCTTTAAAATCACTATTAACATGTTTGGGAGATTTATCTGCTTTCTGCGTAAATATTTTACGACGGCAGCAAATGATGAAAATGTTTAAGAAGATAGATATTATTTATTTTCATTGGTTTCAACTCTTAAAATAGTACAAAAAAAAATATTGACTTATAATGTAACTAAGTAGTACATATACATTTTAAAACAAATAAGTACTATCGTATGGAATCTGATTATGCAGGCCGTTTTATCTATAATATAAAAATGAATCGCTGAATGTGTGGGTAAGCGCAAATCTCGAGAGCAGCTAAACCGATATCGCTAATCCATTTTTTATAATATTCCTTGAAGTACGAGGATGGTTTTTACATAGAGAAAAATTAAAAATCAATTAAGAATCGACTGTTAGGCGGTACGAAGTTCTCTGGGTCAGCTAGTCAATCATAAAAGCAAAAAAACTTACATTTGTCAACCCGCCTATTTTCAGACAGCTGATGACGATATCGCAACCTAGTCCGCTAGTGGCTCCCATTACTATGTCGCCGAACGTACGATTCCTTGAGCAAGCAATATGGCCATCTAAAAATTTTAAAAACCTGTAAATCATATGCTAATTTATCTGGTCAGAAGTATTAATCCAGATTGCAGGAGGCACTTGCCCAGCAATGGGTTTGCTGCGATAAGAACAATGTCACCCGACACTTCTGCCATAGAGTTGGTAGGGTAAAAATCGTTGAAGGTTACCGGATAAATCAGGGAAGATTTTTTGCAATAGCCGTTTCTTCTTTGTGTCACTGACGGCTGCAAAGACTTTGCACTGGTTCGCAAGAGCAATCGCGATGACAGCTTGACCAAAACCCCCAGAAGCGCCGAGAACAAGCACACTCATTCCACGTTTCAGTTCGCATTTGATTCCCTGTTATTAAAAAAAATATTAAGTAACGGGCTTAAATAGCAGCAGTAATCACCCCAGCCAGGGATTAGTCTACACCCCACAAACCACAAAACTTGTGGGAGGCCAAGCAAGTCCTGGAGAAAGGTGCATAGTATGAGGGATGATTGTAAATAAAAAAAAACCAATACGAGTAATAAAGGCTTATATTATTAACGTGCCTAAATTGCCAAGCAGTAGCACAGTACCTACAGGAATAAAGCCAATTTGTAATAAATTGCATACAAGAAAATCATTCAAATCTGTCCAGCCGTTTAGGAGGTGATCAGCGACATACACACGTTCAGTAGAATTATGTATATATAAAATAGGTACTCACGAGACAGTAAAAAGCGTGTGCGTATGCTAGAGGAACAGTGGCGGCATCCTCGAGAGACCAGTGATCTGGGACGGGCCATAAAAGGGTCTGTTCAGCTGACACATGAGACGATGCTGCTCCGCTGCGCACTAATCCCATTACTCGTTCACCTCTGCGAAGTTTTGGGCAACAATAAATTTACTATACTTTAAATCACATACAAATTGCAATGCAAATTTTTTCAGAGATTAATATATGCGTAGTAAACATAAGTACAACATTATGTTACAACAAGAAAAATTGTACATATTGTAAAAAATTGCACAAATATCGAACATATCAAATATTGGTATGTCCGATATTTGTGTTATCTGTAATCTGTTGCTTATGATTATGTTTATCTGTTTGTCCTGCTATACTGTATTTATAAGTGGAGACTTGTAATTGGCCTTCTGTTTCCTATGTTGTTGTTGTTCTGTTATATTGTGTTGTTAGTCTTCTTTAAAACAAAATCATTAAATAAATACAAATAATATGATGATGATGACGTGTATAAATCATCAAATTTTACTTTACCTGGCCGTCAACCCACTGAAGTCCTTTCCGTAAGTTTGGCTTGATATCTCGTCATGCTGTGGCGATACTTCACCGATGGCTACTTTTGCATCATACATATTGAGCCCAGCAAAGTGAACCTGGATGAAACCCGTGATTTACTTCGCGTCGTCTTATGATTTCAGATTACAATACAATTTATTATTGAAATATAGCAAAACCCTCCAATAAATTGAAAATTCTTAATTTCATTTCTCGTTTCTGACCACATAAAGTTTTAAGACTGCATGAAAGAAATAAACTTTAAAGTTTTTGCTTATTGTAAGTCATTTAATTTTATCGACACAGTATGCAACTTGTCAACTGCCAGATTCATACGCTATGTATTGACGCCTCGGAAACGTTGAAAATGGAAAATTCGAGCCCTATGCAGAGAAGCAAAGCGAGTTCCGAAATTTCGTGCCCCAACGAAATTGAATTGAAATTGAAAAATGGTTTAATTATCGCAAAAAAGTACAAAAAACAACTTAAAATAGACTAAGTTAATTACATACTTAGTTACTTTAGTGAATACTTAGTTAAATAACGCTATGCGATAATAAGGATATGCTCAGCTAAATGCTGCGTGTGCGAACATCAACGCAGCGCTGATTTTCAGCACATCCCGAGTATTTGCTAGCAATTGACACGTTGGTAGCTAGACATGCAACCAGCCAATATTAGAAATAAAAAAATACTTTATACAGAATAGGTCTAAAATAGTGCATACACACATGAGATATTGCGCAAATTAATCACAATTAAGCAAGTAGGCACTATGATTGTTAAGAATAATAATAATAAGACTGTAAGTAGCATGTAGGTGGCACCACTGGAATCGGAAAACCACGGAAAATCCCTGAGGAGAGGAAAAATACAAAATTGTGACAGGCACCCAAGTGGTTAAAAATACAGTTCTCATGTCGGATATTTACATTAGGTGCAGATTTTAGGGGTTATTGACCTGTTTATCCAGAAGGAACTTTTTAATGCGTTTTAAACGTAATTGGCGTCATGGCGACGAATAGCCCGTACTGCTGCCCGGCCTGTATTCAGTAAGAGGGCTATATTCAGTTCTATCCATCCCAAGGTTGTCTGGAAGAGAGCGCTTTTAGCGATAAGACCGCCAATTGTATACGGCAATACTTCGATACGTAAACCTTTTTATCCCTCTATTGCATGAGCTATTAAGGAAAAGAGAAAAAATATATTTTGATGTTGCAAAGTGCTTTATTTGGGGAAATTAGTGAAAAAGTTGTGAAAAAAAAAATTTCCTTACATTAATTTACAAAATAATTTTAAAAGCCAGAAATGGCTTCGTATGCATTATCGGATGTGCATACGAATGCCATTTTTGGCTTCCTATGCACTGAGCGTGTCATATTTATACTATATGAAACTCTTTGAAACAGTTTCTTTTTTCATTAAGACAAGAAAACGTTACATTTCTCTTATTTTATGTAAGAACGATACATGCAATCGTTTTGGCACAGTTGACGATTTTTCTCGTGAGTTGGAAAATGAGCAGTTTGGTCCGTTCATACCGAATTCAATGGCAAATCTTGAGCTGTTGCTGGAGCTTTTCTGACTTTTTTCAAGGGTAGTGGTGCCGGGGAATCCTTGCGTCCTGTCGGTGTGTTCGTTCTACTCGTTGGAGGTGTGCCATGACTTCGAGTACCAGAAGTACAAGGCCTGCCTCGTTTCTTACAGCTTTTGCCAACTTTGCAATAATGCTCCGAAACGGCAAGCTTGAAGTCGTACAATGACATTTAGACCTCATTTTTGCGTCGCCACAACAACCAACCATTGAAGGTGGAGAGGTCAACCATATGGAACAATATCTGATATATATATAAAGTAATATATAATAAAGTAATATATATAAAGTTGTTTTGGTTTTCCAATAACAAGACTTTCTTCTTCAGAAGAATCAGTATCAGATGAGGGAATTACAATTGGTCGTTTGCGTCGGTTAGGTAAGCGAAGGTTAGCAAGCGGAGTATCATCATTATCAGAGTCGGATGCAGATTCGTCATTACTAACAAATCCATCCCCATGAATAGCTTTAGCATTCTTAGAAGTCCCATAAAAGCGTGAAGGAAGCATTCAGAAAATAAAATAAAAATGTCCTTGGGATGCATACGAAGCCATTTTTGAATGAAACCCAATTCACCGTAAATGCATGCGAAGCCAGAAATGGCCTCTGAAGAAAAACGGGATTATGTAGTAAAAAAAACGTGAAAATGAAGAATAGTTTTATGAGGGAAGGACAAGAACCCTTTGAGGAGCACGAGCCATATTTTTATTTATCAATATCTTACCTTAACAACTTTTTATAAACCAACAAAGTCGCACAAAAATCACTCAGTCATCAAAAGCGGCCCACGCGCAAAGTAATCTTTGCGCGCAACTCAAAATGAGGTAATGATGACAAGTGTCACTTATCACAGACTGCAAAAATACGTTCAGTATCACAAAGAAGTACCTAACAATATTCGTATCAGATGGTTTTGTTTTTCAAAAATTATAGGGTAGAAAAAAATTTGTAAAGTTTAAAGGCCAGTTACTGGCTTCGTATGAAATAGAGGGTGTATTTTGTTTTCTGGTGTGTACAATAAAGAGTTCTAATCTATATTGAATAATGTTTTCGTTTTCTCATTGATAAATAAATGCATTTAATGATTTTTTCTTCTTTTTTTTACCGATAAACAAGTGTGTTTATTAATTACGTAATGAATTACAAATGAATATAAAGTAATACTAAATTAAGGATTAAATTAATAAGTAAACTAAAATCTAGTTAATATAAACTAATAAAAATAAATACCTATTTAGAGGCTAAAAATTCTACCCATGCCGGGATTCGAACCCGCGACCTCTGCCTATCCGTGCCAGCACTCTTTTCCAACTGAGCTAATGGGCGACTCACCGGCATCAGTGAAATTTCGAACATCTTTACAATATTCTCTGTATTACGTACAGGCAGCGATAACTGGCTGAAGTAATTTGCATCACTTGCAGCCCCGAGTACCTACTTAGCAGTTAGGTTTTACATCGGAATGATATCACTGTACGCACATGATTATAACTTTTTTTTTAATGCACTAACCCGTGCTAAGGAAATTTCACTGATGCCGGTGAGTCGCCCATTAGCTCAGTTGGAAAAGAGCGCTGACACGGATAGCCAGAGGTCGCGGGTTCGAATCTCGGCATGGGTGGAATTTTTAGCCTCTAAATAGGTTTTTAAAAATTGTCCTTAGCACGGGTTAGTGCTTTAAAAAAATAAGTATAAAACATAAATACCTTCAATTTTATATTTACAAATAAAAAACTTTTCTCATTTTATTATAAATTGTAAGTTACACTGGAATGAAAAAAAAACAGAGATCACACGAGGTAGTCAACATCGGCTGGTTATCATTACACAGGTTTCCTCACAATGTTTTCCTTCACAGTTAACGAGTAGAATTTTTCGTCTTGGTGGTTTTCTTTAGTATTTATTCGCAGTATTTCAGTAGTGGGGTTGTTTATGCGATTACATTGTAGGAAACTAATGAACTTTGTTGAAACATTCGACTCCGGATAAACGTTAATGACATTGGCGAACGAATTTCGAGAATAAAGTGGTAAAGGACAGGATACCCTGGCGAGACAAGAAGTGGACCATAAGTTAATAAGTCAAGTGGACAGCAAGTGGACTACCAGGGAAATAACATAGTGGCAGCCGTGAAAAATATGGCGGTCAATGGTCAGACTAGCAGCCTCATGGTAGGACAATATTTTGGATTCGGCTGAGCATCTGTGGATGTTGATGGCGAAAAATTATGGGAGAAGATATATGTATGGGGGAATATAATTTAACCATAATATGAAAATCAATTTAAGTAACTCACCGTCACTACGTGTTCTTCAGCACTAAATGCCGTTACTTCTGTCCAGTGTAACGAGTCAAGGTTGCTAGTCTTCGCACTTCTTAATGTTATATGACGTGAACTCTTGGAATCTGTTTGACATTCTTGAACAAAATAGTAGCCGCCCCAAGTAGCCTGTAAAGCATAATATTTATTTTAGCTTTAGTACAATCTTAATAACAACGATCTATTATTAAGATTGTGAACAAGGTATTACATTGTGTAACACGCTGTAAGCCAAATCATAGTCAGGCAATTTTTTTTCTTGAAGGGCTTTGGGTGATGTGTTGGAAATCACGATCACGTAAATTTTGTTCCTCACGATGTCTTTTCTGAATCGTTTAACAAGATCTGAAAGTACACGCAGAAATTGGTGTTGTTTATAGATGTTAAAAAACATACAAATCCAAGCAAGCCTCATATGCTCATTATTATTATTATTGAGTTCGTTATTGTACCATTAACGATTGTATTGGCTTTAAAATATTGTGCAATAAAAATATTTTCTAAAGATAGAGAATATTTTACAACCAGGAAAAAAAGCTCTTTAAAATATTACCTTTCAATTCGTTCATTAGTGGATAGTTTGTTAAAACGTAAAGTCGACTGTTAACTGATAAATTGTTTCTAGTTGATATTAATAAAGGGATATCGTTATGTGTTGTCACAGACACAACATTAGGATGCTCTGTAACAGACTCAGGGTTCCAACGGCCAAGCACAAGGCGACCCTTGGGCGTGACAGCTGACGTAACAACCTTGTACATTGATTGGGATACAACTCCCTCCTCGAGAATTATCAAAAATGTACCAGATGGAATTACATCCTCAAGCACCTCATTTATCTGCAAATACAATAAGTTTTATTAAGGACTTATCGGAGCTTAATAACGCCACCAATTAAAAAATAAAAACCTTATGTAATACGTTTTTACAAAAAGTGAACATCGTGTATGTATACGACAAAACTCAAAAGTCGCTACTTTCCCGTACATTATTGTGAAATTCCTACATTTTAGCGCCACAACCAGTGGCTCGTGCCATCCCTCTACCCAACCTGAATGTTCCAATCTTTCAATTGTCAAATTGGTGTACAATTTCACGGTTAAATGATTGGAATTTGTCTTTTCTTTTTATTAGAGGAGTCTTTTTTGTTTTTTTTACGAAGTTTGTGCCTGTAATAAAGAAACACACACTTACGCTGCTATCACTCAAAATATCATCGATTAACATAAAATCTGGAGTTTCTCCTTTCATTGAATCCTTGACATTAGATTTAGTGTTTCTATTTATATTTAATTTTATGGTACTAAGTTCAGGTAACAACTTTTCTATATTACGACACAACAAAGAGCCATGTTTCTTATTAGTGACATCTAAAACATTTAAAGAGCTGCCGATATTTTCTTCTAGAATTTGCATAATAATGCTAAGGGCAGTTGGAATCTGAAAAGAAAATTATCGAAATGTAGATTGGTATTTATATAGAAATATTACTATTAATTTATTATGGACTCCATATATACTGACATTTATGACATCAAGCTGATCATAAGGTACAAACTTTAGCGTCTTATATCCGACATCCTTTTGTTTAAATAGAATAACTTTTGTAAATAGTAAATTACGTAAAACGACGCCACCGCACCTGCAATAAACATTTAAAACGTCTTTCTCAATCAATTAATTCCAAGGACGAGGTTAGTTGTAATTAGATTTAATAATGTAGTTACCGTGTAGTGTTATGATCTTCAAAGTATTTAGCCTCCAATAACCTATTCCCAAGACGCGATGATTCAACTGAGAGATTATGCTGTTTCACATCGATGACTAACTGTTGAATGTATCGCGGCAACTGAATAACATCGCCATCACTTCTCAAAATATTCATTTGAATGGCCGCGTCAATTAAAGTCACCCAATTATCATTCCATGAGACTATTGCTTGGGTCATATCACTGCTCTCATTTTGAATGCTACGGAATTCACCTCTGAAATATTAACCACGCATATTTAAATCAGTTCCAATAGCTTTTTGCAATTATCATTTCGTTTGCACTATATCTCATAATAGTGATTATATGTCTGTTGTTCTATACATTAGTAAACTCAAAGACAAATGCACCCACCTGTAGCCATATCCTTTGCTATGAAATATCCTATAGATATCACTAGACGTATATACTATTTTATCAAAGGTATTTTGATCATATTCTGTTGAATAAATCTCAGAGATGTTTTCCGTCAAAATTTGGATGTATCCAGTAGCTACCTGAGTTTTCTCATTGAGAACCTTAAAAATGTTAATCATTTCCATAATTAAACGCAAAATTACTGTTAGTAAGTTAATTATTGCTTAAATTAATTAAATGACACAGTACCTCAAATTTTCCAGTGCCTTTATGAATTTCAACTACAATTTTCAAAAGACGATTGATAGTCAGTGGTAGCTGAGTGTAAAAATGAACATCACGAAACTGTACCGATAGTTCTTTTTTTGTTACTTCCGAAGTCATAGCTAATGTGTCCCAAACAAGGACAAGGACACTTGCTATCGGGAATAAAGTTTCACCTGAAATACGAATTAATTTCTATTTATAAAAGAATAACATGTTGGTGGTGATAAGTGTAATTATTAGTTTATTAGTTCATATTCTGTTGGTTAATCCGATTCTTCTCAAGCCTCTCAGTTTAATCAAAAAAAAAACTTGTATGTACGTAGGAAGTGGTAATCCTTTGGCTCTGTGGACCCCTTCAAGACAGGCCTAAGTTTATGTACGAACGTATGAAATTGTCCGTCGTTTTAGTTAATAATGCCAGTCATAATGTAATTATATTGCTCACCGCCAATGATGTGTCCCCTCAGAAAAGTGAACTCATCATCGTACGTCGATAGTGATGTCTCAAACTCAGCAGAAAATATTTTTTTAGCATTAACATGGACGGGTATTTTCCTAGAAAACAAATCATGTCTATTACAGCTGAACTTCAGTTTAGCTATTGATATCGAAGACACGGTTTTCACGTGTTTTTTTCAATAACATGTCGATTTCATGACAGGTTTAGTATTTGGCTCAATGTGCGGACAGCATTATTTGTATGTTTGTCAACCTAAATCGTGGGTCTAATAAAGGGGAACCACAATCGCGAGTGTTCGTAGTGCCGAAGAAAAGATGCGATTCCGAAGCGGGCGAACCTTAGCAACCAGTTGGCTTAGTTTGCTGCATCTCTATAGGAGTTAGTGACTTTCATTACTCGATGACCCGGCAAGCTAAGCCAACTTATGTTTGTCATGTACGGTTGCCACCCGCTATTGAATCGCACGATAACAAGAAAAGAAGCACGAATTAATTTTAAAAATGGTGACACCATGTAATTTTAGATCGTAATTTTTGATAATTATACTATTTTTATTTTTAATGCACTAACCCGTGCTAAGAACAATTTTAAAAACCTATTTAGAGGCTAAAAATTCCACCCATGCCGGGATTCGAACCCGTGACCTCTGGCTATCCGTGCCAGCGCTCTTCCAATTGAGCTAATGGGCGACTCACCGGCATCAGTGAAATTTCGAACCTCTTTACACTATTCTCTGTATTTCGTACAGAAGAAGAGCGCTGGCACGGATAGCCAGAGGTCGCGGGTTCGAATCCCGGCATGGGTGGAATTTTTAGCGTCTAAATAGGTTTTTAAAATTTTTAATAACTTAAAGATACAAATTTAATACTGCGTATTACTAGAGTTGATGTGAAAGATCTGTAAGCTCAACTCTGGTTCGCTTAGGGATAAGAGGTAATTTCACCTTACCATGTTTGAATATGTGCCCATTCAACCATATGCGTCAAAGATCGTGTTTCAGTAGATACGGGAAACTCCACTTTTGGATAAAGTCCGCTTAGGTCCGGGTTGTAGCCGGTCAAAAATAAACTGTTAAATAAATAACAATGACTTTATTAAAACGTCATTGATGATGATATCAACCCTTGCTATGTCCTCTCTGCTGGGGCACGGGTCAAAAAAATGTAAGTGTAAACGTAGCAAAAAAATAAATATAAAAAAGGTCTAATATAGGTTGCATACCTGCCAATAGCTTCAAGTAGAAAGATATCACTGCTAGGATGTTTACGTCTGGTTAATGGAATATTGACACAACTTGGTGGTAGGGAGCGCTTTAGTATTGCCTGTAGTAAGCCATGTGGAGCTACTTCTATCAACACTGCATTCGCAGGAATTGCCTCAGCGGTTTCTTCAAACAGTACTGAACTCTAAAAATCGAGTAAATATATTTAATAATTAAACGATTGGTTCGATACTAAAAAAAATATTATAAATTCCGTCACTTACAAGCAGATTATTGGTATGATACTCCGCAGAGCACATTTGAGCCGCTGGGTCATTCCACTTTGACTTGGGTATTGATGTTGAAAGCCATCGCTTACTACGCGTTTTAGGATCCTTGATGACCGTCTTCAAGTGTTTGAGAAGACTGGGGCCTGTTAACAATAGGAGGAGAGTTATTAGAAGCTAAGAGATTTCCAACTAAGCGTTTGATTCGAAGAACATTAGCCTTACCAGCATCTTCAATGTACCGAGAGTGAAAGGCGATGTTCGAGCTTTCAACCTTTTTGGCAAAGATCCCTTGCTCAGTCAGTTTGACAGCAAAATCGCGCATTACATCTGCTGGACCAGATATAGTGGTAGATTCTGAGGAATTGTGGCAGGCCGTAACGATATCAGGTGAACACATTGATTGGATCTAGAAAGATAACATTTATTATGAGCCGTGATATTAACTGATACCGCTCAAACAAACGTGAGCATTTACACTTTATAATATTTGGTAAAAATAATTTAAAAAGTCTTTCTTAGAAACCACTGTCTCAACGGACTCATATTGCTCGAATGTACTACAAAAACAAAAAAGGTTACTCACCTGTCGCCAGCCAAGCCCGACGGCTGCCATAGATCCTTTGATGAAAGGTGTCTGCACTGACACAAGCCCACGGTAATAAGCTGCTAGGATCATCTGTTCTGCTGTCATACATCCGTCGGCGTAAGCGCATCCCAACTCTCCTACGCTGTGACCTAAACATATAAGTTCCATTAGATAAAACGAAGATTGTTTTATTGTGTATTAGCTGTGTGGTTCGTTCAGATTGGCTTAGAACATGAAGTGCCTTTACCCATACACCACGATCGTGTACCAAGGTCATGGTCTATATCCGTTCTAAATTCTGCCCTCTGACACCATTCCTTGAATGCGCAGTTACATTAAATTTTGTATTATTTTAGATGACCTGTCTGTTCAATTTTGTTTCAAGTAGAATAGATGATGCAGTGATTTGTTACTCGGATCTGTTAACGGAATATTGCCAAAAACGTAGAAAATCCACCTGTTCACCGGACCAATTATCTATGGCGGATTGCTGGTAGAGACTGGATAAAGATTATTATTTATTTTAATTCTTTATTGCACTAATTACATGAGTAAATGTACAAGGGCGTGCTTAATGCAAGAAGCATTCTCTTCCAGCAAACCTTTGGTGTTGAAGAGACTGGCAAAGGGAAGTGCAGGAAAAGAAGGTGGAATACAATAATAAACTTACATAAACATAGGGAGATATATTAACTTAAGCCTACAGGGGCAAGGGGGGGGGTCTGAATAATAAAAAATATGATAAACCTACACAACCAATAATACATATATAAATTAATAGATATAATAATTATACGTACATACATATTGAAGAAAATAACTAATCACATTTACTTACATATCAATAATTAATAAAATAATTGGTGATAAATTACTGCCTATTCTGCAGATCAAGGTAGTACTTGGTAACATTCCTTTTGAAAATCTCTAATGTTGAGGCCTAACGAATGTCTAGAGGCAGGCTGTTCAACAAGCGAATCGCAGTCACAGTAAAAGAGCCAGAATAACGGGTGCGGAGATGAAGAATCCTGGACGACCGCAGAGGGCGGGCGTCACTGTGGAGATAAGCAAAGCGTTCTGTGAGATAGAAAGGGGAGCAAGTGTTATTCAACACGTTGTAGAGAGTTGACAAGATATGAACATTCCTGCGGAAACGGATATTAAGCCATTTAAGCTTGGAGCGAAATTGGGAATCGTGATTATACTTACACAACCCAAAAATATATCGGATGCATAAGTTGAGAATCCTATCGAGTTTGCTCAGCAGCTCCTCACCAAGGTCAGGGTAGCATACGTCAGCATAATCGATAATGGGGAGTAGCAGTGAGTTGACAAGCGTAACTTTGGCTGAGAATGGAAGAAACTTCTGTAGACGCTTAAGGGAGTGCATTGAGGCAAAGACTTTACTGCTTATTTCAGCCACATGCACATCCCAGGACATGTCACTCTGGATATGCAGACCAAGATTCTTCACCTTGCTGTAGTAAGGGAGAGCAATACCATTAAAGTGCACCTTGGGAAGACAGGTCAAGTCTAGTCTGGCGATGAGGGCTCTACTACCGACAAACATGACCTGCGTTTTAGAGGGGTTTACCAGAAGGCCATACTTGATGGTCCACTGTCGAATGGACTCCAGGTCATCAGACATGGAGACGATAGCTTTATCGACATTCTCTAGTTTAAATTATGTGTAAAGTTGGAGATCGTCTGCATACAAATGGTAGGAACTGAAGCGGATGACAGATGCGAGAGTATTAATAAATACGGAGAAAAGAAGTGGAGAGAGCACGCCGCCCTCAGACACGCCGGCAGTGACATCGCACCAATCTGAAAAGGTGGTTCCCAGACGGATGCGTTGCCGGCGCCCTGAAAGATAGGACATAAACCACTGGGCCACTGGCCCCGAAATATTTAAGGATCTGAGGACGGCCAGGAGAATTTCGTGATCTACACAGTTAAAAGCGTTGCTGAAATCTAGCAGCGTGAGGAGGGTTACACAGCGATCATCCCTGGCAAGGCGGAAGTCATCTGTGATTTTAATTAGAGCTGTGCAGGTGCTGTGTGCTGGGCGGAAACCTAATTGATAAGAATTGAGGAGATGGTTTGTCCGTAGATAATATGAGAATTGTCGGTTTACAATCCGCTCCTGCACTTTCGACAGAAAAGGGAGAATAGAGATGGGGCGATAATGTTTAAATTCGCAGGGGTCAGATATTTTTGGGATAGGCACCATGTACGCTATTTTCCATTTACTAGGAAAGGAGTGGGAGGACAGGGAATGGTTTAATATGAAAATGAGGGAAGGTAGTATACAGTCTATAATGGGGAGAATAAGGTCACGGCCGATGCCGTCGTATCCGACTGCCTTACTAGGAATTCATAGGATGATCCTTTTTACTTCGGAGCCAGAGACGGGAGTAAAAGAAAAGCCACAAGTAGGGGCCAAAAGGGCAGATGCAATCTGCCTAATGGTATATTCCTTCTGTACCGGGTCAATACAGTGCGGAATGCAACAAAAGTGGCGGTTTAGGCCATTTATAAGAGACGGGTTAACTTCTTGCTGGCACTTACCGAACCCGAAGGTACGAAGGAATTTCCATACATTATTTGGGGAGCAATTTTCAAGTGATGAATGTATGTGGCGGCGTTTAGCGTTTCTGATCATCTGATTGCCTGATCATCTGTTTGCATCTGAAAGATGGCCGCGAACAAAAAATGTGGCGCGCTATTTATAGCAATTTTCTTACCCGTCCATGGACTTAAGTGTAATGTTATGTCGACTAAATGTTACACGGGAACTTAAGCTATAATTTACCATAAGTTTTAATTAATTCAGTTCAGCGGTTCAGCGGAAACCGAGAGAGACACACATAAATGGCAGACAGAGACACATATATAGATTAATTATATTAGTAGCTGATCCGACAGACGTTACCCTGTCTTAACGATAAATATTGAATTATAATTCGAAAGTAAAATCTTATGTATAATCTGTCAAGCCGTTCACGCGTACATGCGGAGACCAAGGGACATAGGGTTTTTTTATATATACTCGTAGATAGAAGATGGAGGTAGCTACTTTATTTTATTTTGATTACTTAATTCCTTTTAGAAAAAGCAATCGACAGCACATCAAATTTTATATACGAACACTTCACCCGTCTTGTTAGACACAAAAGTGCAACCAGATTTAATATATGTATAAGTTAAGTGAAACTGTGGCAAAAAATTAAAATCGATTTCTTTTAAAAGGTTGTTTAGGTTTCATATATGCATAAATCTGTGCATGCGTTGAATTATTGATTTGGCCGTACCATACTTTTAATGAAATCGGTGGAAGTTAAATATAAAAATGATTAAACCGATAATTTGGCTATCTTACTTTTTTTTGGCAAGTTATCAAGTTATCATTGGTTAAGTTATTTTTTTATGAAGTAAATTTAAGTGACATAAACAAACAAACGAACGAACGAAAGAACAAATATATAAATAATAATCGCTGACCCGTTTATTATATAAAATATATGCTCGATATTGAATTAGCCATTTTAACAGACATCGCTACGTAAAAACAAACTATATCGCGTTGCCAACGCGCGCAGTTGTATGTTGATGGGTTAAAATAACACACTTCACTCGGTTACTACCGGGGCCTGTTTCATAGAACTAAAATTCATGTTTACAATGACCATTCGATGTAATTGCAAAGTTGATTGATATCCAGATTAACAAGACGAATCTGCGAAGTAATGTATTTCGAATATTCATAAAAAAATACAAATTGCAGTGTCACGGGACTCGGCCCTTGAAGCTCAGAGGTCATCGAGTATTACTTTTACTAGTGTCGAAAACAATTAACCAGGTTTTGAAAATATCTATAGTGATCTCAGTGGGTAATGGCGCTCACTTCAGAAAATCTATCAAAATGGAACATAGCAACACGCCAGGTCGCATGAAGGCGCGAGAGAAGGGTTCACTAACGGGCGGCGATGCAAACAGACAGCCCGCATCAATTATGACAGTGAAGTGCGTTTCTTCGTTTGCGGCCGCCCTGATGTAATTTTACAGGATGTTTTCAGTTAGTAAGTCTAAAACTTTAATGCTTATTTAATTATTATTTTAACTTTTCTGATAGTGAAACTATTCTATTTTGTGTATATAGTCAATTTTCAACTCGTAATGTGAAGCTCGCTCATTTGAGCGCCCTTAGTGACAATTTTTTTTATTGTTGCAGATATGCCAAGAAAACTTCAAAGAACCACAGCTGAAGCGGCTTGAGCTGAGGATGGAAAAAATAACGAGTTGTGGTATCGTTGCACCATCTGCGGACTGTGGGCTGCTGCCATGCTATATGTTCAGGGTGGGATTAGCCAGATGGATTTATCTGCGATGTGTAGGTAGCCCCGACTACCTACTTTGCAGTTAGGTTTTTACATCGGAATGATATCACTGTACCCATATGATTATACTATTTTTATTTTTAATGCACTAACCCGTGCTAAGGACAATTTTAAAAACCTATTTAGAGGCGAAAAATTCCGCCCATGCCGGGATTCGAACCCGCGACCTCTGGCTATCCGTGCCAGCGCTCTTTCCAACTGAGCTAATGGGTGACTCACCGGCATCAGTGAAATTTCGAACCTCTTTACACTATTCTCTGTATTACTTACAGGCAGCGACATCTGGCTTAAGTAAATTGCATCACTTACAGCCCCGACTACCTACTTTGCAGTTAGGTTTTTACATCGGAATGATATCACTGTACCCACATGATTATACTATTTTTATTTTTAATGCACTAACCCGCGCTAAGGACAATTTTAAAAACCTATTTAGAGGCGGAAAATTCCGCCCATTCCGGGATTCGAACCCGCGACCTCTGGCTATCCGTGCCAGCGCTCTTTCCAACTGAGCTAATGGGTGACTCACCGGCATCAGTGAAATTTCGAACCTCTTTACACTATTCTCTGTATTACGTACAGGCAGCGACATCTGGCTTAAGTAAATTGCATCACTTACAGCCCCGACTACCTACTTTGCAGTTAGGTTTTTACATCGGAATGATATCACTGTACCCACATGATTATACTATTTTTATTTTTAATGCACTAACCCGTGCTAAGGACAATTTTAAAAACCTATTAGCCTCTAAATAAGTTTTTAAAATGTCCTTAGCACGGGTTAGTGCATTAAAAATAAAAATAGTATAATTTATAATACTATGTTAATCAAAGTTAATTTGATAGTTGATTTTAAGCTTGAAAACTTTACCATATTTGTTAAATTGAAAAAGGCTGATCTTTCGTACAAATTGATACTAATTTGTGTTTGTAGACTTTACTTGTATTTTGTAACGTTGATCTCATTTCTGTATCTTTAATTAAAACGTATACTATTGGTTATATTCCAAAAAACATGTTTGAATGTCATTACCCCGTACCCCGAGCGGCAGTACTCATAGTCAGGGGCAATGCCGCTCAAGCATGTTTTTTTAAATGTTTTCCTACTACTAGTAGATCAAATTGTTGATTACTCGAGAGTTAAAGACTTTGTTACTTTTCTTAATTTTAATTTAAAATATATAATAAAAAAAATACGCCATGTTTTCGTTAAGTGAACGCCATTCCCCCTCCTTACCCTACCGTAAATAAATCTTGAGGCTAGGCGCAAGCTGAAATCTAGGCGACGCAGTACAGCACAGCACAGTTCAGTACAGGGCAGGGCAGTTAAGGCAGACATAGGCCCCCTCCGAATACTGCGACGCTACTATTCGCTTCATTCCTTGGCAATTCTCACCCATAATAACTCTTTCAATGTCTTTTTTAAAAGTCTGGATGATTTGTATCATACAAACAAGGTTCACAGCGAATTCAATTAATGTTCTGTCATTGCAACCATAGCGAACAAAGCTCAATGACGTTCCATGCTTTACTAAATCTGCGCTGCCCTGCGCTGCGCTGTGCTGCGTCGCCTGCGTCTCAGCATGCGCCTAGCCTAAATGTTACCTGTCCTGTTCTCGACTGCATATATCAGACTGACAAAAAAGAATTTGATTGTTTCTTAAGTTTAAATATATATATATTTTTTAAATTTAGTGTGTGAGCACATAATAGCTGATAATAAAAAAATCGAAATTAGAAGCTTAAAACCCAGAAGGGCTTGACTGCCCTCCAAAACATAAGTACACCTTCATTTAGTCATAGAACCAAAATATAAACACTACACATTATTTAAATACACATATACATTATTTAAAATAAACTAAATTTGAAACAAAAACAATTTTACATTAATTTTCAAGAGTTAATCATGCAAATTTTGTGCAAATGATGTGAAGCTATAATTATTATATGCAGGTCTTCACAACTTACCCAAACAGAATGAAGTATGCGTACCACTGAATTTTAAAAGGAGGTGCTATATTTAAATACTTTAAGTAGGTACTGGGTGTTGTGGGTTAGTAAGAGATTGAAATTTATGGGTGAAACTAAACCAGGGGAATAGCAGTTCATAATTTTGTGGAAATATACAAAGCTGTAGGGACATGCAAAGAGTTGAAATCATCAAAGTGCTGTTGCTTACGTCTATCGGATAGGCAAGTCATATTAAAACATACTACCTAAGGCGGTCGTAATATAGTTTCGTACATTGTGACCATATCCACAACGATAACAAAGTAGTTTAAGAGCTTTTCTCCAAACTCTTTCAATGGTATCAGAATGTACTTAGTGGTTAGGGGACGATACAACAGAGCCATATCCAAGTGCTTTTTTTATTAGGCTCCTGTACATGATATGTTTTTATCAAAAAGTGTGCCTATTGGGGTCTATCGACATTATTCTTACCAATTAAGTTATCAGGCACAAGTCCTATATTTAGCAGTATATCAGTAAGACCTATTTGGACTGCAGCAATGCCAACAAAAGAATTCAGTATGTTCTGATAAACCTTCTTGTCATTTGATGTAAGGATGTAAAGAAGATCCACACCCTTGGGTTTCAGAACAACTTGACACCTGAAATAAGAATCGAAAGGTGAATAATTCAATCAAGATTAAATATGATTAAAAGGGCTCTATTTTGGGGCGGTTCCTTTTCTTCCTGCGGGTTACTTTCGTAAATGATTTGCCGTTCATGATTCAACATTATGTCAGAGATAGTATTGTTAGCAAATAACACTACACTTATTTTTTAAATTAAGAGACAAGTAAATAGCTTTAACTATACAAATATTGCTTTCCTACAGGTACTAAATTGGTTTATTTCTAACTAGCTGTGCCCCGCGGTTTATCAATTTTCCCATGTGAATAAGATATTTTCACGCAGTAAAACGTAGCCTGTGTGTTTGTCAAGGGTATCCGCTAAGTCCATACAAAATTTGATTAAAATCGCTCCCGCCGCTTAGACGTGCTCTGACTCATAAACTTTCGCCTTTATAATATTAGTGTGATGTGATAATTTATTATTGATTAAAAAAAACATTAAATGTATAAAGTTTAATCTACGAAATGAAAGACAAATTACTAATACTTCAGATGAACCTATACAAAAACTAAGGCCTCGCAAAAACTTATTATTAACATTAATGTAACTTAGTTTAGCAAGTATGTGTGTTAATTAGTATTATTAGTTAACGAGATCGTATGTATAAAACTAATACAACGGCAAATAAAACGTACCGCTCAATAGCAGCAGCGAATAAAGGTATTTGCATTAGCTCTCTTCCCATTCCATTCCATTGTGAGCCCATACCACTGTAGACAAACCACAAAGGTTTTTTGTCATCGTTATAGTAATCTACTTTGTCTTTTATACACACAGTCTTTTTGTTTTTACCACCAGCTGTGAATAAACGGAAATTATTTGAAATAATGTTTTAAAAGAACTACCTAAACACTTTTGCGATAGGTAAAAATTATTACTTACTCAATATTGCGAATCCTCTTGCCAAATGCTTGAACACCCGCGTCTTGTGAATGTTATGAAGGAGCGCAATTACTTCAGGATCTAGTGGTTGGTGCATCAGATCAACAAACATTTTCTGTACTGCGGACTCCTGTCTACCAGATACTGTTAACAGGTACGGTATCTTGGACTCGTAACGGGTAGTGTCCTAGGTAAATATTAAATAATATCTTTGGAGCGTCATTCTTATAGTGAAATAATGTCTATTATCGAAAGATTACCTTTGTTTTATAATGTCCTTTTAGCAACATATGACCGTCTAAGCCAGTAACAGACAAGCTGTTGATAGCTACAAAGGACCGTCTAAATGACTCGTTATCTGTAACGACACGCATGCGTCCATCAGAAATAGCTGGTATATCATCTCGCGGCGTTTCGTAGTGCAAATTAGCTGGTATCTGACCAGATTGGAATGCTAGGCAGACCTGAAAGTTTTGTGATATTCAGATTTCTCCGAAGATTTAAACATAAATATCCAAACAATTGACCTTGGTCATTCTCATATAACAATGCATAGTAAGGAGCACTCATCTGAAATCCGTATGACCTGGATTCAATACCTAGATAATAGATATTGGCTAAGCTTACATGCAGTTATTTATTATAGGAAAACTGAACAAGTATCCAAGTCTCGTCTGAGAATTGAACCGAGGATTATAGTAGACGTACGATCATGTACATGAAGCTTACGTACTTTAGTTAAGGCGGCTACGGTAGTTGCAGCATTACTGCATCCCATATTAGACGTGACGCTCCCGATAAGAAGAGGATCATTGCGATCTTTGCAAAACACTTCTTGAATTGCCTCCAATTCGCTTTTGTCGGCTTTGAATTGTGCTAAAAGCAATAGATTACTGTTATGATCACTTCTTACATTAATCGAGTGCCTTATCATGGCAATTTTTACCTGCACCAAAGGCCTCTATGTATTCTACATCTAAAGGTGAAATATTTGAGTCTTTATAGAATTGCTTATAAAAATCCGATAACACAGCGGGTTTCCTGTAGGTTCCATAGCTTTTAACGAAATCCGCATCTAAAGGGCTGAACTGTGTTTTGACGTTGCACACGGTGGTATAGACCCTGGAAAATTTAAATATTTTCATAAAAGTTGTAATGATTAGGTATAGACGACAATCACCTTAGAAATAACTACCCTATGTTATGAAGGAAGACAGGAGGGTTCTAACCACAACATACCTAATTATTTATTTAGATTTTGAGTCTTTATAAGTTATGGTGGAATGAAGAAACCTATTAACATACTACATACAATAAGCCCTGATAACATTAGGTACATACATATTTCTTGGCAGATTGTTGGCAGTGGATGAGAAAGTCGTGGCCAGAGGGAAGTGTGCCTGGGGGAGGCCTTTATATTTAATCTCATTTCATCTAATTTAATTTCATTTCTTATTCGGGTAGTCAATAGCCATGTGTGACGGAATTAATTTAAAATATTCATGCAATATAAATAACGCTGTTAATAACAAATGTCCCATTTCTTGCAAATAGTCCCAAGATCTTGCAACAAAAATTAATATAGTCGGGGATTTTACAAAAATAAATGAATGTGGTAAAGTTTTTCTCTACGAATAATACTTTTTATAATATGTCCTATCAAAACGTGGTACAAAAATGCGCCATGCAAATCGGACTCACACTGTGACATCAAAATTTGCAAGTAACATCTTATAATGTATGAAGCGTTTATTCGAGTCATCTCGTAAGATCCTGTTATTTTTTTTGGAAATCATTTAGAATTCATTGAATGAACAAACGAAATTTATTCTATATTATGTTTTTTATTATCAGACTTCACCGACCCGGACTTGGCTCCCGTGGTTGAGTATGACCTAACCTGCCTGCGAGGCAGGAAGAGACCCGTCCTCCAGCAGTAGGGACATGCAAAGGGTATTCAGCATATCACAATCATATCATATCATAACTTAATTTTTCGCATTTTTAGAGAACCTGTTTAACCCGAAAAACATTTTTACGATTTTATTTTAGAAGCAGTTCGGGACGTCCCAGGCGGACAGATTTCGACCAAATAGGGGATGTATTCGCGAAGAGCAAGACAAATAGTACCCGAAATCACCGTGCGTACATGCAACGACTACCTAATGCATATTGATGAAGCGAAAGAAATCTTTTAGAATCGTAGCAAGTGGCAGACTCTGGTCCAAGCCTACCCCTCCGGGATACAGGCGTGAGTTTGTGTGTTTGTATTTTTTATACATGTTTTTCACGTTTTTCTTTGTCTTCTATAGTACAAAAGCAATGCCACTTCAATCTAAGTTTGACGCAAGTTATCCATTGCGTGTGGCCAACAATCGTTGTTTTAGGATTAGTATTCGAGCAGGTCCCTACTCTCAATATTTACCCTAGTGTACAATAACAGTCTGTTAATCTAAAGTTAACAGCTGAAAGTGTTTTTTTTGTGTGCACTTCTGCCTAGTGAGAGCTGTTCTTACATGGACCATGCTGTATCGCTCTTACAATTTAACATTTACATAATACAGAATGCTCGGCATAAAAACAGCCTTAACAGTAGATAGACAGATTGTTTTTGAAACAAAACTTCTGTAAGCTTTATTAACACTTTAAATCGAGTTAATCTAAAGTTAAGTTTCACAAAAAATCATTGTAAGAGTAACAAGGAAAGCTATTGAAAAAAAAAAAGTTAATAATACGAGTAGATTATTGATAAACGACAAACACGGTATTAGCCTGTGCTTTGTGTGCTTTTAGACTTGGGTGCTTTTCGAAAACGGGGAGTGGACTTTGATCGCGAGCTTTTTCTATTTGACTGGCTATTTGGTATCAATACCATTACGGTATCAAAGAAGTATCAACGCCAAATGGCAGAACCTCTCAAGAAAGACATTTGAGCTGAAGGTCTTCAAATCGACTGCACCAATGTCAACTAGACACCATATAGTAAGTTACCATATTGTAGTTAGTTAAGTATAAACTGATGTAGAAACTGAAGCCAACGCCAGCGTCTCGTCACAGGCGTGATAAAAAATTCATTTTTAAGGATTTGGCTACAACGAAACACGTATTTGTACGAGATGATACAGTACGTGGAGCTCTTCAACCAGCGTACATAGGGCCATACGTAGTCCTGGAGAGAGGCGATAAAACTTTTAAGATCAACATCAAAGGAAAGACAAATACCATCTCCATAGACCGTCTGAAGCCAGTTTATACATTAGAATTAGGTGAAAGAAGAAAGTAGATTTTGATGTTCAGATTTTCGTGGCGTTTATTAGGAACTGTATACCGTTACATGTTTAAAGACGAATGTTGTTATTGAGAGGCAAAAACCAACAGTTTGGCGCAGGCAACAAGACCCGTGAGCTCGACTGTGTGCGGTGCACAGTCAGCAATACGGCGACCTACAAAAGTGTACTGTACTAACACTTACAAGTGACGTCACAGGCACGGTACAAATAAAGTCACCACGCACAGGTTTCGATAGGCCACGCCACAGAACATTCTACTTCAGAATACCAAAAATTTAGATTATTTTGTCAACGATGCTATCCACTTGGATGCTATTTAATCACCATAGTATTGTCCATTTTTTCCAACATCGTGAGAGTTCTCGTCTTTCCAAATACCGTGGGATCTCAAAATTACATGGTATTTCGTGTATTCATCGACCATCGATACTTTGGCATACGTACAGTTAAGGATATATTGAGATTTAGTATCCCATAAAATGAGATACAGTCTATTTATTCTTACTTGTCCAATTTAGTAAACAAGATTCTAACCTTAAAATTGAGATTAGATGCCTAAACTAGACAATTTCTCGCAAATTCATGAACTATCATGATCTATGTTTATAAATTTGGCAGCGTGTTATCGAATAGAGTATTCCAGGTTACTTCATTTATGAAAATATGGCAGTTTTGGACCAAAAAGTCACAGTTTGAGGGTAGAATCTTGTTTACTAAATTGGACAAGTAAGAATAAATAGACTGTACTAAATCTCAGTTAGTATCATCTAACGAACATTTTTCGTAAGAAATCCTATTGGAATTTTTAGCTTTCTTCACAAAATTTAATTAGAATGTCCTTTGCGCAGTTTGCACATTATTAATGGTTTTCAATTAATCTATACAAAAAATTAATATGCTAACTGAGCTAAATTTCAAATTACCTTCTGGCATCCTTGGCTTTCTGGAGTAACACGACACTTATACATTCCGACGGAGTGCTACAATCAGCATTTTTGTCAAAACACTTTGTTTTGCCATCGTTGTTCATTCCAAACATTCTGTAACGTATGAAAAAAATAAATCAAATGGATGTCTAAATTACCCACATTCTCATGAAATTGTAGTTTCTACAAAATGTCTTTAGCATTAAAAAGTTGAAATTACTTTGCTAAATTCCGCCAAAAATCCCACAAGCACCATGCGGTTAGTTAATGCACCGCCCTCCCTCCCACTTTTTCAAGCAGAAGCAAGACACGAACACACCACCACCAACACTTGCATGCAAGTTGCATTTGGGAGCCTGAGGATGCCTCGTGTTAGAGGCGAAACGCGTCGCGTGTATTCTAACACAAGTATTGGTGTTGGTGGTGGTGTGTTCGTGTCTTGCTTCTGTTTGAAAAAGTGGGAGGCAGGGCGGTGCATTAACTAACCGCATGGTGCTTGTGGGATTTTTGGCGGAATTTAGCAAAGTAATTTCAACTTTTTAATGCTTTTATGGATTTCCGCAAAGTAACGCCTGATTCTATTCAACAACCAAAAAATGTCTTTAGTCAATAGCTTCAAATTAATAGCTGAATCTACATCTTATAGTATATTCTCTTATTTATTTATGAAGTTGATGTTTATTCAAGGTGTTTTTAGCGTATCTGTAAAACGCTTAGGTACATCACATCCGAAATGAAATGAAAAGGTTTTATTCAAAGTAGCACATAAACTATGGCTCAATGAACGTTACATGTTAAACTAGGTGTCCATTTCAAAATTTAGATCATTTTGGAGAAAAAATGGGCAAAAAAATCAAAGTCCAAAAACTCCGAGAGATCCTAAGTTGGATTCCGGCACTTATTTTTTAAGTTTAGAAAAGCTTGCTAAGGGTAAAAGAAAACGGAACCCAGTCACTGAGGTGGAACTCGGCACTTGATAGGTAAGTTTTAATTTTAGTTTGGTTGTTGCTTTCAAGCATAAAAACATGATATCCTACAAAAAAAAATTTGCTACCATTCAAATTTAAGCTACACATTTAAGGCCATGTCAGAGGCCTTATGGGCGGCTTGATAACTTCTGACAGTAAGGCCCGCCACTGTCTTACAATCCTCCACCAACCCGGACTTGGCCCCCGTGGTGGAGTATGGCCTAACCTTCCTGCGATGCAGGAAGAGACCCGTGCCCCAGCAGTGGGGACATACAAGGGTTGATAATGATTTAAGGTTAAAACCTCAAAACCTACACTTTGAATGTTGACTCCCTTGAGTCTCGAATTGCATCGTAAAGAAAGTTACGGCTAACTTTTTTTTGCATTAACTTAGAACTTTGAGTAGGTAGACCAGAGCATACGGTTGAAATTTCAACCGTATGCTCTGGTCTACCTCTGGACCACCTCAGAGGATATCTGTGGTCTTGACAGACAGACTTATGGACGATGGACCAAGTGATTCTTTAAGGGTTCCATGTTTCCCTTTGAGGTACGGAACTCTAAAAAAACTGGTTTGTCCCAAAGACAGATGATACGACTTTGGGTCAAAAGCGTCTCTTTGACGCAATATCCCAAAATGGGTGTGTCCAATATCCTAAAATACATGTCCCAATAACTCGTACGCATTTACCCCAAAATAGTATGTTTTTCCATAGCCAATAACGAAATCAAATAACGAGTTAGAGACCAAATAAAAATGACAAGAGGTAAATTAATTACAATCTTGATCACTTAGAAGTCAAAAACAAATTAGTAAATCTAAAATATTTAATTTTTTAAAACTACATTTTTGGGGACATCTCTGCCTCACAACTTGCTATACTACCAAAACATTTATAAGAGAACGCGGGAGTAGTACTTTTTCCTTATCTCTGTCGTAGTACTAAGTTACCCGGTTTCTTTGATATTCCAGAAAGACAGTCCACAGTCCATTAACGCCTTGCCCCGGTCGTCATAAAAACTTAAATTCACTAGGAAGATCGCCGGTAAAACTGGACATATTAGGAATTGGTTCTATAATTGCAATCAGTGAAATTAAAATCGAATTTCAGCGATGTGTAGTTAGAATCAAGTTTCTAACGTTATGCACTATCTCTGTAATTAAATGCTCACCTTTGATAATGGATGCACCCTTTCGGATTGATATGTATGTTGCAACCACCGACAATGGCTGCTTCACAGTCGCCGCGCTTCATGGCCTGATAGGCTTTCTCCATGGAGACCATAGAGGCGCAGCAGGAGGCATCAATGGTCATTGACGGACCCTTGGCGTTGAGCCAATACGAAATGCGGTTGGCGAACATTGCTCTGTTTGCACTGAAGAAAGTAAACTAATTAGTATTATAACGTGACTGACGCAGTGAATGTGATTGATTTGCGTTATCCAAGCACTTAGAGTAGAGCTACAACAGGGAAAATTCAAATTTTCCTAGGAATATTCCTTCGTTCCTACTTTTTCCATGATGTTGAAACTAATGGGGCTTTTTTCCCAATCGAAATACACTATACGTTATTTCAAGCAAGTTAATTTTCAAATTGCTATTTAAAATATTTATTTGACTTTACTGTTGTAAAACGGTAAAGTGAAATAAACATTTTAAAGTCGTTTATATATTTTTTGAAACAGACTGTTGGCTATCGGTTGTTTAAAATATGACATGAGAAACATTTAAGCTTCCCTTACCCAATAAGTCCGTGACCTGAATTGGTGACTGCAAGAGACATAATCTCAGTTTCAGATAAACTAGTACCAATGAAGACACCCACTGTTTTCCCAGAAAACTCATGTGATGAGATACCTGTAAATTTAGCACATATGAAATCAGCTGTATCATTTCTGAAATGCGCAATCCGCTATTTGGCTCTCTTTTCAAGGAAGTCTTAAATGGTAAATATTCCTTCCATTAAAAAATATTTTAGTATATTTTTTGAGGACCTAAAAGCAACAAAAAAATATGTTTTAAAACTTTGCTTTGCCAAAAACGCTAACAGCCAAAAACGCGGTCAGCCATTTATGTCTATGGTTTGAAGACCTGAAGACTTGCAAACAAAGTTTGAGATTTAACATCTGTGAGTGATCTGTGAGCATAGTGAAATAACAACAACGCAACCATGATTTCATCGAGTTTAAATGCAAAGAATAGCAATTATCATTATTGCGTTGTTCGAGAATTCAAAAACATGTCAATAAAGACCCCCGGAAAGTTGTGGATCCGTGTACCCAGTGATATAATCATACGAAAAAATTGGCTCAAACTTGCCAAAAGAGACCGCGATACTTTATCGACTATGCCCACTGGCTCTGGCTGACAGATGTTTGTTTACAAACCAAAAGTGCTTTCAATATGGCGGATAGCGTTTTCACCGTTCCGAATTAAAAGCGGATTTTTTTTTAAATGCAAATTTTGCAGCTATCCTACATACTTATTTAGAAATGTCAGTATATTTCAGTTTCTTACGTTAAATACTACAGGAAGTATTCATTTATCGCGTTAAATTTGATACGAGTCAAGTAGCGGATTTCTGAAACATACCGGTTAGATTATATTCTTTTTAATGCACCAACATGTGCTAAGGATAATTTAAAACCCTATTTAGAGGCTAAAAATTCCACCCATGCCGGGACTCGAACCCGCGACCTCTGGCTGACCGTACCAGCGCTCTCCAAACTGAGCTAATGGGCGACTTACCGGCATCAGTGAAATTTCGAACCTCTTTACATTCTCTCTGTATTACGTACAGGCAGCAACATATGGCTGAAGTAATTTGCATCACTTGCAGCCCCGAGTACCTACTTTGCAGTTAAGTTTTTTACTTGGGAATGATATCGCTATACCCACATGATTGTATTCTTTTTAATTCACCAACCCGTGCTAAGGACAATTTTAAAAACCTATTTAGAGACTAAGAATTCCACCTATGCCGGTAGAATTTTTAGCCTCTAAATAGGTTTTTAAAATACCGGTTAGAGTTTGTCTTTGACAACAACTTTGACTTTGGTAAAATAATAAATTTTCTAGTGATACTGTTTCATAGATACCTATAACTTACTTACTAAAAACTATGATGTGTTATTTATGAAAGCGCCAATTGAATACATTAATTAAAATATTTTTGAACTAAAACTTACGTAAGCACAAAATTATTTGTCATATTAGTTTGCTACATAAATTTTCAAAATAACATTTGTTTCTAAAAATAGTATAAGATACTTAGTCCGATTATAATATCTTCTTTGCGGTTGAGTGAATTTAGTCACAAGTTATTTGCGCACTGTTTTTATACTTACAATGCATGTGTGAGTAAATTGATGTAGTGTGGTCCATAGAGATGGGCAACCGTACAATTTATAATCGATCGATTGGGAATTTGGTAATAGCTAGAATAAAGTTATTCGGTAAGAGGTTTGTGGTTGTTATGGAACTTAATTATTTAGGGTGGACAACAGCTTAGATAACTTCCGGTAACGCTACCGCGTGCGGAATAAAAGCGCCAATTCAACAAAAAAAATCAAATCGTATAACCTCCGGTATCTACAGTATTTATGCCATTTTGCAGATTGTAAGAGGGTTTTAAATAAAAAAGTATTTTAACCAAAACACAACACTTATTAATTTTTCTCATTTTGTAACAGAATAAATAGTAAACATAAAAATCAATTAATCGGAGTCCGATGGCAGAGGTTCTACCCCCTCCATATAAAAGGAGGGTCCTGCAACTCCTGCAGAATAAATGTCCTCCACTCTTTTTTCTTCCATTCCATCAAAATCACTGCTCTCGTCGGTACAGTCACTATCATCTGGCCCCAAAGATATTACGAATTCGTCTGTGACGTAATCAATGGCATGGTCACTCTGGGCGTACTCTTTTTCCGCTTTTTTAACGTGCTCAATTAGAGCTAGCCAATCAGCAGATCCCATGTTGGCAACTTTCTCCTCTACGTGCTTTTTTATATCCGCCATTTTGAAAGTGGTGTTTTTACTTGCCACATAGTTTTTTATGGCCGCCCACGCCATCTCAATTGGGTTGAGATCGGGGTGATATGGCGGCAGCCGTAAAGTTGAATGACCAAATTCGTTAATTAATTTGTCAATTAAGTGTTGAGTGTTTGTTGGTTTGTGTGCTTTTATGATTTGGTAAAGCTCTGGCTTCAACAAACCATCGTCGAAATCCACGCCTTTTTGACGCAGCCATTCCTGCATTTCTGCTTTTCTCGAAGCACTTGTCGGCACTTTCTCAGCATGTTTATTATGGTAGGCTGCGTTATCCATAATGAGAACGGAATTAGGTGGGCAGTTCGGCAACAATTGAGTCCTTAGCCATTTCTCAAAATTATCATAATTCATGTTCAAATGGTAATCTCCAGTTTTTTTTCCCGATTCAAACATGAGCAAACCATTTTTGATGAATCCACAGTCCCCACCACCATGAGCAATTATCAGCCTCTTGCCTTTTGAATGGGGTACTTTGCAGGGATTGATCAGTCCAACCTTTCGAAGCTGCATGTGAAGTATGGATATAAGATTCATCCAGGTAAATCAGCGGCCTTCCTTCTTGTCGATATTTGCGTATCGCTTGCAAATATTCCTAAAAGTTTTTTAATAAAAGTTTTCGATTATTATCTGATTTTCGCCATTTAAACCCCAACTCTTTTATAATTTTGGCGAGACTTGAAACTGAGCCTTTAAAACCGGTACTGTCTTTGAGGGTTTTCTGCAATTTTCCTAAAGTTGGGAGCTCCCCATGAACTTTATGAAAATTATGTATCGTCCTCTTGATAACACCTTGCGAGAAATTGACGATTTCTGTTACGGATTTCTTTCCGGACTTTTTTTGCCAGGTGTAGAAAAGACTGTCAAAAGTTCAGGTTGATGTCCTTCTTTATTCTTTCAACCGTGCGAAGCGGCTGACCCGTAGCGAGAGCAGTCCTTTTCGCAACATTTCTTGTCAAATCCGCCTGTTCAGTCTCATTTTTAAAATAACGGTAAACGTTATATATAATACGCCTCGTCTGACTTCGAACAACTTTTCCACGTCGTGGCTCGACACACTGTAATGGCTTGTGACTTATAAAAATCAGGAAAAGAAAAACTACAACATCCAAAAAGTTAGGTTATTTTCACGACCAGAACTACTCACACCAACACCACCATGAAACTCGTTCGTTTTCGTTCAGCTCTCTCAGCGCTCCCTTCACTCACTTCGTGTAAAAGCTGCGTTCAAGAAATACTTGATCGTAAAAAAATGGTACTTAATTTTATTTGCATATTTATTCGTATACGTAAAATGTATATATTTTCTCAAATAAAATTGTATACTATGTCGAATAACGAAAAAAAAACCGGCACTTAATATACTGCTGTATATTAAATTTCGAAACATTTTCTCTTTAATATTACTAAAAAAAATTCATCAAAAAAGATTTTTTCCTAATTTTCGAAGAAAAACATTTATTGCGACAAACATGAACAAACAGATCCCAAAAACAATACAATAAAAATATAGAATTCTATTAAATTTTTGATAGAATTCAAATTCATACTTAAGTCATTTGGGGATAAATAATGTTATTGTCAACAGTTAGTGTTACATCCCTACTGACCCTCCGCGCAGCTCCCCTCTGACACCTAAAATCGTTTACTGCGCAGGAATGAGCGAACTTCACTCAACCGCCAAGAAGATATAATCGGACTATACTAATCTATATTACTGGGTAACTAATGGGTTAAACTCCACTGTCTTTAATAAAAATTTTTTTTGTTCTTCCTTCTCTTTTCTTATTCATCTTCTTTCCTTCATTTACTTTTTTTTTATAATTTATATATATATATATTTGCCTTGTCTTTGTCATCCATTTTTTTTTAACCCATTTACATAATTTAGCAAACTAATATTAATAATTAAATCGACAAAAAACTCTAATGTTATGTAGTTAACTCCGAATACTCACCAGCATCAAACATAGCTACGTAGGTTTGTTCAAGAAGCTTCCTGGACATTGCGTCTGTGTAATGAGCCAAATGATTGTTGACCGTAAAAAATTGTGCATCGAAAGTCTCCAGCCCGGGTACTACGCCCACGTACTTTGTGAGCTCCGGATGTTGTAAGTCCCATCGAAGGTTCTTGTTGCTCACGAGATTCTCCTGTATAAAAACAAATTTATTGTTTAGTAGGTACTTACGAGTATACAGTGGTAGCCCGGTTTATAGAACACATGCCTCACATTGAGGACGTCGTGGGTGAGATATAAAGTGAAATAAAAATTAAACAAGTATTTATTTTAAAACCACACAAGAGATAATAAATATTGTATATACATGGTGCACAACTATATCTAATGGTCACATAAATATTACAACAAGGAAAATAACATCAAACTCCCAGCTACACTAGAATCTGAGTTGTGGTAATACAGAATCCAGTTAGTTTTCTAAGTTACTTCAATTTGTGAATTTTCTGACCACCCGTTAACTGTGAAAGAGAACATCATGAAATTCCTGATTGTATGAGGGGTCTCTGCGCCTGTTTTTGCCAATGCCCAATGGCACGCGTGGCAAATAGGCCCATATTCTCTCATTGAGATAAAGCTTGTGCCCAACCACAGCTGTGTGCCCAACAGTCGTATGTAGGCGGTACAAAAAAAATATGGCTCTTAAGTGTGACCTCTAAATATACACTTAAATTCAATTTGTTAAAAATAATGTGTACAAAATTTACATGATTAACATACTTAATAACAACTATTACTAATTAACGTATGCGCGTTGGGTCTAAGAAAATCAGATAGATCGACAGATTCTATCCACTCTATGGCTATCTGCAAGGATAGAGAACATTACTGTACTGTACCTAGCTATACGTAAATATTTCATGCATACCTACTTACTTATAGCTATGTAAATAGCTATCGTTACAATAGAAAATAATTTATTATGCTACATTCAAATATTTAGGTGCGCCCTAGGGCCTCATAGAACTACATTTCACGGTGTACAATTATGCTCCATAGGTATGCTGTAACATTATCGGACTGAATAAATATTTTTTGTATTGTGTTTGTATTTACTTTCTACAGCATTCAAAGAGGGCATGCGTGATGCCTGCCCACCGCGTATTGGCAATTTTGAAGCGTTGAGATATGTTTATGGAAGTTTTCCTTCAAAGTTAGTGAGTTGCCACTCAGTAACTAAGCTACTACAAATTCACAAATGTACGTAACTTCGAAAACCATGGGTTCTATTATGTAAGTGTCCACTGAGTTCAGTGACGTTGATTTTACTTTTTTTAAGCTACCCCAGCTGTCAAATGCATACTTATTTTGACACTTTGGAGTCGTCTAAATGCTTAACTCGATAGAGTGGAATACTACGTAATAGAAAGGTTGGTCTTTGATCATGCACTACAGAACATGAAAACCGTAAAACTAATATTCTGTTTTATCAAAAACTTACTCGTTTAATTCCATTAATGGTTCCGTTTGCGAAATCTTTTGCTTCAAAGCGTAAATTTTTATCTGAGTAGGGAAAAAAATCGGTGAACCCGTTTCAGAGGAGTTCGGTAACTCTACGCCAAAGGATTTCTCCATATTATTAGATATTTTTGTATAGACTCTTAAAAAATGTGGGCAAGGTAGTGCTGACGTTCCAGCTTTATATTCAGGACTTACATGATTATAGAGCTTTTGGGCAAACTCAGTTACATTGGAACAGGAAGGGAAAAGTCCAGAAAGCCCTGAGATGACAATATCATCATCTTTCAGCTCCGATGGGGCTCCTGCTCGCATCTCTATTTCGGAAGCTAGAGAAGAGTGTTCTTGTGACATTTGTGACATCCTGAAATAAAAATAGTATCTTCATGTATTATATACCCATGTATTATGTAAATAAGTATACTTATGATTTTACAATTATATAACAGTTAATCATCTAAATACTATAAAAAATTATCCTGCACCATCAATGCACGTGATATTTAAGATATATGTATTTTATCATAAACATTCAACGAAATTACTAAAAAATATTTTGTTATTATTAAAAATCGTTCTTATTTTAAAAGCAAGCCCAATATACCCTTAACACGTTGAATTTCAAAGTGACAGTTTGCATGGCGTTGTCAGGTTTATATGGGATTCATTGCAAATCATCTATTTGTAAAAATTATCACAGCAATGAATGTTATCGTTATTTTATAAATAAAATCAGCGGTCTTTGTGTTACCAATTAGAAACTTCAAACTTTCTTTGAAGTTATAAGAAAATAGTTACAGAATTTCGGTCAAGTCAATTGTAGTTGCTATGTTCAACTATCTCAATGAATATGTAGAGAGAACACTTTATTATACATAAAAAAGGAAATTACACAAATATTTCTTAACCTAAGAGTACAAACGGCGGCCTTATCGCTAAAAGTCATCTCTGCCAGACAATCTTTGGATGTACTGGAGCAATGCATTGGCCAGGGAGGTACAAACAAATCAACTTATTTCAAATATACCTACATATATGAAATACATTTTCAATGCTTGTGTTAGTACAGGGGACGGGATAACTTAAATAGTTCATTGATTACTAAATATTATCCATTTACATTCAATGGGCGTAACGCGATTATTTATTTATCTATATTATTATTAGTAAATAATTATTTACATCTCTCAAAAATAGATCGACGGTATTATCGTAAAGAGGAGAAATAAAATGTTCAGTCCGTTTCCGTAATGAAAAAAAAAAGAACGAAAGGAGACACATTTAATTTTATTAGAGCAACAATTACACAAAACATGCTGACAAGTTAATACACTGAGATACTACAAAAATACTTTACAAAACATTTACATACAATGGTCACAATGTGTCAATCTCTACATTTGGCGCCACTGAGACTTGACCCGACAGTATTAGTTTTGCGTACGTATTTTTGCAATTTTTCATGAAAATTCAACATACAAACGTCATGTAGCGGTTTTAACTAAAACAAAGCAAGTCATTTGTTAAAAATAGAAATGCAAAGACAACGTTTTTGTGTAATTTCCTTTTTATGTATAATAAAGTGTTCTCTCTATATATTCATTGAGATAGTTGATAGAGATAGAACTTTATCAACTATTGAAATGAATACCTGAGTGTAGTCGGTATTACGGTTATGGACTGGCCAGTAAGGATATTAATCCCATAGAACATCGATGAGATAATTTGAAAAGACGAGTTAGAGCAAGAATACCTCTCCGGAGAAGCTTCTTGGCCAGCTTAATGTTTACTTAACAATATGAAATTGGCGTTTCGTCGTACTGGCCACTAAGATGTGAAAGATCTCCTCTTTGGTTTAGAATTCCAAATTCAAATTTATACATATATATTTAGCTGATATATTTGAGATTCGAAAACAATCATTCTTTTGTTTTTTTGCTCATAAATTTTTTCGCACAATGGAGAACTTGAAATGTCGCGTTATTTACGAGAACGAGCTCCACTGTGGCACCAGTGCTACTGAAACGGATCGAAGGCTTAATGATGTGTATGGCGGCGGTCGTAAAAGAAAACACAGTGCGGTTTTAGTTTCAAAGTTTTCGTTCTGGAAATTTCGACCTGCAGAACAAGCCCCGTGGACGGCCGGAGAACAAAGTTGATAATGAAGAATTGAAGGCTATTGTGGAAGCGGATCCACCTCAAAACACGTCCGAGCCAGCTGCAGGCTGTGATAAAACTGTTTAACCACTTGAAGCAAATTGGGAAGCTGAAAATGCTTGAAAGGTAAGTACCTCATGAATTGAGTGAAGCAAATCAACAAACGCGCGTCGACTGGTGCGTTACGTTACTTAAAATAGAATAGAGGGAATAATAATAATAGAGGGAACATAGAATCGGACATACTTACATACATACGAACTAAACACATTACCCTCCTTTTGGGCTTCGCCGCAGTCGGGTAAAAATAAAAATTGTATAATATACATGTTAAACCAAACATTACATCTAAAGAAATTAAATTTTAATTTGTAACCATAATATTCATTAAGCCATTCATTTATAATATTCACAATTAACTAGCATTACTTATAATTTTTTTGGTCATTTATTTTATAAAAAATCATATGTCTCATTCAACCCCAACTTTTAGAGGTGTTTCGATTTTTCTGATGAGAAGTGTATAACTACACAAATATAATTGGCCTTTTTTGCATCTACGTAATGAGATGATTTATACAGCGTCTAGTGGTATCTTCACTCACACTAGATGGGTGAAGGGATCACTTCGACGCTGTAGTGCCTGGGACATGGTTTTATAGAACTACACAAATACACATAACTTAAAAACAAGGTCATTGGTACATGCCGAGATTAGAACCCACGACCCCCCGATTGAGATAGCGGTGCTATACCCCTCCGCTAACACCGTTCTATTAAATTCGCCAAAAAAAAATTATTACGTAACCTAATCTATTTTTAAAACAGTCATGTGCGTCATTACGATCGTATGCTTGCGACAGCAAATTAATTTATGCAATTAATTGATGATTTCGTTTGGGCGTTTAACTAATTTATTTGTTGAAAATTGTGTACTTCTTGACAAAATTAAGTGTTGGGGCGTGACAACAATACCGCTTTCTTAGGGATTTCTTCCGTATTGATAAAATTAAACCAGTTCCAATGATAATTAAATTACGAAACTTTCCATATATTCTTTTTGTTTACATAATGACCTTGCAACGATTCAAGACTTTAAACAAAACATGTTTTAATTATCTTTAAATTACGATAGCTCATTGCAGAGCTATCTATAATCATCATCATTAACCCATTATGTCCCCACCAATGGGCACGGGTCTCTTCCCTGAGGAAGATCAGCCATACTCCATCACGGGGGCCAAGTCCGGATTGGTAGAGGCTTGTAAGACTAGTGGCTGATCTTGGCCTCTGACTTGGCTTAACGACTGCCATATATCGACGGATAGCCGGCCGGCACCAACTGCTTAACGTGCCTTGCGTAAAATGCCACCAGCGTTAGTCCTAGATGTTCACCCACCCATGCTCTGAACGCGCCTTACCTTGCTTAACCTTCGTGATCGTTTAAGATCACTCAATCAACCGGAGCTACGAGCGATTTTATTATAACTCCAAATAAATGTCTAATTGAGTTAACTGCACTAAAGGTCATAACTTTTTTATCCGCAGTCACCTTGAGGTTGAGTCGTCATTAGTGGATGTTCATAACCTCTTAAACTCAGCACATTAATGTGCAACCGCTGAATGACGAAGAAAATGAACCCCTTACGTATCATGCAAGTCTTGATTTACTTGTTAGGTAGTAATTTTTTTCAAATATAGATACTTAAATATCGCGCAAACTTCATTTTTCTCCATTTTTAAATACTCGTTGCGACAAAAAACAAGAAAGAACTTTACACTATTTTTTTTTTATTTTTAATGCACTAACCCGTGCTAAGGAACAAATTTAAAAACCTATTTAGAGGCTAAAAATTTCACCCATGCCGGGATTCGAACCCGCAACCTCTGGCTATCCGTACCAGCGCTCTACCAATTGAGCCAATGGGCGACTCACGGCATCAGTGAAATTTCGAACCTCTTTACAATATTCTCTGTATTACGTACAGGCAGCGACATCTGACTTAAGCAAATTGCATTACTTACAGCCCCGACTACCTACTTTGCAGTTAGGTTTAACATCGGAACGATATCACTGTACTCACATGATTACACTATTTTTTTTATTTTTAATGCACTAACCCGTGCTAAGGAACAAATTTAAAAACCTATTTAGAGGCTAAAAATTTTCACCCATGCCGGGATTCGAACCCGCAACCTCTGGCTATCCGTACCAGCGCTCTACCAATTGAGCCAATGGGCGACTCACGGCATCAGTGAAATTTCGAACCTCTTTACAATATTCTCTGTATTACGTACAGGCAGCGACATCTGACTTAAGCAAATTGCATTACTTACAGCCCCGACTACCTACTTTGCAGTTAGGTTTAACATCGGAACGATATCACTGTACTCACATGATTACACTATTTTTTTTTATTTTTAATGCACTAACCCGTGCTAAGGAACAAATTTAAAAACCTATTTAGAGGCTAAAAATTTCACCCATGCCGGGATTCGAACCCGCAACCTCTGGCTATCCGTACCAGCGCTCTACCAATTGAGCCAATGGGCGACTCACGGCATCAGTGAAATTTCGAACCTCTTTACAATATTCTCTGTATTACGTACAGGCAGCGACATCTGACTTAAGCAAATTGCATTACTTACAGCCCCGACTACCTACTTTGCAGTTAGGTTTAACATCGGAACGATATCACTGTACTCACATGATTACACTATTTTTTTTTATTTTTAATGCACTAACCCGTGCTAAGGAACAAATTTAAAAACCTATTTAGAGGCTAAAAATTTCACCCATGCCGGGATTCGAACCCGCAACCTCTGGCTATCCGTACCAGCGCTCTACCAATTGAGCCAATGGGCGACTCACGGCATCAGTGAAATTTCGAACCTCTTTACAATATTCTCTGTATTACGTACAGGCAGCGACATCTGACTTAAGCAAATTGCATTACTTACAGCCCCGACTACCTACTTTGCAGTTAGGTTTAACATCGGAACGATATCACTGTACTCACATGATTACACTATTTTTTTTATTTTTAATGCACTAACCCGTGCTAAGGAACAAATTTAAAAACCTATTTAGAGGCTAAAAATTTCACCCATGCCGGGATTCGAACCCGCAACCTCTGGCTATCCGTACCAGCGCTCTACCAATTGAGCCAATGGGCGACTCACGGCATCAGTGAAATTTCGAACCTCTTTACAATATTCTCTGTATTACGTACAGGCAGCGACATCTGACTTAAGCAAATTGCATTACTTACAGCCCCGACTACCTACTTTGCAGTTAGGTTTAACATCGGAACGATATCACTGTACGTAATACAGAGAATATTGTAAAGAGGTTCGAAATTTCACTGATGCCGTGAGTCGCCCATTGGCTCAATTGGTAGAGCGCTGGTACGGATAGCCAGAGGTTGCGGGTTCGAATCCCGGCATGGGTGAAATTTTTAGCCTCTAAATAGGTTTTTTAAATTTGTTCCTTAGCACGGGTTAGTGCATTAAAAATAAAAAAAATAGTGTAATCATGTGAGTACAGTGATATCGTTCCGATGTTAAACCTAACTGCAAAGTAGGTAGTCGGGGCTGTAAGTAATGCAATTTGCTTAAGTCAGATGTCGCTGCCTGTACGTAATACAGAGAATATTGTAAAGAGGTTCGAAATTTCACTGATGCCGTGAGTCGCCCATTGGCTCAATTGGTAGAGCGCTGGTACGGATAGCCAGAGGTTGCGGGTTCGAATCCCGGCATGGGTGAAATTTTTAGCCTCTAAATAGGTTTTTAAAGAAAGAACTTTGTAGTTTTAATCTGTAGTACCAAAGAACCTTCAATGATTGAAAAAACCAAAGTGCATGAAACTTTTTTATTCCATTATTTCGACAAAAAAGTGGGCTATTCCTGCCAGCACTTTCTTTTTCTATCTTCTATCCTTTTCTCTTTCTCTTCTTTTTCTCTATAAGATAAGACAAGACAAGACAGGGCAGGGCAGGGCAGGGCAGGGCGTTGCGGGGCGGGGCGGGGCGGGGCGGGGCGGGGCGGGGCGTGACGGGACGGGACGGGACGGGACGGGACGGGACGGGACGGGACGGGACGGGACGGGACGGGACGGGACGGGACGGGACGGGACGGGACGGGACGGGACGGGACGGGACGGGACGGGACGGGACGGGACGGGACGGGACGGGACGGGACGGGACGGGACGGGACGGGACGGGACGGGACGGGACGGGACGGGACGGGACGGGACGGGACGGGACGGGACGGGACGGGACGGGACGGGACGGGACGGGACGGGACGGGACGGGACGGGACGGGACGGGACGGGACGGGACGGGACGGGACGGGACGGGACGGGACGGGACGGGACGGGACGGGACGGGACGGGACGGGACGGGACGGGACGGGACGGGACGGGACGGGACGGGACGGGACGGGACGGGACGGGACGGGACGGGACGGGACGGGACGGGACGGGACGGGACGGGACGGGACGGGACGGGACGGGACGGGACGGGACGGGACGGGACGGGACGGGACGGGACGGGACGGGACGGGACGGGACGGGACGGGACGGGACGGGACGGGACGGGACGGGACGGGACGGGACGGGACGGGACGGGACGGGACGGGACGGGACGGGACGGGACGGGACGGGACGGGACGGGACGGGACGGGACGGGACGGGACGGGACGGGACGGGACGGGACGGGACGGGACGAGACGAGACGAGACGAGACGAGACGAGACGAGACGAGACGAGACGAGACGAGACGAGACGAGACGAGACGAGACGAGACGAGACGAGACGAGACGAGACGAGACGAGACGAGACGAGACGAGACGAGACGAGACGAGACGAGACGAGACGAGACGAGACGAGACGAGACGAGACGAGACGAGACGAGACGAGACGAGACGAGACGAGACGAGACGAGACGAGACGAGACGAGACGAGACGAGACGAGACGAGACGAGACGAGACGAGACGAGACGAGACGAGACGAGACGAGACGAGACGAGACGAGACGAGACGAGACGAGACGAGATAAGATAAGAATATTCTTTATTGTACACACCAGAAAATAATTACAGAGACCACAGTTACAAAAGAAGAGGTACAATTGGCGGCCTTATTGCTGACAGCTATTTCTTCCAGGCAACCTTAAATCGGAAAGATTGCTGAAGGAGAAATTGAGACGAGTACTTGGTGATCATCGAATATTAATGTACATACGTATACGTAATAAAATAATATACCTATACCTAAATCTATACCTCATTCTCACTACTTATTAAACACTCCTCGTATACAATTAAAAGCTACCTTTGTTGAAAAAAAATATTATTGATAAAAAATAATTGCATCTTATTCGTTGTCACTACATATTAAACCCCCCTATTATGTCGATTATCATTCTTTTTGGGTTAAAATAATCAGCTAATGAAGTGTTTTGCCAATCATTTTCGAACGTGAGTGACCCAGACCCCGTGACTTTAAGGCCGGGAAACAAAGGAAAATAACCCTACTTATTAACTTATTACCTAAATCACAAAATCTATGCAAATTCGTAAAAACAGTGATCGTCAACCGCGATACGGTAAAAGGTATACATATTCTGATTTGAGCATAAAGGAAACTTTTTTAAGTTCGGTTTAGTTCAGTTCAGTTTCAAAAGTTCTTTATTTAAGTACTAATAGTATCTTTACAACCCAGTGTACAAACAAGATTAACACCTATTGTTTGACAAGCTTGCGACATAGCCTATTATTGGAACTTATAAAGTTACAAGACAGATAAATAATATTAATTTAAACATACATTACGTATGATAACATTCAATTATGTACATTGCGTATTAATACCAGCCTGAGCCTGAAGTTCTGAAGCCTGAGAAGAATGCGCATAGTAATAAACTAACTACTTAGCAGGCTCATAGGGAAATAGCACTGCGTTAGCGATGTGACGGTAACATGGAACTTCAGGAACTTCACCGTCTGTAATGGTAAAGCAAACAAATGCACATTATCATAATTAGATGTCGGATAATCGGATGCATATTTACCAAAAGTTTATTTTTGTCTACAATATTATGGAAGCGGCTTCTTATAAAATATGAATGCCAGGATTCCGGAAAATTAGTGAATGTGAATCTAGTCGATATCATCGCGGGAAAACGTCTTTAACATGTTATGTGTATTTACTTAAAGTTACTTTTAAGCTTCTCTATTGTTCCAGCACGTTACATAAGCAGTTATGTTATATGCCATCTCACTCACACTCATGATGAAATATCGTAACCTTCTCTATTGTACAGACTGACACAAACTTAAAGATCATCGGGTGATCCAACGCGTTTTTCGCGCATAGTACATTTGCGTGCAAGAAGGAGATAAGAGTAACGCGAGCTTGTTCTTTAAGTTTGTGTCAGTATGTACAATAACAACGTTGTGCATGAGCCGTCTATTTCTTTTTATAGTGCCAATGACTATACCACAAACAGGAAAATATGAGATAGTCTACAATACTTATCGACAGCTGATAACCAGCTTGTCTAACACCCACCACCGTTGTAGGAGGCAGTGAAATTACTTAGATATTTTGTATCCTAAACTTTCAACTTATTCGTCATATGCGATAATGTGAGTAAGTTGAGCGCGTGAGTTTATTGGTGACGTTGTTTTACGTTAATTCGGAGATTTTATTGGTTTTTCTTTGTAATTTGCGTTTATTATTCGTTTGATATAAATGTTTTGAAAATTGAAGAAACAATATGAGGCAGTTGTTATTTCTGTTATAAAAATACTGAATTTGTCGAATTCAAAACCCCCAAATTTTTTGATACAAAAGTGTACTCCATATTACCATCTTAAAATAAGTAAATATAGCTACAGCCGATTTCATTCTATAATTAAAAATTTGTCGAATCCCGAATCCATGTTAGCCATCACCTCAGCCCGTGACTACCGCTAGTGGCATTTTTCCGAGCGCTTCCGTGCTTCGCAAGGCACGTTAAGCCGTTGGTGCCGGCTGTCATGTAATGGCAGTCGTCAAGCCATGTCAGAGGCCTCATGGGCGGCTTGATAACTTCTGACAGTAAGGCCCGCCACTGTCTTACAATCCTCCACCAACCCTGACTTGGCCCCCGTGGTGGAGTATGGACTAACGTTCCTGCGATGCAGGGTTGATAACGAACATCACCTTAACTTTAGGCAAATATGCATCCGATTATCCGATCTCTAATCATAATAATGTTTAGGAGGCTAGGATTTTCCCTCTGTTGGATGTTAAACTGTTGAACCGGCCGACCTAGTGGGTGGAGTCTTAGTTGTCGCCAGTCAAAGTATAGTGATGTGGTACCCTTAGCAATAAGGCCGCCAATGGGCATTGATCAGGGAGGCATCGACTGTCGTAAAGAGAAAACCATTTCGAGGAATAAGGATACTGATTACTATTATGGGTTTAGATAGGTAAAATAAAAACGGATTATTAATATTTCCCGACATTCCCGACACTTAAAAAGTGTCGGGAATGTTGTTGAATGTACATTGAGTTCGAAGAGACTGGGTGACCATCAATTTCATTGTCAGAGTTTGATTTGGTTACGCCTTTTGGGAGTTTCTGTTTTAGCTGCGATTTGAATGACCTTCCGTTTTTGCAAGTAGTCTGTATGCAATGAAGTTGCAGGTGATTTATAATAAGATCAATATCATTTGATGAAGTACAGTAGGCTGTATTAAAATCGAACGAGGCTAAGCTTGTTCTGGATTGTTCGAGTCATCATTTAGATACATACTTTATGTGGTAAATAATAATAAAAATATAGGGATTCAAGGTGGATAGGGCACTCCAGCAGGAATATATTTAGAGTCTCCGATGTAGAGGTTAAGCTACGATCAGAGAAATAGGAGTTTACTATTTTAATAAACTTTGGAGGGACGTTGCTTACTAACAGATTATGAATAAGGCCTTTGTACCGGACAGTGCCAAATACCTTCTCCATGTCTGGTAAAACATGCTTGTTGTGTTAAATGATGCATGTCAGCAGTATCTTCAACAACCCTAACCAGTTACTGAACCGTACAGTGAGAATTTTAAAAGCTAAATTGATCGTTTATTATAATTTCCATATTTTATCGTTAGGTAGGTACTGCGTATCTTTCTTTATTTTCTTAAAATTTACTTTTTTTAATCTTCTATTTAAGAAAAATACTTTTCATCGTATATTTTTGTTATTTTCAGTGTTGTTCATGTCTTCTCAATTTATTTCTGAACTTTAAGTGTTTTTCTTGGCTTTTTAGTAAATAAGTAGGGGAATGCATAATTACCTAGTGTGTAACTTAAGTTGGAAACCCTGATAATTAAATTAAAACACGTGTTGAAATTAATAAATGCGGGTTTTCTTTGTAAGTTTCTTGTCCACACAATCTATGAAAGCTTTGACGTTTAGTAAGTAATAATTTTGTTTTTAAAGTGTATATATTTTATTTACTTTGGCTATAAAGTAAGGTTAAGCATCATAGTACCATCCTACATGTGCTACTGTATTTATATTGTTGAATGTAATTAAATATATTATATCATAAGTTGTAGGTACGAACACAGATATTTATAAGTCTAGTTACTCAAATGAATGTATATGAAAATAATTAACTATGATCATAATTGCAACTATGTAAGCAACGGTCTTGAATTCTTCATAATCACTAAGGTTCCATATAACTGCACGAGTCACTACAAAGAACTTATATCGCTTCTAGTGTGGCTTTAAAACTTAATTTCTTCAGGATTCCATTATCAGATCCTAATTGATGGCATCTGTGAAGTGCAGCCTTTCAAACAGAAAAACCAATTTCAAAGTGAGTCCTAGCGTCAACCAGTAATCGAGGAACATATATAAATAAAATGATCCAGACGTATTGAACACTTCTTTTTTTAAGTTATTTAAAAATCACGAATTTGAGCCATAAACAGGCTCAGAATATAAAATATTGGTACCGAAAAGATGAATTGTAAGTGAGGTCGGTAAGCATTAATAACTTTTGCATTTAATTGATTTTAAAACACCTATTTTTGTCCAGCTGTAGGTACGCTTCCGCGGCGCAATAATTCCAGAAACCGGCTAACTGCGTGTCGGGCTACGTACAGTGTAGGGTGCCAAATAAGGAGGGTTTTATGTTCATGAAAGAACTAACAACGTTATCAAATTCATTTTCAATTAAAACTATACGAAGCTTCCTGATTTTTTTCAAGTTTCCACAATATATATATACACTTATTTATTTCATCTTTTTTTTGCACGCCTACCAACTTTTAGTCTGACTGGTAGCTTATGGCATTAAGTTAGCCGCTTTGTACGGTTTTCTTGGTAAAATTTGAGTGCAATAAAAGTTTTAATAATAATAATAAAACTCCTCTAAGGGTTATTTTTTTATTTTTTTCCAATGGTTAAACCATATTTTAATATTCAACATAAATGTATTATATAGTAATAATTATGGGCGAAATAATTATTGTATTTAACTTTCGATCCATGCGCCGCCCAATAATTCAACACAGTCAAGATTAGTGAAAAATAATAAATCTTTTAGAACAAAACTCGTTGTAGTTTCTCTTTCAATATTAGCTATTCACAAATTTAAACTTGATATAGGAACTGAACAATTCATTTAAAGAAATAAATTAAATTAACCATGATATTTATTAATAAAATTCTGCTCTATAAACGTCTTCGTTTACATTATCACAAATTTTATAGTAATATGGACCACATTGCATGTAAACTGTCGTCACTGCATGTAAAGTGTCAGAAGTCAAAAAAACATATTTTATTGTCGGGAGATAGCGTGGTGAGATAGGATAATAAAATAGCAAGCAGCGGTAGCCAGTAGGTTTTCTAGTGCTGGCATGTAACTACGACTTGTGTTTTCTAAATTATGTAAATTTATGAAGTTATGGTAGCCATACCACTCGCTAACTGTGAAGGAAAACGTCGTGAGGAAACCTAAGTGTCATATACATAAGGTTCACATACCTCAGCACTTAAAATTGTCGATCCGCGGTGGGCACGCGTGGTAATTAAACCCATACTCTCTGAAGACCAGGCCCACACAGGCCTTCGAGAGAAGGCCTGTGCCCGCAAAAAGGCGTGATTTCAAAAGAGGAAATTTAGAACGGAGATAGACCATGGCCTTAAGCGCTAAGCCTACTTTATATTATAATCCAAAGCGAACATAGTCGCGGGCACAGCTAATAGGTTAAAGAACAGAAGTGTCATTTAGGAGGATCACTTAGGTACCTCCCTCGAATCAGTGACCATAAAATTAAAATATAGTTTAGCGTATGCCAAACTGCTATGCTTTCACGAATCATAGATAAAATATATTCAGAACATCAGAAAATACCAATTCTTGCGTTACCTCCTATGAAATTGGAAGAAAAATTTATCGAAAAATTAAAGAAGGAAAAATAAATCGTCTTGAAGTTAAAAATCTTTTGTCGTATTTACTTTCCAGCCTTAATGTCACTATGTACTAATATTTTAAAATGGTCCCTATAAAGGTCATCTTATGAAAACCACATTTTTACAGCTATTTCGTTACACCCTGTATATCAGATGTGTCAAATAATAAAATTGTGCTTTTCCGATAAAAATCGGCGAGATTAGTCGAAGCTAGTCTATTCATAAATAATGAGGGTCATTTAATCATCAAAACATTGTACTTCCAGTTGGACTAGGGCGGACGAAGTACCTAATCAAGAAATGACGAAGAAAAATTTAAACTTATGCCATTTTACAAGGCGCCCGGTGGGTCATTTTCGCTGTTGTGATGACACAAATTCCGACCGGCCGCGTATTTGGCGGCGCCGGCGGCAGAGTGTTTTGAAACCCGATTTTTGGAAATGCCCGTTTTCAGTGTATAAACATAAACTGAAAAACTTCGTCATTTCAAATAGTTAGCCCTTTACCGCATCTTGGTCCATTTACAGACCTAACCAAATTTTAAGCAGAAATGTTACTATTTTCTACGTTTTGCATCGTTTTCTGCTTCTTGGATCGTAAACAAGCCATAAGTGCCTCAAAAAAAACCATCTAATGCCATCTATGGACATATTACTGAACTAATTTGTATCCGCGAAGTCAGTTGACAAGTATTTTCTTGTAGGCTGACTAATCGGAGTTTTGAAAATTCGGAAGTTTATATAAAAATTGCTCGTATTACTGTGAAAAATTTGGTGGTGTTTGCTAGAAGTGTCAACTATTGAACAAGGGTAAGGTTTTATAATTTTTATTTGTTTTGTAATGAATATCACGAAGTTTCTGTTTGTACCTAATTCGTACCAGTATGCAAAAATATTACTTTTTGCTCGGTCATATTTGAGCCACTATGCAATAAAAGACGCGTTCTTGTTTGAAATTGACAAAGTTTAGTTCTCAAACTACCCTCTTTTTACCGATTTTCCTTTTATTTTCACATACTATGGATCCCAAAAGATTTTATGGCGGTGTGCATACAATAATACAAAATATCCCAAGTGATGGCAGCAATGATGAACTTTCAGATGATGAAGATTATAGAAAGAAAAGATTTCATACTAATAGGCCTGGTATTTTTATTCCTGAGTCCGAATCAGATAGGGAGTCCAAGGATGATATTCCACTAGCAAACATTATTTTTTCGAGAGATACAAGAGCCAGTGAACCACGATGGAGGGATGGAAACCTCCAAAAGGATGTTACTGAGATTGAGTTCACTAGGGATACAAAATTACCACCAGTAATAGAAGCATTGGAAACGTCAATTCAATGTTCCAAATATTTATTTACTGACGTGATGTTTGAGCACATAAAAAGAGAAACTATAGCTTACTCACTAGGCAAACGACCCGAAAAACCTATTACCACAGCTAAGCTTAAACAGCTCGTAGGTATATGCCTAATGAATGATGTCCATAATTCAACTGCCGTCTACTAGAGATAACTGGAGTAGAGTGCTGGGTCACGCCAAAGTAAGCAGTGTTATGGTGAGAAAATGATATTCAGCTGAAAAAAACCAGGGGTGCTCCAGCTATTATGCCCTCACAAAACGTACGCCAGGATAAATTGGACCATCTTCCTGTCTGGTCTTCTAGGCAGCGCCAGCGCTGCAAGGTACCAGAATGTAAAGGAAGATCTCATGTAGAATGCAGGAAATGCCGAGTTATTCAGTGCCTAAATGAGAAAATAAACTGTTTTCTTCTGTTTCATACTACATCATTCTGTTGGTAGTCAGCTTGTAGCTCCCAATATTTAGGGTATTTTTATGTAATTTTTGCTGCATGTGCCTTATTTGAGCCACAGTAAAAAACTCATATATTTACCCATTTTCCTTAATAAAATTGAAAATAAAAAAATACGTGTCTATTTATTTTCCATTTCCTACCATATATATTTTTTCCGGCGAGAAAAAAAAAATCATGCGGTAAAGGGTTAAGCATAGTGAGGCACCAGACTTGCAAATAGAAGATATCGACGGTTAAAAGGATATAGTGCATAAGCGACAAAAACCAAATTGTTCAGGAGCGCATTTCAGAAAAAAAATCATATCTTTTTTATTTATTGTCATAACGTAAAGATGGAAACAGCTCTAAGCTCGAAGAAAATACGAGCATTAATTGACATTTTATTTTATTTGATTCGACGATGCTCTATGTAGTTCAATGTCGCTTAACTCAATCGAACATATTTTTTATATAAGGTAATTCGGCATATGTCATATCTTCATATAAAAAAACGAAGAGTATAGAAGACTAAGCTACATTTGATTTCCATATACCAAGAGGTAATAGGGCATGAGTCACATGACTGTTGAATAACTAAAATAGGTAAAGAGGGATATATGATGTTTCACACCATTGTGACAAAAGGTAATGGAGCACAAGAAACAGTGCTTAGTCAAAACATGGGGAGGATGTCAGACTTAAGTGACACCGTAAGTGGTTTGAAAAAAAGGTAATATGGTACTTCCACACTTCAAGATTTGTAGGCCAAGAGGAAAACAAGAACATCCAACATGTGAAATTATCTGGGCAATCGGTAACGCGGATTAAACGTCACGTCCTAAAAATAATAGATTCACAAGCAACATGATTCTCCTTTGAAATGAGACCTAAAGTAACTGCATACGTTAGATGATGTTAGTGTTATCATCATCGTTCTTATGTACCAGATTAGTAACCTACATTAGATACTATTTGGAGATAGTGATGATACTGCACGTGCCTCCCGGGTAGTGCTAAACGAGTATTAACGCCGAGTATCGGGCGGCAGTTATGATAAACCGACAACTGGCTTGCGAGAAGGCCCCACAGGCCTAGAGGACTAAGTAACCTCTGTAAACGATGGAGCGAAAAGGATGGTGATACTACCGCTACTAATACTCCCAATAAAACTATGAGCAGGATGAACAATAGTAAGGATTTGTCGAACCATCCGGTTGACGCCCGGCGCCAGGATGGTTCCGGGTCACCTGGTGTGAAATATGCTACCGGCCGCAAGAAGGTGACACAGCAAGCCCCTTGCGGAAATTGGGTCACTGCTGATCAAACTCTACTCCGTAACAAAAAGAGACATATCCCGGACATTCACCACGCTCTCACCATAGCCACTTGGAACGTTCGTGGTCTCTCCAAACCAGGAGCAGCCGAATTCGTGGGGAAGGAAATGGACAGGTATAATGTGGATATTCTTGCTGTAAGTGAAACCCATATAAAAGACTCTGGACACTACACTACTCTATCTGGAAAATTGTTCATAGTGTCCGGATACGTCGACCTCGTCGCCAAAAAGCACAAAGACAAGGTAATGGGATACGATTCCATCAATAACAGGATATAAAAAATCAGATTAGAAGCACATCCATACCCACTCAACCTACTCGCCATCTATGCACCAACATCTGCATCCAGTGAAGAAGAAATCGCTGAGTTCTACGACCAACTAAACAAAGCAGTCCAAGATGTTCCTAAGAAAGAGCCATTATTAATACTTAGCGATTTTAATAAATAGGAAAAACTGAGGATGATTGATGTAATCTCAGAAAGATTGTCGGCAGGTTTGGATTGGGAGTCAGAAACAACCGTGCCAACATGCTTTTGGACTTTTGCATGCCAAACGACCTTTCGGTCATGAACACCTGGTTTCAACAACACCCAAGACGTCACCTAATGGTCTTCACAGGAACCAAATTGACTTCGTTCTAGTAAACCAAAGATGTAGCTCATCTATATCAGCAGCAAAGACGAGGCCAGGTGCAGACTGCGGCAGTGAACTTAGCTTCTGACTGCTAAGTTTAAAATCCGTTTGAAGAAGTCAAAAATAGGTACCCTCAACAAACAACAAATGGTTAAGCAGAGGAAATCCTTAAAGGAACAGGACTTACAATAAGCCGAAGAACGAAACCACTATGCGGAGCTACATAGCGTTGTCCAAAAACTTTGCAGGAAAGATCGAGAGGCCTATATCGACAGTATATGCTCCGATATAGAAAAATGTTCGGAAAGGGCGCACTCCCGAGATATATGTTTCAAAAGGTAAACCTGCTCGCAAAGGAATTTAAACCAAAGCACTGGACCATTGAAAATGAAAAGAGGACGCCCTTATTGGATAAAGATGAGGTACTCGAAAGATGGAGGAGCTACTGTCGGCAGCTATACGGCGAAAACAGCGATGACAGAACTATGGAAAGGGATTATTCGGAAAAGGAACCAGACATCCTCCTCGAGGAAGTAGAGGCAGCACTTCTCAAACTGAAATACAAGGCATGTGGCAGCCTTGCAAATCTAGGAAGATCTAATCTAAGAAATATAGGAAGTGAAGGCATAGCAATCGTACATACCGTGTGACAAAAGTCTGGAGAACGGGTCAATGGCCAGCAAATTGGACCGAATCAATCGTAGTGCCTATACACAAGAAAGGCTCTACCCGTAAATGTGAGAATTACAGAACCATCTCTATCATCTCTCACGCGTGAAAAATCCTCTTACACGTCCCAAACCACCGGCTTGCACCCTACATCAATAGCCAAATACCGAAGGAACAAGCTGGATTTGTAAAAGGAAGAGGAACGAGGGAACAAATCTTGAACATTCGACAGCTGATCGAAAAATGCAGGGAACATAACATCATTATAGCCTTGCGTTTCATCGATTATGCAAAAGCCTTTGACTGTATCAGTTGGAAGGCCATGTTCAAGGTTATGAAGGAGATGGGTATACCGGAACACCTTACCTTTCTTGTGCAGCAACTGTACACCAACGGTCAATCGAAAGTACGAATTGAGAAAAGTCTTTCACACTGCTTCAAAGCAGAACGAGGAGTGCGCCAGGGATGCATACTATCTCCCCAACTGTTCAACCTGATGGGAACATATAATGAGAAGGGTTTTGGATAATTTAGAGGGGGGCATTCGGAAAGGTGGGCATCTTCTGAACAACCTTCGCTTTGTCGATGACACCACCGTCATAGGCGCCTCGGAAACAGAGCTGGCTGAGCTTCTAGCGAGAGTGGATAGTATAAGTAAAGAATACGGACTTCATATCAACAGAAGTAAGACCAAGTTGATGTTTATTGATAGATCGGGCACCTTGCAACGAACCAACGAGCTGCGATACCTTGATGTTGTACACAAATTTGTATACTTAGGCTCGCAAATAAGCAATGACGGAGACTGCGAACAAGAATTCATCAGAAGATCCCAAATGGCTAAGTCAGCAGTGAAAAGGCTTGAGGAGATATGGAAAAACAGAAGCATCAACCGCAAGACAAAGATAAAACTAATGTGGACCTTATCTTCTCAATATTTCTGTATGCCTCGGAAACCTGGACATTAAAAGCCCGTATTCTGAAAAGAATAGATGCGTTTGAAATTTGATGCTGGCGGAGAATACTCTGTATATCTTGGACTGAACGCCGCATAAACGTATCTATTCTAGAAGAACTTTACATAAAGACGAGGCTCTCCACAATCTGCACCTAATGCATCCTGACGTTCTTCGGACATACCGTCCGATGCGGGTCAGATAACCTGGAGTATGTTATCATCGCCGGTCGAGCAAACGGGAAACAAAGCAGAGGACGACCACCAACGCGTTGGTCAGATATAATAACTAAAGCTTCGGTAAGGACCCTACAAGCAGCCATACATCTGGCGCGTAATATAATCCAATGGAGAGAGCTGGTGGCTGAATCTGCCCTTAGTCACGTCCCTCAGCCATCAGGAAACGACGAAGAAGAAGAAGGATATAGTGAGATAAAGAGGATGAAGAATGAGAGTGGAACATTCGGTAGGGGATGCCCTAGGCGCACATAAGTAGACCAAATTGGGGACGTGTTGGCAAAGGGCCGGATAGAAAGTACCCACAACCGGAGAGCGTGCATGCAACGACTTATGAATGTAGATGAAGCGAAAGAGGTGTGCAAAGATCGTGGCAAGTGGCAAGCCTTAGTCTCTGTCTACCTCTCTGGGATACAGGCGTGAAATTACCGACTGATTTTGGGATAAACGACTCGCTAAATAGGTACTTGAGAACAACAGAGACCTGATTATGTGATACAAATTGGCATACGCACCAATTCATAAAATATCCTTGTAAAGTAATACGGCGTAAGTAACAGAGTTGTATTATGTTGTAAATGGTAGTAGGGTATAACCGACAGTTAAATAGTAAATAGGTTTTAGTAGTTGCCTATAAGCGACAGCTGTATTGTAAACTTGCAAATGGCAGTAAGGTATAACCAACGCTTAATGTTTTTGACGACAAAGGTAATAAAGAGACATTAGTTCCAACTTTAAAAATAGTTGCTTCTGGTAAAGAACCGTAAGCGCCCAGAAGCTCCACACCAGTAGGAAGTAAAAAGACATTACCGACTAGAGGCCAAAGTTGATGCCATTTTTACAGGAATACAAGTGCTGTTAAGGAAAAAACGACCTAAAAATTGGTCGGTAACACCAAAACGACATCTAAAAAGTCAGTTTTTTGCTTGGAGACAAGCGACATAAAAGTCATTGTAGAGCCGTGGGAGTAAGCGCATTCGACGCAGATTTTTTTTTCAAGTGAGATGTCATTCAAAACTCAGTTTAGACCAAAATGTCGCTTATGCCCTTTTAACCGTCGATATGAATTTGTAAAATAGAAATTTTTGATTCCCGTAAAACAGAAAAATTTTTTTTGGTAAAATTTGGCATGTTAGTTGGAAAATTCCTTTGTATTCCTAACGTAAATGCAAAACCTCAGTTTAATATGGTACTTCAGATTCCCGAGTAATTTAGGTTATTATTTTACCCTGTTGGATGATAGCTATTTAATATCGGTATTGTATTGTTCATATTTAATTTTATATTTGTATTGTAATTATTTTAAATTATATCACTTTTCTAAAGGTACTTTTGCTCATGTTAATAATAAGTTTATATAAAATAATGGGTGCTTTTGATAAACTTCTGTAAAACTGGTTAGTCGTGGGTTAGTCTATGAACTGCATCAGTATTACGTGATGTAGAGTCAGTGTTACCAATAGACTTTAGTCCACCGCATACAAATATCAGTTTGAATAAAAATGTGACGATTTCTGTCGAGTAATTTTAAATAATTGGCAAGACTTATTTGGTATTAGTTTTTAATAATAAGGTAAATACCACAGAACATGGTAAATACAATTTTTAAATCCACCAAGACAATATAAGATCAATTGAAGGGTTTTATCGTTTTATGCGCACATTTGACACCACTGGATATATTATTGTACGAAAAAAAAATATTCGGGATGTGAAAATTCTATATGATGTTTTTCTATAATAAAACCCCGAAATATTTGTTTTCAATCATCATGACTTATATAAACCAAACGTGCTCGATAATATGTCTTGTTTTTCCGCAGGCGTTAATTTCTTTGCTGCTGTTTCAAATTAAAATAAATGAATATATTTCCATAATAACCTTAGTTTGCTCAGAATAAAAAACAAACATAGTCGACAATAATGGATTCAACTGGGTGGTAAATTTGAAGTACATAATTGCTATTTAATAAAATTCGTGCTACACTTGACAAGTTTCATAGCAGCAGGTAGGATAATAGGTATTAGATATTTGGCTATTGTGTGCGCATTATTCTCTTTTGCGAAATTTCCATGAAACATATCTGCTTTGTAATAAATTTAAATAGTTTATAAAGATTTTGTAAGCAACCGTTTGTGACGTGACGTTTTAATTGCGCTTTATTTATCAATCCGTTTCTCCGAGTTGGTGTTCCTAATCGAAAGACCATCGCAAAACATTTTAACGGTGTTAACTGAATGAGGTCTTTGAGGATTAATCGTCTTGTGAATAAAAACACGATTAATAGTATATAAACGCAGAAAATAGTCTGTGGTAGAGATTTCACAAGGAGAAGACTTAATCAGAGATTAATTAAACTGCATCTAAGCAATGCTATAAGAATCGTGTCTTTATAAATAAGACTACTAGTCTTCAATAACTTCATTCAGCATCCATACACATTTGGGACTTAGTTTCTGAATGTGCCAAACCAAATACATGTGCCATTAACTCTTGTTCAATTGTGAATTCATTTACATAAATAGCAAATTTACAGTCTGCACAAATTGTCTTTGCTGATACCATAAGTATTTTAATTGTCATAAAACTAACCAAAGTGCTATTGTGTATTGTCTCCGGAAATGTAAGTACATTATTTGTTAGCTTACTGTTACTGACAACTTCGTTCTCGTGGAAATTTTCATATTTATTTTTTGGGAACAAAATAGCTTATGTGCTGAACCAGAGTATAACGTATCTCTGTGCCAAATTTTAACGAGGTTCATTCAGCCATGCTGGCGTGAATGCGTATTCATCCATTTAAACTTTCAAATTTAAATCACATCACACTAATTTTACAAAGAGGTTCGAAATTTCACTGATGCCGGTAAGTCCCTATTAGCTTAGTTAAGAGAGCGCTGGCACGGTTAGCCAGAGGTTGCGGGTGCAAGTCCCGTCATTGGTGGAATTTTTAGCCTCTAAATAGGTTTTTAAAATTGTCCTTAGCACGGGTTAGTGCATTAAAAAAAAGAATTTAATAGTGTGTATGCTTGTTACTTCTTCACGTCTAAACGGCTGAAGCGATTTTAATAAAATTGGGTATGAAGATGCCACCCTGGATTAACACATAGGCTATGTGTGTTAAAGTGTTCTCTATATATCTATCTATCTATGTTTTACTGCGGGTAAATATCTTATTCCCGTGGGATAATCGATTAACCGCGGGTAAAACCGCGGGACACAGCTAGTTATTAATGAAAGGATTACGGTTACTGTCAGACGGGACAGATATGGTGAAATTATAATAATAGTCTCTTAGTTAACTAACGAATCTCAAATATTGTTATTTCTAGTGTTTAGAGCTAATTCTGCACCATTTTAAATTCAATTGACTTCAATAAAAAGTAACAGTAAGTAAGTAAAATCGTTAGACGAGCAAATTTTCTTTTTGGTTTAAGTTGGTTCGTCATTGATTAACATGGCCTTCATTCTTATTCTAAAGGGAAAACTTATGGATTAAACAGGTGCTAAGCTACACTCATTTGTCATTTGAATAATCTAGTGTTATAGTACACTACCGACGACGTAACTACCATTTCACGAAAATTCTTCATCTTAAATATAATTTGGGCCTTATGTGATACAAAAGAAAAAGGCTACTAAATTATATATTTGGACATGAACTTTGTCTATTTGGTTTAATATAGCTGATATGTTACTTTATCGTGATTTTTAAACGTTAGCCTATGAAACATAGTTTATTTTGGGGACTTAATCCGCTTCCTCTCTTTCCGCAAAGGCAAGTAGTATTATGTTACACCACGTGTAGCTACCGTGATTGCTTTGTATAAATAGCTCATCAACAATTACAATTATTAGGTTGTTACATATTCAATAGATTCAAGGACGTCACGCACGCGCTCGACCTACTGAATATTGTCTTTTTTTAAAGTATTTTTCGCGGTTCTAACGTTCTTTCCATCATAGTAGACGAATAAAACTTCTCATTTTGAAATATATTTGAAATTATCATTTCGTCTGTCTTTCCGGAGACATATAACCTGGGTGACTTCGAAAGTAGAGTTAACCGGAATTTAACAGGTAAGCACGTAACATCGTAGACCCCGGCTTCGCTTACCATCAGAAACAGAATCTCAATGATAATTTTGCGTAAATCTCAATAATAATTTATTTCTTCTATGTTGTACGTTAGGTTTACAAAAACTATCTATTCAGATTTATGATGTTCACTTTGTGTAAAAACGTATTTTACGAATTAATGAGTTAATTAAACCATTAACTTATTATAAATTTAACACGTAGGTACTAGGTCTGAAAATAAATCTAATAGATATTTTTAGAAGGATAATATGACAAGCTTTAAACATTAGTTTATCCTCAACAACGACGAAGTTTTGCGCATAGAAAACGATATTTTAGATGTATCTTATATTGTGACACGTGCGCCTAAAATAATACAAAAATAAATCGCTCGTGATTAAAAAGGCATATTAATTATAACCGACCCTGCAGACGATGTTTTAAATAATATGAAAATAGAATTTTAGTTTTTTTCATACCTTCTCCTGACAATAAAAAACAACAGAAGAAGAGTTAGCTATCCCGTTCACGCGTGATGCCATGACCAAGGGAAACAGGTATTTATTTTTATATATATACAAGATAGATAGGAACGTCAAGTCTACACGTAAAATACAAGCTTCATTTATCCTCAATTACGCATGCAACATGTTTCACAGTTGGCCACAGTTCGTACTCCTTAATGTGCCTATCAATCACCGGAGCTATGCAGTCAACTCTTTACAGCGATCTCTGTTTAGTGTAATTGTGAGCATCTCCTCCAAAATTTATCCCTAATGATCGTAAAAGTTGTTACTTTCACAATTTATAGATTAATAAGAATATTCTTTATTGTACACACCAGAAAATAATAACAGAGACAATAGACAAAAGAAGAGGTACAATTGGCGGCCTTATTGCTGATAGCAATTTCTTCCAGGCAACCTTAAATCGGAAAGATTGGTGAAGGAGAAATTGAGACGGGTAGTTTGTGCTCATCGAATATTAATGTACATACGTATACGTAATAAAATAAACTTACATAGATAAATACTAAATATAAACATTAAGTTATAATAGCAAGCATGATGGGAAGAATAAATGGGATTTACCTACATACAAAAAGAAAATAAGAAATCATTTGGAAAGAAAGAATTCTACTACTTTAGATTTAAATATAGCAGGAGATGGGGAGCGCTTTATAGAAACCGGCAGCTCAATCCACAGCCGGACCGCTCTTACAGTAAATGAGCTGGCAACGAACTTTGTCGTATGACTAGGTGTTATCAGCGTCAAATTCTGGTCTGAACGTAGTGACCGGCTGTGGTCACTGAGGTAACTAAAACGCTCTTTGAGATAAAGGGGAGTAGCTGGATTGAACAGTACAGAGTACAGCAGGAAAAGAATGTGTGCATTCCTACGGAGGAGGATGGAAAGCCACTTGAGCTTAGCGCAATATTCAGAAATGTGGTCATATTTGCGTAAACCAAATACAAACGTTATGGCGAAGTTTTGGAGGCGCTTAAGTTTATTAAGTTGCTCGGTCAAATCTAGATAACTGGCATCAGCATAGCCAAGGATAGGGAGCAACAGAGATTGCGCAAGCGCAATCTTGGTTGCAGTTGGCAGGAAATTCCGTAACCTTCTCAAAGAAGCCGCCGAGGCGAATATTTTTCGACTGACTTCGGCCAGCTGCGGTGCCCAGGATAAATACCTGTCCATAATAATCCCCAAGTTCTTCACCTTCTCACTGAATGATATTGTTACACCTTCAAATTGAATTCTAGGTAGCTGTTCCCAGTCAATCACAATAACTTGCGTCTTGGTAGGATTAACGTATAATAGATTATGTGGAGAAGTAACTAAGAAAGAAACTCTACATATATTCTTTAAAAGAATTGTTCTAACACCGGTCTACTTCATGCTGTGCACAACTAGGCCAGCTTTCTCATTCCCGACTTTCTAGTTCATTTCATCTCGCCCAACATAATGCATTAAGCCCGCCAATAGTAAAATATTTAGTTGGTGCAATAATGAATAATTTGAATAATAATAAGGGTAATAATAGACTGCAGCAATTGCTTGCTTACGAGAAAATAGTGTGCTGTCGTTTAGATAAAAAAAGGTACGAGTTAATGGACAATTTATCAAAACTGTAAATTGGGTTTGGACAAAGAGTACGAGTCGACGAAGAAAACACGCGTCAGTGGACTGCGACGTAACAGTGAATAAGTAGTTCAACGATTGTCACCTTATTAAATTATCATTAGGTCTCTTCACCCTTGAAAGGTGAAGAGTGAAGTTACAATAGAACTACATACATATTACACTATTTTTATTTTTAATGCACTAACACGTGCTAAGGAACAAATTTAAAAACCTATTTAGAGGCTAAAAATTTCACCCATGCCGGGATTCGAACCCGCAACCTCTGGCTATCCGTGCCAGATATCTGGCACTGATAGCCAGAGGTTGCTAAATAGGTTCTTACATACATATTATTTACTTGTAAAGTTATAGTGAACGAAAACGTGAATATAAAAATACAGGCCGAGGGCATTTCCAAAAAATTACATGATAGGTTGCGCGTATTGTTTTGATAAATACAGGGAAAAATATTGAATTTTATTATTGGTGTAAATATATGCACCCTGCGGGCTTGACAATAATATTTCCTTAAATGCGCCTTGACTGTTCACTGTAAATTACTGTTCAAAGATGTATCGCTTTATGAAGATGTCTAATTAAAGCTAATTGTTAATCAATATTTTTTTAGTAAAGTCTGTTTAGTGTTATCAGATCTTGTTTTTCCAGTATGCCACCGACGCCGCAAGAGCACTCGCCTCCCTTGGCCAAGTCTGAGATGCCGCCAGTGATACCAGCGTCGCTGGATGGCGATGACATCGTCATCACTGGCCTGTCCGGACTCTTTCCAGCTTGCTATAACGTCAAGGAGTTCTCGGAGAAACTCTATAAAAATGTCAGTATTTTCAACTTTTAGCATATCCAAGCATCAACTGTAATGACCTTGATTACCCCAAACATTATATACAACCTTCGTATATTCTGATGCTGTAACTCGCAGAGACAATGTACGTATGTACGGTCGTGGTCTAAAAATGTTTATCAGTTTTCAAATTAAATTCTTTACTGTGTGCAGTAAAATCTAAAATGCTATATCTAAGTACCTATTACTTTTTAATAGTTGTAGCATCGATTCTAACAAAAAGTGAAATTTTTACAATGACATTTATCAAAAATACTAGGATTGAAATCACAGAACAATTAAACCAAATTGAAATAATAGAAATTGATTGTAAAACCATGGCAACCTCGCTTGGGTGAATCTTTATTGCTTCTTCTATGCTCTATGCCTAATCTATGCTCTATGCCTAATCAAATCACATAATATCATCGTCCATGTGGCATAGATTGGTGCATGCAATTACCAACCTTAAGGTGGTAAACATTTTCAGACCGCGAGTGTATGTGTATGTATTGGATTGGTACTGAAGCTCGCGCAATTACAGTTTGATTTTTTTAATAATGTTGCGGGCAAGTTCCCACAAATCCGTACAGTCTCTTAACTATAACAAAATAATATACAACTGCATACTACGCGTTGTATAGAGTCCCAGACCACAAACCCGAGGTGGCTATTCTACACAACGCGTTGCGTTTTTCTTTTTTCTTCGCCCTCGTGTCCTTTCTGTGTGACTCACGCCTTATTCGTTATGAAGACAATATCAACTTTGCTTTGTCATCAACTCCTGTATGTCCCCACTGTTGGGGCACGGGTCTCCTCCTGCACCGCAGGAAGGTTAGGCCATACTCCACCACAGAGGTCAAGTCTGGGTTGATAGAGCTTTGCTTTGCTGAACTTTGCTTACCTATGTATAGTAATTTAATAAAATAAATCAATCAATTGCACTCAATGCAGTCATTTGTCCTGTTCCCAAACTAGGATACCCTGTACTAAGCTACACCAATTAAGAATCTAGCGTTTTAAAACAGGGATCATAAAATTAATTCCAGGAAAACCTGGTCAGCAGTGAAAATTCACGGTGGAACTGTGTGCACCCTGACCTTACAAAGCATGTCGGTAAAGTGCCTGACCTCGACAAGTTCGACGCCCAATATTTCATGGTCCACTACCACCTGGCTCATGGCACAGACGTGATGACGAGGAAGCTTTTAGAGCAAGCTTATCAAGCTATCTTCGACTCCGGTTTGTAGATATATTTTTTTAGAGTATCAGTTTGTTATTTGTACAGTCAGCATCAAAAATAGGTTGCCAATCTGCGATAAGACGGATAAGGAAGGAGTTATCTTTTCTCAAATTTCTGCAATCAAAGTAGAAGTGGTAGATAAACAAGCAAAATTGTTGTAGTATTGTTCATTTATTAAGGTGCTAGTCGACACCTTTAAAATACGCGATTCCTCAAATGTTTCCAAAATATTGAAATATTTAATAATTGGCGTGATCAAAACTAGAAGCCTTTTTTAAATTTAGTGCTTATTGCGAGACTAAGACATCGCTTTTTTTGTCATTATTTTACTTACTGTATTTTAATACTCTAAGCTATAAGATCTCCAAATGTAAAATATAATAGTTAGACCTCTCAGCAAGCCTTGGCTTTGCAGTAGGAATAAATGTAGCCTGCCGCTTCTGCTGGTATATTTGCGTTTAGTCGACATTTTCTAATATTATAAATGTTCTCAGGTACCTCACCGAACGAACTTTCAGGGAAAAAAGTAGGAGTCTTTATTGCAACCAGTTTAACGGAAACAGAAAAGTTGTTACAGTCATATCTCGATACAGGAACTGGACTGGTAGGGTAAGTTATGACAATATTATTCACTCAATTTTTAACTCGGAGATGTCATAACATTCACATAACACAAACACTTATCCCGATCCTAAATAAGGACACCATGTGTTATGATAACCAGACAAGGACATGCGCAATTCATGAAACACCTACATTTGATTTTTACTGGTGCTTTACGAAACTTTTCTTGATATTCCTCGAAGTACCAGTAGCTTTGACATTGTGAGGTAACCTGAGTGTCTTAAGTGTTTATATATCTCAGCGCTTGAAATTGTTTGCTTGGTAATCAGCCAATACTCTCTCTCTCTCTGAAAGAAAGTCTGTGCCCTGCATTGAGACGCCCTATACAAGTAGGCTACATGCATAATATGCACGTAGGTACAGTGCTACATAATTTTATGAATGTTACCTCTAGAGCACAAAACCTATATAGCAACTACCGGCAAATCATTGCACAACATTTTCATTGTATTTGTTATTGTGTTTTCGTGAACCTTTATGGTTTTAAGTATTTATCTATTACACTGCACCACTACAATGTAGAAAAATTTAGGCTACACTGTGTAAAACATTGTAAGAACAACGAAACTAAATATGTTTTAAATCTCCATCTCTGATTGACGGGTTTAAAAATGCATTGTAACATACCGAATGTTTTAATTGGTCCAATTGCATATTTGACTTTTGACACCACGAATTAGTGACGTTCTTTGATCGATTTGAATCTTTATGATAATGAATTTTAATTATGTTGAAATTTTAATCCATTGATTGCATGGCTATTTAATTTTGATATGGTTTATAGAGTGTCTGTCTGAGCGTGATGAACTAAAAACTATCGAATGAGCTTTCACATTATTATAATATTTAATATTTTTACTTATAAGTATATTTAAACCTAATTCTTTAAAGTATAGATCTTATTAAGATTATAGGTTTATATTTTTATAAAAAACAACCTAAATAGTCTTCTCTACATAATCTACTCGCTACAACATTATAGGAAAACACGTCACAACACGTCAAATAAAGATGTGATTGAAATGTTGCATTTTTTGCCGGTGGTTTCTTTTTATGTAAACAAGGAACTTCATGGATGTGCATCTGTGAAAATTTAAATAAACGGTTGGACCGACCAACGAAAATTTTTCATAATCCACACTTTTTTTTCAAATTTGATAATCATCAAGACTCAATGAAATAAAATACGAAATCTCAACGACAAAATACAAATTGCTATTTAATTGTTTTTAGATGCAACAGGGCAATGTTCTCCAACCGTATCTCTTACTGGCTTAACGCGAAGGGCCCCTCAATAACTATTGACGCGTCTTGCTCTGGCTCTATGGTCTGTCTGGAGAAAGCCTATGAGGCCATGAGGCGCGGCGACTGTGAAGCAGCCATCATCGGCGGTTGCAATGTGCATCTTCATCCTCACTCATGCATGCATTATGGAAGGTAAAACAGATTAGCACTCCTTTCGCGACTTCATTCATACAAACTCACTTTCGAGATGGGGTTTGAACTGATCTTCAAAGTATAACACTTCTTTTGTAAATCAATATTGATATTTGCATTATAAATTAAAAAGTGTATGTACGAGTATAATACGTTGATGTCCTGTATGAGGTGTTTGGTCATCGCCAAATGGCGAATCATTAAGGTACAAAAGAATATCTGAACAAACGAATTAAATATTAATTGGTATTAATTAGACTGTTCATAAAAACATCTACAGTTCTGGATGTATTTATTAAGAATATTTATTATTTTTCCACGCAGTTATTACCTATTTATGTATTATTAATTAAATTATTTTTAACAAATAAATAACGGCTTATTCTAAATCGAAGCGGCCCTAAACCGTACATGATTAAGTGTTTATTTTTCAGAATGTTCGGAACAAATCCTGATGGGAAAACCAAATGCTTTGATAAAAATTCTGATGGGCAGTCCCCATCGGAATGTATTAGCGTAATCTTTCTTCAGAAAGTTAAATATGCAAAAAGGTAAGAACAGTATAAGTTTGAATGAAATAGTATACGTTACAAACTATAAAGATCCAATAAAGACTTGCTTGAATTTGTGTCGGCTTGCTTAGAACGCGCCTGAGAATAGACAAAAAGTTACGAAAACTTTAAATTTCTTACTTTTCCTCTCCAAAAAACATTGCATCAAAATACTTTAATAATAATTAAAACAAGAATGTTGTTGTAAATGACAAACATCAATTAACGTCTTTTAGGGACTATACATTTTAACCCTTTATATTGTTAATAAAATACTGATACCCGCTGTTACTTACTTACTTACTTACCAAATTACCTACTTTATGTGTGTCCAGTATCTGCTGGGAAATCAACTATATTTGTTGAGCTACTTACTTGTATACCTACGTAAAATGTTACCACGCAATAGACGCGCATAACTTTGAACTTTGTAACCATCAATACAGCATGATATCTTTAAAGTAGCTTCCAAGATTTACGGTCTCATTTATAAAAACCTTGAAACACTGATTTAAATGGTCTGTGAGATTTTGCAAAGAAAAAAATAAGCATAGTTCATAAAAACGAGTTTAAGGAGTGCTTTAGTGAATTGTGCTGTTTTTAAGACCGTAAGACTGAAATAGTCCATTCTTATGAGGCACTGTATACCTTTCTCATATAAAAATATGTTCCTACTGTGTGCCAAAAATCTATTATAACATGAAGTAATACGATACCAGGCCCATTTTTGAAAGAAAAGGCAGTAACAAGGTAGACTTGTGCGTCTCTGGCCTTAATGTCTCCGAAATTGCAGATTTTCCACGCATTTATATTTTTGTTTTAAAAAATGGATTTTGTGTTTTATTGGTACCCGACAGAAATTACAATATCATGTTGACTCTTTTCAGGATATACGCTAGCGTTTGCAACGTGAAAACTCAATACAGTTTATTGGATACAGATTATGCGAAACATTATGGACCCTATAGGGACTCGTCCGTCTTATCGTCTTTCTACCAACAATTTTATGAAGCTTCAAATAGCTTGCCACAAGATGTCGAATACGTTGAAGCATTTGGAGCAGGTAACATTGTATTATTGTATTCTATTACCATGATGATGATGATGTTGATTTCTTTCGATCGGGTTCGGTCATGACGACTTTCGTATTTTCTACAAAATGCATTCTAGTTGAAAAACAAAAAAGAAACATTCCAAAACCGCCCCGATAATTTTTGTTTCAGCATATCCTGAAGCAGACAAAAAAGAGCTGGAAGCTATACAGAACGTGTTTTGCAAGAATCGTAATCATCCCCTATATGTTGGGAGCGTTATGTCCAATATGGGGTTTAGTAATGCCGCCACCACTGCTGCAGCTTTGACTAAGGTGACATGTCTCCTATAAATACAAATTTAAAATTATTATTAATACAAAAGCAGCTTTTAGCTGATGCGTGTTTAGTCTGTTAGCCTTTAGAATATACCTCGGCTACTATCGGGTAGAATCGGATATATTACACGTAATTTCGACATCAGAACTCGATCATCAGTACCCAAACCGGCGAAAGTTTGCGAAAAACGAAGCCCACTCTAGTATATTCTAAAAGCTAACAGAACAATTGCTGGTCCATGGTTGCTTAGCCAATGTTAATCTTAATTTAAGGTATCTAATGCTTTCGAGTTTTCAGGTTTGTCTCGCATATCAAACTGGCACAATACCTGCAAACTTGCATTACGTGACGCCGCATGATGATATACCTGCTTTGTGCGATGGGCGCATGCGTGTCGTGACGCAAAATACACATTTTGCACGGTCATATGCAGCTATAAACAACCTATCTCTCACAGGAATAAACGGACACGTACTGCTTAAAGGACAGTATAAAGCTAAGGTAAAATACTTACTTTTTATTTGCTGTGTTTAGTTTTTATTTTTATTTCTTACACTTTGGAAATTATAATTTATTTCATCTACGTCAACAACTTCCTTGGATCTGTATTTTCAGGGTTTCAAAGGGTAATTAGTTTTACAGATGACGTATTTCAGTTGCCACTATAAAAACAAATACTTATGTATTACAGAATTACAGAATGAAATAAATATTTAAGTGGGGCTTTCATACAACGAAAGTGTTGTTTATATTTTTTGTTGTTCATGAGCAGGACATGACTCGCTGTAAGTCTAAGATTCCTTACTTGATAACCGCGTCTGGAAGACAAGAGTCAGGGGTGGAACGGATCTTCGAGGACTTGAAGTCAAACCCTATTGACCCTGAAGTGAATGCTTTATTCCATGACATGCAAAAGTATCGAGTTTCCAAACACTTGGCTCGAGGATACGCTATATTGAGTAAGTTTTAAAAGAATAATTGAATGTAGTATATATACGTTCTACTGCAGGGCACAGGCCTTCTTTCAGAGACAGTGTGGGCTCAATAATTACTATGCGTGTTCACCGCGAAATGGCAATTTCAAGCGCTGAGGTATGTGAACATCGCAGGCACTTAAGTTTTCCTCAAGCTGTTTTTACTTCACCGTTAGCGATCAGTATTGCTGTTACAACTTCACAAATGTACGTAACTTAGGAAACAAAGTCATTGTTACATGCCGGATCGAACGCATGACCTACAAAAGGTGGGGCCGGCCTTCTACCGTTCCTCTACAACCGATTTATCAATCATCACATAACACTTAATAATATAAAGGCGAAAGTTTGTGCGTGTGTATGTTTGTTACTTCTTCACGTCTAAATGGCTGGAGGTAATTTTAATAAAATATTAAATGTTATGGAGTTAACTGACACCGTAGATTAACACATAGGCTAAGTTTTACTGCGGTAAAATACCTTATTCCCATGAGAAAATCGATAAACCGCGGGTAACACCACGGGGCACAGCTAGTACTAAATATATAAGAAGTTACGTCCCTGTTTCTAACGGAAATTCATGAATAACCATGTTAGTTTAATTCAATTTGTTTTGTACTGTATCTATATTGTTGTAGGTAGTTGTAAGACGCTGATTAAAAACAGTGATAATGATGGTTTTAAAATTTTTATGTGAAATTACTAGCAAAAATTATTGCACCCCTCCCACTTTTTCAAGTGAAAAAGTGGGAGGGAGGGCGGTGCATTAACTAACCGTATGGTGCTTGTGAGATTTTTGGCGGAATGCAGCAAACTAATTTTCACATAAAAATTTTAATGCTATTATGGATTTCCGCAAAGGAATGCCTAATTCCATACAATGTGATGTTTTTACGATACATAACATTTTAATTTCATAGATGGCGGTCAAAATGAAAAGACAGAATGTTTGAAACAGAAAGTGGATTACTATGACGATGGCAAAAAACCTCTATGGTTTGTCTACAGCGGTATGGGCTCTCAATGGAACGGGATGGGAAGGGAGCTTATGCGCATACCTATATTTGCAGCAGCTATTAAACGGTAAACCATATTTTATTTCCACATAAAAAAATATATTTATCGTTAGCTTCCTTAGTTCGTTGACTTACGTCTCTACGGTGTTGGCAGATGTGGATTCAGCGTTATAACTACTAGTTTATATTAATAGGCTTAGGAACATTTTTCAAGTCAATACGTGCGGAGCCAACTAACATATCCGCCGGTTTTCTCAGTATATTTTTCTTCACATTTAGCGTGTGGTATTGTTACGCGAATTCGCAATAAAATTCTTCAATCGTACCAATCCTTTTTTGCAGGTGTCAAGTAGTACTTGAACCCAAAGGCGTTGATGTCATACATATCATCACCACAGATGATAAGAAGATCTTTGAAAATATACTCAATTCTTTTGTTGGCATTTCCGCTATACAGATTGGTCTTACTGATGTTCTACTGAGTATGGGGCTTGTGCCGGACTATATAATTGGTAGGTTAAGCCAACACTGACTGCGAGGAACACCACAAATTCAAAAGAATGCAATCACGCAAAAATTATAAGCCGTATTTGGGTCATAAGCAGTTCCGGAATGAACTAGAGTTGACTTTAACACTAGTTCTTGACTTTGTTCAATAACTTTTATTTTATGATTTTTTTCTTCTATTTATATGTTTCTAAATATTAGGTTTTTTCGTGATTTCTGTAAAGTTGAGCTGGATAACATACCGACCAACCGAATAAGATTCAAAAATTTAAAAAACTAAACGAGCAAACAAAATTGCCATCAAAAAGGAAGGGCCTAGGAACGGAAAAAGTAAAGTTTTTTTTCATTATAAAAAATACAACAAACATATTTTAGGAAGCCTTGAAGATTTCACTATATAATAACTTAACAGCTATTGGTACAGTTATCAATTCATCTGTTTCCTGGATTTTGGCAATTTAGTCATTACTGACTACGAACTTTCAATGATTAATATTATGTTGCATATCGAAGTTTATGTTTATATTGTTGCGTGTATATCTGTTTGTATATGTGGATGTGTATAATGTAAGTGTGAGAGATTTAAGTAAGTGATTGTGTTGTGTGGAAGTTATTATTATTAGATAACAATAGATATTAAACCTATTTTTTCGCAGGTCACAGTATGGGTGAAATGGGGTGCGCTTACGCTGATGGGTGTGTCACAGCAGAGGAAATGATCTTAGCAGCTTACTACCGCGGAATTACATTATTCGAAACGCCTTGTGTCAAAGGAACCATGGTAGCTGTTGGGCTGGGATGGCAACAAGTAATATTGTAATTCATTATATATAACACAATACTTTGTCGTTAATTCGAATGTATTTTGAATTGCTATCTGTCTTTGTTTAGATAACACCGATGTGCCCACCAGAAGTTCAAGTTGCCTGCCATAACTCCACAGAATCCTGTACACTGTCTGGCCCATACGATATCATGCGCGACTTTGTTGACAAACTAAATGAGCAAGGAATTTTCGCCAAAGCAGTCAATAGCTCTAACTTCGCTTTTCATTCCAGTTACGTTGAAGTAGGCTGTAAGTCACAAACTATTTCATAACACACTTATAACTTTTTTTCCTGCTTACACTACAGAGCAACATGAAATCATTAGCAATATTTTAAGGAATTGTTAAAGAGGAACAACGATATTGATTTTTTGGAACTTAAGCTTTCGTAACCACCACTGCAATAATAGTAACTCAATTAATAACAATAGTAATGAATTGATTGTATTGATAATACACTTAGCAAATATTTATATTTTTAAATCTGTGAATCTCAATTTACAGCAAAGGAAGCATAGTATCGTTAAAAATCTGTACTACCTATGTAGTAAATTACTTGTAAGAAAAGAGGGAACAACTGAAAAAACAATTGTGTCAACAGGATCCTAACCAATTAAAGAAAATTTAATAAAAAACAAAACAAAACACAAAAATTAATTAATTACTTTTCTTCTGATATCATTCGTTTATTTTCATTGACACTTTCTTAAAATCTTCTGTCAATGGTTTTTTCAACTCTGATTGGAATGCCCCCTTTAAATTTTGCTAATGACTTTGATGGCACCCTGGAGAAATAGGTTTTTTTAGGTTGTGCTGGGCTGGGCTGGACGTTGTACTTTTAAGTATCCTCTCAGCCCAATGCTTACTTGCTGTTTGAGCAGCAAGTTAGCATTGGAGAGGGGAACAAAATAAAATAATGAAGAATATCAATAGCATATTTTTTTTACAGATCAAGTTTTATTAAAATATTTGGAAACGGTTATCAAAACCCCTAAACAACGGAGTCCGAAGTGGCTGTCGACGTCAGTACCGCAAGAGAAGTGGGACGAACCCACCGCCAAAATGAACTCTGCTGAATATCATGCTAACAACATGCGTGTAAGTATTTGAATAAAACTAAGCTAGGCGGGCTAAGGCACTCGAATTGTCATAAATTTTCGGTCTATACAATAATATATATAGTATATACCGAAAAAACTATAACATTAATACATAGGTAATATTATTCACAAAATGGATTTCAGATTAGTAGTTAAAATATAGGAAGATGTTTTTTGATTTGGGTTCCGTTTGCGAAATATTAAGCGCGCAAATGTTTGTTAGAGTAGGGCGTGTCGCCTTCCTTCTCCTGGCTAAACAGTTAATTATGGAAACTTAAAAAAATCAAGGTTGTTGCAGGAAGCGCTCGTGGCCTAATTGAACAGAGTGATTGGAATGAATCACTTGATTTAAAAACAACAACAGGCGCAGTCCGGTGCAGGATGGGTGACCGTCCCGTGGCTATCACTAGTGGATTTTTTTTCGAGCGCTTTGTGCTTCACCAGGCACGTTAACCCGTTGGTGCCGGCTGTCATGTAGTGGCATTCAGGAGGCTTTAGGGTGGCTTGATAACTTTTGACTGTAAGGCCCGCCACTGTCTTACAATCCTCCTCCAACCCGGACTTGGCCTCGGTAGTGGAGTATGGCCTAACCTTCCTGCGATCCAGGGAGATACCCGTACACCAGCAGTGTTGACATACAAGGGTTGATATCGAATATAGTTGCACATACAATGAACTAAATTTATTACAACTAGGCTTTACAAGTTAACAAGTAATATGCGACAACTTATAAAAGGAAAACTTCGTATCTCGTAATATCATAAAGCGGATAGGACCACGGAACTCTTCAGAGCGCATTTCCCGACATACTCTTGGCCGGTTTTTTTGATTTTATGTGATAACTATTTAAGTTATTTTATGGTTTTTAAAACAGACCTCTGTTGAAGAAGCTAAGAAAAGTGTTGTTGATAATATTTTAGGCTCCAGTATTGTTTGAAGAAGCAGCGGAAGCTATACCTGACAATGCAGTGTTGATCGAGGTTGCGCCTCATGGGTTGCTGCAGGCTATATTGAAACGCTCTTTACCCACTTGTACCAATATTGCTTTGACAAGACGGGGGCATCCTGACAATACTGTATTTCTACTAGAAGCTATTGGCGAGTGAGTACTCTCTGCGATATATCTTTTTGAGAACTCTGAGTACGTAGAGGAATGGAATTTTTTTGATTTATTGTTTAATTTCATTTCTTTTGTAATTTCACTTTATAATTATAACATGTAATGTTTTTTACAGGTTGTACTTGGCAGGTTATAATCCAGACATCAGTGTTCTATATCCAAAAGTGGAATTCCCGGTGTCGACTGAAACACGGTCTTTGTCACATATGGTCGAATGGGTACATTCTGAAAAATGGTAATTTCATTCTCACTAACATTAACTAACTCAACGTTTATATTTTGTTTATACCCCAAACCTACAGATTTTGAGAAAAAAAGCAAGCGAGTTAACCTCCTCAGTCCTGAACACATTTTTGTAGTCTTTATGAATGTAGATAGTAAATTCCTCTCTTTTTATGGCGCTTTAATAACATTTAAGTTTACTGTACAAATAAGTGATAAATTTACAAAAAAAAAAGTACATGCTGGGACCTGTTACGTACAACTACAATTCATAACTTACTATGACAATTCGATGAACATTGCAAAGTCAGTTAACCCAGAGATTAACAAGTAGATTCTGCTACTCAATGTACCTCAAATTGTCATAGTAAACTTCGAAATGTAGTTTTATAAAACTTGGCCCTGGTCGCAACATTGAATAAAATGTATATGTTACAGTCTTAGAAGTTAGAAGTCTTAAACGGTCAAAACTAGTTTTGACTGCAGAAAAAGAAAGAAAAATTCTAATATGTATCCAACAATGTCGAGTTGGTTTTTGGTCTTACATGTTCAACCTGACACGATCCTTCGCGCCCCGCTACGCTACGCGCTTTGTCGCACCTATATTATTGTTGTCACAGATTGAGTGATGCATAATTTTAGGTGTTTTTAGCATTTGGTATTTCAAATGTACTCGTAAATGTACACGATCCTTCGCGCCCCGCTACCCTACGCGCTTTATCGCACCTATATTATTGTTGTCACAGATTGAGTGATGCATCATTTTAGGTGTTTTTAGCATTTGGCATTTCAAATGTAAGCTTTGGACAAAAGTACTTTTGACTGATTTTAGCAGTCAAAACCAGTTTTGACCGTTTAAAAGATTCGACTATGACATATATAACATTTTATACTTGTTAAGTTAACATATTTGTTTAGGTATCGAAAAATACCTCTGGGCGGTTAAGTTGAAGTGAGGAATGTTTTTGTAGCTGATCCAAAGTCATTTCATTATGAAACTGCTTTCTCAAGAAACTTAATATTCAACGCCGGGAAAAATAAGCCGTCAATGAAAATTATTCATTAACGTGACTTGCAACGACCAAAGTAACTTGTAATCGTATTATGTACTGAACATCGCAATCAAGTAATGTCTTTGTTGTCGTTAGTAGCACTAAGATGGCTTCTGAGAGAGCAATTCTCATACAAACGTAGTTTTTATTTACAAACGTCATGCCGAATTGCATTGCCAGTACGTATACACTTCGAGGTTTGATCGTGCTTAGAATGGATTTTTTTTTAATTTAGTTTTTCTTTATTAGTCATGGCTGTGTCCCACTGCTGGGCAAAGGCTTTAGTTTATCAAAAGTAAATTACAACCATGAGAATAGTTTATACGGAGACTCTTATGTGGCTATAATTTATTTTTTATTCTGTTATTCCCAGTTGTAAGCACTTCAAATCTCGGTGTGTGTCCTCCAAGCGTATTCGCGAAGTTTCGTTGCGATTTGGCTAGTCGTTTGTGAATAAAAATCACACTTTATTTGTATGGGAATTGCTTCCCTCTATATGGGAATATAAATAAATACGTAACATACATATATTATACATAGTAATGTTTAAATATACTGATTAAATATGTTTAAATATAATGATATTGTAATGTCTACATACGAAAACTATTTAATATTGGAGATTTGACCCGTGAAGAGCCCTTAGCAGTGGGGACATACAAAAGGTTCATATCATATTGGAACCATACAAAAGGTTCATATCATATAGGATGGTATGAGTAAACTTGTATTCATAATAATATCTGCATTTAACCTTTCAGGAGAGTCCCTGGCCATGTCAATGTTGACAGAGTATTCGCGGCCGCGTATGACATAACATTTTCAACGTTTGATGACGAATACAGATTTTTGAAGGGTCACATAATTAACGGTAGGATCCAAAAAATATTAACGACCTTGTTTATAAAAACAAGATACCTCTACAGCGCTCCTCAGAGGCTGTTTATTTAATCTGTGGCTACGTCTCTTCCTGGTAGAATCTTCGTCACCGACTATTTCAATTGGGATTTTATCGAGTGTTTTAAGGAATCGTGTTTTTATAAATATGCCCGTAAGGTTACAAATTATTACAAAAGAAAAAAAATAGTTTAGGGACATCTTCGAAATGGGCAAACCATTGATCATCTGTTTCATACATTTCACGCCATACTAAGTGATAACTAAAGAAGATGGGTCTTATCGCTTTTAGAGACATGTAAGTCTTTTAATGTATTTTGTTTTCTGGTGTGTACAATAAAGATTTCTAATCTGAAGAACCTACCGTTCTGAAATTGCCCCCTTGGTAAAGATTGTTTGTAATGACGAATATAGCATTAAGTCCTTTTGTACACTATTTTCGAAAAGAGACTAAGCAGTCTGGTTATGGAACTCCTGGTTTACATACAATAATATTTTATCCATTTAGTTATCTATTTAGATACGTGCTAGCTAGGTAGATATCATATATTTGAATGACATAATTTGTTTATATTTCAGACGAAACAGTATTTCCAATCTCCGGTGCTCTTGTGTTTGTTTGGGATACATTAGCTATGGCTATGGATGTCAAGAGAAAAAATCTTTCGATTCAATTCAATGACGTTCACATCCACGCACAGCCGCTTCTCTTTGACGATCGACTTATGAAGTTTGGAGTTGAAATACAGAGAGGCACAGGAAAGTTTGAGGTATCTATAAACTATTAAATTGAAATTGAAATTAAAAAATGGTTTAACTATCGCAAAAAAGTAAAGTAATTAGGCCGTAAAGTATTATTATACACACATAGTTTTTACAATAGCATAACATAACATTTACATAAAGGCACATTGCTTTTGGCCCCACACTAGGATACCCTGTGACGTGAGAATTAGAAACTGCGACATCACAAACATGTAAACACCCAAGACAAGACCATTTGAAATATGGCGTCTTCTGTTTTTCCTGTAATAGTACATTATGATATAAGTGCGGTAAGTTGAAAATTACAGCCGAGGCGAAATTACTAGCCCGAGCCATCGGCGAGGGCTATAAGGAAGCAGAGGCTGTAATTTTCAAAGCGCACGTATGTCATACGACGTTTTATAACATATTTACGAGGAAATTAATAAAACTCTGACTACTTGACGACATTTTGAAATAAAAACAATACATCGAAAAGAAAAAGCGCGCGGATTTATTTTTACTTGTCAACAAATAAGCGATGCGCGCGCATCAACTTATTTTTTAGGCAAATTTACAAAAACAGCCAGTATTACTAATAAAGTAAATTAATATTTTTGTGATTTTGTTACAGATAAATGGTTGTAATTTATTGTCAAAATTAATTAAATTAAAGAATTAAATGTTTATTTGTTATATTTTATTTCCCAAAGTTAATTTTATTCATAAAATATTGAAGACTTTCTTGACATAAAACCTCTTTGCTAAGATTTTTAAGAGTATCGTTCATTTTTAGACGGAGTACCTATCTTAAAACTTTATTAAAAAAAACACGTGCCTTTTACATTACATTATCGCACAAGTACGTAATGAGATACATTACGATATTGAAATTGGTGTAATTACAACCACTTTACGAGCAAATATGTTATAAAAATATTTTATGTGACTTTTACTTCAATAACACATAATGTAATACTAAATTTCAGATAGTTAATGAGAATATCCTTGTAGCTACTGGCTATATCCAGGCCTTGAGTGATACATCTAAGGGGCTCTACACGAAGCAAGAACGAGAAAGTTATAATGAAATTATGTATACCTCGAATGATATTTACAGTATACTCCACGATAAAGGATATGGTTACAGGTAGGTAACGAAATGAGAATAACCCTTTTTTGATTACTGGCCCAAACTTGTGAAATGCCTTTATACAAAATTGTTTCAGGGACGAATTCAGAAGCATTGAAAACATAAACCACGATATGACACGTGCAACTGTTTCTTGGAATGAAAATTGGGTCACTTTAATTGATTCTGCAATTCAAATCAACGTTCTAAGACGTGGAGGTGACGTAGTAGAACGCCCTCGATTTATTCAGCAATTAAACGTTGATATAAAAATGCATAGTCTTGCATTCCAAACCACAGGAGAAGAAAACACGTCATTGGAAGCTTACCACTTCAAAGATGAGCGCATTACACGGTAAACTTATGATAAAATTACCCATTATTATGTATTATATAGGTTCATGTGTATCCATGATTTATTTATCACTAAATGCATGTGTTGTTTCAGGTGTGGTGGAGTATTATTAAACAACATTCTTTTTACAAGCATGCCTGATCGTCACCTAAATACTATTGGAGTGAAGACTCTCAAGTTTGTGCCTCATAATCAGCTTGATGTTGTGGATGTTAGTAAAGACACTTGTGTTTTTATGTATATTGCATTAGACAGCAGATAAAGCATGTTTTAATATTATGATAAAAGCGTATGATCTAGTGACATTACAGCGTGTTAAAATATGAATGGGAACCGAAACACATTACGCCACATCATATTGAAATACAAAAAAGCTGATTCCTAAACACAACAAACTGCTATAGATAGGAATATATTTTATGTAGATATTATGTCCTTAAATATCTCTAGCAAAACCTGTGTTTCAGATTTCAACGGCTTTATCTACCATGCTGCAAATGATAGCAGAGAATATAGACAGTACGCTATATGCTTTAGACGTCACAGATGAAAATATTGATACTTTCCTGTGTAAAAAAATAAAGGAAATACAACCTGAACTATCTAATATAAAACTTCGTCTGGAAAGAATCGGAAAGGATAACATATCTTCAACATTGGCAAAGGAAAGTAAAGCTCCAGACTTTATCCTGGCTGATAATCTACTTAAAGAGAATTCTACGGTCAGTGTACTATAGTATCTACTAATAAAATAGGCTTATTTACCTACAGCATTTACCTGTTTATTACAATTTCAGACCACCCAGATGATAAATGACGTGATTCCAGCTGGGACATTTGTATTAGTTCTTGAAGTGGCACGATTCTCCCAGTCAGCATATAAGGTGGTGGCATCAGCCATTACTCCCAATGGTCGCCTTGTTCTCGGTCGTTGGAAACCCAAGACTTTGGCTAAGCCCCGTAACGTTATCTCCGTGGCTTCATCCAAAGACATGTCTCAAGTAAAATCAGCTCGAGACAAACTAACAAAAAATTGTAGTCTGTGCATATTGACTCATTACCCACCGATGAAAGAATTGCAAGGTAATGCAAATGCATTGTTATATATGTTTCAACGCCTATTTCACAAATTATTTATCTTTTTCCACAAAAACTTAGTATTTTACTGTACATTTAATGTAAGCTAAAATATGTGTGGTGTTTTTTAGAACTTGTAAAACAATGGAGGAAAGAATCTGTCAAAAATGAAGTGTATTTGGCTATGGTTCCTAAAACTTCGCCCAACGGTCTACAAGCAATGGAATTGACAAACAGTATAGACTTAGTACACAACGTTTTACACCAAGTATGTACAAAGATAATTTCTACTTCAGGAAACTCTTTTCGGCACCTATTATGAGAATATAACATTATTTATTTAACAGGGCATCTGGGGTAGTTACTACTACTTACGTGAAGCGCCAACTGATTGCAAGAAAATACGTTGTGTATCATTGAATAGTGCTCAAGTTGGTGACCTCGACTCGCTGCAATGGGTAGAAGCACCAACGCCGACACCTGAAGATATTGTTGTATCGGTTAGTAACAACGATTCTTGAGATCATTCGGAGTTTTGAGCATTGATTTATAGATCTATCGATTATTATTATTTCAGGTACACTACGCCGGACTCAATCTACACGATGCCAAAAAATGCATTGGAGACGTATCTACTACGGTCAATGAAGTATCAAAACAAAATTACGGAATGGATTTTAGTGGATTGACTGCCAGGTGAACTTTACTCGACAACTAAATAAAAGTATTAGGTTTCCTGTTTCGTGGCTTTTCATTTAATTTAATGATTTACTCTAATTTAACCATACAACATAAAAAATTACAGCGGTGAGAGAGTAATTGGCGTATTGCGCGACGGGGCAGCTTCGTCGCAAGTCTCAGCTGAATCTACGCTTTTGTGGCCCGTCCCAGAGCACTGGACTCTTGAGGACGCCGCCACTGTCCCTCTGGCTTATGCACATGCCTTATACTGTCTAGTGAGTATTCAATAAACATACCTTGATACTCGAGGAAGTATGTGTGAGATATTCACATACCTCAACACTCAACGCTTGAAATCGTGAATCCGTGGAGGCTCGCTTGGTGATAACGCTATTGCAATGGGATGTGTAGGCTGCTTGCGTTATTGGGTGCTTGAATCTTTTCGCTCTCATTTTCGGCTCCATTATTACAATGTTTTTTTTATTTTTATTTTAGGGTATAAAATGTAAACTCTACAGTGGTATGAGTGTGTTGGTGCAGGGTGCATCCGGGGCTCTAGGCCAAGCTGTCATCTCCATCGCTCTTGCGAACAAATGCACAGTATTTGCAGGTGTCAGCAACATGAAGAAAAAACACTTATTACGAAAGATATTCCCAGAACTGCCTGGTAAGTTGAAGTTTTGTAATAAGTAAAAGTAAACAAAAAAGCTTTATTACATTTGTATTAACCGTACTTATTAGATTTATTTACCGGACTGTATTCACAAAATGTAAAACAGCGGGAGTCCTCAAATATGAATTTTGATTTGTTTTTAGTCTTTTTCATACGTAATTCATGCTGTCGTAATTATGTAATTCATATTTACCATAATTTTACAAGGCACCAATATTATAAATCACCAATATGCGAAGAGAATGCATACAAATTAAGTCCGCCGCACTGTCTATTTCTCTCTTTTTCTGAGAGTAGCCCATTTATGGTACGTTTAGAAGCTAATGGTGCCAACAAAAATACTTTTTGCTTACAGACAATAACATTGGAAACTCAAGACATCAGTCTTTTGGAGACATGGTGCTGTCAGCAACGGAAGGGCATGGTTGCGATATCGTTATCAGCTGCGTAAAGGGAGGTTTGAAAAATGTAAGACGAAAACCGCTTAACCGCTAGTTAATCTTGCATATGTAGGTATGCGGTTTTAGCGGAGTGGTAGAACGGCAGCCTTACATTCGGGAGATTTTCACTAAATTAATGAAAATTCTTTATTACACTAAAACACCATTTTTGATAAAGACGAGCTTAATACTAAATAGTATTTTCTCCTAGCTAAACCACGTTGATACGGTTGGAGGTTTTGGGTTGCATCTCCAAGCCTGTACCAAAGACTTTGTCTTTTAAGCTACGTAGATATGTGAACTTGTAGTAGTAATACTTGTAGTAGTAAGTAGTAATCATCACCGGTCGAGCGAACGGGAAACGAAGCAGAGGACGAGCACCAACGCGTTGGACAGACGTAATAACTAAAGCTTCGGGAAGAACCCTACAAGCAGCCATACATCTGGCGCGTAGTAGAATCAAATAAAGAGAGCTGGTGGCGGAAGCTGCCCCATAGTCACGTCCCTCAGCCATGAGGAAACGACGAAGAAGAAGGAGAAGTAGTAATACAACTCACTAACTGTGAAGGAAAACATAGTGAGAAAACAAATGTCTGAGGTGTTCCCATAAATCAACGCTTGAACTTGCCAATCCGCAGTGGGCACGCGTGGTAATTAAGCCCATAGTCTCTCTCAGAGAGAAGGCCTGTGCCCTGCATAGGCTTCTAACAACGGACGTATATAAGCAATAAGTAAATGGTTCATACCATTTTTCCGTAATAATTGTTATCATTGACATGGCAATGACATACCTACATTATAATTATTTAAGCCTTTACTTCAATAATTATAGCCTTTGCCGGACTTGGCCCCCGTGGTGGAGTATGGCCTAACCTTCCTGCGATGGAGGAAGAGACCCGTGCCCCAGCAGTGGGGACATACAAGGATGGATAATTAAGACTTTACGTACTGAGCCTAAAATACCGGTTTATTTCTAGTTCTCTTACACAAGTTAAAAATTCAATTGTTATGTACATACACTACATACTTTTATGATTTTATGAATTATCTTATCATAAAAAGTGTGCAGATTAGATCACTCTTTGTGTTTATTTCATGCGACCTAAATCTCAACTAAGATAACCTTGCAAATCATTTTGCGGAGGACTAAAATAATGCATCTGGCCTAGTATTAGGTTACCTGTGCAATCCTTTATCTTTGAAATGTTTTAACTTCTGACTTCTGTGACTTCTGAAAAACTATTTGTTCTTTTCAACTATCTCTTCTTTTATTTGACATCCAAAATGCATTTTTAGATATCTCTCAGTTGTTGCGCTGCCTGGGGTACCACGTTAGACACGCAAACAATACACTCCAAGGAAGCCTACACGTATACTATGTACCACATGACGAAGTGTCGCTCTTATATCGCGACAGATTTTTCAGCCGTATTCGAATCCGCAAATCACGCAGAGAGAAAAGTAAGTAAAATAATCTTAAAATCTTTTTTTTTGCATGCTACATCTAATGAACGTTGATGAAGCGAAGGTGATATGTCGGAATCGCGGCAAGTAGCAGTCATTGGTCTCTGCCTACCCCTCTGGGATACAGGCCTGGGGTTATGTTATGTTTTGTATTTTTTTCTTCCACACATACTTCTCGTAATAGCGCAGTACCTATGTAATTATGAGTTAGCTGTATATTGAAGATTCATTTTTATTAAAAAATTGCGTGTTTTGGTACCAGCATGTAGTAGTTCGTAACATCGATGCTCTAGTTATAAAAAAATAACGTGTTTTCTTTTACCCGGTTTAAGACCATTAGCGCGCACCGAATCATTATTGCCGGTTTATATTATTTATTGATTTTTTACTAAATTTTGCACTAAGTTTGATACTTTAAGAAAGTTGTATGTACAATAGTCCATCGAGCGAAAAGAATAATCGTGAAACAAATCGTCGAAAAGCACGTTCTCAATTATGACAGTATTTTTACGACGCAATCAGTCATATAAGTATCAACACATATTCTGTAAAATTAGCAACTTATTAGGGAACACGAAAATAAAACAAGGACAGACGAACAAACTTATAGACGGACGTATGGACGGACGGACGAACACACGGAGACAGGCAGTCTTAGTGAGCTCCAGAACAGAAAAATAAAACAGGTCATGTCTTGGATGTTTTTCAATCTTTAAAAATAAAATAATTTTCAGCAACTGCAAGTGATGATGAGCGAAGGCATAGCAAACGGATTCGTTCGTCCGCTGAGTCACGTGACGTTTGGAGCCCACGAGTCTGCTCGAGCTATGCGCCTGTTGGCTACGAGCCAACACTTTGGCCGGGTTCTCTTGCGCATTCACGGTGAATCCTTTCCTACTACCACCAAAAGGTTAGTATAAGTGGACCAGAATTCCATGAAATTCCACTCAGAAAACGAAATTCAGGGATACCCTTGCAATTCTTTAAATACCCGCTTAGATAATATAGATAGGTACCTAATTAAATATTTTCACAAAGACACGTAATACCTACAAATGATAAATTTAGACTTGACAATTGTTTTTCACCTTTTTTTTCTGAATATTACTACTACCTACATTAGTGACAAACAAAATTTGCACACATTGCCATCTTAGTGTGTACAGTAACGCAGTACTCTAAGATTGCCGTATACCCACCAACCGCTATTCATATTTTTAATTCTATTCTGTGAGCTCTTGTAACCTCCCCCTTTAGAAGTTATCTAGCTTGTGTTTATAAGTCTGTTTTATTTAAAGTCCTGTTATACATACCTATAATGTTTCAGACTAGCAGTTAACTCTGATGATAGTCATCTGGTGTTATCTGCAGCTACTGATCATGCTGTAGCCACACGCGTCGTCGACTTGCTCATCCACCGTGGTGTAATCAACATCGTACTTCATATTTTACAGAATACTGTACATGATGACGCTTTAATCAATTATAAGATTGGGTAAATATTCTATCGAGATATTATGGTAGTACATACTGTCGACACCAGATTAAACTTTACAATTTTGTTGCAAAGTCATCCGTAACGTAACTGAGTAAAGTGCACTTGTGTAAATGTTGATGTGCTGTCGACTGTACTCCTTATCATCAGTGATTTTGTCTTCTTTCAGACATTGGCAGAAGCAGGGTGCGAAAGTAAACGTAACGCTTGAAGCTTGCAATGATAAATTAAAATATGAAGACCTAATAAAAGCAAGTGTTGGCCAGCGTCCTTTTGATGGTCTTTATGCGATTGTTGACTGTACATCTGACAAAGAGGCTTACACAGCGACATCATTGCTGACAAATTTAGATGAAATTACTAGAAAACACTGTACTACAATGAGGCAAGTGTTTCTGAATAGAATTTGAATTTTTTTTTTATGATAGGGTATTTTGTGTTTGTGTAAATATAGTTCCAGGCAATGCGTTACCAGTCACTAGATGGAAAAATGACAAATCACGGGTGACTTATAATCCGCTATTTGACACGTATCAAATTTGACGCGATAAATTAATATTTCCTATAGTTTTTAACGTAAGACACCGAAATATACTGATTTTGCTAAGTAAGTATGCAGGATGGATGAAAAATTTGCAAACTAAAAAAAAATTTTCCTCGTTTAATACGTAACAGCGAAAACGCTATCCGCCATCTTGAAACCATCTAAAGTATGTAAACAAACATCTTTCAGCCAGAGCCAGTGGACATTGATTATTATAGGACTTACATCAAAGTGATCTTCACATAAATACACCCGAGTTTCAATTGATAAAGAGTCGGGGTCTCTTTTGGCAAGTTTGAGCCAAGTTTTTCGAATGTTAATTTCACTGAGTACACGAATCCACAGCTTCCCGGGGGTCTTTATTGACGTGTTTTTTCATTCTCGAACAGTGCAATAATGATAATTGCTATATTTTGGATGTAAATTCGATGAAATTATGGTTGCGTTGTTGTTATTTCACTATGCTCAGAGATCACTTACAGAAAATTGAATGTCAAACTTTGTTTACAATTTTTTGGACTTCAAACCATAGACAAAAATGACTGACAGTGTTTTTGGCTGTTTAGGAAAATGAAGTTTTAAAATATATTTTTATGTTGATTTGAGGTCCTCAAAAAATATACTAAAATATTTTTTGGTCTAATGGAAGAGTTATTTACCGTTTAAGACTTACTTGAAAAGAGAGTCCAATAGCGTATTACCCGCGTGAGAAAGCAGACTAATTAACGTCATTATTTACAATAACAACCTCTGTTTTAGAATGTTTGCTGTAGTGAGCAGTAACGCTGATATTGGACGTGATATTTGCATGAAAAGAGCTTTGGATGGGCTGCCATCACTCAAACTACAACTACCACAAATCAATAAGGTAACGAAAACTGCTTTCAACAGTCCTGCCATTGATTTTAAATCAACATCAGCACTTTGCAACGTAACGAGAGTCACTCGCACTTTTCCCTGTTCCCAACTTGTTAAATTATATTCAATGCTGGTTACTTACTTTTTATAAGACAAGTAGCAAATATCTAAATATTATGATTTGTGTTTTATTTCTAGTTTGTGTCATAACATTACTTTATTTACATCACCAGCATATCTTTACAGAATTTAAATTTGTATTTAACAGTGTATAAAAAATGCCTCCAGCAACTAATTAGTAGTGATATCACTTTTTTTAAATTTCAGTTTAGTAAGTCAAAAGCTATTGAAAAAATCCCAGATAATAAAAACTCTGTATTACTCGGAAATATTATGCCAGTTTTCGAAAATGCACTTTGTGCATCTGATCCAGTTGTTGCTGTCTACAACAAACAGTTGGAAAAGAGTTTGATCAACGAAATCTTCCAGATAGCACGTAAGTAATTACTCAAGCGATTACAAATATGTTTATGTTAATTAACGGACACATAACATAACATAACCTCACGCCTGTATCCCAGAGGAGTGGGCAGAGACCAGGGACTACCACTTGCCACGATCATGACAGATCACGTTTGCTTCATCAACGTTCATAAGTCGTTGCATGCACGCACGCCTTGGTACTTGTTACTTTCCCCTTTGCTAATACATTCCCTATTTGGTCGACGTATGTCCGCCTGGGACGTCTCTTACCGGCCCTTCCACTCACATTCGCAATATAATATTTGTTTCGACAATCTTTCTTCCTTCATCCGCTCCATATGTCCAAATCAACGCAACTTTCCTTTCTCAATTCTAGTCACTACATCCTCGTTCAGTCCTCAACGTTCTCTAATCACACTATTGCGTATACTGTCATTCAAAATCTTGGAAAGTCTCTTAAAATAACTTTTATTCCAGATCAAAAATATGAAGAAAACGATCGCATCACAATTAAAGAATTAGACCTAAAAGATGAGCAAAAGCAAGATTTCATGCAATTGCTACAAAAATATGAGTTAATTGTTTCAAGTGAATCGGTTCCTGAATTAACTATAGATCAGTGAGTAATTAAACATTAAAATACGTTTCTTCTTCTTATTTATTTATTTATTTATACGAAAACAAACAGTCTTACAAAATTACACTATTTTTATTTTTAATGCACTAACCCGTGCTAAGGAACAAATTTAAAAACCTATTTAGAGGCTAAAAATTTCACCCATGCCGGGATTCGAACCCGCAACCTCTGGCTATTCGTACCAGCGCTCTACCAATTGAGCCAATGGGCGACTCACGACATCAGTGAAATTTCGAACCTCTTTACAATATTCTCTGTATTACGTACAGGCAGCGACATCTGACTTAAGCGAATTGCATTACTTACAGCCCCGACTACCTACTTTGCAGTTAGGTTTAACATCGGAACGATATCACTGTACCCACATGATTACACTATTTTTATTTTTAATGCACTAACCCGTGCTAAGGAACAAATTTAAAAACCTATTTAGAGGCTAAAAATTTCACCCATGCCGGGATTCGAACCCGCAACCTCTGGCTATCCGTACCAGCGCTCTACCAATTGAGCCAATGGGCGACTCACGACATCAGTGAAATTTCGAACCTCTTTACAATATTCTCTGTATTACGTACAGGCAGCGACATCTGACTTAAGCAAATTGCATTACTTACAGCCCCGACTACCTACTTTGCAGTTAGGTTTAACATCGGAACGATATCACTGTACCCACATGATTACACTATTTTTATTTTTAATGCACTAACCCGTGCTAAGGAACAAATTTAAAAACCTATTTAGAGGCTAAAAATTTCACCCATGCCGGGATTCGAACCCGCAACCTCTGGCTATCCGTACCAGCGCTCTACCAATTGAGCCAATGGGTGACTCACGACATTAAACCATGCGATCCGATGTTAAACCTAACTGCAAAGTAGGTAGTCGGGGCTGTAAGTAATGCAATTTGCTTAAGTCAGATGTCGCTGCCTGTACGTAATACAGAGAATATTGTAAAGAGGTTCGAAATTTCACTGATGTTGTGAGTCGCCCATTGGCTCAATTGGTAGAGCGCTGGTACGGATAGCCAGAGGTTGCGGGTTTGAATCCCGGCATGGGTGAAATTTTTAGCCTCTAAATAGGTTTTTAAATTTGTTCCTTAGCACGGGTTAGTGCATTAAAAATAAAAATAGTGTAATCATGTGGGTACAGTGATATCATTCCGATGTTAAACCTAACTGCAAAGTAGGTAGTCGGGGCTGTAAGTAATGCAATTTGCTTAAGTCAGATGTCGCTGCCTGTACGTAATACAGAGAATATTGTAAAGAGGTTCGAAATTTCACTGATGTCGTGAGTCGCCCATTGGCTCAATTGGTAGAGCGCTGGTACGGATAGCCAGAGGTTGCGGGTTCAAATCCCGGCATGGGTGAAATTTTTAGCCTCTAAATAGGTTTTTAAATTTGTTCCTTAGCACGGGTTAGTGCATTAAAAATAAAAATAGTGTAATCATGTGGGTACAGTGATATCGTTCCGATGTTAAACCTAACTGCAAAGTAGGTAGTCGGGGCTGTAAGTAATGCAATTTGCTTAAGTCAGATGTCGCTGCCTGTACGTAATACAGAGAATATTGTAAAGAGGTTCGAAATTTCACTGATGTCGTGAGTCGCCCATTGGCTCAATTGGTAGAGCGCTGGTACGGATAGCCAGAGGTTGCGGGTTCGAATCCCGGCATGGGTGAATTTTTTAGCCTCTAAATAGGTTTTTAAAGTCTTACAAAAAACATTAACAATTGTTTTATAAAGAAATAGACCTTTAGTTTTTCGAATTTAACATTTTTGAAAAAAATAACTATATTTTTTAAATTCCTAAAAAATACATGCAAAACCTTCCTTAAAATCACCTTCTTCTAAAGCCCATACTTTATCTCTGAAAAAAGACCTGTGCCATGTAGTGGGGCGTATACAGGCTACAAAACACACTTTTTCTTCTAAGCATGTCGAAGACAAGCCATCGTGGTAAGGGGCTTGCTGATTGTTGCCCAGAGTGCGCCAGACGTACGGGCAAATTGAGTACGTCATTCGGGAAATTTCGTGTGAAATTCACTTGAAATTAAAGGACACACTTAATTATTTATTAACTTTATTTACAGGTTAAAAAAACTACAAGAGAATTTGAAACAAAATAAATCTAAAGTTACAAAAGGATTAGAAGTTTTAATCTCGAGTATCGATACCGATGAGTTGACAGCTACATCCGAGCTTATCTTCTTGCCTACTCTCGCCCAACGGTCAAAAATTGTAAGACATACCTAACATAACTTTGCTAGCATATAAAATTTTGCATAATCTTGCTAGCTACATGAGATTATTTTTGTATCTTTAATTTCAGCGTGGTGATGAATTTGATTCCAATGCGACATTTTTAGTTATGATTCCGGGCATAGATGGACAGTATACGAAATTTGAATCAGTCTGTGAAAGGCTCAAGTTGCCTGCTGCTGTTGTGCAACCTGGACTTGACCATATCCATGAAACAATCTCGGAAACCGCCAGAAGATTAGTCAAGGTAATTATCGACAATTTCTGTCAAATGTACAAATGTGGATGAATTTAAAATTTTACAGCTTTTTATATTTATTTACAGGTTATTCTGAAGAGACTTTGCCCAAGAGAAAAGTTTTATCTTCTAGGCTACTCCTTCGGCGCCCTTATTGCTTTGAAAATGGCTGCAATATTAGAGGCTCATGGTACGTAGCAGTTTTTGGCTGATTTAACTATTTCCTATATCTATGCCATTTGCAGTATAGGCACAGATCATAATTACTCATAGTTTTATTAATAGGTTAAACACTACTGTGTTTGTCGTCAGATTAATATATCCAGGTACCTGCATTCGTATTGTCTACGTTGTTTTAGCCATACTAATTTAGCTAACAATACCAAAGCTTTTTAGGTTTTGCGTTCTTTCAATAATACTTCTACTGCAGTCTCCTGTAGTAGAAATATTGATGCCGTAGGCATTCTCTTAGAAACCAAGTTTTGCGGTACCATTCGAGTAATTACCAATTTTTTTAGCACAGCCACTGTATTGAGCACGATAATACCGCCATCTTGTTTTTTGTCGTGACTAAGAGCGAGATGTCGAGAAGTTTTATCGCGTTCTATACAATGTTTACATAAATATATAAAATAAGCCGCCATTGCCTAAAAAATGTATTATCTTGACATTGTAAGTTGGCATTAAATCTAAGCATACCCCTCAGTTTCTTTATTCCATCTCGATGAGGCCTATTAGATGTCTAGGATAGGACCTGCGCGTAAAGGCACGAGAAATCACGACGGACATGAAAGAAACGAAAATTTTATGACCTTATTATCTATATACACAAGTACTTTAGTAAACTTTTTGTTGGTTTTGTCCGCAGGTTTGACGGGTGTAGTGTACTGCATAGATGCGAGCCCAGACTCTTTTCCTGTGGCTATAGAGACATGGTTCAGCGATGCAGGCATCACAACTGCGGAGGAATTGCAGAGTGCAATTGTGCAGCACACACACGTACTCTTGACCGGCAGCAAATCAGAGCGACTGACATTACAACTGCAAGAAGCAGTCACTTGGAATGACAAAATGGCAGCTGGTATTCGTGCACTACGTAACAGAATTCCGCATTCAACGCAGTACATTCGAGCTGTAATGGAAGCTGCGTACGCGAGGATCACTCAAGCACAGCAATGTGAACCCAAACAGTTTTCTCAGACTCTTCGGTCACAGATTGTCTTATTACGTAGTCACTCAAACCCCCACAACTCATCAGATCTTGGTTTGGCGCAATACTCCCAGCGTAAACCTCATGTATATGAGCTAATGGAGCACCACGCCACCGCTTTAAATGATCTGCGCTGCCCCGACATCATCAACCGACACCTCGACAAACAGGTCCTAGCTGATTTCGATAGCAAAAACCTTTGCAATACATATATTTACAATAGTTCGACACACTCGGATAACTTGTAATTTATTGAGTATATTTATATTTTTGGTGAGGATGAGGATGGATTAAAATAGAAGCAATATTTTTGTAATTTCATTGTCCCTTAATTTACTAAAACTGCAGCAGTGGGAAAGCTGGCACACAAACCAGAACATTAACAAAAAAAATCTTGCTCTGTTACTAAATAAATCGGTCTTTATTCATCAGTCAAGTTCAAAATACAGAAGTCTCTACATGAATAGGTACATAAGTACACTTATGTACCTATTCATGTAGGTATGTTATGTACATATTCACTCATAGAACAGATGCGTCATGAAAAGAAGGGAGGCTCAATTGCGGTTTTTCGTGGTTCGTGTGTCTGGCCGCACCACATTATGTTTTCCCTACTTTTGTAAAATGTTAACTAATATTTTGGCATTTAAAGCTATTACTGCCAAAATGATGGAATCACCTATCGCCTACACGTATGATTAGATGGAATCTAATCATACGTGGCAACTGATGTATTAGGATTAAGATGACTTCAGAAAACATGGTCAGAGTAGAGGTTTTTCCGCTGCCATTTTCTTCACTACACTACAGCCCGAAGGCAGCGGCTTTCGTTTTATATTATATATTAACATTCAGCAAACAGAGTGTAAATTCTTTACGTTGGAATAAAATTTATTTGATTTCATTCCATTTGATCTACCTGGGTATGAGAACAGACCACATAATGCACTGATAAACCGATAAATATAAGTACAGCTTTTTTATAGTTTAGTGGTTAATGTGGCGTTACTGGTTACTACAAAATCCTAAGCGAAAAACCTTTTTCACTTGGTCAGTTTTTTAGAACTATGACCACTACTATCATTGGTATTAAAATGCGCTATCCCTGAAACATATCAGTATAATTTACAACCACTTTTTTTAAACGTTTGCGATTTTTGTTTGTTACATTTTCCACTGGTTTTGCGGTTTTTTGCCTTTCCAAGGCTATGTAAATCTTTAGATATATCTACGCACGCATTTAATTATACCGCAATATGGCATAATATCGTAAGTAGATAGAGACAATGGCACCCCTACCTTGCAAACTTGTGTTCTATCTAGTTCCCATCTCAATTATAATAGTTTCAAGATGTGTTGGAAATTATCTGAGCTGAGGTCTCCTAAGGAGCGCTTGTGGCCTAGTTGAACCGAGTGATTCAAATCAATCACTTGAGTCAAGGTGCTTCGGGTGGCTAACTAGCGCCCACCAATGGAAAAAAATCATAACTTGTGTTTTAATACGTTTTTTAAATAAAATTGAACATGAGAAATATTAACAACCGTGGCAACTATTTTTAGAACCTATAGTCTAGAACCTCTTAAGCAACAGTAGGCGCGGTCTGGTGCTGGATGGGTGACAATCCCGTGACAACCGCTAGTGTTTTTTTTCCGAGCGCTCCGTGCTTCGCAATGCATATTAAGCCGCTGGTGCCGGCTGTCATGTAATGGCAGTCGCTCAGCCGCGAACCTTATGGGCGGCTTGATAACTTCTAACAGTAAAGCCCGCCACTGGCTTACAAGTCTCCACCAACCCGGACTTGGCCCCCGTGGTGGAGTATGGCCTAACCTTCCTGCAATGCAGGAGGAGTCGTGCCCCCAGCAGTAGAGACATAAAAGGGCTGATATCATCATCGTGAGGTCTCTTAAAACTTCAATTAGGTACTTCATAATATGTGCAGTGCAATTTGTAAATGTTATAATACTAAAGTGGGTTATGAAACATATGCAGATTTACGAACTTAGGCCGCCTATCCTAGGCTGCCTCATTGTAGCTGTGGCCATTTCGGGAAACCATGCTATTAATCATTCCCTGCACACAGGAATTACGCCCGGGAAGGCTTTGCGGTGCTTCTCGCTGGTGTAAATTGCACACTAATACAAACTTTGTATTCGACACCTATTGATTCGCTGACATTCGGACACAAAATTTCTACTTGTGCTACGGTAATTGTAACTGAATCGACAAGCAAAGTTTGTGTTGATTGTAACAGAGATATACGTATCTATGATGATCTATGATTTGTCTATCCAGGCTAGAGAGTACAGCGTCACGTGGGATAAGTGGGATAAAATTTATCTTGACCAAAAAAATGCTTTACAGGCAGTCTTACGAACAAAACATGAAACATGATAGATCTGGCTCAGAAATACGTTTCTTCAGATTAGTAACATTGCAGGGTACCAGCCTCTCCTGTCATGGCAACCCCTTAGATCTGATGCAAATCTTTTTTAAACCCACTAGGTTGGCTACCATTGAAACTACTGTCAAACATTTCTAATAGAACAGGTAACGTGAAAATATAATCGCGCGCCGATTAAACATTGTCAAAAACGAATGACGACGATAAAAAACACTGGTTGACTTTCACCCTATATACCTTTAATGTTAGCCTTCCATTATAGACAAAAATCAAACGAATTATAACAATGGCAGTTCTATCATTAGAATAAATTTATTTGTATTTCGCTTAATTCAGCTTTTATCTACGCTAATCGAAATCGTTATACGGCAAGCTATAAATAATGTTTATAATGCTTTTTGCTCGTCCTAGGATATCTGAACTCATTAATTCTACAAATATCGACCAGTATTATCAATTTCGCGACCTCGAAAGTATTTTTAAAATATATACTGACTAAAAAGAAATATACGCAGCGGACAACACCACGACCTTTATGCAAAATTGCAGAGGTTACCTCAAAATGCATCAATTAGACTTTGCTCTTTACAGTAGCGGCTTCAGAAAATTCCTTTTTAAATATCAAATTTTTACAAATTATTAAAATGGACCGACGACCTGAAAAAGATGGCTGGTGGTGTCTGGATGGCGAAAACGGGAGATCGGGTCTTGTGGCGCACCCTGGGGAGGCTTATGTCCAACAGTGGACTGCAATAGGCTGAAATGGATTAAAATTTGGTTGTTTAGAGTTTTTTTACTATGAGCTGTCGGCCCTTTACCAGTAGATATGTTTTAATGCTGCTATTAATAATGAAGCGCTTGGTAATTAAGAAGCTTAGAAAGCGGTGTTATAAAGACTAATCCCTTCCTTGCAACCGTTTTTTCTAAATAATAATGCTAGACGTAAGTAGGTAGTCGTAATTTGCGAGCGATAAACTTGAGACGTGTACAGTAGTGGACTGGTATAGCCTGAAGAAGAAACATGAGACGATCTGCGAAAAACTGCCGGCAGATACTGGATACGGCAAGCTGAAGACAGGGCGCTATGGCGTTCATTAGAGGAGCGCTATGTCCCGCAGTGGACTACATAATATAGCCTGAAGAAGAAGAAGAAACTTGAGACAGACAGCGGTGGCAGCGGAGCGGTAGAACGCCGGCTTCTCAATCGGGAGGTCATGGGTTCGAACCCCGGCATGAACATCCCTTTGACATAATTATATGATTTTGTTTTCTAAGTTACGTTATAGAAGCAATACCACGCACTAATCGTGTCGGAAAACATCGTGAGTAAACCTGAGTGTCTGAGGTGTTCGCATAACTCAGCGCTTGAAATTTAAAATCCTCGGTGTGTACGCGTGGTAATTAACCCCATACTCTCTTTCTGAGAGAAGGCTTAGGCTTGGAAGAGATCGCTCTTAGCGATAAGACCGCCAATTGTATAACATTACTTAGATTTAATAATCATGGTTGTAATATTTATCTGGTTGTGCAATAAAGAGTTCTCTCTCTCTCTCTCTCTCTTATTGCCCACAGTGAAACAGGCCTTCTCTCTAGGCTACAATGTTATAATTTGAGACGAAGAACATGATACCGTGTACCTAAACCTTATTTCACCTCTACAGCAACGAAACTTGTTTTTAAATTTTTCTGGTATCATCTATTGCGAAAATGATACCTAAGGTACATTGTGATAATATTTAAGTACTTACTTCAGTAATCTCTTATAATAAAAATTAGGGATCATTGGGATCTCATATGATTCCGTAGAGCTGGTTTATATTTAATCGCCGAGTCGTAAGAAAAGAACGCTGTATCCTTACTGTTTGCCAATGTTTTCGACACTTTAGTAACGTAATTATGTTCCTTATTTTAATTAAACAGTCGTTGGTTTTGTTGTCTCCATATTGCGTAGCAGTTGGTTTCGAATTGGGTGTCAGTAATTAAATACCCTGTATGGTACACATATGTTTAATATGCATACACGCAAAATATACTCATATAGGCATATAAAGCTAACTTTACTAAAGAGAGTTTGCCAAAGGAAAAAAAAAATGTTTTCTGTGATTTTTAATGAAAATTCAGCATTGCTTAAACACTCATGTTACAACAATAACTAACCTCGAGTCCCGAACAAATACTAGCAACTGTTAGTTACAGATTTTATCTTAGAGGCCTCTCCCATTCCGCTTTTTATTTGGATTTGGTAATTCATGTTGAGTATGGACACGTTCTGGGAGCCGATTCTCGCCTATGCGAATTGAAAGCGTACACGCAAAATATTCGAAGGATTAGACCATCGTCGCATAAAAATCAGTTTCGTGTATTCTCACAAAGTCGTATGCGTAAATGTAAATTTCGGTCGCTTTGAGGTATCATAATGTCGCACGGTAATTACCGTTCGACTTTTTATGTAGAATTCAAATCATACGCCTTGGAGTCGTTTACGAATTATTTGCTAATGAAGTAAGAATAGGCTCCCTGGACTAACCTGAAACAAATACCCTAGGAAATTTTAAATGAAATACAAGTAAAACTAGGAGCATAGTTTAGAGCGTTTTCTGCTAACTTTCGTGACCTTCGGAAGCAAACAAACTAAACCGCGCCTGCTGGTTTAATATTGTAGGTACTAACTTGCTCTAGGTTAGGTCCTTTAAGGCCTGGGGCACAGAAAGGAAATGGAACTACGACTATGGTGAAAACTCTATAACCATTTCGGAACGAACTTAATATAAATTTAACACTGTGGTGAGGACTTCCTATTATGGCGCTAAGGGGCGCTAACTAGCCCACCAATGGAATAAAAATCATAACTTGTTAAATAATACGTTTTTATCTAAAAGTGAGCATGAGTAAACTTAACAACTGTGATAATTTTTTTAGAACCTACAGTCCAGAACCTATGATCAAGAATCTAGGAGTTTAATCGATTTCAGCCAAAAACGGCCGTTTTAGCGGATAATGATTATCCTTAATCCTAAAATGTTGATACTACGTTCTACATAGACTGTAGGTATGTTGTAAAAATAGTTATCACAGATATTAAGATTTTTGATGGCTACTTTTAAAAAAAAACGTATAGTAAAACAAGTTATGATTTTCATTCCATTGGCGGCGCTAGTTAGCGCCCTTAAACACCTTAATAAATTGAGTTGTACCAAACTTAATTTATTAAGGTGTTTAAGGGCGCTACATGCATGCCTTTACTTTTATATAATTTATCAATAACAGTGACCTAAAAACTAAATACATAATATTTAATAACATTTTAAAGTATTTCAGTAATCTACGAATTTCAAGATACATATCAATTTCCTAATCCACTACATTTATCGAATTACTTTTCCAATAAATAAATAATTTTGTTATTATTATTCTTTTTTTTTTTTTATAAATAACATAACATTCATATAAATAGGATTCACATACAGTCACATACATTGCTTCTGGCAAATATTCGACCAGCTGATGTATATTTTGTAGTTGTTTCCATAGAAGTGGTGTTTATAGACTACTAGCTGACCCAGCGAACTTCGTACCGCCCAACAGTCGATTCTTTTTTTACTTTTTCTCTCCGTAAGAACCATCCTCGTACTTCAAGGAATATTCTAAAAAGGAATTAGCGATCGGTTTAGCTGCTCTCCAGATTTGCGGTTACCAACACATTCAGCGATTCATTTTTATATTATAGATTAGCATCCCCTTTTTGGTACCTGCACCCCATAGTTGAACTAAGTGGTGAACGTAAAGATTAGTAGGTTATCACATATTTATTCTAATAATAAAATCTCACGTCACAGTGTTGCTATCGAATTCCTCAAAACCCTTTGGCAGATATTTTTTTCCATCCATTTTATGCCGAACACAAAAAATAGGCTAATTAGGTAATATGGGAAAACGATGTTGTTGGGGTTATCTAGTATAAGTATAGATTAACAGCAGGGATGCTTACCCCTCTATTGAAAGAAAGCTTCTACTGGGTTGGAGGACTCAATATATATTGTTAGGGGCTGGATTGCTAAATTGACACAGTTTAGTAGTAAGTTCCTTGTTCTAATTCCTCATTTTGATTCTCATCTCCTCTGATCATCATCAAATAGAAACATCAATAAGTACCTACGTTTTCGTCAGTAATGCAGTAAATTGTAGAATTTTTTTAATATTAATTGGCTAATCCCAAAGCCTGGGGCGTTTTGTCTAAATTCATAAAAGTTCTTAACGTTCTTTCTAAATTACCACCTTGTATAAGAAGGTAACCTCAAAAAGGCGTAATGAAAGAAAAGTCGTGATTATAGTTTATATTTCGTCAATTAATGTTGCAAGAGTGTTAACATTTACGTCACATTTATATTTTTTAAATATGCAACTTTTGAATATAATATTTGGATGACAGAAGACGTGACAATTTACGTCTTTCATAAATTGCCGTTTTAAACAATTTTATATATAGTCCATTTGTTTAGGTGCCTTAAAAATTTAAACAATCTTGATACGACTTTCTATCGAAATACACACTTTATAAACCAAAGTCTTTAAACTTTAAAAATTCTATCTGAAATTTAATTTAGGTAATTTCATGAAATTCAAGTAAAATGTAAATATTTTTATTTATAAAGTGTCTATTGCAATAAAGAGTAATCAAGATTATATTTACATTTATTTAATTACCTAAATAAATGGAATATAGTTCAATTTAATTCCTCTCGTAGGTACTACCTTTATCCACCCAGCAAAGATTGTGTGTGATTTTCAAGACGTATATGAGGCACTTGAATGTATGAGGAATTCTATTAATTATGTAAAACGTGCCTTCAATTAAATCTTCAGGGAGTTTACCTCTGCGTTCAGTGGATTATAAATCACGTCTGTCATCATCATGATAATAATATGCCAAGACTCCTTGTGCCTATGATAATTATTGTCGTAGAGAGGTAATTTGAGAAACACGATGCTATCCAGAGCAATGTAGATTGACCCATTAAGTTAGTATTCATTGCATGGCATAACATTCCGTCCTAAATTACCTAGGTCAGTATGATACATTTCAATTATTGTTGCAAGCTCTTCAAGCTGAGTGCTAACCCAAGCGGTGTGAAAAGACTCTGAATATTTTAGGCTTTTAATTGAACGAAACGTTTCATAACCTGGCTAAAGGTGGCTAGCCATGTGGTTAATATTAGTCGGACGTCTGCTGTAGTGGATTCCTCCTTTACTTTGTACTCGAAATAAAATAAAAGCGGCAGAAACGTCTTCAATTTTTGTTTACAAACCGCATTGAATTGAATTTCTTAACAGCGTGTTTACCATTGCATCAAGCTAACGTTGTACAAACGTCAAAATAGTCAAATCAAACAATATATTTTCTGACGATGAAGCGATCGTGGCCTAGGCGAACCGAGTGATTGGAATCAATCACTTGGTTAAGCAAAAACAGGCGCGGTCAGGTACAGGATGGGTGAGCGTCCCGTGACTACCGCTTGTGGCATTTTTCCGAGAGCTTCCGTGATTCGCAAGGCACGTTAAGCCGTTGGTGCCAGCTGTCATATAATGGCAGTCGTTAAGCCGGGTCAGAGGCCTTATGGGCGGCTTGATAACTTCTGACAGTAAGGCCCGCCACTGATGTCTTACAATCCTCCACCAACCCGGATTTGGCCCCCGTGGTGGAGTATGGCCTAACCTTCCTGCGATGCAGGAAGAGACCCGTGCCCCAGCAGTGGGGACATACAAGGGTTGATAACGAATTGTTTCCAACATTAACCTCACATGAAGTTTTGTTGCATTTTCCGAGGTGAGATAATTAGCTGTTATATTGATGCTATTTTGCAATAGGGATGTGGACTAATGTTCGGAATGGATTTTGTTTCATAGATAGACGCTATTTAAACACGAAAAAAATAATTTCATGAAAAAATACGTCACATTTTACTAAAAAAATACTTATTTAAAACTACTTTTTAAAATTCCCGCCAAAACGTTCTAAACTAACGCGTGAGCATGATGACGTCACAGACCGATAAACAATCTCGCGCTATGAAAGTTAACCAGATATTCAGTGAATTCTTACGAATAAATAACTTTTCTGAAAGGTGTAAAAATGAATACGATGTACAAATGCTGTGCAGTACCCATGTGTAAAAGTACGTCAATAAGTACGCCGCAAAAAATGTTCATAAATGTTCCGAAAATTGCTAAAATAAGGAGAAAGTGGCTAACGCTTGCTAGAAGATGTTCAACATCATTGACATCTACAAGTACCAGCTATTTTTGTGAAGACCACTTTGATGTAGGTAAGCCAAATATTCTAAAAGTATTGTACGATAAAATTTAAATACGAGTATGTACTTAGGTACAAAATAGTTTTAGATAGGTAGTTTTGACTTTACCCACCAACCATAGGTAGGTATTTCAAACGTACTTACAATAACATTTTTACGTTTCTAAGCTCCGCTGCACAAAAATTCTTATTTCGGGCAAAATAACTTGCCACCATCAACGAATCTATCTTCGGTAAGTTAGAACTACTTCCTTTGTTGAATCCAGTCTTCATTGTTATAATATTATAATAATATCGTTGAAATTAGTTCGCCGGTGATACTTTTGACTACGTGAGCTTGTTTTGTTTAGCGGTCAGTGACGTCACCCGCGCTTTGATTGACGTTCGCAGTCACGTGATAATGGGTATTAAATAATGCAATTTAAACTATTTTTATTTATTTTATGGCAAATAAATATATTCTTAGAATGTTATTATACGTTTTTAAATACGGTCTTTAATTAAAAAAAATAACTTAACATGAATTGGTAACATGTGTCAACATCCGTATTAAGGCGAAACTAAATTAAAACTAAACGGCGGCTATTCATTCAGCCTCGGCTAACTTTCGATCAGCCAAGTCACTAAACGTTTTAGATGCTTTTTTATTGTAATAAAAAGCGGCCTTTTATTCCACTTACCGGCATGACCAATACTGAACGTGTAATCTCAGGGCATTACGATTACTTCTATATTTATTTGCCAATCAGACCGTGGCGATTTCCGTTTCTTTCATATTCAAATGCTTTGAACAAAGCCAGCACTAATAACTCAGGCCTCCACTAAATCATCCATCACATGGGGTAATCACAACCCTTCAAACCCATTGCGCAAGCTTACAAGAGAACTTTTCCCGGCGAAACACCAATGAATGATTGATTGAGATCTCCAACTTTGTTCCATGATGATGAATGAGATTAAAAATATGACGTATGATGTCCTTACTATACATACTTTGCATTGTAAGATTGTTTTTATTCACTTTGAACCAAACAAAGTTGAATTATAACACGTTTGTAAGTAGAGAAAAGTCTTTTTTTCATGTAGCCTATAGTGCAATTTCTATTTCAATTACGCACATATCTCAGCACTTGCAATTTCAAGTGCTGAGGTATGTGCGTACCTCAGATACTCAGCTTTTCACACAATGTTTTTCTTCACCGTTAGCGAGGAAAGTGTAGAAATGCAAAATTTTGTACTAAGTGGTGTGTGATAAATAATCTTCAAAAGACGTAATGCGCTCCGCGGTCCCAGGGCGCAATCCATAGAGTTAAATTTTCTACGATTCATTTTATTTTTGCTCGACGGAAACGAGAAATTTCTTTTGAAATGTGCCTTTGTGTTCGCCGCAAGCACTGTATTAGCTCTAACTTTTCGCCTTTTCTCGCGTAAATTTCACCGCGCCCCGCCTCCTCCCCATTGAAGATTGCGCGACAAATCAAATAATACATCATGTTAATTCGCTCTTGGTTATGTTTGAATATCTATAATGAAGTGTACATTTCAAATTCGGAATGAGCCCGATACTGAAACATTGTTTTCACTTGACGCATTTACGTAAAATGAAAGATAGGTTAAAATAGGTTCTGGTAGGAAGGTCCTATAAAACTTAAGTGATTCTACTCGACAATACGAATAATAAATGAATTACTAACGACTTAATTTAACAATTTATTTATTGTCATTCGCGAGCTAACATAAACTAAAGATGCAATATGAACTACTAAGAAGAACTAGGTCTGTGAAGGAAATGAACCAAATCACTTTTTCTTTTCAATAAAGTGGCACAATGAAGTTTGACACACATTGCCTATTGCACATTGCAACCATTATACGTCCCACTGTAGGGCACAGGCCTTCTCAGAGAGAGAAAGAGAGAGAGTATGGGCTTAATAATCGTAGATCGGCAATTTTAAGCGCTGAGATATGGGCCCACCTCAGACACTCAGGTTTCCTGACAATGTTTTCCCTTCACCGTAACGGAGTGGTAACGCTACTATAACTGCACAAATATAAGTAACTTGTTAAACGTACCAATGAATTTAACCCAAAACCCCCCGAGTGTAAAGCCGGCGTTCTTTCGCTCCGCTACAGCCACTCTGCATGCATCACATAAGAATATTTTGTCCGCAAAATACGGCGGCCAATACCGGGGGGGGGGGGCGAAAGAAAGTTTTTGTTTTCGAAACTACAACAGACGAGCCGACAAGCCATTACATGTTCGTTGCACAAACGTCTAAACTGACTAGAAAGCACTCCTCATCATAACCCATTATGTCCCCACCGAGGAGCACAGGTCCCTTCCCTGAGGAAGGTATAGGGTATACTCCACCACGCGGGCCAAGTCCGGATTGGTGGAGGATTACAAGACTAGTGGCTGGTCTTACTGTCAGAAGTTTTCAAGCAGCCCTAAGGCCTCTGAGTTGGCTTAACGACTGCCATCTATCGACAGCAGCCGGCACCAATTGCTTGATGTGCCTTGCGAAGTACGGCACCGCCCCGAAAAATGCCACTAGCGTTAGTCATAGACGATCACCCATCCATGCACTGAACGCGCCCTATCTTACAAATACAAAACAATTATTTCAGATTAAAGATAGCTAAAAGATAGATAGATAACATAAGATTAGCATTGAGCCCTGCACTAGGAAATCCTGTATCGCACGCGCTCGACTACGACTATCTTGCTTAACCTTCGTGATCATTTTAGATCACTGAGGCAGCCGGGGCTGCAAGCGATTCACTCTTATAATGGTTGATACGCTATATCAATTGCACAGACAAATCAAATGTTCTGTAGGGCCCCTTACGTTGTCGCTCGTGCTGAATATGGGGTTGGTAATGATCGTTTTATGGCAACTAATATAGGATTGAAAGAGCCGTTTGCGATGCCCGGGTCTGGTGCCTAATTGTGGCTACAGGTCTTTAATTAAAAGTGAAGGCGCAATAGCGTATTTTAAATTTAAACGCCTGTTTTTGTAGTTGATTTTGGCCAACCAAAGTGCTCCATTGAAAACATACTCCGTTTGTAACAAGAACAATGCAAGAGTGCCCATTTATTTAAAAATTAAATGTTTTTTATGGTATAATGAAAATATTATATTCCTTTCATAATGTAGACTTTGTCGAACTTGTTGACCGCGCAAAAGCAACGCTATGTGGGATACAGGTTCGGTTGAGTTAGGTTTATCACATTATTTACACACTTCTGGCCCGTACTGATTTTTTATCTCTATGCTCAGTTATTTTATTTTTAGGGACCGTAAAATATTAAAGCCTTCTTTTACATCGGTATATTTGGTAAATATTTACTTTTGAAATAAAGTGATGTGATTAAGATTGTGACGTAGCTAACCACGTCACCAGCCACACCACGAGCACCACGCAGGCACTGGGTGACAAGACGCCAGCGGAGCGCGGCCCGCGGCGCGGGGCGCCGCACGCAGTGACGCCAGCGGGGACTGGCGGGAGGCGCGGGGCACGGCGGCGACACGAATATAAAAGGCGCAGCGCTAACAAGACGCTCATTTGTGCGCCCTCCTCGGCCTCGAGGGGGGTCGCTCCCGATGTGGGTTTAGGGGTCTCTAGGACCAAAACCAGTCCCAAGGTGGTGTTTAGTGGGTAGGCGCACTTCTTGTGAGTCCCACATTGGCAGCACGGCCGGGTCCGTGCTGTTATGCATGAGCATTCACCACCTCCCTCCCCCGTGTCCTCCGGAGGGTGCCCTTTATAGGGTTAAAAAAAAAAAAAAAAAAAAAAACAAGACGCTCACCGTAGGTCCGGTCCTGGTGTGATTTTAAGGGGTTTCTGGTACGCTGTGGGAGTCCCGGTAGGGCTTCAGGACAGTCGGAGGGGATCCCGATCTGTAGAGGGATGAGGAACAGGCGAGGGCACATCGGCTGATCGCCGGAAGCGGTACAGGGGTCCGCCTCTGTGGGCCCATCCGAGGTCAGCCGATGCCGCTCACGAAATATCCTAGGATGCGGCATGTTGGTGGCCCGATAGTAGCCGACCTAGGACATCTCGTGTGCCCGCCTTAGCCTCTGGATGCAGGCACGTTGGGGCTACCGATGGTGGCCACACCCAGATAATAGGGAATCTTGAGAGCGGTATGTTGGGGCTCCCGATATCGGCCGCTCCAGGATCATTGAGAGTCGTAGGTACCTTTCACCAGGAATAAGTACAGCAGTTAATAATAGTGAGCAAGTCGCCCCTAGTGTCCATCAGTAGTTAAGTCGTGTGAGTGTCGGTGGTGTAATAAATAAAGACAGAGATAATACAGGGACAATGGTTAAAACCAGTGGTAGATTAAGTGAGAGACAATTTAAGTATGTAGGGTTAAGTAAATATTAGATCTGTGTGTATTAAATGGTGTCGGTTTTTGGGATCCAAGCGTAGTCATTTGTGAGTATTCCCCATAGGCATCCCTTAAAGCGCCAACCCGGGTAGTATTCCACTGGGTCGCGCATAAACCTAGCCCCTCTGGCAGAGCACCTCAAGAGGTTACAAGATATTCAAAAATATTAAATATCTTTATCACACAAATTTATTTAAAAACCTATTTAGAGGCTAAAATAATTAGCGACAAATTTATTTATTTGATCGTTAGAAATAGTAGTCTTATCATCTTAAGTATTTAATCAAATCCCAGTATCCGTGCGATAAATACTTATGCTTTTGTTTTCTAATTTTTTGATCCGGTTTTGCATAGTATCGTTTTTATTAGATTTCGTCTCGCCTACAAAATTATAACTTTGCAACAATGTTTCGCTCCTAATCTATTTTCGTGACCCTTGTCATACAGGATTAGGCTTTCATGTATTTATATACAAGTATTCGTTTCATTCAGTTTTAGTTTCACCAAACTAAACATTAAAATAGTGACATCTAAAATCAAAGTTATATTTAATTATATTTAATAGCCTATACGTTTTGCACTTATAAGATAAATTAATTATTACGAAGGATTAGATTAGATTAGATTTATACTCTTTATTGCTCATCATACCTACATTTCGAGCGTACATTAAAACCTTACTAAATGCCCAAGGATAAGCAAACAACTTCATAGATATTAAATAATGCTTCCTGTATATGATAAACGATTTATAAATTTGTTAACATGTGGACCAAATCTGAATTGGAAGGAATACTATACAAACATTTTTTAAACTAGGTATAGCGATTATCTTTGTCATTTAGAACTAATAAGGCATATTCATTTCAGTATTTTAGTTACCTACCTACCACCAAGTAAAACAACGCTGAAGAGAAAAAAACCGGTTCCCTCTATGTTGTCCGTCCGTCGGTCTGTCCGTGTGTTCAACCCTTTGACACACGGACAGACCGACGGACGATATCTTTGAAAGGACCACCAACATGGAAACTACTTTAATCCTTTAAAATATAATTTCGTTTTTAATATATACTTACATTTTTTTTTATAATTTTTTATAGTGTTACTGTCTATGAATATTTCCTACCTGATAACCTATATCGCAGTAGGACTGTTAACGTTATGCAGTGTGCCTACAAAACTCTATGCCTTTCTTCAAGTTTGCATTATACGTAGTAATAAAGCGAATTGGTCTACGCGTAAGATCCACCCATTTCAAAGGGCCGCAAGAACTCTGAAAGCTATGCATCCATTATGTGCCAACATTCCAACATTTTTGATAGCTCAAAAATGTAATTAATTGCCCAGCAAAATTTTAAGGGACAAAATTGTTTTTGTGATCAGTACGCTGAGCTTTCGGGTCGGACGTAAGCATTCCTGTACCTATTATACATAGGTTGTCTATCCGGGGAGATTTAGAAAGGTTCGTGGAAACCTCAGATCATATGATCCGAGGTGGAAACCTAGGGGGGTTCTTCTACTCATCAATATAAACTGGTTGTATAAGAAGAGCAACTCCAAAATACTGAAATAAATATCAGTTGTTTAATGCATTCGCCAGAGCAAATATCTAAAGCATAAAACAGTAGTATTTAGTATAGACTAGCATTTGTTTTTTTTATATTTTGGGTTTGGCTTTAATAAAAATTATTTGTATTGATGAGTATTACATCTAGTATACATCTCATTGGGTTGCCATTCTATCAAGGAGAGAAAGAGGGCTTAATGGGACAAAATTATTATTGGAGAATTCAACCATTCGTTAAACATATCCTCGTATTGGGCAATGAAAGAAGGAGAGAAGGAAATAAAAAGAGAGAGAGGCTAAATGGAACTAAAACGTTATTCATAAATTCATGAAAATTGAGTCGTGGAACTTCTCTGACACGAACTTCCCTTTTCCGAGCAGTAAAACGTTCTGGTTCGCTAACCGACACAAAAACTGCTTGAACTCAGCAGCAACTAAACAACACTATAGTAACAATTTACGGTTTAAACCCCACCGCTAGCAGACACTGAGTACTTTTTGTTGAAAACTCTGGATTTATTGGTTAAAATCACTGGAACTGTTTCTTGGCTGAGTGCCAGCCGGGTCCCTCAGTTTGCTGAGAATTCCACACAAACTACGTGAGATAGACGTTGCGAGCTGGTTTTTAACAGAAATATGAATGTGTACAGACCTAGATGGGACTGTTGGATTTTCAACCCCATCAAGCGCGACTTATTAAAACATTAAGCACCATCTGTAACCATGGGTGATTATCCTGTGAGTACCGCTAGTAACATTTTTCTTCGAGCGCTTCCGTGCTTCCAAAGGCACTCTAAGCCGTTGGTACCGGCTGTTATGTAATGGCAGTCTTTAAACCATGTCAGACGCCGTATGGGCGGCTTGATAACTTCTGACAGTAAGGCCCGCCACTATCTTACAATGCTCCACCAACTCGGACTTGGCCCCGATGGTGGAGTATAGCCTACACTTCCTCCGATGCAGGAAGTGGTCCGTGCCCCAGAAGTGGAGACATACAAAGGGTTGATATCATGGAGATTTCAAATAAGCTATAGCAATGTTACGGTAGTACGGTTCATAATTATGGATTCGCACAATTTCACTGCGTTACGTTATTTGTTTCGCTCTACAGTAGTTTGATTGAATTGACAGTGAAGGATGGATTTGGTAGCATGACTATTCCTTTTTTTATAGCATCAGAATTACAAACGAACGACGTGTTTTGTATCATAAATGCAAATAATTTACATAGACGAGACAAAGGAACAACCCTAAAATAGATCTTGTCGACAGTAGATCAATCTTCACATTCTTATGTAACAAGTGATTAGAGTGCACTTATGTAAAAGTTCAAGTGGTGTCGACTGTACTACATACCATTTGTACCTTTGAACTAAAGCGATGTCAGATTTTTGAACCCAACCCGAAATATGATTTCATCTTCTCCAAACCTTTACTACTCATTTTAAAAGAAGTGTCTTATCGCTTACACAAGAAGTATATTTCACAAGTCGCAACAATACCTATGTCTCTACTATGCATTATATATATTAATGGCTAAGTGGCCTGGTTCCAGCCAATGTCAATGATCGCTCCTCTCTGTGAAACTGAACTGCTCATTATGAAAACACAACATTTACATACAGGCAAATACATTGCTTCTGGTCTCACACTAGGATACCATGTGTGGTGGGAACCAGAAACAACGACATCATAAACATATAAACATACGAGAATTTTTATCCTCAGCCGGGGTTCCAACCCGGGACCTCTCGCATGGTAGGCAGATGCGCTACCGCTAAGCCACTGAGGTCGTCAATTATTATTATGAAGTGCATAATGCACTACTATAATAGTAGTTAACCTAATCCAGCAGCCACACGGAAGTGGTGCAAAAAAGTAAAAAAATTCAAAATAACGAATTTTTAAATGCAATATTATAACACGACTTTTCCTACAAAATGTATAAGTGACGGGTCGAAGCCTACACGAAAAAACGGGACGAAAGTCGCGATTTCTATACAACACGTCACGTCTTTTCCGCGCCCCCGACCTACGTCCCTTCTGTGCAGCCGCTGGCTCATTAAACCTTCTCGATTAGAAGTCAACCTTATTTACTCAATATGTGGGCAGGACTGAGACTGTTCTGACCAATCGCCTGTTACCGCTTTTAAGTAAATGAACTAGCCTAGCGTATTATCATCTTCAAACAGGCCTACAGACTCAAAGAATGTACCCTCATCTATTCTTATCTATCCTCAGCACTTATTAAAAATTCTCGCTATATGGAGATCAACGAAATCTTTTACTGAACTTTTGTTACGTACTGATATTTTACACAATCTTCCGTTTTTCTTAACATTCAACCATTTAAATGCTTTATATGTATTATGGGGAATAATATAGTCGAACAGTAAGTCACGATTGCACAAGAGGATTCGTACCACAGAGAGAGGGTTATTTTTAACTAATTATCAAGTTTTACAATAATTCAATAACGATTAATTCAGAATATAGTTGAATAAATATTCTTATAACGTTGATCTAAACACAAAGTTTTCGACAATATTTCAAGTAAGTGAAATCTGACTAATTAATAATAACTTTCTACTAAACATAGTAGAAACTGAAAAGTTATTAATTTCTTAGTCCGAAGGGCAACAGCCCTTTTAACAATTATGCTGAATTCTCTGTTAATTGTTAATGAATCCTTTGAAACTTAAAATATAGCCTGTTAATGCCGCTTCCTTCATGATAACAGAATCTACTGGATTTAATTTTACTTCCGCGATTTTCAACTTATTGCAATATTCACAAAAAGTCTAGGTCGTAAGACTAAAGGAAATTAAGATTCTCTTCAGTTCTTCACTTCTTCAGTTCTATCGAACATAACATTTGTGTGTTTGTTGTTCAACAAAAAAGTAATTTCTTACCCTCGTAGCGATCGTTAATTTTGTTGTCTCGAAACATCTGTTGTCCATGAAAAATTCGCCTTCCTAACACAATAACAAACCTGTTTATTTGCGGCAAACTTGTTGGTCAAATTTTCACCTAAAATATTAAAAAATTTTGAGATGACTAGGTAGTTACATCTCTAAATTTTGTTTCTAAAGAAGATTGCTCTCTGGCTAGTTACATATCTTGGGATTATTTCTTTCAAACAAAGTGTAGACAATGTTAATTTTATAATAATAATGCCCTTCGATACCTCGGATTGGCAATAATTCGGGCGATGAACTATGTAAACCCTCAGGCATTCAGGTTTCCTCGCGATGTTTTACTTCAGTATTATCGAGTAGTATTGCTACTGCAAATCTACAAACGTACGTAACTTGGAAATCAAAGTGATTGGTGCCTACGTGGGTCAATTACTTTGTTTAGTTTATAGTTCGAACCCACAACCTCCCGAATGAGGTTGTCGAGGTCGGGCCGGCGTTCTACTGCTCGATATCACTGCTAAATATAAATAATGTTTTATAATTAACTAGCTGTGCCCCGCGGTGTTACTAGCAGCTTATCGATTTTACCATGGAAATAAGATATTTTCCCGGAGAAAAACGTAGCCTATGTATTAACCTATGTATTAATTCAGGGTGTCAGCTAACTCCATACCAAATTTTATTAAAATTGCTCCAGCCGTTTAGACGGGAAGAAGTAACGAACATACACACTCACAAACTTTCGCCTTCAAAATATTAGTGTGATGTAATGATGTGAAGTGTGATGTGATTACGTCCCAGACACACTTCGTCTTATTTCCACCAAATAGGCGATGTATCTACCACCTAAAGGCGACAAGCACGGGAGAGTAAGGAGATCGCTGAACCGACAGTAGCGCGGTTTTGAGACCGAGCTGTCAGAGGAGGAGTCGACGTGTTCGACACAAAGTAAGAAGAAGATTAGGAAGGAGAAGATTAAAGATACCCGAAACTTCCCAAAAATCCGCTTCCTCTAGCGTAGAAGCAAATATAGCTGACTTGCGTTACGGTTGAGAGCACTTTCTTATTAATTTAGCCAAATATCCACTTAAACGTCTACGTAACTAGAGCTACTCAAAAAAAAGTAGCGTTGTGCGTCTACGTAACTATAGTTACTTCGCGGACTGCCGTCAGTAAAAACGATTTTTTTGAATGAAAACTTTCAAATAACTTCTTGAATCGGCTGTTACAATAATCTGTGGTAAATTATTCGTTCAATTGATGCTTGATTTCATAGCCAAGTCTCCGAATAAAAAAAAAGCTTCGGTGTCAAAACAAAATCAGTTCGTATCTATTACTTGAGGTGACTTCAATCTGCTTTTAAAATGTAAGTTTTCATTATTTTTCAATGTACCTTCCTGTTATAATAAATATATTTTCTGTCTTTGTGGCGCAACAAGGTAATACAAAAACGTCAAGAGTAGACGAGCTACTCACGTAGCTGTCCATTCCATCGGGTTATACATTAACGGCCAATTTCTGAATTCAGATTTTCGCCAAGTAAATAGTTTATTTTTCTAAAAGCTTAACTATTTGAACAAGGTACATCTTAATACAATAATTAAGCACAAACAAACGACAAAAATAAAAATAAAGAATACACTATATACTACATGCATCATATATCAAATTTAACACACAGTTAACTGTAGTGCTGTTTCATCTAATTTCTCAAAACAAAGTAACGGTTTACTTAAGTAATTACTCAATTAAATTCTCAATTCAGAATCCGACGATTATTACACGACTCCAAAGTGTCAAAATATAGTATTTGACGTGTATTTGACAGTACGCAGTAATTAAGCTACTACTAATAAACTGCATGCAATGGAGAACTTACGCAATCGCACCCCGTCAGACCTTTCCGGCAAAACTGCACGTCAGCTTAGCCAGTGAACAATCATAATTTCTATTCCTCGTTTGAATCTGGGTAAAGTGGATAGGCTCAACCAACTTGAGGCAGAGCACGTTCCGAGCCCCTTCGTTCGTTTCTAACATCCGAAAATATTTTATTTTCTGCATTTGATTTATAATTACGCGCTTTTAAATGAATTACGTGGGTAATTATTGTTCTGTAATCATTAGAAATCCATTCAGAAATGTACTGAAATTTGACAATACGACGTAGTGTACAATAATATAATAATAATAATGCCGTGGAGGGTATGTCTTTAGTATTTTCTTCTAAACTTTAGTTTGCCTAAACTGCCTATTGCATCATTATATAATACAATATGCAGTTTAGTCTGCCGCCGTGAAAGTGGATCTGATATGGTGTTAACGAAACAATCCAGTTTGATTTACAGTGAAATCGTGCAGCTGATATTTGCTACAATATGTGCTAATTAGCTGCATTGCGGCGTCACTATTCATTTCAAGCGGCACAAACAAACTAGCCTTTGTCTAAAAATGTCACCAGTGGAATACTAAAACTAAAGTCCTTTGTTGAAAGTTATCACTAATTTCGCATAAGCGCGGAGCATTAAGGCGCTTTGGGGTGCTGCTAACTAGCGCCACCAATGGAATAAAAATCAGAACTTGTTTTATACCACATACGTTTTATATTCTTTTTAATGCACTAAACCGTGCTAAGGACAATTTTAAAAACCTATTTAGAGGCTAAAAATTCCACCCATGCCGGGACTCGAACCCGCGACCTATGGCTAACCAGCGCTTTCTAAACTGAGCTAATGGGCGACTTACCGGCATGAGTAAAATTTCGAACCTGCAATACAATACTCTCTGTATTACGTACAGGCAGCAACATCTGGATGAAGCAATTTGCATCACTGGCAGCCCCGAGTACCTTACTTTGCAGTTTAGGTTTTACATCGGAATGATATCGCTGTACCCACATGATTATATTCTTTTTAATGCACTAACCCGTGGTAAGGACAATTTGGGTGGATTTTTAGCCTCTAAATAGGTTTTTAAAACCTAATACGTTTTACAAAAAGTCAAGGAAAAAGTATTAATTAATCTGAGACTTAAATGTTACTTTATCATTCTACTAATTTAATCAATTCTAAACTCAAATCTGTACCTAATTTCTAAAATGTTAGAGACATTAGAGTTTCTTCTTAGTAACACTAAATATAGCATGAAAAAAAATAGCACTAATGAAAAACTAATAAAAAAAAAAAATGTCGTAAAACAAAGGTGTATTTGTTGTACGACTTGTGGAAATTTTTGTTTTGGTCGGTTTTTCATTAGTGCAATATTTTTTAAAGCTAATTTTATTTTTACTCTTCCTTGTAGTTGTGTTATTTGATATATATAATGAGTACAATAAATAATAGTAAATATATTAAATAAAAAAGACTTTCTTCTATACAATTTTATTCTATAAATTGTTCAAAAAACATACTCCATTTTGTTATGTAATAATTCTATATAAGCAAGATTACAAATCCTTTTTACCATTGATTTTCAATCGCCATACTCCACGTAACTCGAGCTATTGCTCAAATATGTCTTGCAGAGATTTTTGTTGTAGAAATCGTCAAGTATCTGCTTATCCAGGTACTGATTGATAATGTTGGCGCAGCGTTGATCCTCTAAAGCGGTAGCATGATTTGCGGTAAGCTCATAAACATGTGGTTTAAGTTCTGAGTGCCGCGCTAAACACAGATCAGGAGAACTGTGAGGGTAGGACCGACAACGCATTAGGACAATCTGTGAGCGAAGTTGATAGGAATATTTGGAGTGATATTGCCGAGCTTCACATATCCGAGCATAGGTAGCCTCGAACACACCACGAGCGTACTGCATTGAGTGCGGTAAATTTTTACGCAATGCTCGCATTCCAGTTTCTACTTTCTCGCTCCAATTGCTTGCTTCTTGGAGATGTAACTTCAGTTGCTCTGACGTGTTACCAGTCATGAGTCTGTGTATGTATTGCAAAATTGCGTCCTGCAGTTCAGAAGTAGATGTAATGTTCGCTTCGCGTAACCATGACTCAAGTGCCAGCGCGTAAGTATCCGGGCTTGCATCTACGCAGAAGACCACACCTGTCAGACCTGTAAAATAACAAGCAGTGATTGATTCAATATTCATCATCTTCATAATTATCTTTCATCCCAAATCATTCCCGAGCTAGAGGTGAACTTCTGTCAGCTTAAGCCAAGGACTGGTCTCTTTGGGCGGCTGCTCCTTCTTTTAATGCGAGGAGTCCGCTCGAGGGCAGCTTTGAGTAGATGGTCGGTACATTAATATTAAGCCCATTCAAGCTGTTTAGGTACTATGGTGCACACGCCCGACAAATTTTTGTTTGCTTCCGAATCTCGCAGAACGACTCGCAGAACAGTGCATCTTTTGGACACAAGTGGACCAAATTTAGCAGAAACAATAATTCCAATCTGAGTTACAAGCACAGCTATCATCTTAACATTAATTATGAAACTTAGTACCAACCACGCTTTTCCAAAGCGCCAGCCATTTCTAAGGCAACCAAAGCACCAAAAGAGTAACCTAAAATGTAAAACTTCTGTTTTATGTACATCTTCTTGAGAATCACCTGTGAACAGAAACGTATAGATTCGTAAGTGCTTGGTGGCTAATGCAGCGGATTTTGTCTTCTACGCTAACAATTCAATTACCTTCACTAATCGCTTGGCCATTTCTGGGATTGTTTCATGAATATGATCAAGTCCAGGTTGTACTATAATAGCACTTATCTTTAGTCTATCGCACACTGATTTGAATTTTCCGTAATGCCCATCTATGCCCGGAACCATTACTAGGAAAGTTGAGTTTGGGTCAGAACCATTGCTTTCCTGGAAAATAATTAACATTGTTATAGTAACACAGCAACCTGAGCTATGTCAATCCACTATATGATAATTCTTCATTGAAATAAATAAGTTTGTAATAATACAAGTAATTATTATCACAAAAATCACTAAAAAAGTTCAGAGAAATCGGGACCGAAATCATTGTTTGCGGCATTATTATTATTGCGCTTCAACGATGTCGTAGCCTTTTGTGAATCAATCTACAACCCTGCATAAAATAATGGCCATCCTATTTATCAATCTACGTCAAATAGAAATAGCAAAACCACAAAATTTTATTTACTTTAAAGCAATTAAATAAATATATATCTAAAAAGCCCTCGCAAAAGATTAAACAATAAAATTATTGAACAAACTAAAATACTTCTTGTTTAGTCCCCTGTATTTCGATACCGTCAGTTAGTTAGACCTGAGAATTCTGCGCTTAGCCTCATAGTACCGTACAATGGTACGCTATTCATCAGATACTAGGCTTTCCTTACGATGTTTTCCTTCACAGTTAGGGAGTGAATCCGAAGCTTCAGCGGTCTACGGATGCGGGAACTCAAAATAACTTATAATCGTGGTAACAAATTCATTGCCCTTGTTTCATACGTCTACAAACTTTTTAAAAATGTAATTGAACGAAAACTTCAAACCGTATAGAACAAATTGTTGCAAAAGACAAACTAATTGACGTTTTTCAGGAATTACACAATTTAAAAGTAGCCCTACACATATATGTTTGTAGCTCAACAGGGATCTCGCACTATCTGAAAGAACATCTCCGTATTTGTATTCTTTCAGAGAGTGAAGAATTGTAAATACATTTAAAAAAGTCAAATTAAATGAAGTACTACAAAGCAAAAAAAGCAGAAACTTTACCATAGGAAATTTCTGTGCAGCAGTAGGCATGTAGACAATGTCCATAGTTGCTTGCAGCTCGTCTGTATTTACTTCGGAAAACAATAGTTCCAGACCCGTTGGTACTCTGTGTCGCAAGGCCTGGAATCTGTAGGAAACACTTTTAAACTTTGCTTATTAGGTCTAAGACTGTGTAACCATAGGTTTTGGCAGTTATTGTACTCACTCTGCTTGAGTTATATGTGGAAGCGATGTTTTTGGTAAAGCAACGTCGTATTTTTTTGTTGTTTGCAGTCCTTCGTCCTCTAAGCTCAGCTCTGCCATTGATTTGTTTTTATCTAAAAGATAATGATTATATTATTAGATCAATGAGTACAAAATGTGTACTGCTCTGTGGTGTCGGCCTAGAGAATAGCACCAACCTAATTCTTCCCGCGGGTATCATAAAAGGCGACTAAGGGACACAAACCGGGGGGTGGGCAGCAGCGCCCCCTGCAGTACAATTCCACCGAACTGCGATCCCCAACCCGCATGCCCAGCGTGGGGATTATGGGCATTAACCCCCTATGATAGCACAATGTGGCGCTCTTTAGGGGAGGGCTATGTCCAGCAGTGGACTAGTACTGCCTGACGACGAATACAAAAAGGTAATAGAGTGCGATGAAGATGCTACACTGATAGCAATACAACTCTTAAATATAATGGTGATGAATAAAGGAAACTGAATGTGGCCTTAAATATAGAAAGTACTTACTGATGATTTGCGAATTTTTTCTAGGCAAGATTTCTTTTTCTTTTATGCACAATAAAGTCACTGTTTCATTTAAACACAGAGCATTCTCTATAACCGGTATCGCGTATCGAATTACAAGCGTTTTCTTGGCTCTGGAAGTTTCTTTAATAATATCATTTGACGCATTAAACTGAAAAATAATTTCTTAAGTAATTTCACCCTTATATGTAAAGAAAAAAGTAAAACATGTTAGGAATATTACAAGCATTCACTTTTACCTTCGCAAATTTTGGAAGCTGCAACATCAAAGCAGGCAGCCCACTTAGGGTTCTTTTTATGCAGATATCTTGTCCAATATTAATGCTGTGGTTGATAATAGCAAACATCCTAGAAGTTAATCATAGTAATCATGTTATAATAATATAAACTTAGATTAAAGGAAAAGGATGGTTCTCGAAACGACTTACTTGATAACAGAACATGACTGTCTTGAAACAATATCTAAACTAGCCAACACCGACGATGTGATTCTGCTAGCCTCATTGACAATCACAAAAATACTGTCAACTGGGCTCAAACTGTTAGCAAGCTTTATTAACGCTTCAATCTTAGTTTTATCATTGAGCGTTCCCACAGTCATTTTTACATTGGCGCCAAGTTTCAGCCAATGCCTGAAATAAAAAAAAATCTTAATATCAAATCAAGAATAACGGTCGTAGATTCACTGACAACTAACTCTTACTTGTTTTTAAACGTCACCAACGCATCATCGGACCCAATTTCCTGCATTCGATGAAATACAACATTAACAGCACCTCGCTTAATGATCAAATCAATGATCTGTACAGCAATATCGTCATCCGTAGATATTATCAAATGACTGCCAGATGGCTGCAATGCTAATCTGCAATGTACAAAAGAAAGGTAAATGAAAGGTAAATGCCATTTGCTCAAAAGTTTTTATAATAATCAGTAAAAGTCCAGGCTTAAGGCTTATCAGAGAGCGATGGTGCGCAGTATGTTGAGCCTGTGGAGGGTAGATCGCGTCCGACATACGCACACTAGACACACTACGAATACTAAGTGAAATACCAAGGACCCGTAATCGATGTGGGTGTCCAGACGGCGAAACTGAAGTGGAGCTGGGCTGGTCATGTCAGTCGAATGCACCCGAATAAGTGGGCGCCACCGAGTGGGTCCACACGACGGAGGTCGAAATTGAGGCCAGCCTAGAAGACGGTGGAGAGATTATCTCGACCAACATATGCCGGAGTGATGTGAGGTGGCCCAAGACAGAAAACTTTGGACTGAATTGGTGGTGGCCTTTGCCCAGCAGTGAGACACAAACATAGAGGCTGCGTAAAAAAAAGACAAACCTCTTAGTAGCAAGCAACGCTTCACCATGAATGCGCAAAAGTGCTCGACCGAAATGTTGGCTGTAGGCCATCAACCGAATAGCCTTTTCAGCCTCATGGGCTCCATACGTTACGTGACTTAGTGGGCGAACAAACCCACGTGCTATACCTTCGCTGACCATCATTTGTAATTCCTGAAATAATAAATTAATGGTGATCTTTTTGAGTTTTTAGTATGTTTGTATGTTCTTCTAATATGTTTACGCCGGCGCCGTCTGACTGTCCGTCAGATGAAGGGTTTTCCCTTTCAATAAGTGAATCTGTTTCCAAAGAATTTTACAAGTAATACAAAAATTAAAGTAAGGTCCGTTTCCCACGCGAGCAACGTGATTTTCTTTTTGTTTTTTATTTGCTCTGTCATAAAAATAATAACACATACAACTTGGTGTGATTATTGTGCAGCCTCTAATAAGAAATAATAAAAACTGGGCAACTGTAAGTCGGACTCCGCAACGGGTCCCGAACTGAATGAAAGAAAACATATTTTTGGTGAGTCCTAAATGGTCCTGACCTTGAAAATAAGAATGTAAATCTGTTGTTATTTTCAAGGTCAGGACTGAGGAGGCTATAATTTGAAAACCGCGTCAGACTTATCCGGCTATATTTCTTTAAAATGACCTACTTACTTTTCTTTCATCGTGATTATCAGCATCGAATACAGAACTGAAGTCAGCGGCCACGTAGGATCGACAAGCGGTCATACTGTACATTCTGTAGGTATATGCCTTCTTAGAATGTATAATTTGGGGGTCCACTGTAGTTCCCGAAGCGGCACAGCAATTGAGTGATATCTAAGAAAGTTTCAAAGAAATAGTAAATTTCCTTAATTGCTGAGTCAGCAACATGGTCCACAAGAGATTACTGTGAATCTGTTTTTTTTCAAAGTACACATTAAAATTTGATCGACTTTTAAGCGTTCCGTACTAATAATTTTAGGCGTCAACATATAAAACTAATGGTTTCAAATTATGAAATTTAATGCTTGAATGCTGCCTAACTCATAAGCTATGATCATATGATAGTAATTTATTTACATTTTTCAAGTCTCCCTTTACGCAGCTAATAACGATATCGCAACCCTTTCCATCCGTTGCTGTCATCACCATATCTCCGAATGACACATTTCTTGAACTTCCAATGTAGTTAGCTGTAACGGTAAAACAACATGATCATAACGGCAATTAAATCTACACTTTTTTATGTAGCTTATAAACGTCCCACTGCCAGTGACAGGCCTTCTCTCAGAGAGAGAGAGAGAGAGAGAGAGTATAGGCCTAATTACCACGCGTGCCCACCGGGAATCTACACAAAGTACTATTGTACGGAGCTTTAGTTGAAGTTTGGATATATAGGAGGTAATTTCCCAAACTATTTGACCAATCTCAAACAATCTTCAGACACAGTGCAGATAGTTTGTGGCTACGTCTTCCTTTTACCACAGACTATTCCTTCTGCCGCTGAGGAGTGCCTGTAGAGGGCCTTAGAAATCGTGTTTTTGTTTTAAAGTATACAATGTACATATTTTTTATAAGCTAGATCTTACATATCGTCACTAAAACCCGTGCGGGCTGAGCCACGGGCCCAGTCAGTTAACTATTCAAGCAATGTTTAGTAAAAACATACCAGGTAAACCAGGAAAGACTTTTCTTAGCAGCTGTTTCTTCTTCATAGTGCTGACGGCTGCGAAGACAGTGCAGTTATGGGCAAGAGCGATCGTGATCACAGCTTGACCTAACCCACCAGCGGCGCCGTGAACAAAAACACTCATGCCACGACGGAGACTGCATTTGAGAACCTGAAACCAATACAACCCATCGATTTGTTGGCCTGAAAACCTAGATCAAGGCTTCCCAAACTGTGCAACGCAACACAGATTATTATAGTTATTAGGTCCATCAGCCAAGGGCATGACATATAACCGCATGAGGTTTCTAGTGAGTGTCCGAATGTGCGTTCAGCCCTATGTGTGTTAATTTAACCCTCAGCTTTCCTCAGGACTTTTTTCTCTTCATCTATCAATCCTCTCACTAATTCTCATTCTAACTTGTAATTATCTTTTATTAAAGTGCTTACGAGCAAGTAGAAAGCGTGTGCATATGCCAAAGGAACGGTAGCAGCTTCTTCAAGAGTCCAGTGATTCGGGACAGGCCACAGCAGTGATGGTTTAGCCATTAATTTACTTGATGCTGCTCCTTCACGTACGACACCCATTACTCGTTCACCACTGGAAAACATATTAAACTAACATGTAAGAACTCTGTTGACATTTTGATACTATAAAGTTTACCTCTTTCTTAGTCTACCTGGCGGTCAAACCACTAAAGTCCATCCCGTAACGGAGGCTTGCTACTTCTTTAGGCGTATACTTCGAATCACCAATAGCTTTTGTTGCATCGTACAAGCTGAGTCCAGCATAGTGGACCTAAGAGAAAACAGAACATGATTAGGATCACTCTGTACTGGGTGCTACCTAACTTATTATTACTATTTAACCGATATAAATCGAATCGATTCGAACCGATTTAAAAAAAAGATGGATAAATAATCCGACGCGTATAATTACCTTTTAATTAAAGCGTAGGTACGTTTCAATAATCTCAAACAGACACCAGTACCTTCACAGATATAGGTGCATTAAACTAAGCATTTCATTACTTAACTACGCTTACCGATATACAATCATTAGCAATAGGTGGTTCCGGTTCTTCCGTCCAGTGGAGGGAGTCCAATTTGCCAATTTGTCCACTGGCCAGTGTAACATTACTTAAATTCCTGTTCTGAATCGGCTCACCGCGATTGAAGTAGTAGCCACCCCATAAGCCCTGTTACAAAGCTTTTGTTATTGGATTTTTTGGGTTATTAATATTTTGGTTAAGACTTTACACCTACATCATAAAAAACGCTGTAAGCTAACTCAACATCTGGTAAATCTTCTACTTGTAGATCTTTGGATGGTGGCATCATAACCATGTAAACTTCATAGCTTTCAGTGTCTTTCCTCCATTGTTTGACAATTTCTGAAAAGGGAGAAGTTTAACTGTAATCAAGCCATATTGAAAGATGGGCTTCTTGCTACTATCGCTATAGTTTATAATAGCGTCCCACTCAATTTACCTTTCAGTTCACGTATCGGCGGGTAATGTGTTACAATGCACAGACGACTGTTTGTTAATGAAGTACTCCTTGTTAAATTCAGGAGTGGCAAATCTTTGGTTGAAGTCACAGATATTACATTAAGGTGCTCAGTAACAGCCTGAGGTGTCCAGCGGCCAAGTACGAGGCGACCGTTGGGCGTAGCAGCCGATGCTACAACCTTATACATTGATTGGGAAACATTTCCTTTCTCCAGAACTAGTATGAACGTCTCCGATTTGATTGCGTGGGATAGCTTCTCATTTATCTGAAAACATATCATTTGAGTAGTTTATTTCGTTCGACTAAAGAACAGATATATTGTAGCCAACAGTTATAATGTTGGGCGATGGTTGCTGCCACAGAGCATACAGGGTAGTTCAGAAGGATCCGGTGAAAATTTAGGGGTTTATTATACTCAGCAGATTTTACTATAAGAGTAACCCTGAATTCAGGATATTTTATAATTTGCTCTACTGAATATTTCTTACATTGGTGGTATGTTTTTAATAATATTTAAGAGTTAAAGAGAGGATAATGTTTATTTGCACATGAAATGAAAAATATAAGAACAAATATTCAAAATAAGATCCATGCTAAAATTCTATTTAATTTCAATTCACACTTTTAAAATGATTTCGATCCATAAAATAATTTACAATGTTAAAAGAAAAAGGAAGTTTGTGTCATATACAATTATTATGCTTATTTATGGTAAGATATTCTTAGGCTAAGTCAATTTAATAATATAAAAATATGAAATAAAATTTAAAAACCAATTATAAAATTGCTGTAAATGTACATTGCTAATGTCAGTATTAAATGGGTTTCTATTTTTTTTTTATTATTATTTTTTTCTCTTTTCTTGTCTTTTCTGTTCTTATTATTTTCCTTTTCTTTCTTAATCCGTTTTTTTTTTTTTCGTTTCATTTGAAACAAATTTCAATTATATGCTTTGCTTTGCTTATTTACATTAGGCTACATTTTAGGGCTCCCACACACAGGCTAGATCCGTGACGTGCGGAACTTGATATATTGAATCTGATTAAAAAGTTTTTAAATATTGAAACGGCCAGACTAAAAACAAATACTGGACAGTGCTCTTTGAACTTGCAAATTTGCTTGCTTGCTTTGACAATAAATGGTATGAAATAGTAGATTGTGTGACAAGGGAGCAAAATAATATTTTTAATACAGTTGCTCAAAAAGTGGCGTATTACAGGGACGTACAGCGCGCGGGAAGTGGGATATTACACACTCCACTCGTGCTTTTTTTTTACATTTCCCGCACTCGTGCGTTTTCTTTCCCAACTGTCAAAATAATGTCTATTAAAAAGAAAAACCAACCATGATGTTTTTACAAAAGAAATACATAGAAGTTTTTATGAGCTACTAATTTGTTTCAATATCAGATTTAATGATTTGATTGAATGAGTTAAGTTAGGTTTCATTTCATTTCATCTCATTCATTATTATTCATTAATATTATTAATTATTAGGTATATAATTAATTATTCCCTCGGGCGACGTACCTAGCCACCATGTAATGTTACGCCCTCGACGTAAATAGTATATTTCATTACAAGTGCGGAAAGGCTGTCATTGCAAAGAGTTCCGACAAATGTCTACAGGTTGAAAGTCGGAAAAAGTTGCAATGACGGTTCCGCACGTGTACTGAACGACTATTTTTAATACAGTTGCAAAAAAAAGCAATTTAATAAAAAAAAATATTTGGAAAATGGCGCCAACCGTAAAAAAATAGAAGCAGAGATTTTTTTTCTTCACCCATTCTAGTAGGCAAAGGGAACTATGCCCATATAGCCAAGTCTTCAGTAGATTTTTTTTATTGATATGAAATGAAAATGAAATTTAATGAGAGGAAATGAAATCAAACCTTACCTAACTCATTGAATCAAATCATTAAATCTGATATTGAAACAAATTAGTAGCTTCTTTTTAGAAATATAAGTATTTGCATGAATCATAAAACTTCTATGAATTTTTTTGGTAAAAACTTCATGGTTGGTTTTTTTTAATAGACATTATTTTGACAGTTGGGAAAGAGAACGCACTAGTGCAGGAAAGGTAAAAAAATGCACGAGTGTGTAATAGCCCACATATCGCACGCTATACGTCCCTGCAACACGCCACTTTCTGAGCAACTGTATTAAAAAAATATTTGCTCTCGAGTCATATACTCTACTTTTCACACTCTAAGACTTAATTAAAACTGTTTTTACACGGATTTATGCTCGTTTATTACATTTTTACAATTTTCCAACGTTTCGGCACTTTTTCAGGTGCCGTGGTCCCGGTCATCCGGGACTGTCCGAGTCTACTGCTCGTATTAACCTTAGAAAATACTATACTCTAAGACTTTTCATTACCTTCCTATGAGAAAATATTTCTCCCGGATTTCCCTGTTTACTAAGTTTTGTACGACGTTAGCTAGCTAGCTACTATTGGAATTGTTTTAGGAGTTAATGCATTGTCACTTTCCGTAGCGTAGCTTAGCGTGAAACTCATTATTTTAGCAAAATACATAAATGTACCGATATTACAAGAACAGAGACGTAAATTCCCGCGCTTTGGTTTTTTTTCACGCTAGTATTGTGTCGGTCATGTACGAAGTACGATTAAGATACGTTACCATGCAATGAACGAAAGGAAACGTTTCCCAGTGATAATCGGACATTCGGTCTATTCGTTCATTGCTCTCGCGATCACGGATTGGCTGAATTAATAAATGAACCAGACCGGGAGACCGAATATGGCCGAGAGCGAACGAACGCTGCATGAGAGTGTGGTGATTGAACTGAACGGAGCGAAATTGTTTCGATCGGTCTCCCTTCAGCCGGTCGGTCTTTTCCGAACTTTAGAAGTAGGTCGTATATCGTAACAATAAAGATTGTTTTTACTTGTTTCGTTTTTTGTTTCATTCATTGTGTCAATCCTGCTGGTTCGCGCGCTAATCCAAGTAGGTACTTTTGTAAAAGTAATACTGTTTTGTTTTCCTGATGTTAGTTTCTCTAACGAATATAACATAATATTTTCACTGTGTATTATAGTGAATTATTGGTGAAGGAGATTTTTTCGTTTCTTGCGCTTTGGGACGCTTATTTCTGTGGTAGTAATCTTGTTCTACGAGCTACTTTTGTTCTTTGCAAATAACAAAAGTAGCTTACGAAAATCTAGATGGTAATAATTATTTCATTGTACGTAGGAAAAAAAACTACTAAAACTACTCGAACTAAAAATATTTTTTGATTGATTTTTATCATAGTACTTATATAATGGTGGCACGGCAACATTAAAAATATTAATCATAAATTAATGGTCCTGTAAAAATTAAGATATAAAAAAAGCATATTTTATGGCTGAAAGGTCAAAACGTAAACGTTGAGATGGTTCTACTATGAGGTCCTAATAGTCCTAATAGTACTAATATACCGTACTAGTACATTGTCTCAAATGTAACAGTACGGAGCGATCTTTAAGATGTCCGAGCAGGCCCAATACTAGTCACGCTTCTCGCGCCATGCAGCCAACACGTACCAGCCAGTTATACACACAGATCTATATATACATACAATTTGCGTTCAATTTCTATGAATGATATTATTTCAAATTCAAATCTCATTTCTGCCTCCTAAAAAGTTCTTATCAGAAAAGACCTATTTTGCTGCCACTTACAAAGTTAGTGTCGCTTCGAATAGAAGGGATAAAAGGTTAGGCGGATGTAGGCGACCGAAGTTCATCGTGCGTTCACTAAAAATATACAAAAGATTGACGCTATTCAGGGAAAAATAACATTAGCAATGAAACAACAAAGTATTTATTGCTATGGTATTAATTACCCAGTAAGATCACAGTTAGTATAACTCTGAGTGTTTACTTTACGTTGCTCTTATACTAAAGGTGGTTTGTATTGATTATTAGAATTACTCCCGTAACTTTTGCTGTAGGTAGCGACTGATATTATACCCTTTGTTATGTACCCACTGCTGAGGCACGGGTCTCTTCCTGCACCGCAGGAAGGTTAGGCCATACTCCACCACGGGAGCCAAGTCTGGGTTGGTGGAGGATTGTAAGACAGTATCTGGCCTTACTGTCAGAAGTTATCAATCCACCCGTAAGGTCTCCCGTAAGGCCCAAGTGATAGAATCCAATCACTTGGTTCCACTAGGCCACGAGCACTTCATATTAGCAACTAAGTAAGAATAATTGGAAACCATCTAGAATAGTTTCAGTATTCAATCAATAAATATCAATTATAAATGAATTTAGACTAAATTTACTTAAAATATTCATAATACATAGACTACAGATCTCGATTTTTTGTCAGATATAAACTAGTAAAATTATATTTACCAAAAAGTTATCTATCAAAGTTAAATCAATACTGTGATTTTCTGTTTTCGTTCCATTAATATCATTTCTGAACAAAAGTTTTATATCCACACCTATAGCAGAAAGTTCAGGTTGCAGTTTTGTAATACAGCTACTCAAAAGGGAGCCATTTCTTTTATCAGTGATATCTAAGACTGATAATGTATTGCCTTTATTTTCCTTCACAATTTGTAAAATTATGAAAAGGGCCGTTGCCACCTGCAAAAAAATTAAGTGATGCAATTTGCTTAAGCTAGATCTCGCTGCCTGTACGTAATACAGAGAATAGTGTAAAGAGGTTCGCAATTTCACTGATGCCGTGAGTCGCCCATTGGCTCAATTGGTAGAGCGCTATCACGGATAGCCAGAGGTTGCGGGTTCGAATCCCGGCATGGGTGAAATTTTTAGCCTCTAAACAGGTTTTTAAAAAAATTAAGGTCAACTTAAGTCTTTGTAGCAATAAATACAACCCAAAAATAAAGTCACTTATATCCAGTAACTTACATCAACAACATATGTCTGATGAAACGGCACAAACTTCAATGTCTTCAGTATCAACGCCTTTCGTTCACTAACAGGAATGCTCGAAAAGAGCATGTTCCGCAATACAATACCACCACAACTGGAATAAAGCTGCCATTTAGACAAGTGAATTTATTTTTGTTACTTTCAATGGATATGATAAAGCAAATTAGTTGAATAAAAGAGAAATGTCTAAAGAAAACTATAAAAAAATCATAGTTGTGGAATTAAGGGTAACTACATACCATGATTGTAATTTTTTATTTGCTTCGAAGCTGAGCTTATTCAAAGTTATATTTTGAACGATTCTAATCGCACGTAATCAATTGATAGAGCGTTGGCACGGATAGCCAGAGGTTGCGGGTTCGAATCCCGGCATGGGTGAAATTTTTAGCCTCTAAATAGGTTTTTAGATTCTAATCGCGACAGGAATATTATGTAAACCTGAACCCCTACTTGTTGGAAACGTTATGTTTGCCTAGTAAATGAACGCAATCACACATAACATAACCTCACGTCTGTATCCCAGAGGGGTCGACCAGAGACCAGGGACTGCCACTTGCCACGATCCTGACAGATCACCTTTGCTTCATCAACGTTCATAAGTCGTTGCATGCACGCACGCCAGTTCCAGATATACTTATAAACGCGATTCAATCCGTTAAATGTATTACTACGTAAGGTACTACGTAGGTACCTTTAAAAAACCTACTTAGAGCTTAAAAATTACACTTACAAAATTACTTTGAAGTTAGGTTTTACATCGGAATGATATCGCTGTACCCACATGATTATATTCTTTATACCTTGTTTATCCCTGTTATAACATCATACCTACCGTTTTTTACTTACGTATACGCTTACCGAGTTAAGTTCTTATCTTCATAGCAATAGGCTTCCAAATGATTTGTCCCATGTGTTGATGTTTGCACTGCGCTTTTATGCTGTTTTAGGTCTATGTTCAGTTGTTGAATAAAACGCGGTAACTGAATCATGTCTCCTTCTGCTCTTAAAATATTCATTTGAATCACAGCGTCAACTAATGTCACCCAATTATCATTCCACGAAACTATCGCACGGGAGAAGTTGGAATTTCCTTGTTGAATACTTCTGAATTCTCCTCTGAAATTAATATTTAATCGGTAGTTTTACTTTTCCACTTTTAGTACTTATATAGTCTTTTTAAGCTGTTGTTTACATTCTGTACAATGTACAGTGCACATACCTGTAACCAAATCCTCTGTCGTAAAATATCCTGTACACTTCACTGGAGCTGTAGACCATTTCATCTTTCTGAATAATATGGTCTACGTTTGAAGAAATTATTGTGACTTCATCAGCATGTTCAATATAGCCAGTAACTACCAAAACATTCTCATGTATTACCTAAAATACGAAACATAATTTGTGAAGATTTTTGGTCGACAATTAAAATATTAATTTAACAGTTCGAAACATTACACTGCAGCAGCAATGGGTTAGTAATTTGCATTTGTTTGTTGCTCTAGACCGTTGGATCAGTTGCATTCTATTTTGTAAAATAATAAAAAAATAATAGGGGAAGAAATATTGGAGAAAAATATTAGTTTGGCTTTCAAAGTTTTCCGAACGATGTCTTACTTACCTTAAAATAATGTTTGTAGGTACTCGTACCTATTGAAAATTATGTGAAACTAGTCAGTACGTAGATCTATTCGTTTAACATAAGATACAATTTATATTACCATTTAAAAGACTGTTTGTTTCCTTGTCTAAAGATAAAATATTAAAAATGTATATATTAATGAGAGAAGAAAATATAAAGATTAAGTACGTACCTCAAAGCGTCCAGTTCCTCTTTGTATTTCAACACCAATTTTTAAAACACGTTCATCACAGACTGGCAACTGGGTATGAATATGAACATCGTGAAATTTTACTGAAAGTTTTTTCCTCGGCACCTCAAGAGCCATTGATAGCGTGTCCCAAACAAGTACTAAAGCAGCGGAGATTGGGTATATAGTTTCATCTGAAACATAAACTTTGTAAAATACGCCACGACCACTGCACCAGAACTAAATAAGCACTACAATATTTGGTAGAATTTTGTGTCTTCAAATTATACACTGGAGATTATCTTATCCTAAACCAAGTAGTACAATTTTTTGAGGCTGTGCATATGATATATAAATAAATAAAAATATGTTTACTTCTTATAAGAATAATATTACAATGTGGTCGATGGCGACTCCTACACTAGGCGCAGGCTGTATCGCGGGAGACGGGTAAAGAAGGTAAGCAATTCATAGTTAGCACAGGTTGACAGAACGAGACAAGCAATTTACGAGCGCAGGCAGAAACCGTGCTACTTATGGACTCTCAAGCTTCCAAACTAGGAAGAGCCTGTGTCATTGGCAGCGGCTGTTTATTTTAAAGGAATATCTTTGCAAGTGTTTGACATATAAAAGAATTAACTAAAAACAACTGCATTAACGCGAATAATCTCAAATGACTTAATTACTGTGTCATACAGGGAATGGGCAGGCTATCTATATGCTGTAGACAAGATAAAAGATGGGGCTTATAAAGAGTTAGTGCTTACTTGTCACTTTCGCTAATTCGTCCCTATCGTCACAGCTCACGACATCTTCGTTCTTGCAGTTTCGATTTCGATATTCACTATCACTGCATTTTCGTAGAACCGGTTTCGAGTGTATATGATACCGTGTGACTGTGGCAAATGCTATAGGTGAGACACAGCGAAATATCTCGGTCAGAATTTCGGAGCACATACGCTGTATGAAAAACCGAAAAATCTATGGCTCCACGCGTTGACCCAGGACACACGTCACTTTATCCGCTTTGATAAGGCACAAGTATTGTCCAAAGACAAGTTTTATGTGCCACGAAAAATGCGCGAGGCTATTGAAATAAGCCGCCATCCGAATTTCAATAGAGACAGTGGATGGGCTTTTCCGCCGGCCTGGAAACCGGTTCAACGAAAGTGCAGTGATAGTGAATATCGAAATCGACACTGCAAGAACGAAGATGTCGTGAGCTGAGTCTGTGTCATCAGTGACATTGACGACGGGAAAGCAGTAGGCACTGCGGCGCAAGCCAGCGGGAATCCCCCGCAGCCAGTGTCGGCACCCGCCCCACCTATCTCGGCGCGGGCGCGCCGCGCGCTTGCCCGTAGTGTGAGACGAGCAACCGACGACGCGAGCTCCGTCTCTGCTCACCATAATTAAGCTTTACAAATCGGAGCGAAACCTGGTCGTACTTTTCCGATTTAACAACACCCGTAAGTAGATCCGGACTAAAAGTCTACAAGTCTACAGTTTGGTATCTACTTTTATGATTGATGACATTTTTGAGGAACATGGACGTACAGATATCTGGGATTGCTTATTAAAATTATCTCTCATTAATACACTAAGAAACAATAAACGCATTCAATAATGTCTTATTTATTTTCTTTTGGCTTTAAAATAAATAAATTATAACTCAGTTTTTTGGCATAAAATCCTCGAATCATAAGTGGTGTTTTTAGTCATACTCATAACACTCAAATTAATTACCCTCATCAGAGCTTGACTGCACGACATAAAACAACAATTTACGAAGCAGGTAAAGTGACGAATTAGGGATATTGAAAGGTTAAAGATTTTAAAAACCCCATTTAGAGGTTAAAAATTCCACCCAGGTTAAAGATTTTAAAAAAAATTACGAATCGGGAAATTGACGAATTAACTATAGTGACGAATTAGCGAAAGTGACAAGTATGACACTAATGCCCGATTTCACCAACAATCCCTATTGGTAACTAATAGGACACCTATCCCTTTTTAAGGGCTACCTAACGGTAGTTTCGCTTTCACCAACGGTAAAGCGTCACTTACGCCGCTAGGGGAACCCCTAAATTTAGGAGGCCGATTATTGAGCCCCTAGCCTTAGGTGACAGTTTCTTTGCCGTCTAAAATGAACAATTTGTTAGATTTTATTGGTGACTTTGAAGATCTGGACTTCTTGTCGAACCCAAGGCTTCCTCGGCGGCCTCGCATTTATGTAAGGCTCGATTTCTTTGCAAAGTACGACGACGTGGATTTTGTTAAGCGTTATACGAGGGGAGGTCCAAAAGTCCGCGGAATGAAAGTAAAGGAGAGGGGGTATGTTAACTCGCGTAGTGTCATTCTGATTATCAACTCATTACGATTATACAAAGACAAATTTCATCCTTCTTACTTCATTAATCAAAGAGCTATCGTGCTGAGAACAAGAAAATCCGGAGGTAATCTGCAAAAATGGAGCAAATTGAACATCGTGCCCTTATCAAGTTCCTCACCAAACAAAAAGAACTCCGAAAATCATAATGAAAGTAATGTGAGCCGTGTATGGGGACCAATGGACTTTTCAAACAAGGAAGAGATTCAATAGAAGATGACCCTCGCCCGGGACGCCCTATTGACGCCACCACATCGGATATCGTCGAGAAAATCGAAAAACTTGTACTGGAAGATGCCCGGTTGAAAAAGAAACAAACTGAATTAACTGGAGTTTCAGAAACCACAATTTTGAGGATACTCGATGACCACCTTCGTATGACAAAAGTCAGTGCAAGATGGGTGCCGAGAATGCTTACGCCAATTCAAAGACAGCAACAAAGTCGATGCGTCGAAGCACTTTTTGGAGGTCTGTGGCGAAGAACCAAGCGGTGTTTTGGCCCGAATTGTCACTGGAGATGAAACTTGGGTTCATCATTATGAAGCCGAGTTAAAGCAAGAGTCGATGCAGTGGCATAAAAAGGGTACACCTTCCCCTAATAAGTTTAAGGTGTCAGAATCAGTGGGCAAAATTATGGTGACGGTGTTTTGGAACTCTGAAGGAGTTTTGTTGAAAAAGGTGTCAACATAACCGGAGAATATTATGCTTCACTACTAGAAAAACTGAAGGCAGCGATCAAAGAAAAAAGAAGAGGAAAATGGTCGCGTGAGGTTCTCCTTTTGCAAGACAACGCGCCTGTTCACAAGTGTCACAAAGCGATGGCTGCCTTACACAGATGTGGGTTCGAGGCACTAGTTCATCCACCCTATAGTCTAGACCTGGCCCCCAGCGACTATTATCTTTTTCCAAAAATGAAAAAAGACCTTCGAGGAAGAAAATTTTCGGGAGATGCAGAAGTCAAGGAGGCTATTTCAGCCCATTTTGACAGCACAGAAAAAGAGTATTTTTTCGAGGGTATACAAAAGTTGATTTGAAGATCCAAAAAGTATTGAGCTTAGGGGGGACTATGTTGAAAAGGAAAAATAAAATAAATTAAATATTTAAATTCTAACCTTTTCATTCCGCGGACTGTTGGACCTCCCTCGTAGGTTATTCAGACTGTTCTTTTCTTACTTAACAAAATTGAAGTTCGCATCGAATTTAAAGATAACATCTGAGTTTCAGTTTTGTACTATGTACACATTAGGTACCAACTATTATGTTTTCTATGACATTAGATAAATAGATAGAGATAGAGAACACTTTATTGTACATAAAAATGGAAATTACACAGATATTTCTTAACCTAAGAGTACAGACTGTTTATGTAGGTACATTGTTATTTATATAAGTAGTGTATTAATATATTTATATTTGCACCGACTACCCATCTCTTATTTCCTCCAGCAACTTTCCGTCGTAAGGTTGTCTGGAAGAAATTGCTTTTAGCAATAAGGCCGCCAATTGTACTTTGTATCATTACATGTTTTATAATATGTGCTCTGGTGTACAATAAAGAATATTCTTATCTTATCTTACAGACATTACGTGCATGCACCTTCTATTACCTACTCAGTTGCATTACGGACGATAAAATATAGGTACCTAAGTTACATAAAGGTCTATCTGCTATCGATTGTACCTTCATAGCTACAAAAAAGGACCTTAAATTCCTCCTACAACCGACCGAGATTTTAGAAAGCAAAGCAAAACAAATTGTTTTGACTTTTTGGCTGTTCTTTTTTACTGATGTCGCAATGAGATATCATCAGACAGCCATCCACTTTACATGTATTACAACATATTTTACTAAATATTTATTGCTGAATCAAAAATGATAATGTAATAAAGCTTACAATGTAGTCAATAGTCCATTAAAATTACTCAAAACACGTAAAAATAATTAACCGGTAAGTTGACGCTAAAACACAACACTTGACCATAGACAAAACATCACCTAAGTGACCCCTAGTTAGGTGATTCTTTGTACGGTGAAAACGAATTTAAGTTGCGGGATGGTTTAGGGAATCACTTAAGCTAGAAGTTCCCTAGTTAGGTGGATGTTAGGGGATGGTTGGTGAAATCGGGCATAACTCCTTAAAAGTTCTAGTCTGGAGACTAAGAGACGGGCGCAGAAGTTTTTGCAAGCAAACAATGAGAGGAAAGAGAAGACAGATACAGGCATCTGTGGTATATTAAGTATTCGCTTACTAATAAATAATAAATAATGTTCTTATTTATTTTTCACTACAATTCAAAATAATTAACGAAATTGTTTGAAACTCTTATGAGTCTCTTATGAATTTCGATTAAACAATTTAATTATTTAAAAGATTAACTTCCTAGAGAGGAAGTGGTAGTTAGCCAGTGTCGGCTAGGTCTACCTCACGATGGGCTGGTTGAGAGAGCGGAATGGGAGGTGATGTGAATGGACTTACTTGGTGATGGTGGATGATGGCTCGCTTTAGCTGTTGGGCAGATGATGAGCGGTGATGGATGAGCTGATGCGTCCAGCGTACGGAGAACACTCCTGCACTGTTCACTTATAGTCTAATATTGTTAATATATTGATCTTTGAGCTGATGAAGTTTCTTGGTCACCAAAATGACTATCACTTCACGAGAATTCGAGCACTTATCACGCGCGTATGTCACAGTGCGAATGTGTGTGCAGATGGCTGGATAAATTAGTAGCGAGCGAGAGCGGCACGAGTGACGGCACCGGGGCGACCAGAATAATGAACGATGAGTTACCACAGATTCATGATTGCGTCGATTCTCGCGCGAACATCCTGGGGGGCCGGCCCAAATCCTCCATCTTCAATGGCTAGTGGGAGCCTGGCAATCTTGAGGACCGGTCGTCTAAGGGTCCCTGTGCTGGTATCCAGGTCCACTACTCTTACAACGCCATCCTTTCCAGGTAGGAGGCGAGTGATTCTTCCTCTCTTCCAGTGCAGAGGCGGTATTTTATCTTCCATGATGAGGACGAGCTCACCGATTTGAGGAGGGGAAGAAGGAGAGATCCATTTGGGGGTTTGGAGAGTGTGGAGCTAGGATTTGGTCCATAGAGCCCAAAAGCGCTGAGAAAGTGCTTGAATGAGTTGAAAACGTTTAAGGGCTGAGAGAGACTTATCATCAAATGAAGTCTCGGGAAGAGCTGAAAGAGGACGGCCAATTATGAAGTGGCCTGCCGTCAAAGTTTCGAAATCTGTGGGATCTGAAGAGAGTGGGCAGAGAGGCCGAGAGTTCAGCACAGCCTCGATTCGTGTCAATAATGTAGCAAACTCCTCAAACGTGAGGTGTTGCTCACCAACTACGCGATAAAGCAGTTGTTTTGTAGATCTGACTGCTGTTTCATGTAGACCACCGAACCATGGTCCGGTAGGTGGATTTAATAACCAAGTTAAGTGCTGATTGCTAAGCTTATGTGTGATTGCATCATCGTTGGAAGCTAGGAAATTCTGAATTGCAACGAGCTGATTCCTAGCGCCTACAAAATTAGTACCGCAGTCTGAGCGTATGAGAACGGGAATACCGCGACGCGAAATAAATCTCTGTAATGTCGCGAGAAAGGCATCAGTGCTGAGCGACGAGACTGATTCCAAGTGAACCGCCTTTGTTGAGAGACACACAAATATACAAAAGTACGCTTTCAAGAGTTTGGCATTTCGTAATGTGCTGGATTTGACGAGAAACGGTCCTGCAAAGTCTATTGATACCTGACTAAATACTGGTTGAGGTGTAACTCGGTCTATGGGCAGGTCGGCCATTACCGTTGCCTTAAACTGTGGGCGACATCGGAAACATGTAATACATTTGAAAACGCGATGTCTGATAACGCGACGTGCTGATAATATCCAGAACTGCTGGCGGAGTATTGCGTGTAAAGTGTCTGTGCCAGGATGGCAGTGTATTTTGTGGTAGTGATCTATAATGAGGTGTACGAGAGGACTCGAACTAGGCAGAATGAGCGGATGTTGAGCGTCATACCTAATAGCAGCATTGGAGAGTCGACCTCCAACTCTTAAGAGTTCATCTTTTATGAAGGGTGAGAGACGTTGGAGTCGAACTGTGCATATTTTATTAGTTTGCAAGCGATGAATTCTAGTCACTTACAAAGAAAAAAGTTTCTTTATAAATAAACAGATTCAATGAAAATGTCTCCTAAATAAGATATTAAAAATGTCACAATGAAGAAAAAAACGCCTGTAATATACATTTAAGAAACATCGAGATAAAGTCGTGGTATAGGACCAATGAAAGACCTTATTAGGTCAAGTGAAAAACGGTTCTGAACCGGGAATAATATACTTCTAATACCTACTACCTACTATTCTAATACATAAAGTACTCGCAACCGGCGTGCCCGCATGCAACGAATAATGAACGTTGATGAAGCGAAGGTGACCTGTCAGTAATGTGGCAAGTGACAGTCCCTGGTCTCTACCTACCCCTCTGGGACACAGGTGTGAGGTTATCTACTACAAATAATACAAGTAACAAAACACTGTGTCACTGTCCATAGATCAGTTTTGAAATGGCACTTACCGTCAATTATATGTCCCCTCAGAAAACTAAACTCATCATCGTAAGTAGACAATGTTGCGTCATACGCAGCAGCGTAGACTGTATCAGCACTGACAACGACGGGGATTTTCCTGAACAAAAAAATTTAACTTGTTAGTAGAGGCCGCTATACCTACTTGATTTGCACAAATCACTTCAGTCTAGATTATATTTCCTTAATTATTGGTACGATCAGGATAATTGATTGTGTTGCTTAGAAGTTATTTATATCACCACTGATTAATTAATTTTTCATCCCACCATCTCGGAAAGAGTATTTTTAATCTTCAATAGCTGAGTGGAAAAGCAGTTTTTATTCTCTAGAGGATAAAGTAAATTGAATTTAGAACATCGTGTGCACTAAGTTTGTGAATAAAAAAAGTGTACCTATCTTGTGATTGTAAACGTTTTTTTTTGCATTTAGTCATTTCCTCGCTGAGGTGGAATGAAAAGTTACGTGTTGCACTCGAGTGCAAAGATTTTTCACCTCGTGCTCTTTTGATTCCCTCGCTAACGCTCAGGATTCTAATTTTGAATCACTCGCTGCGCTCGTAATTCAATTTTAGAATCCTTCACTTGCTCGGTCATCAAAATTGAACACGCGGTTAAAAAGCAACTTTGCACTCTTGTATAACAAATAACTATTTATTTTCAGACTATTCATTACATTGTAAACGAAATCAACTTATTTCAACGTAAAGAATTTACATTCTGTTTGCTGAATGCCAATGTATAATGTAAAATACAAGCCGCTGCCTTCCGGTCATACTGGATATATGTAAAAAGACAGCGGGAAAAAACTCGACTCTAGCCATCTTTTCTCAAGTCAAATAAAATCTAATACATCAGTTGCCATAATAAACTCTACTCTAGCCATCTTTTCTCAAGTAAAATAAAAAAAAATCTAGTGCATCAGTTGCCATCTATACTATGTACCTAAATAATATACAAATATGTCAACTATCTATAATATAAAAATTAATCGCTGAATGTGTTGGTAAGCGCAAATCTCGGGAGCAGCTGAACCGATTTCGCTTATTCTTTTTTTTAGAATATTCCTTGAAGTACTAGGATGGTTCTTACGGAGAGAAAAAATAAATAAAGAATCGACTGTTAGGCGGTACGAGGTTCGCTGGGTCAGTTAGTTACTAATAAAATTAAGTTAACACTATTTACATATCTTCAACGCCACTGTCTTACAATCCTCCACCAACCCGGACTTAGCCCCCAGTGGTGGTTGGCCTTCCTGCGATGAAGGAAGAGACCCGTGCCCCAGCAATGGCGCCATAAAAGGGTTGATTCCCACATATTTTCAAAATAAGTTCTATATAAAAAATTCTGTCCGTTGGGCAGAGTTCCCGGGACGCTGGCTGAATACCAATTCTGGGGCCTGTGCGCTGGCCGAGGTAACTAGCTACCAGCTCTTGGGACGCCTGAGGACCCGATGAGGCCCGTCGATTTTTCGTGCCTCGGCACCCTGCGGACCTCGCTCCTCCGGTTTCTCGTTCGCTAACAGTTAATCTATTTTAACAGCTGGCAGTTATGTCTTTTGTATGTATTTTCATCAAGATAGGTTTTAACAGAAGATTACCAGTTTGTTAGTGTACGGGAAACGGGAGGTTAATCCTGATTAAACTATTTTTATTTTTAATGCACTAACCCGTGCTAAGGACAATTTTAAAATCTTTAATCCTGATTAAGGTTAGTAAATTAATCCGAAAACCTTTCAAACAATAACATTTACTATCAGGCACTCAAGCTCACGCAAATAGTAGGGCAGGGTAGACATATTCGAAACAAACTGTTTTAAACACTATTTAAACAGAACATAAATAAAAAATGTTTTTAGTTGGAGCGTTTTAAACAGAGTCTTAAACATGGTTTTAAACAGAAATAAACAAACACTTTTTAAAACGACCCGAAGACATGCCTATATACTTAAAATTAATGTGATAAAAAAATGTGGTTACAAAAAAAGCACTAGAGAGTCAATAAAATATTACGGAAATAAAATATTAAATTACGTAAATTAATTATCCGTATCCAAATGACCTATTTTCGTTCATTATTAAGTCTATCATTTTTGTTTAAATCTTAGAAACAGCGATGAGTTTTACAGAATTTTCTGTTCCGAACATCTCAATGAACTAAATTCAATGATAACAAAGTGATCCTATAATGTTAAAAATTCTGTTTTTTCTTTTGTGGTATGTAAGATAAGAAAGATAAGAATATTCTTTACTGTACACCAGGAAAAAACATGTACTTAGTTAATATCTAAACTGCACGGACAATGTCGCAAACAAAAATGAATTATAAAAATAAATTATAAAAATGTATCTAAAATTACAAAAAATGTATCTAACGCAAACTCGTAAATGTATTATCTAAATTAACATTAAATAATGGCATTATACTATAATGGCAGTCATTAGTAATTTTTCTGCAACGTTGTAATTGCGAAGGCCTAAACTGGAGGACTCCCCGATTTAGCTTCATTTCTATGCTTGCTTGACTATTGTAGCTGGAAACTCATAAACCCATCAAAATTTTCCTCTATTTCTTGAGTGTTTCGTAGACTGTGGTAGTAAGTGGTTTGATCAGTTTTACAGAGAAAAACCCGGGTGAAAATAAGGTATCTTACCATCTCTCACCGTGAGCCCATTCGACCAAATGCGACAGAGATCGTGTTTCCGTCGACACCGGGAACTCCACTTTTGGATAGAGAATACTGAGATCAGGATTATAACCGGACATAAATAATCTGTAATAAATATTTCAGTAAGTATATACCAATGCGTTATTAGAGACACAGGCCAAAATTGTTTTGATTTGCAAGGCATTATATGCTGTGATATGGTAAAACATAAATAGAATCAACATAAAACGACAACAGTGTAGCTTAGAGGTATGCTTAGTTAGTTATGCTAGAGGTATGCTAGATAAATTCCTCTTTATATCAACTTCCGTCGAACAAGAAGTTTTCTGTACAGTATCGCAATCAACAATTCGTTTTTAAATCTCTTAAAAACTGCCAAACAAACCATAATTACTTACTCGCCGAAAGATTCTAGTAGAAATAGAGCATTATCAGGATGTCCTCTTCTAGTAAGGGGAACATTGGTACACGTTGATGGCAAAGCCCTTTTTAATATAGCCTGTAGTAGACCATGCGGAGCCACTTCTATTAACACTGCATTGGCGGGAATCGCCTTTGAAGTCTCTTCGAACAATACCGGATTCTAAAACAAATCATGTATTATTATTATTACGAAACAAACTAAAGCAATCAGGGAGGGATTGAAAGAAATTGCTAGTTTTCTAGTTTTATTAGTTAGATGTGCAAGAAACAAGGTGCAGTGAAGAAACAGATACAAGTACAATTAAAATTTAAAAACAAACAGATTAAAATAAAATAAAGTAGGAATCCTTACACCTTCACACTGAGAAGTAATATAAAATTAATAATAAAAAGGCCATGCTAAACCAATAGGTCCTGTAAATTAGTATTATCTAGCAAAAAGTTTCTCTACAACACCTCTTTAAGCTTAGTTGAACTTGAGTGAGCTCACAAATTCCTTGTAAATCTTTTATACACCATCAAAGAAAAAACCTTCAACAAATAACGTAGGTTGGTCAGTAAAACCCACGAACATCGTGAAAACTCACAAGCAAATTGTTGGTGTGGTATTCAGCCGAGCACAGTTGAGCGGCTGGTGCATCCCATTTACTTTTAGGTACCGACGTGGATAACCATTTCTTACTACGTGGCTTGGGGTCTATGATCACTATCTTTAAGTGTTCCAAAAGTCCTGGACCTGTTAAGATACAAACAACATTTTTGTACCAAATATGACCATTTTATAAAAAAAAAAATTGTCGTTTATAATACTGTTCAGACCGCGTATTTGTAATATATGGGTATTTTAAGTCTTACCGGCATCCTTTATATAACTGGAGTGGTAAGCTATATTAGAGCTGTTCACTTCTTTAGCAAACACTCCTTGCTTAGTCAGTTTGGCAATGAAGTCGCGCATAATCCCTGTGGGTCCAGAAATCGTGCTGGATTGCGAAGAATTATGGCAGGCCACTTCTATTTCAGGTGGGCATATTGCTTGAAGCTATAAACAACGTAAATGTGAGTTTGTATATCGCAGTTTTTATATACCATAATCCTGATTGATTCCACACTCCCCTAAGGCTCTGGAAAATAGATGATTATAAAAGAGACTAAGGCCGGTAATACAGAACGATGCTCAAGCACAGATTGATCTCAGATCGCCCAATCATTACATGAGCGCTGAATCGATGCTCAAGCACTCCCTTTATTTTCAAACAGTTCTTGAGTAGAGATCAGCCAATCACTGCTTAAGTAGAGATTCAGAACTGCAATCAGATTGTCTATGATCAAAGTTTGTTTTCTATGACAAGAAAAATACAAGTGTAGATTTTTATTCCGTTTTACGCATGTTACAAAAACGTGACGATGAAACTTAGTAAATTATGTCAAATATACAGAGGAAACTAAAATAATGTTTATGTATTCATAAATAAAATGTTCAAAGTTTCTTTATTTAGTTGTTAGTTTGTAATGAACCGTATATTTAAAGAAAGCAAAACGTTCACGCTTCTTGTTTATTTATTCGCTTTGAGTACAGAACGGAACGTAACAAATGTCGATAAAATAATTATCTTGACGTCTGTCTGTCTATTTATTTATGTTTACTAAATACATAGGTAGTCGGTGTGGCTTAATTTGAACATTAATCGCTGTTTTGAAACGAGATGTGAAAAAATAAGAACAAGGAACTTCACCATAGTGGAAAGAATCCTCCTTGTGGAACATAAAAAGTCAACTTCACTGCAGTGGAGAGGCTCCTCCTCGTAGAAGACAAAAACTCAACTTCATCGCGGTGGAGAGAAACCTGCTCATGGAACATAAAACTTCAACTTCACCGCAGTGCAGAGGAACCTGCTAGTTGGCCATAAAACTTCAACTTCACCGCAGTGCAGAGGAACCTGCTCGTTGGACATAAAACTTCAACTTCACCGCAGTGGAGAGGAACCTGCTTGTTGAACATAAAACTTCAACTTCACCGCAGTAGAGAGGAACCTGCTCATTGAACATAAAACTTCAACTTCACCGCAGCGGAGAGGAACCTGCTTGTTGAACATAAAACTTCAACTTCACCGCAGTAGAGAGGAACCTGCTCATTGAACATAAAACTTCAACTTCACCGCAGCAGAGAGGAACCTGCTTGTTGAACATAAAACTTCAACTTCACCGCAGTAGAGAGGAACCTGCTCATTGAACATAAAACTTCAACTTCACCACAGTGAAGAGGAACCTGCTCGTTGAACATAAAACTTCAACTTCAGCGCAGTGGAGAGGAACCTGCTTGTTGAACATAAAACTTCAACCTCACCGCAGTGGAGAGGAACCTGCTCGTTGAACATAAAACTTCAATTTCACTACAGTGAAGAGGAACCTGCTCGTTGAACATAAAACTTTAACTTCACCGCAGTGAAGAGGAACCTGCTCGTTGAACATAAAACTTCAACTTCACCGCAGTGGAGAGGAACATGCTCGTTGAACATAAAACTTTAACTTCACCGCAGTGAAGAGGAACCTGCTCGTTGAACATAAAACTTCAACTTCAACACAGCGGATTTATATGATAATAATATGTTTCAATTATTTCCAATTTTATGAGCAATAAAAAAGCTGAGATTGTTTTACTGATTATTTTATTTATTCCTTTTGTGACTGTCATGTTGTCTTAGCCGCTAAGGCGCTTGGTTACCAAGACCGAGCTTGTGGGTTCGATTCCCACTGTGGGCCTATATATTTGTACAAGTGGCCACAGTCTCGGTGTACTTTCATGTTTGTGATGTCCTTGCCTGGTTATCATAGTAGGTACAGGATATGGGTCTTGCGTGAAACTTATTCAATGAAACCACCCCAATATTAATGTAATTGTTTTTGCACATAAACACTTATTAGAATTCATGCAGTAGGGCTGCTGCTATCATTAACTATTTCGTCATAGTAATCAAGGTGTTCGAATATATGAATTTTGCAATAAACATTCCAAATTGACAATTATAATAACTGGCCGATCGACTCTCAAGCGTGGTTCCGACCACACTTGAGTAAATACAGATTTGATCTTTACTTAAGTAGAGATTGCTACCCAAGTATCGTTCTCGAATTAGCTATTACTCAGTTGAGTCGCGCTTGATGAATCTCGACTCAAGTAACGTTCTAAAATTAAATCCATACTCAAAACTAGTCTTAAGTAGAGATTGGCGCTTGAGTACGCTTCTGTAATACTGGCCTAAAAAGAAGCCGGATAGATTTAACAGACCTTGAGGAAATATTAACTTAATGTTTAAAAAAAATACTAGCACACACACAGACACAAACACACACAAACACATAGTTAAGTATCGTAAACATAAGACTTCTTTAACGTAACCTAAATCAGAGACAGGTACAAAAATAACTACTAGTAATTTATTACCTGTTGCCATCCAAGCCCGACGGCTGCCATAGATCCTTTGATGAAAGGTGTCTGCACTGACACGAGCCCGCGGTAATAGGCTGCTAGGATCATCTCATCTGCTGTCAGACACCCGTCGGCGTATGCGCATCCTAACTCTCCCACGCTGTGACCTAAACACACAATTTATGAAGTAAATATTCATACACCTGTGTGCAGTAGTAAGTAGTTAAAGGTAAACATAGAGTTACGCAACGCCTGGAGTCAGTGTCCTGGAAATATAACAATATTAAGATTAATAGGCTTGCTTTAATTTTTTACTTAGTTCACCATTGGCTTGTGAATGGAGCGCTCGTGGCCTAGGCAAACCGAGTGATTGGAATCAATCATTTGGTTAAGCAACAACAGGCGCGGTCAGGTACAGGATGGGTGAGAGTCCCGTGACTACCGCTAGGGGCAATTTTCCGAGCGCTTCCGTGCTTTGCAAGGCACGCTAAGCCATTGGTGCCGGCTGTCATATAATGGCAGTCGTTAAACCATGTCAGAGACCTTATGGCCGACTTGAAAACTTCTGACAGTAAGGCCCGACAGTGTCTTATAATCTTCCACCAACCCGGACTTGGCCCCCGGGGTGGAGTATGGTCTAACCTTCCTGCGATGCAGGAAGAGACCCGTGCCCCAGCAGTGGGGACATACAAGGGTTGATTGATTTTAAGTTCAATAGTCCGATCGTCCAACGTGAAGAAAGAAACGGCTATGCGTTGGTATCTGACGGATTAACGCTTTCCTCACCTTAATTATTCTTACCTATGATATTATTTGGTACAAGGCCCATACTCAGCAGAATGTCAGTGAGACCAATCTGGACAGCAGCGATAGCGACGAAGGAATTCAGGATATTTTCGAAAATTTTCTCGTCGCTCGAAGTGAGGATGTGGAGAAGATCCACACCCTTACTGTTCAGTACTTCATGACAGCTGAGGAAACGTTTATAAGTTTATAAACTCTATCGTTAGTGAACATTAGCGTAAATAGTTATTCGCACCGTTTAATAGCAGCAGCAAATACAGGTATACGCAGAAGTTCCTTCCCCATGCCGTTCCATTGAGAACCCATACCGCTATACACAAGCCATAAGGGTTTTTTCCCATCATCATAGTAATCTACTTTCTCTTTGACACATAAAGCCTTATTGTTTTTGTCTCTGGCTGTAAAAAAAAGACAGGTGAGAATATGTTTTATTTAGTACATAGTGACGTCTTCTGATTCATATTTTATTTTATTCGAATTTTCCGAATGGGTATCCTATGCATTGTAGTGGGCAATAGTGATATCATCTCTCGCAATCTCAGTTAGCTACACACATAAGGACGTACTCCGACGCTTGTATCCCGCAACGCCTGCCTTGCGGGAACCCAGGGTTCCTGCAAGGCAGGCGAAGGGTTTGCTTACCAGAGTTGTCTCAATACAAATTCACCACTTTCACTTCGTTCCACAATTACCGGTTCCGGGTATTTTTTACCTCATCCTTCATTTATACATCTTCTACTTACATATCCACCAGGAGTATTCTTTATAGGCCCTTAGCCTTATATGAGTACTTACATAGTATAACAAAGCCTCTCGCTAGATGTTTTGAAACGGATATTTTTTGCGTATTATGTAACAGGGCAATAACTTCGGGGTCGACACATTGGGACTTCAAGTCTTCGATTATCTTTTCCACAGCCACTTCCTGCCTACCTGATACCGTTACTAGATATGGAATATTCGATTCATCTAGGAATTTCGCCTGCAAAGAAATATATCAAATAAAGCAAAATCCTGAAGACATAATGGGTTGTGACGTCACAATAAAATCAATACCTTCGGTTTATTCAGTCCTCTCAAAAGTATGTGCCCGTTTATGCCAGTAATTGAAAGACTATTGATGGCTGCGTAAGTCCTTCCAAAAGGCTTGTTATTTGTCACAATACGCATGCGTCCATCGCTTAGAGCTGACACGTCATGTGGCGTCTCGTAGTGCAAGTTAGCAGCTATCACGCCAGTCTGATACGCCAAACAAACCTGTTAATTCAAATGGGAGCTGAATATGACAGTTTTATTAGTATATTTAAGGAAATATGACATTTTAATTAGTATTTTTAAGGAAGGAAGAAGGTTATTAAATAGTTTACTAGTACTTGCTTTAGTTAAACCAGCTAAAGTGGTAGCAGCAATACTGTATCCCATGTTCGATGTGACACTTCCGATAAGAAGACAATCTTTACGATTCTTGCAGAAAACTTTCTGAATTGCTTCCAATTCTTTTTTATCTGCTTCGGGATAGGCTGAAACAATATGCTTGACTGATTGTATTTTTATTTATGATGCACAAACGTAGGAAATCTGGACTGAATGTCTGAAAAACAGCATTAATGCTGAGGCTTCATCTAGTATTAATTTAAATGTACATTTTGTCATAAGCAATTTTTTATTTCTAAAGTTACTTATGGTTATTTTTATTGGCATTATATTTTCAATTTATTATTACTGAATTATTGCCTACCTGATCCAAACGCTTCTATGTATTCTACGTCCGTCGGCAAAATGTCCAAGTTTTTATAGAACTCTTCATAGAAAGATGATAACATAGAAGGGTTTCTCTGTGGCCCATAATGTTCAAAGTGGTCTGCATCTAATTTACTGAATTGTGTTTTAATGTTGCAAATTGTCGCGTACACCCTATTAGCAGCAAAAAAAAATTCATTCATTATTATCATAACAAATATTATTCCACAGTGTTGAGTAATAAAACAGATTAGTAGGTGCTTGCTAATGTTACCTCTTGGCGTCCCGAGCTTTCTGAAGAAAGACCACACAAATGCACTCGGCGGCAGACGGCCCATCGGCATTTTTATCAAAACACTTCGTTTTACCATCCAAGTTCATTCCAAACATTCTGTAAAGTGTTTGTAATCAAATTATTAATATTTATATAAAGTTCAAGAATCACAAAGCTTCAATCAGCCCACTCGTCCACTGCTAGACATCCAACAAGGAGACTAGTGCGTACTTTTTCTGTTCTCGGCTACATTCAACGCTGCTAGCAATCTCTGATTCTCGGTTTAGCCAGCTCATAAGCATCCTTCGCTGCGTTTGTAAGTTCGTGGCCTCTACTCGAGAAACTTTTTACTCCAACTATGGGGTTTTCGGCAGATGTGACCAGCCCTGCCACTTCAACTTACTGATCGTATAGGCTTTATGTCAAGCACATTAGTTTTTTATGTAGCTATCGAAAAAATATGTGATTGTAGGTGTATATAAAACATGTTTCTTTATGCACAATTTGTGCTTGAGGCAAAAAAGGTATTTTGCTTTGAATTTCTTTGACGAAATGTTTCATTTCTGTTGTAATTCATCAAAGAGATTCAGTCGCGATTTGATGCGTAAAAAATAATAGCTAATTTCTATGCAACAATTTGTAGATATTTAAGTTATATAGTTGACAGTATTTCATTCTTTACCCACATAATGTATAACATGTGATTGCAACAATACTTTAACATTGGCCTCTGCATCTACGTAATGAGATGATTATCTATTATTAATACAGTATGCAGTGCATCTTCACTCACATTAGGTGGGTGAAGGGGCCACTCGGACGCTGCAGTACCTGGGACATTGTTTTAGGTTGTGTAGGTTTGCCCAGCAGCTATACTATGGTGACAGCTTAGTCGGCCTAGGAAAGACAAATCAATACGTGCAGAGCCAACCCTTATCCCTTAAAACAATTCTTACCTCTCAAAATGAACACAAGATTGGGGGTTTAGATGTGCATTGCATCCACCGACGATGGCTGCCTCACAGTCACCGCGGCATAAAGCTTCGTAGGCTTTCTCAATACACACCATAGACGAAGAACAAGATGCGTCAATAGCCATAGAAGGACCCTTTAAGTTTAGCCAATACGAGATGCGGTTTGCGAACATGGCTCTATTGCATCTGGTGGCAAGAATTGATTGAATGCTTACATGTATGTTTAGAAAAGAATCGGTAAGCGATAAATTAATTGTACCTTAATGCACACGTAAAACACAGTACAGGAAATAAGACAATACGCGTACATGTACAAAGCGAGCTTATCTATGTTACAGATTTCTTTCAGCAAACCTGGGAGAGTCGTTGTGGTCGTAGTACAGGTGTCGATTTACATGCATAATACTTACACGCATCTAACACGCACATGCATCCACAGATACACTTACACAGATAACATAATAGGAAGTGTCAATAGTATGCTAATAAACTTATCATAATTAGCTCTAGATACAAAACTTTATAGGTACAAATAATAAAATAAGTATATAATAACCATGTCATAATTATGTCCTGGCGAACAATTTGCAGATTTTGCCGAAATCGGCAGCTGATAAAGCAAGTTTAACAGTTAGTTGCCAAAGCGACCGAAAGGGAATCGCCGATAAAGCAAGTTTAATTGAATTGCTATTCCATTTTGGCGTCCTTTCAGTCTTGATTGCATAGGCACGTCAATATCTACCGTCGCAACTGATATCATCGTTCAAGAAGCCGGCAAATAAAGCTCATATTGAGGAACTAACCGGAGTAGCTAGCGCCACAGTTGAACAAAAAAGTAATTTTATACAATACATTGCGGAAAGTGTAATGGATCGCTTCTTCATAATCTCAAAACCCTGACCACACACTTGAGAGCTCATTACGAGATGCTGTCGAAACCAACAGTAGTTTAACAGCACACTCAAGACTTTATTGATAAGGCCCTGAAAGGTCTAAATTTTAATTTGATTTAGATTCGCTCTTTGCGCAACATCATTTCGGAACATTTACCCTATCATTCCGACTCCTGAAGTGGAATAGTCCTGTATCAATTTTTCAGTCTCGGTCAGATTAGTGCCTATAAAGACGCCGACTTTCTTCCCGAAAAGCTCACTTAAAGAGACGCCTGTAACAAATAAAAACATTGTTCGGTTTTCTTTCTTCGTGCAAATTTTTCTCACTTCTCTAAAGTTTGTGTTTTATACTAACCAGCATCAAAAATAGCTTGATAGGATTGCTCAAGAAGTTTTCTGGACATTACGTCCGTACTCTTGGCCAGGTTGTGGTGGACCATAAAGAATTGCGCGTCGAACCTTTCAAGGTCGGGTACTTTTCCCATGTGTTTTGTAAGTTCGGGTTGCTCGTAGCTCGCGTGGAATTTTTTCCCCGTGATGAGATTTTTCTGTAAACATAAGGTAGAATTTGGGTGCATAAGGTAGAATTCAGGCACATACATTGAAAGAAAGAAAGAAAAGAAGAGAAAAATATATTTATTTGACGACACAATACTCAAAAACACAAAATCACGCAACATAATACAACAATCAGCAGAAAACACAAACGGGTGACGGTAGAAATACAAGTAGTAAACAGTTAAAACAGATACAAACTTACAAAAATCTAAATATCAAACAAAATATCGGGAAGTTTTAAGTATTGAGTCCCCAAAATGGGCCCGACTCAGCATAATGTTGCAACCGAGAGATCAACGATGCAACGCTGATTTTCAGTCGGGTCCATACTGCGGTTAGTAATGTACGTGTATTTGATTTATTAATTTGCGCCTAATGTGAACAAGAAGGAAAGACCATATTATATTTACTTAGATACTAAAAGATGTGCAGTGGTAGTGAGAGTAATAAATACGTATTGTTACCGGATAAAAAGAATAAATAATAAGTAGTATTAATACACAAATAAGATTATATTGCGAGTGTGCCCTGACAAACGTAGAAAAACAAACGGTGGATCGATGAAGTTATTTGTGTGTGGAATGGTGACCTACGGATGGACCTACCCTACGTTCAAAATTGATCCACAATGCGTGCGCCGTTGGTACGCTTTACCCAGGACCAGACACACGACAAGAAACTGAGGTGCGAGGCATCTGACAGCGGTATAAAGGTATGCAACCTCATTCCCATTGGCGTATCTAGGGTTATTTTATAGGGGGGCCCCGGCTCCAAAACTTGATGACCTGCTAAATTAATACTCAACATTTAGAGGCGGCAACAAATCAATGAAACATAATCAATATTACATTAAATTATATTATTATTAATTAGAAAGGAATGATAATAATACAATTAAAACTTGAAATATAATATAACATCAAATTAGATTATTATTAATTAAATGGAATTTTTATATGTATATGAAAGCAATATATATATATAGATATATATGTTCAAAAATGAAGCATGGTTAATGTACAAGTTATTATTAGGTATACTTCCAATGTAATACGTAACATCTTTCAATGCAACATTGATCAATATAATTTAATCAATATTACACTAAATTATATTATTATTAATAAGAAAGGAATAATCATCAATAATACAATTAAAATTTGAAATATAATATTACATCAAATTAGATTATTGTTAGTTAAATTTAATTTTTATATGTATATGAAAGTATTATAATATTTATATATACATATATATATATATATATATATATATATATATATATATATATATATATATATATATATATATATATATTAACCATGCTTCACTTCCGAACACGTACATAGTTTATTCATCTCCCGATACGTGGCCGAAGTCATATTGAGGCATTGGTGGTGGTAGCCTCTGCTACATAAGTAGCACTTCAGGGACTCGTTGCTTGCGACTGCTTGCATGCATGCCTCACAGTTCATGATGAGTTATAGTTATCCCAAAGCTCCAAGTACTCTTAAAATTCTCTGAGAGACAAACCAAAAAGGTTGTCGTATCCGTGATCGGTGATCCGTGTCAACTAGCAAGCCCGGTCAGTTTTTTTGCCAGCCAGAATGAAGCGTCGCGTGAAATTAGACCTTAAGTAGTCGCACTAACCGCGAAAGTGGCTTGTTAATGAGATTGTTTATCACACTCACTAGACCGTTACAAAGATTACGAACAGCTGATTCTTTGTTCCGCAACTCCTGTTTTGTACTTAATACTTGCAATGTACTCCACTCACTATGTTTATTTACACTTTCGGTGACCAAAAAACATTCATGAATGAACTTGCACAACGTTTTTATATTTATAAAAAGCAAATTATTGAGCAGCGTTATCAAATGAGTATGTCACACTAGGGCGTCAAAGACTAACGTTTGCATTGCTTCTGACCCTCCACTAGGATACCCTGTGTCTTGGGAACCAGAAACAGCGACGTCACAAACATGTAAAAATCCAAGACCTGGGGTTTTTTTTCTTGTCCCCAGCCGGGAATCGAACCCGGGACCTCTCGCATAGGAGTATTCGTAGTAGCTAGGCGAGCGTAGTCTATCTAAAAAAGAATGTCCCAGGTACTGCAGCGTCCAAGGAGTCGGACGCCATATAAATTATATCATTACGTAGATGTAAAGGCCAAAGCGATTTAGTTTATTATTTAACCTTTAGCTACTGATGTGGATTTAATTTCACGTAAACACTGACGTGGGGGCCTCAGAGTCCCGTGTATATATATGCTTATATTTAAAAATCTTTGGGTTTTTTAGGGTTTAGTGTTTAATAATTAGCTTAAGTGGATATATTTAAATAAAATAAAATGGTTTTTGTATAATGTATTTGTTTATAATTAACTATTATTCAAACTTTAGAAAACGCTTAGCATTTTTTGACAAAAATCACAAGAGGTCTTATATCACAAAGTATCAATTAAAAATATTAAAAAAAAAAACAACCAATTAACTTATAATCTTAATTTTAAATAGTCTTTCTAGTAAATGGCACATAAGAAATTATAATACAATAATAGGAACAAAAAATAACAGTCTTCAAATTATTGTGAATTACACACAGTCTGGGCAAACTTGCTTTGCACATTGAAGGCATACGTTTTTTACATGCATAAAATGTGTGTGTAGATTTTCTTTGAAGCTTCGAAGGACATGTGTGGCACCTTCTTCTTTTTTGAGATTGTTCGTCGTCAACTTCTTGACGGTCAGGTGCAGGCGTATCCTTTCCCAGCACACGTGCCAAACTCAAACGTGGCTCACGTGGTCTGTTCTTCCGGAACATTGTCAACCTGTTCTTCGGGTTCCGACGCACTGTGCATATCTGACTCATGCTCGTGAAGCTCCGGTATAAAGAAGGTGTTATCAATATCTTCGGCCTCCGAACCGCTAAAGTCTTCACGATCTATCCACATCACGGCTGTCGCAAAATCGTTGTTCCCTGGCACTACGGTCCTTCTATTTTTAGCTACATGTTTGTTATTATTATTATTACCAAGAGACCGTTTTCTCCCGGATGACGTTCTGGGCTCCATAGTATAAAAGTTTTCAAAGTACTGCAAAAAAAAAGCCGATAACTAAATCGATACAATTCACAAAAAAGTTACATAAATACTGAGGTGGGGTCTAAGAGGCCCACAAGAAATTTCAAAATGAATTTACTTACCGAAATTGCGCGCGCAAACACGTGCACTGCTGTTGACCGCCTCGGCGCAACTAAACTCGAAGGTACTAGAAGCTACGCGTATGCCGTGCGCGGAGGAAGGGAGTAAATCACAAATTTAGTTTACTGAGGCCTGAGAGGCCCCCACGTCAGTAGTTAAAGGTTAATAAACCCCTCTCCCCCACTTCCTTAAAATACTGGGCCATTACGCCGATATTTTGTATAAGGGATTTATTTAAATGTTCGTTTGTATAAGGGATTTATTTTAATAGTGCTTTCAAACTATTACTATATGTATAATCTTTAAAATGAATCGTTTGCTTTAAAATAATTTTCTTTTGCCTTGATTATTTTACGGATGCTAACGTTAGATAGTCAATTTAAAATTGTTATTTTTAACATCATAAATGGCGCAGCCCGAATCTAAACCCTCCGTATAAGCATCTTGATACAATACTAATGACAAAATAAGGTTTCAGTGAAATTAAGCCACACATTTTAAGACCACTTTATCTTATCGATACGACACAGGATACCCCGTGTCCTAAAAAAGCGGTGGTAGCTCAGTGGGTAGAATCATAGACTGGCAAGCGAGAGCCTCAGGTTCGATCCCGAGTGCGGGCATGTACCAATGACTTTGTTTAATTTCAAAGTTACGTACACTTGCGAATTTGTAGTCGCAATACCACACGCTAACGGTGAAGGAAAACATCGTGAGGAAACACGCGGCTTGGTTGGCTCCGCACGTATTGATTAGTCTTTCCTGTGGGCTAGGCCGACTAAACTGTCAGGGTGGTATAGGTGCTGAGCAAGCCTACACCATCTATAAAAAAAACATGTCCCAGGCACTACAGAGTCGGAGTGGTCCCTTCACCCATCTAGTGTGAGTGAAGATACCACTGGACGCTGTATAAATCATCTCATTAAGTAGATGCAAAAAGGCCAATATTATTATTATTACCCTGTGTCGTATCAACAAGAAGCCAGAAGCAATGTATGTAAATGTTGTTGTTGTTGAAGTTTACAAAACTTGATTAGACATTGAAGGTTTATTTTAAAGTGGGTTAATTTTTTTTAGCTATTTATTCATTTATAGTGACAGTTATTTTGTAGCAGATTTATTTTATTTTACTGGAGTGTAACAATATTTTCTCACTGCGAAGTAACATTATTTACGTTAGATCCATTATGCTTATAATTAATTCCATTATTTCTGAAAAGAGCCGTAAAATTTAAAGAGTTATTGCGATAAATAATTAAATGTATATGACTTCAAAACAACTGTGCTTATTTTAAAACTTGATATAGTAAAGTAATGATCAGAATAAACAGGTAAAAAGACAATTTGCAGGTACCTATATACAATTTTCAGTAGCAGTTTTTCGTCGTAAGTAAAGGCCCAAAAGAAATGTAGGATGGACAACGCTATTAAAATATTGTTTAAAAAAAATATATGAAATTATAACAGACCGAAAGAAATACGCTGTATGCTGTCGGCCTAGAGAATAGCACCAACCCAAATTCTTCCCGCGGGTGTTGTAAAAGGCGACTAAGGGACACAAACCGGAGGTAGCAGGCGGGTAGCAGGGCAGCAGCGCCCTCTGCAGTACAATTCCACCAATCTGCGATCCCCAACCCACATGCCCCGCGTGATGATTATGGGCATTACTCCCCAATGATGGCACAACCTTGTGCTATGGCGCTCATTAGGGGAAGGCTATGTTCAGCAGTGGACTAATATAGCCTGAAGAAGAAGAAGAAAGAAATACAAAAAATGGTTTAATAATATTCTGACAACTTACGTGATTGTAGAGATTCTCTGCAAATTCTTTGACATTACGGCACGCAGGAAAGAGGCCAGAGAGGCCAGAAATGACCACATCGTCATCTTGCAACTGCAATGGTGTCACTTTCGACCTTGGTGTAATTGGCGAGTGACTCTGTAGTGTTGTCATACTGGAAATAATAAATAAACTTTTAGAGCAGAAAAGTTATTACAAAAAAAAAAAAAACCCGACAGCCAGGTTAGTATATCGTTAAGTTTCTGAGGTGACGTAAGATGGAATTCAAGAGGAAAATGTCGATGCTGAGGTTGATGTAAATTAGTCGTCGGACATTTGAGGTGACTGAAAGTTCAATACGAGTTTTAATAAATTTAAACCCGAGTATTATTTAATTTGAAAAGAAATGCATAAATTAAGTATTAGTATAGTATATTTAACATTTATTAAAATAAAATAAATAAATAAATAAATAAATAAATAAATAAATAAATAAATAAATAAATAAATAAATAAATAAATAAATAAATAAATAAATAAATAAATAAATAAATAAATAAATAAATAAATAAATAAATAAATAAATAAATAAATAAATAAATAAATAAATAAATAAATAAATAAATAAATAAATAAATAAATAAATAAATAAATAAATAAATAAATAAATAAATAAATAAATAAATAAATAAATAAATAAATAAATAAATAAATAAATAAATAAATAAATAAATAAATAAATAAATAAATAAATAAATAAATAAATAAATAAATAAATAAATAAATAAATAAATAAATAAATAAATAAATAAATAAATAAATAAATAAATAAATAAATAAATAAATAAATAAATAAATAAATAAATAAATAAATAAATAAATAAATAAATAAATAAATAAATAAATAAATAAATAAATAAATAAATAAATAAATAAATAAATAAATAAATAAATAAATAAATAAATAAATAAATAAATAAATAAATAAATAAATAAATAAATAAATAAATAAATAAATAAATAAATAAATAAATAAATAAATAAATAAATAAATAAATAAATAAATAAATAAATAAATAAATAAATAAATAAATAAATAAATAAATAAATAAATAAATAAATAAATAAATAAATAAATAAATAAATAAATAAATAAATAAATAAATAAATAAATAAATAAATAAATAAATAAATAAATAAATAAATAAATAAATAAATAAATAAATAAATAAATAAATAAATAAATAAATAAATAAATAAATAAATAAATAAATAAATAAATAAATAAATAAATAAATAAATAAATAAATAAATAAATAAATAAATAAATAAATAAATAAATAAATAAATAAATAAATAAATAAATAAATAAATAAATAAATAAATAAATAAATAAATAAATAAATAAATAAATAAATAAATAAATAAATAAATAAATAAATAAATAAATAAATAAATAAATAAATAAATAAATAAATAAATAAATAAATAAATAAATAAATAAATAAATAAATAAATAAATAAATAAATAAATAAATAAATAAATAAATAAATAAATAAATAAATAAATAAATAAATAAATAAATAAATAAATAAATAAATAAATAAATAAATAAATAAATAAATAAATAAATAAATAAATAAATAAATAAATAAATAAATAAATAAATAAATAAATAAATAAATAAATAAATAAATAAATAAATAAATAAATAAATAAATAAATAAATAAATAAATAAATAAATAAATAAATAAATAAATAAATAAATAAATAAATAAATAAATAAATAAATAAATAAATAAATAAATAAATAAATAAATAAATAAATAAATAAATAAATAAATAAATAAATAAATAAATAAATAAATAAATAAATAAATAAATAAATAAATAAATAAATAAATAAATAAATAAATAAATAAATAAATAAATAAATAAATAAATAAATAAATAAATAAATAAATAAATAAATAAATAAATAAATAAATAAATAAATAAATAAATAAATAAATAAATAAATAAATAAATAAATAAATAAATAAATAAATAAATAAATAAATAAATAAATAAATAAATAAATAAATAAATAAATAAATAAATAAATAAATAAATAAATAAATAAATAAATAAATAAATAAATAAATAAATAAATAAATAAATAAATAAATAAATAAATAAATAAATAAATAAATAAATAAATAAATAAATAAATAAATAAATAAATAAATAAATAAATAAATAAATAAATAAATAAATAAATAAATAAATAAATAAATAAATAAATAAATAAATAAATAAATAAATAAATAAATAAATAAATAAATAAATAAATAAATAAATAAATAAATAAATAAATAAATAAATAAATAAATAAATAAATAAATAAATAAATAAATAAATAAATAAATAAATAAATAAATAAATAAATAAATAAATAAATAAATAAATAAATAAATAAATAAATAAATAAATAAATAAATAAATAAATAAATAAATAAATAAATAAATAAATAAATAAATAAATAAATAAATAAATAAATAAATAAATAAATAAATAAATAAATAAATAAATAAATAAATAAAATAAATATTCATGGACATACTACACCGATCTCGTCAGCCCTATACTAAGTACAACTAAATGACTTGTGTTATAGGTGCTAACTCGACGATAGATTTAATACAATAAATACATAGATAACATCCAAGACCCGAGATAAACTAGAAAAGTTCTTTTCCTTGTATGACTCGGCCGGGGATCGAACCCGAGACCTTCGGTTTTACAGTCAGCGTGCCAAGCCGCTGCGCCACCGAGGCCGTCAAATACAAAATTTATTCTCTTATTTATTAATAACCCTTTTAGATTAATATTACTTTATATTACTTCACTTTACTGTAGCTGAAAATGAGAATAAATCACAAAATATTATGTAGAAAATAAATTTATTTCCTGCATCGAAGGCATACAAAAATGTTAACTACATTGTGGATTCCAAAGGACTAGTCTATATAAATACTTGTTAACAAATCAAATTTTCGTTATGCGTAATTTTCTTATTTATCGTTGACCTGTAGACAAATTTTGAAAATTCTCAGCTAATAGTCAACGAATCGTCTTAAAATATGTGCTTAAAATATTGCCCGATTTGCCCGAGTAGAACTAGGTAGGTTGTGGTTACCTTAACACTGACTTTATTAAGCACCAACAAAATAAATCTGAAAATTCGCCTGGCTGTCCACTAATTTGGTAAAATATATACACATTTGTCATTACTTATATACTTGCCGAACCTTTGTTTGCATTCATTCATATTAATTAAAAAATGCAATAAGAAAAAAACATCGTTGGTGTAAAGGTCCACCCACATGCATCGAGCCGGGTACGTGTAGTGCGATCTCTATTAACAATATAAATAGAGTGGTCGTCCCCGGATGTAGGGCCGATGTGGAAGATTGGAGCATATTCAAAAGACGAGAGATTTTTTCGTTGGTAATTTTATTTCGAATCAACAATCATTTCCTTGGTTACACTAGAACAGATGTATTATTTATCTACAATGACATTCAGACATGGTGCTGCCGTTAGACATAAAGCATTATAACGGCTGCGCCAGAGGGAGGACTCTGTTTTTCGAGTATATGTGTACTTGTGTAGTGTATTGACTATTGCAATGTCTCGTACGCACGCGTAACTCACCGGGGGTTTCAAATATGTCATAGTAGCATCATCGAGTTGAGAGAGGTAAGGGTGATAGTACGTTGTTGAGCCAATTAATACTTGCAGTGTTAAACGAGAGACAATTATATGTGACAATAGGATAAACATTAAGTATACGGAATGTTGAGCTACGGAATAGATCAAATAGAACTGCAGTAAAAAAATCATACTGGAAAATTTTTACCCTGTATTGATGCATCGCCATGTTGCTTACTTACGAACTGAAAATAAAATTCTGGTACTTAGGCCAAGCACATTATTCCCCTACCTTGGCTCTGGTAGGGTGACTTTAATATTTGGTAGAAACCATACTTAAAGGACACATTTTCTCTCGTCGCGTAGGTGCTTTAGATTGGTCAATATTATATAATGGCTTAAAACAGAACTGGCGCACTCAAGATTCGGTTGCTGATAGGCTCATATGGTTTGAAAACAAACTCAAACCCACGCAGTAGTTCTACTTAACTTTCTAAAGGGTACATAGGAATCCGAAGGCGAGGAGGGAGGTCAGCCCCCACTTGCTGTAACAAACGTTGACAACACGCAAGGAAAAAGTGCAGCCTATATGCCGCAGGGCCGGGTTGCAGAAGTTGACTGTAATTGACAACTAAAATAGCATGTACTGTATCTTGCTCGCCCTAAAAAAGCAGAAGCGACGTCTACTACCTACTGACTACTTGGCAAACACCTGTAGCTAGGTTATTTAACGTTTTGTTCTGTTTACATGGATTAATGATGTAGAGCCCTTTGATTGGATGCCGCCGTCTAAGCAACATCCTAGGCAGTTAGTTCGACGGTTAATTTTACCAGTTGGCGCCGACATATACACAAATTGAAGCACGACGGAGACCTGACATTTGATGGTCTTCATTAGATAGCTTGTAACCTTATAAGTGATTAAGATTTTTTTTGTAGCGCATAAATGCCCCACTGCAGGGCACAGGCCTTCCCTCAGAGAGAAAGTATGGGCCTAATTACCACGCGTGCCCCCTGCGGAATGGCAATTTCAAGAATTATTTAAAATTGATATTGTTGCGCCAGTCCCAGCTAAGTGCAATGTGGATGGAACTTAACGATTGACCCTATACTTTTTTCCAATTTTAAGTTGGCGTCATCCGAGAACATTTACCTCGCCCATCACTTTGCACTGAGCACTCTCTATGTCGTGCGTTTCAGCCGTTTGCGGTAAACTTATTGTTATTACAAAGTACCTAATATTGAAATAAATCAATACTTGTGCAAGTTGAATTTGTATAAAAATATTTGTTTAGTTAATTTTAATTATAAATCATTCTGCGTTTAATTTAGCTATTATTTTACCAGGGTCAATGAATGCATTTGAATGATTGGCCTTAATTTGCATATTCATGTTTTATATGCGTATTTTTTTCTACACATTTCTGCAGCATTTATAATACAGCAACCTCTAGTCCGCGAAAATTTCATAGTCTCAATTTTTATTCTTTAATTTTTATTCATCCTCAAAACTTGACGCGGCCAATATATAACATAAAAAATTAAACAAGAATTTCGTACGTCTATTTATTGAGTGTGGTTTAATTTCGTCCGGAACAATCGGTACACCGATTTCCCGATCGGTCAACTTTCCCAAAACTTATGTTGATACTGAAGAAATCGGTTTTAGGAATTGCTTTATTTTAATAACATGTGGTATGTAGTCGACGAAAAAACACGAAAACAATGGCATTGACCGTTGATATACAGTTCGCTGTGTAAGCGCGTCACCGATGCGAATTTTTTTCTTTGTTTCTAACACAGTTTGACACTTGACCTCAAGGAAATTTGAATGAGCAGGGCACTGTCTGAAACAAATCAATTAGCTGCGGAATTTACCGTTGTATAGGCCAAAACCCTTGGGCAACCAGCGGTATATGTAGCATTATTTCTTTTACGCTTCTAAAATACTTTTTTGCCATAATTTTGAACTTTAGTTTTTCTCTCACCAATTTATTTTTCTAACAAAAGTTGTAAATGAAGAATTTCTACAAAAAAATATCAGTGAAGAGGCCATATTTACCATTTTCTAGGCAATGACATAATAATTCCTAACACAAATTGAACCTTATCACTTTGAAACAAAGTATAAATAAAGAAATAAATGCATACATACATAAACTCACCCCTGTATCCCAGAGGGGTAGGCAGAGACCAGGGGTCCAATTCTCACGCATGCGAATTGAAAGCGTAGATGCAAAATATTCGAAGGCTTATACATTTGTCACACAAAAATAATATAAGATAACTCAGCAGAGTCATTAGACGTTAATTTTCTCATTCGAATTTAATCTAGCACGGTGTTTAGGATACATATTTTGGCTATCGCTCCACTTTTTACGTAGAATGCCAAGTCCTAAGCCGTAGAGTCGTATACAGTCTGTTTATTCTTACTTGTCCAATTTAGTAAACAAGATTCTACCCGTAAACTGTAACTTTTTAGTCCAAAATGCCATATTTCCATAAATGAAGTAACTTGGAACACTCTTTTAGATAACACGCTGCCAATTTTATAAACATAGTTCATGATCGTCCATGAATTTGCGAGAAAATGTCTATTTTAGGCATCTAATCTCAATTTTAAGGTTAGTATCTTGTTTACTAAATTGGGCAAGTAAGAATAAATAGACTGTACGACTTATTTGCTAATGAAGTTAGAATTGGCTGCCAGGGACTGAAATAAATATTCATAGACATTTTACACAGATCTCGTTAGCCCCATACTATGTACCACTAAATAGCTTTTGTAACAGGTGCTAACTCGACGATAAATTGAATAAACATCCAAGATCCGAGAAAAACGAGAAAAGGTCGTTTCCGGGTTTGTCCCGGCCGGGGATCGAACCCGAGGCCTTCGGTCAGCGTGCTAAACCGCTGCGTGCCAAACCTCTGCGCCACCGAGACCGTCACAAATAAACCAATAATAAAAATATACGAGCCTGCCCGTGAAAGGTTAAGAGTTAAATAATCGTGATTTTTTTTCTCGAGTACTAGTATCTACTTGATACCTGTCTACCTATCGAAGAGTCATTCTAGGCACATGCTACATAAACGCACATACAAATCGGACTAACTCGTCCAACCTGCTCGCCTTAAACGTATGAATCGTTTATTAATTTTTAGTTATCTCGTAAAATAATGTTTTACACGTCAACATCCTTACAAGAACACTTTTAGGATTCACTGTATAAACTAAAGGCTTACCTATTTATAAAAACACAATTCCTTAAAACATCCAAAAATGATCACTAATGTAAGTCTGCGATGGAGATTTTATAAAGAAAAGGCGTAACCACATTTTACATACGAATCCTCTGGGAGTGTTTAAGTAAAATCGTGTTTTTTATAAATAAATCCCAAAAGTATAATTTATTTAATAATAAAAAAACCCCTGAAGTTTTTTATAAATGTTTCAGTGTTCTTTTCTACACAAGAAGAATTGAGAATCTGATACTAAATTAATTAATGATTCTGGTCTAGAACCCTTGTATCAGAGGAACCATTGAACCTGCAAATCTTATAATTTCAGTCGATAATAAACCTCTTCAAAGTTTAAACACTTATTCATCGATTTTAGAATGTGAGAAAGAAATTTAAAGACCTATTAAAAATGAAAGAAATGTTTGTTTGTTTTTCGTATGTCAGCTAATCAGACTGTTAGTCTGATTAGCTGACATTCAGGAGGCCTCGGGTTCAAATCCCGGCATGAATGAGGTGTTCACAGACCTGTGCGAACATTTATTTATTAATCCATGAAAAATCATGGATTTAAGCAAACGCTCCTCGCCCTTCTCCATTCATGGTATAGCTAACAACTTCACAAATGTACGTAACCAAGAAACAAATTCATTGGTCGTGGGTTCGAATCCTGGCATGTGGATTCGAACCCACAAACGCCCAAATGACAACGGCCGTAAATGAGATAAATAAATATGAAAGTACTGTTCAGTTACGTAAGTAAAATAAATAACAATCACAGTCTGTTGTAATGTGCCGCTGACACGAAGTTTCTTAAATTTTTTCGTGTCACTGAAATAGCATCTGTAATGATATCTAAGCGCTTCAAAAGATTCTGGAGAATTTACACATCAATGACAATAGTAAAAAGCCTGAACAAGGAGCATCAGATTAGGACATATTGTTGGTCCACTCCGCGATATGATGAGACACGGAAACCAAGACAGTCGGCGGTATAAAAAAAATTGCGGCTGCTATTGTACCAAAAAACATACTAGTGTGTTTCCTACAAGCGTTGATATTGCTTACTTGTCTACAAGTACGGAGAAATAACAATGTATCTCATTTCTGACGTACAACGTGATACAATGCCACCACACAATACAGACGTCCGGTCTGACGAGTGACGAGCAAAAACGGAGCAGTGACCCGAGCTTTGAGGACTTTTCATGTTATTAAAGCCGACTCTTTTAGTTTATTATAGCTATGTTAGCACCGTTACACAGATCCGATCTTGTTCCGAATGGCCTAGAGCAATTCGTCGATGGCTTCCAAAGAAAAAAAGCATTTTTTGCATGGTAAGCAGTGACCAGGGTTTGCCAATAACCGCGATCAAAATATATATTTTTTGGTTCCTGATATTATGGCACCGACACTCAATAAGGGATATAATAGATATTTAGACACAATTAGTAGCTCAACAACCTTTTACATATATGGCAAAATAAGAATATTCTTCATTGTACAGTCGACAGAACATCAACAACATTAGCTCAGTTGGGCGAGCGCTGGCTCGGTTAGCCAGAGATCGCGGGTTCGAGTCCCGGCATGGGTGGAATTTTTAGCCTCTAAATAGGTTTTTAAAATCAACTTTTATATCTTAGTTGCAAAGTCAACTAACCCACTCATTAATGAGTAGAAAAACTCAGCTACGCAATGGACATTGAATACTCATAATAACCACGCATTACATAAAACCGAACTACATAAAACGACAACACGTAGATTATTTCAATAATAATTCGAGTTACATTGCGTAACAGCAGGTACTTGTTACTCTATGAGTTTATCAACTTTGTCGTTGATCTAGCGGTATCACGTTTGATTACCAGTGGGACGTGTTGGGTTCGATTCCCTCCCACCCTACATTTATACAAATGGCGTCAGTCTGAGTGTATTTCCGTGTCTGTGCTGTCCTTTCCTGGTTACCATTGCACAGGGTATCCTAGTTTGGGACAAGGACAAGTGATTGTACTGTGTGGCAGTTACTATAGTTCTATGAAACAGGCCCCAGATCATTTGTCAGACGAAAGGCCGCACCAGTAAACGACATCTTTGTTGCAATGTCGCCGTGTGCACGCGTGTAAAGGTTGATCTCACATCAATACACGTTTGCTGCGTAGGCGGAACGCTCTCAATTCCCCAGCCTGCATCGAAAGCACGTCCGCATAATAGCTGGGCCTAGATTCTGTTAATGCGTTTGTACAATAGGTAACCATTCAATTCTACGCCTAAGTACATGCACAATTGAATTCACTACTTGACTCTCTTTTCAAGTAAGTCTTAATTGGTAAATTATCTTCCATTAGACCAAGAAATATTTTAGTTTATTTTCTTAGGGCCTAAAAGCAAAAAAAAACTATTTTAAAACTTTGCTTTGCGAAACAGCCAAAAACGCGGTCAGCCATTTTTGTCTAAGGTTTGACGTCCTAAAGGCGTCAAAGTTTGACATTCAACATATTTACAGTGCCACACAAGAAATAAGTCTCGCCGATGTACCTGCGCAGATGACCAAATTTTAGATGTGCGGCAAGTTGATCGACCAATCAGATAGTTTCATTTTATGACAGGACACGCGCCTTTGTTGCTATTGGTTGATTCAACGTCATCGATGCAGCTATTAGTTTGGCAATATTAGCGTGAGCGAAATAGGTAGCGCTACTGCTACAATCAATTCTGCACCTTAACCGTATATTAAAGATCATGTTGAATGTACTTATAGCTTCGGGTACTTTCGTTACACTTCTTCCTAGTCTGCGCGAATGTAAATTCCCTAAGGGACTTTTATGATGTGTAGTACTGTACCTAGTTTTAAAATCTGTGAGTGATCTATGAGCATAGATATAGTGAAATAAGCACAACGCAACCCGGAAAGTTGTGGATTCGTGTACCCAGTGAATAAACATACGAAAAACTTGGCTCATACTTGAGAAAAGAGACCCTAGATTCTTTATCGACTGAAACTCGTTGTATTAGTGTGAAGATCACTTTGATGTGAGTTCTTTAATAATAAATGTCCACAGAAACGATCTGACAGATGTTTGTTTACAAACCAAAGATGCTTACAAGATGGCGGATTGTGTTTTCACCGTGCCGAATTAAAAGCGGAAAATATTTTTTTAATTTGCATATTTTGCAGACATCCTGCATACTTATGACTTTTTAAAATTGTACATATTGCAACGTGTTCCTTACAATAATAATTTCAATAAGATTTATTTTACAAAAACACGATTCCTCTGTAACGCTCATAAAACGAAGTCCAAATAGTTTTGGCCTGATGATAAAAATACAATTCCTTAAAACGCCCATAGAACGCTCACGTAAATGGTGGTAGAGATTTTACAAGAAAGAGATGTAGCCGCAGATTAAAAACAACGGCTCTAGGAGTGTTGTAAGTGGAATCGTGTTTTTGTACAAGGTTAAATATTTATTAAGTACACCTTGTGCCAAAAGGGCTACTACAACATAAATGATTATTTAGATGACAATGATGTCTGTAATTAGAGAGAGAGAGAAAAATAATTTATTCAACGGCACAATACATAACAAAACAGTAACAAATTAACAAAACACAACAATAGATAGGTACACAAAATAATTAAAGCCAGAACAATGCATGAGCTCCGTGTTTTAAAATAACTATGTAAACTGTGTTAATTAAGAACTTTGAAATGACTAAGTTTGGAGTTTTCAGGATAGGTGACCGACCCGTGACTACCGCTAGAGGCATTTTTCCGAGCGCTTCCGTGCTTCGCAAGGCACGCTAAGCCATTGGTGCCGGCTGTCATGTAATGTTGTTCAGCCGTGTCAGAGGCTTGATAACTTCTGACACTAAGGCCCGCCAATGTCTTACAGTCCTCCACCAACCCGGACTTAAGGTCCGGGTTGGTTGGCGGTCCCCCCGTGGTGAAGTGTGGCCTAAGATTCCTGCGATGCAGGAAGAGACCCGTGCCCCAGCATTGGGGACATACGAGTACAAGGGTTGATATCGACTCATGTGAATTCAACTCATGAGAATGGCAACACCGAGGGCTAACAGTAAACACCGTATTTCATCGCTCCGTATTTTAAATTAATTTCCAGTGCAAAAAGTAAATATTTCTTAAGTAATTCTGTAGTAAGATTGAGTTAAATAACCCACTGAACTAAATTAACAAACAGTGTCATCCTAAGTGTAGTGGATCAAGAAAAATCTTAGTTCGCATTTCTCAACCGTTCAGAATTTCAAATTAACGCGGCTTACTCGAGCGCTGTTTCAAATTAACGCGCCCTGTTAACACGAAGGAAAATAAAACGCTCAGCCGTACGAAGAGGTCTCAGGTACTACCTACTTTCTGAATAACTTTTGTCTCTATCAGAATAAAAAATAGCTGCTCAGGATGTCTCCAAAATATCTCTGAAGACAAGTACATTTCTTGCTCATTGGGTACCTGTATCAAGACACTCCATTTACCTTGTGCAAATGCAGTTAGCCTTACAGCAGAGCAAACTAAAGCCTGGATTTGCCCTGATTGCCGCCTAAATACAAAAAAAGGTAGCACCAGACCAAGTGTAAAAGCTAAAGGGTCGAATCAAAAAATGGAGCCGCTTGTGGCGGAGATACGACTAATGCGGCAGGCCATGTCACAGCTCCAGAGCGACTTTGCTGAGAGATTTGAAGGTTTAGCGAGTAAAATTACAGCTCACGAGGTGCATATGCAGGAAAAAGATAGAGAAATTGTCGACTTGAAATCGCAGGTTGTTGTCCTACAAGAACAAGTAGAGAGACAGGCTCACACGCTTCTAAGACCGGAGCTAGAAATCCAGGGCTTAACCGAACTTCCAAATGAAAACCCCTACCACCTGCTTTTAACAACAGCAAAGAAAATTGGTGTCGATATTGACGAACAGTGATATCATTCCGATGTAAAACCTAACTGCAAAGTAGGTAGTCGGCGCTATAAGTGACGCAATTTGCTTAAGTCAGATGTCGCTGCCTGTACGCAATACAGAGAATAGTGTAAAGAGTTTCGAAATTTCACTGATGCCGGTGAGTCGCCCATTGCCTCAATTGGTAGAGTGCTGGCACGGATAGCCAGAGGTTGCGGGTTCGAATCCCGGGTGGGTGGCATGGGTGAAATTTTTAGCCTCTAAATAGGTTTTCGAAGTTCCTTATGTTTTTACAGTACTCGGCTTGTACCGATCACCATCGTTTACCAACCGTACTGTTTTCATTTCTTCTTTAGAAAGTTATATCTTAATTTATTGGCGGAGCATGGCATGGTATCAGCGATTTACGCTCCTACTCATAACAAATCTTGCGTTGACCATATTTTTGGCCGCATAAATATAGCCAGCTACTCAGAGTCTCTTATTTGTAATGCGGATATAACTGATCATGACCTGGTTATGATAGGAGTAAAAGAACTACTTAATAAATCCACACCTTTAAATAGATCGAGGTGAAAAATTGATTTCGAAATATTAAAAACCATAATTGATATGATTGATTGATCTCCTGTCACAAATAACGACTCTCTTGACGATTTTGTGTCTATCTTTTCATCTACCCTAGCAGGCTTAGTTAAAAAGCATTCAAGTATAGTAAAAATCAGTCACTCAAAATTTAACATTAAACCCTGGATGACTCCTGGTTTAAAACGCTGCTCTAGACATAGAGATAAACCACATATGCAATCCAGGAAATCCCCAGATGACGCTACCAAGAAACTAAGATATAATAGATATCGCAACTACTACATCACTCTTGTAAGGAAACTCAAGGCAGAATTCGATAACAAACAATTAAATAAGAACAAAATAGTCCCGAAAAAGCTGTGGAATGCTATCAATCATATCACACATCGTCAACTAAAAATAAATTTAAGTAACCTGGAACTTACAAAAATCAAGAGTACAACTGTTGATTCTTTAGATGAGTGCAACAGCTATTTTTCCTCTGTAGGCCAAACTCTAGCTAATAGAATCCTGAATCTTCATTGTGAAACTCGGGAGTCTTTGGCCAGTAATATAAAAATAAAAACTCTTTATTTATCACTCCTACTGATCAAGAAGAAATAAAGCTGCTCATACAGCAGTTGTACCCAGATAGTTCCCCAGGCCTTGACAAGATAAATAATAAAGTTCTTAAAGCTACATGTAACGCAATCGTAGAGCCACTTGAATTCATTTTCAATAGAAGCATTTGTACTGGTGTCTTTCCTCGGGCCTGGAAAACTGCAGCTGTGGTTCCAACATATAAAGGTGGCACAAAAGATAATCCCTGCAACTATCGTCCCATTTCCGTTTTAGGTAGTATATCAAAACTATTAGAACGAGTAGTAAACAAAAGACTGGTGTCTTACTCAGAGTCAAATGCTCTCGGATCGACAATTTGGTTTCCGGCAAGGAAAATCCACCGAAAATGCCGTTAGACTTCTTACAGACATTGTATCTAATCATCTCGATAAAGGACGCAGCTGTATCGGCGTCTTTTTAGATCTAGCAAAGGCATTTGATACTGTTTCCAATCCAATCCTTTTAAGGAAACTGGAAGCTTATGGAGTTCGAGGTTCTGGACTTGAATGGTTCACTAGCTACTTGTCAAATAGAAACCAGTGCGTCAAAGTTATTGAACACGTAAACGGGCTTAAACCTATTTCCTTTGGAGTACCACAGAGCAGCATTCTTGGTCCGACCCTTTTTCTGCTCTATATAAATGATATTACTTCACTTACATTGCCAAACTCTGACGTATTATGTTATGTAGACGACACGGCTATAATTTTTCACGATCGCTCTTGGCCCAAAGTTACTGAAAGAGTACAAGACGGGTTGTTTCAAACTATGAATTAGTTAAATCTCTTAACCCTCAATACATCAAAAACTAAATTTTTATGCTTTCACAAGACAGCTGTGTCCGATGCAAGTGGACTTAAGAGTATAAAAATTCATAACATACGCTGCTCGGGCCAAAGTATAGGCACTTCTAGTTGTAGCTGTGCTCAGATTGAAAGAGCCGAATGTCTTAAGTACTTAGGAGTGATAATTGATGACAGACTAATTTTCAAAGAACACCTGATCTCTGTGTCAAAACGAGTTAGGAAACTTTTTTATATCTTTAAAAATCTACGAGACATTAACGATGGAAAGATTGTCAAAATTATATACTTTGCGCTCTGTCAATCAGTTATAAATTACTGTATTTTGGCATGGGGAGGTGCGGCGATATCCGTTCTTATTATATTAGAGAGAGCTCAGAGAGGGGTTCTGAAAGTTGCCCTCAAAAAACCTTTCAGGTTCTGGTTCCAACTACTGCATTATACCAAGATGCTCAAGTCCTTAGTGTTAGAAGACTTTTTTATATGAGACTAGTGGCCTTAGTACATAAGTCGGTTTTAATTTCTGCCAATTATGATTATATGCTCAAGAAAAGGGTCTTCCAACTTCCTACACCATCAGTAAATACAGCGTTTGCACAACGTTTCAGATTCTACCTTTTTCCGCGAATATACAACAAAACGGTATATCTCTACAACTTTAAGCAATGTTCCACCACAGAAACTAAATTGATAATTTCTAAATGTCTTATGGGCTGGACTTATGATGAATCAGAAAATCTTTTAAAATTATTTAAATACCAGTTGAGTACTCTCTGAAAATGGAATATACGATAAATAAATACACTGCATTCACACACACACACACATAAACACCACACACATAAATATATAATATATCGCAAACTATTAACTTTTTGGTCCGTTTGTGAATATATAAATTATTTGAATTTGTGTTATTGATCATCATAGATTTTTCTTAGTACCTGCATACCTTTTTGATTTAATTTTCATTTAGCTCATAAGATAAAATTTAACTGTCATAAAACTCTGTTAGCGTACATATATAAATGGTTAATTATTACTTCCATCCCCCACGGGACAGGCACAGCCTAGTGTGGGGGTCTGTACCTATATGATGTACTTTTTTATATAGCAACAAACGTTTTTTATCTTATAAGTATCATACCTTGTATCTTTTATGCATAATTTGTGGTTTCGGTAATAAATATAGTTCTTTCAGTTGAAAGAAAAACCTGAACTGCATTCTTGCAGTTGAAATAAAAAACTCGCCATATGACCCCGAATTGACCGTGAATCTGTCTTTGTTAGGTCAACAGCACGTCAATTGTTACATGGACGAATTCTAATCAGTTTCGTTACGAGCAAATCGCATTAAAGATGTGACGGTCGACTGTGCTAACATGGTATTAACAGTCATATTTAACATACTAAAAATAAAATAACAGAATTGAGGCCTTGACGGGTCGCATCGGACTACAGGACTGATGAAATGACACGTTTTCAAATACTACGTAATTTAAACCTAGGTGTACTCACGTAATTTTGAGACCTACAATTAGGTGAGCCTAATTCCGTTATACTTCATACCTAAAGAGAAGAGATGTGGTAACGGAGTTGCAGAACGCAGGTTTATCAATCGGGAGATCGTGGTTCAAATCCCGTACTTTGTTTTCTAAGTTATGCAGCAATACCACTCTCTAACAGTAAAATAAAACATCGTAAGGAAACCCTAGGGTCAGAAATGTAAACTACCGCAGTGCTTGCTACGTACAATGGCCCAACTGTGAGGCTCAGGTCTAACTAAACTGAACTACCAACAGGATTTAGTGCAAATTGAGTGCGAGGCGAACAAAGAGTACAAAGTAACGTACAAAATATAAAAGGAAAGGAAGAGAAAAGTACTTAGAGCTTCGACTCTTTGTCTAAACATAATAACTTCCACACAGCACAATCACTTGACGTGGTCCTAAACTAGGATACCCCGTACTACAACTAGACAAGGACGTCACAGACGTCAAGGACGTAACGGCTTAACGAACGAGGCAGTCCAAAAGCCTTCGTCTAAATATGACAATAACTGAAACTACAGCTTTTGTAAGAACTACCCAGTAGTAAGTGAATCCGGAATTAAGTAAATAATATATTTAAAATTTTTGCGACTTGAACACTGTTCCGTACTTTAACATTTTTGTCCGTTTGTGAGCCAGCACAAAACATGGATTTGCTTCTATTTCATTTTCCATGTCTTCTTTTTTATACATAGCAAAAGATGTATGGGTTCACGAACCAAACGTTCGTTCGATGCAGACTCTAAACGCATCGGATAAAAAAACAAAAAACTTCTCTATGGCCGACCGTGAAGCGCGCTAAACCGTTGCTCCGAATATAAAAATCATCCCGAATATAAAATCAATAGAATCGCAACCTAGCCAGTGCACCTACATCACCATCACCGGGGCCCCGGATCACAGCAGCAGCCGCGGACCATGTGAGTGGATTCATACATCGCCTACATCTTTCGCTAGGGGCCAATTTGCTTCACAAATTCCCCTACATACTTTTTGGACCTTCGATCCGGATTTTACATCAAAACCACGGGTCAAATCTTGGCTCTTCAAGCCTTATTTGTGCTGAGTTTTGTGTTGGTGTAGTTAAAATTATTTGTTCACAAGTCAACAGTTACTTTAGCGTGGGATCCTACCCCCAAGTGACAGACTTCACAGACGTATTTTACTGCATTTAGCGTGTTATTTTACAATAATACCAATGCCTGCTGGGTTCTAACGAGATAAACATTTTATTCGTCGAGTTTTTTTACGATCATCGAATTTTCAATAAATTAATTTCATACTTAATTTGTTCGCCACCGCTCTGGCGACATTATTTTTTCGCCTTTCACCTGTGCAAGCGAGTTAGGCCGCCTTCGCGTCGCCAGTTAACCCAACTTAAGGCTAGTTACACACCTAACATTTACGTGCTAATTAAGTATTTTCTTTTGGTGATTTGTATCTCCGTACAAATCTCGGTTGTATTTACGTGTAAACCCACCATTACAGATTTTGTATTTTCGTACTTAATCTCAATATAGGTACTTATTTAGTATTTCTGTGCTAAGTAAGAACCTATCCTTAGCGACTTTGGATTTTCGTGCAAGGTCCATTTAGCGGTTGTATTAACATACATACCCATACCACAAGCGGTATTTGTACATACAGTACCCATTTTCATTACGCATAGCGACTTATTCATTTCCGTGGTAGGTCCACCGCGTTTTCAACTAGCTGTTCATGTATCTTCGTGCTGAACACACCCTAATCACAGACTAGATACTAGTTACTACGTAACCCTAATTAACATTTCGTGTTCATTCGTTTCATAAAAGCTACTTAAGTAAATCATTAAGTTTTCAATTAGCCTTAGGTGTGTACTCAACTTAATACTTACAAATCTTTAGCAAACAACTTTTATTCCCGTAGATTTATTCTAGCAATAGTTTTCCATATCTAGCTACACATTGTTATCAGTAGAAATGGAAATCGATCAACTTCAATTCGAGCGTGAGGTTGCCCTAAATAATATTCAACGAATGCTAGATTGTTCTAATGATGAAGCCGAGTTTCGCGTTCGCACTAAAGATCTTAATAGTGCTAAAAAGACCTTTTTCGCAGTACAAGGAAAAATCGAAAAGACTTTAGCGAAAAGCGGCGAATTTAACAAGGAAGAGCAATTGGAAATTCGTACTCGATTCGATACTACAAAGTTCAAGCCGCGTTGGATACTATGAAGGAATCTCACCGTAACAAAGCGTGCCTTTCGTGTCCCTGCCAGGTACCACTTGCGCTCTGCATGCCCACTGCGGACAGCAGGCAGCGAGCTCGCACGTTAGGTTGCCTCAACTATCCTTACAAACATTCTCGGGTATTCTTACGGAGTGGAATGCCTTTTTCGTCTTATACAAGTCATTAGTTGACGATAACGAATCTTTGACAGATGTGGAGAGATTCCGTTACCTATTACTTTCATTAAAGGGTGAACCTTACAACCTTATAAAATCGATTCCAGTTACTGATTCAAACTATAAAAATGCCTTGCAAGTTTTAATTTAATCGATACGAAAATGTCCGTATTATTGCCACCAAACACTTAGACAACATTCTTGACGTCGAACCGATGTCTGACAAACATCTTGAACAATCTATACGCAATCTTTTAAATACGTATCAAGAAAACTTGACCGCTCTAAAGTCGTTACAATTTCCTGTGGACGAATGGAGTTTCATTCTACTTAATATTTTTCTCCGAAAGGTATCCCCCGACGTTCGTCGACGTTTTAAGCGATCGCTAAGGTCACCCTGCGAAATTCCGAGTGTGACCGAATTAATTTATTTCCTAGATAGGGAATTTTCGGCGTCCGAGATCATGTCGGCGTCTCGTCAGCCGCCCGCGCCGGCGCCGCGGCCGACAGCTGACCGCTCCGCCGCCGCCACCGCGGCTCGCAACGCATTGTCTCGCGCACATTCAGATGTTAGATACAATGTATCGCGCGCCAATGACTCAACGTTCCCTCGTCCTATGCGTTCGATGAGCGTTCACGCCGCGACGTCAGCTGATTACGCTAATAAACAATTTCGTTGTGCTTATTGCACGGATAACTCACATCCACTAAATGAATGCGAAAAATTCCACAAATTAAATCTTGCCGAACGTAAAGTATTTATTAATGCAAACCAAGTCTGCATTAATTGCTTATTCGTCGGTCATGAAATTAAAGATTGTAGATCGCGCCATAACTGCCGTTATTGTGCGCAGAGGCATCACTCTTCATAACATGAAGATGTGCCCGTCAAGAATGTCACTTTAACTATGGAATGTTCGAGTTCCCCTGAGATTCTCTCAGATGCGGAGTCTACAACGCCTCCACCCGCAAGCGGTGTTTCTGGGCTTTACCACAAAAATAATTGCACTGTTTTACTTACAACTGCGCTCGTAAACTTACGTCTCATGCATTCAGACCTTTACACTCCGCTTATGGTACGCGCCCTAGTGGATCAGGGTTCCCAGGCCACACTCATTACTGAGTCGTGTGTCCAGCGTCTTGGCCTGCCGCGTTATCAATCAGAATCAAGTTCTACCATTACGGGTATCGGCGATAGGAACGAGCAACCCCGTGGTTACGTATTATGTGAGGTAACTCCCCATAATAAAACTGAACCGAAATTATACATTCAGGCTCTTATTTCACCAAAAATAAAGAGTTATTTACCTAATATTCCTAGCTCATTCGAGAACATTTCCCATATTCAAAATTTACCGTTAGCGGATCCGGAACTCCGTTCTGCGCGTCCCGTCGAACTCCTCCTGGGGTATCAGATCTATCCGAGGTATCAGATCACGTTTAGAGAACGTAATGCGAAGTGCCCCGCAGTCGGACACGATCTTGAATTTTTGTCCCAGTAAATACACTCTGAACTTCTTAAACAAGCATATAACCGCCAAAGTCTCCAACTCGTAGGAGTGGAAGTTCTTCTCCTCATGAGATGTTTGCCGGCTATAGAACGCCACTGGACGAAAAAATTCTGATCCACCTTGCCGCTGCATAAGGATGCCACCAATTCCAACTTTGCTGGCATCGGTATGCGGTGTTTCGGCACTTGGGTCGTATATTGCAAGAACAGATCTCGCAACTAGTTTTTCTTTCAGGCTACAAAAAGAGTATTCTTGCTCGTTGGATCACATCCAAGGAACGTCCTTTTCAACAACTTACTCAAAGGATGTGACAACTGCGCAAAGCCTCGAATGAGTTTGCGAAAGTAACTGGCCAAACCCAGAAACTGTCGCACGCCATGTTGAATAACTGGACGGGGAAAGTCCACAACACTTTGTATCTTTTTACTGCCTGGTCTAACCTCAGCAGTACTAATCTCATAGCCTAGGTAGTCAAGCTTATCTTTGAGGAATTCACATTTCTTTAGATTCAGAGTCAAGTTAGCTCCTTTGAGTAATTGAAGAACGTGCTCCAACTTGGCCAAACACTCATCAATGCTCTGTCCATATATGAGCAAATTGTCTATGTAAGCCGTGGCTTCGGTAAATCGCGCAGAACCCAAGGTGTTATTCATCATACGCTGGAACACGGCCGGCGCATTTGCCAAACCGAACGGCATATGGTTAAATTCATATTGGCCGTCCGGTGTGACAAATGACGTCAGCGCCTTAGAACTTTCCGGTAATATTCCGACGCTAGGTCCAAAGAAATAAAACAAGCTTGTCCAGATAGCCGCGCAATTTCATCGTCAATTATAGGCATGGGATATATTTCCTTAAAAGTTATAGAATTGAGCATCCTAAAAACTATGCAGAGCCTCAGGTTGCCATCCTTCTTACGAACCAGTATTATCGGGCTAGCATACTCGGATACCGAGTCTCTGACTATGCCTGCTCTCAGCAGCTCATTGATCATCTCTCTTGCCTTCTGTCGCTCGCTATGCGACAGGCGATACGGACGGTAGACAACATGTGTCTTGCTGTTCACTTCAATGCTCATCTCGACCGCATCAGTACAGCCCAAATCCTTAAGAGAGGATGCAAAGCAATTCTTATATTTTTGTAGTAGACCGATCAACCGATTTTTATCTAGTTCGCTCACATTATCTCCAACACGGATCTGGCTCACATCAATATCTTTAGTGCCTTAGTTTGTAGAAACTTGGAGTATTCCAGTTGGACCGAGAATTCGGTTCACCACTCTAACCACAGATGCTCGACCGAGCGTTGTTTCCTTCGGGATAAGGCAATGCGTTGTAGTTGGTTTCACGCAGATGAAGATGACACCCTTTTTGACAGTGTAAAGTCCACCGTAATCATGACTTGCTGAGTTGGATTGCCAATAAGTTTGCTGTCTAGCAATATATATCCGTGACAATCAGGCTCCACCGAGACCCTTACAGAAGCTTCGCCGCTCAACCTCACATCGCTCCGCAACACAACCTTCACCAAATTATGTGTGCAGTATAAATTTTTGCAGTTAAAACAGTTAAAATTATAGGTAGCATTCCCCTTGTTTAACGTTTTTGAGTTACCCGCACCTGTATTTGTTTCCATTCCGATTTTTGACCGAATATTAAACGTCCGTTCCGCGAAAACAGGGTTTTCTTTGTTACTAATTAAAAACTGTAATAATTGGTCGGGATGGTGACACCGTAGTGCGAGAGCGCTTGATTTTACAGTCTTATCGCTTATGCCGTGTATGATACAGTCGACCGCACGCCTTTCAAAAATATCACACTGGTTGAGTAGCCCCAGCTTCTCGTAAAAGTAGTTTTCTATGGGTTCATTGTACCTGCTCCTCCGTCTCAGCATTTCCTCCAAGATTTGGCCGTAATTTTGTTCATACGGGAATGCGCTTTTCAGTTTATTTTGCCATTCTGACCAAGTAAACAAAATAGAATTCAGGCTTTCGTACCAAGTCTTGGCCAAACCTTGGAGTTTATGCATAGCAAAGTGAATTGTCGTTTTTTCGTCCCATCCGTAAACTGCAGAGCATTCATTGACCTTTTCTAGCCATATATCTATACGTTGATTGCGTGATGACGGGTTAAAGTCTGGTAATATATTTTTTGAATCGCTGCTACGAGGCATTAGAGCAGCTGCAGTCAACGGTTGAGACGTCAAATTCTTAATAGTACCTAACAAGTCCATTACATCTTTTGTTGAAAACTGAACACTATGCGAACGTTTCGCTCGGTGATGTACATCATCACCACTGTGACTTCTTTTACGACCTCGACTTGGTGATACAGTGATATCTCGCTGCGGTGTTATAAGACGAGATGGCGATTCACATCGCCGCTTAGACGACACACGATAACGGGCTTTGCGTACCTCATTTTCCATGATTTTGAGACGCTCCTTTTCCCGTTCCAACTCTGTCTCCCGCACACGAAGACTCGTGAAGCTGTTATCTCGGGACCGGCCATGGTCGCGACGGCTGCGACTGCGTTGGCGGCTCCGGTGGCGACTTAGCCTCACGCCATTGCTACGAGTCGTAGCCGGCGTCATGTCTTCCGGCTCTGCCCGATGCGACTCGCTGTCCCGAGACCGACCACGGCGGCGACGACGTTGTGATTGACGACGGCGTGACTGCGTTGGCGGCTCCGACGACGACTTTGTCTCGTGCCGCCATCACTAGCCGCGGCCGGGGTTCGGTTTCCTGGCTCCCCACGCCGCGAATGGTTATGCGCCGGCGTCCTTAGCCGATGCGCGCTATCGTCCCCGTCACGCGGCATGGTCTGAAACTCGCACAAAATATACGAAATTGTGTTAATAATATAAGAAATCGTACAAAACAAAAAAAAACAATAAAAGACTTAGTAGTGCGGGTAATCTAAATATTCAAATATCTCAGAAACGGTGCGTCGTAGCTAAAAAATAATCGAAATTCGACCCCCTTTTAGAGACCCCACGACACAATCCCATCGCTCGTCATGAGACCATAATCAACAAGATGGTGTGCATTTTTTTTAATAATAATCAAATCAAGGTAAGTAAATATAACAAAACTGTAAAATGGCGGGCACTTACCACTTCTGAAATGTAGTAAAACTCGGCTGATATTATACAGATATTTATTTCAATATGGCGCCAAATTAACAAGGGTTCGGTCCGGCACCCAGACGTGAACACCACGACGACCCAACACACAGTGCCCCGAGTCCTGGCAGTCGCCCGTGATAGTTCCCCCCATGCCTTCCACTCACAGCCGTCAATGTCAGCCGGTTACTTATAGTGTTGCCAGCGTGCCGAATCGAATTCACAATTCAAAGATACTAATCAAATACCCACTTTATACAAAATTCATTATGAACAACTAATTATTATTCTCACTAAATTAATATAATATTATTCGGACAACATAACAAGGTAGATTGTGATCAAAACCTAACACCGCATTAGGTGGCAAGTCATTCAGCAAGCTACTCAACATTTTTGGAAGCGCTTACCTCCAGCAGCTACAACAGCGAAGTAAATGGTTCCGCGACAACCCACACACACCCCTCCGCGAGGGTTCTGTAGTTATCTTAGTAGATAACAGTTTACCACCACTGCAGTGGCGCCTGGCTCGCGTGCATCAGCTGCATCCAGGCGCGGATGGTGTTACTCGCGTGGTCACGGTACGCATTGGTAACACATTTTCTAAAAGACCTGTCGTTAAGGTCTGTCCATTGCCAATAGAGTAGGCAATTTACTCTTCTTAGTTATTTAGTAAGCTAGGATAGAGTTCTTTTATTTCATTAAAATAAGCTAGATATTTTAAGGTCGGCGGCATGTTCCGTACTTTAACATTTTTGTCCGTTTGTGAGCCAGCACAAAACAAGGATTTGCTTTTTTTTGATTTTCCATGTCTTCTTTTTTATACATAGCAAAAGATGTATGGGTTCACGAACCAAACGTTCGTTCGATGCAGACTCTAAACGCATCGGATAAAAAAAAAACTTCTCTATGGCCGACCGTGAAGCGCACTAAACCGTTGCTCCGAATATAAATATCATCCCGAATATAAAAATTAATAGAATCCCAACCTAGCCAGTGCACCTACATCACCAGCACCTCAGATCCATCACCGGGGCCCCGGATCACAGCAGCAGCCGCGGACCAGGTGAGTGGATTCATACATCGCCTACATCTTTCGCTAGGGGCCAATTTGCTTCACAAATTCCCCTACAAAAACTATTATATAAATAAACTTTAATAACATATTTGTATGTTATAACATACCTAAGAGAATGTGAGCTCATATTTAATAACATGTCATCATAATGTACCACGTTCTAAGCAAATAAATTTTATTTTATTTAAACATATAGAATATTTTCGGGGCTTCATCGCGTAGTAATTTATTGCTATTTTACCTCGACGTTTCGACAACCTTACAGTCATCGTGGTCACGAGAAGACTAAGCGATTAAGCTCCGAAAATATTCTAAGGCTCTTACTAATAAACACCGTATAAGCCTGGTATAGTTACACAATGCTTTGTTCACGTCATTTGAATGTAATTTTTAGTTGGAAGAAAAGAGACAAAACACTTCATAGTTATACAATACTTACACCAAGTTTATTAGTAAGGCTGTAAGTAAATAATGTGAATAAATACTTTCTCTTTTATTCTAAATAAGCAATTGGCTGTATTACTATATTTGTGATTTCCTTGTCCACAAAACAGATATTCCTATTTTCTGTGTCCTTTCCTGATTGCCTTAGCACAGGGGTATCGTAGCTTGGAACAAGTGAAAGTTATTATAAGTTTTTTTTATAGATTAATGAATAAAAATTCTTTATTGCACTAAAAACTAATTTGTACAAATGCGAGCTTAATACTGGATAGTATTTTCTTCCAGCCAAGCGATGATGATGCAGACAGTGGAAGGGGCCAGTAAACAACAGTTTAACATTACAATTTTACGTAATACTAAAGCTGCATCTCCTGCGCGTGTTTTTCATGGATCAATACCCAAATCAATGGGGGAACTTGCTTCAAATTAGATTGGAGTGATTGGGTCTATACCATAGAAGACATAGAAAAACTCAGCAAAAAAACTCAAACTCAGTTTTCCTTGTTGATATTTTCGGGGTCTTATAGATTCGAAAAGCCGGCCAAGTGCGAGACGTACTCGCGTACCAAGGGTTCCGTATTAATTCTTGTCACGCCGTATGTTTCAACAGGTATGTAACTTAACGTGATTGTGGGATTACTAGTCCCATAGAAGCGCTCGTGGCCTAGTCAAACCGAGTGATTGGAATCAATCACTTGGTTAAGCAACAACAGGCGCGGTCAGAGTGCTTAGTGCGAGTTTGACAGATCCAATCGAATGACTTTACTACCGCGTTAATCGAGCATTGAGTAGTGAGTATAAGTAAGTTAACCGTTCGAACTGGCAAAACGTTGTCACAGTACAACCAACTCGCACTCGCGTTTATTCGTGTTTTGGCTGGTAAACGTGTTCACTTCTCAACGTAAACCATTACAACTCGCACTCAACAATTTTAATTTCCATACTTGTCGCTAGGTGGCGCTTCCTCGATGTCATAGAAAATATGAGTTTACGTTAACGCGATCGAGTAGTTTAAAAACTCGCACTAAGCGCTCAGGTACAGGATGGGTGAGCGTCCCGTGACTACCGCTTGTGGCATTTTTCCGAGCTCTTCGTTTCTTCGCAAGACAGGTTAAGCCGTTGGTGCCGGCTGTCATGTAATGGCAGTTGCCATGTCAGAGGCCTTATGGGCGGCTTACTGACTTGTGGCAGTAAGACCCGCCACTGTCTTACAATCCTCCACTAACCCGGACTTGGCAACCGCGGTAGAGTTTGGCTTAACCTTCCTGCGATGCAGGAGGAGACCCGTGTCCCATCAGTGGAGACATACAGGGGTTGATATCGCCATTGAATAACGTTAATTTGGATGCCTGTATAGATAACCGCTTGAGCATAAACAAAGAAACGGCAAAAACATCATTTTATATGGGAGCCTTACTTAAATATTTATATTTATTATTAAAATGAATGCAACTCAATATTCTGTGAACATTTCAAACGTCTTCCGGTTGACGTTATTAAGATCGAGCAAAAAACAGCAAAAAAAATGACGTTTGTTGTATGTTATCAAACATTTGTCCTAGTCCCAATCTAGGATACCCTGTGCTATGGTAACCAGGCAAGGACATTTCAGACAAATATTTTATCTTATTCTGTTCTTAGTATTTGTTGTTATTACGGCAGCAAACATATCTATATCACTTGTGAAATTTCAACTGGCTGTCACGGCTCATGAGATACCGCCTGGTCACAGCAGGCAGACAGAGGGAATGTAAAGTCTTAGTAATATGATCCTGTTTTTGTCCTTTGGGTACAGAACCACAAAAACGTAAAACCAATTATTTTAATAATAAAAACTTATTTAAATTAAATTTTCTATTGAATTTTTCACGTTTTCTAATAGACACTTAAAGCATTCTTTAACGAGATAAGCACTTTTATACAAACACTGAAACACACACTCACAAAAACACACACGCTGAGTCACTAAATCTTTTATTATTGGAACTAAAAGCTAAGACACCTATATAAATCTATATTTAGACCATTACCATTACCCACGACACCGGTTATGCCTGTATGTTATGATGCTAACCACGACACTGGTTATGATGCTACTGTATGTAGTAATGTAAATTACCTTCTGTTCAATAAAGAATATTTTTATTTTTTTATTTTATTTATTATTGCTTCATACGTTAAGAATGTATGAGACCTCTTCTTCTTATTCTTCTTCAGGCCATATTTGTCCACTGCTGAACATAGCCCTTCCCTGATGAGCGCCATATCCCAAGGTTTTGCCACCCGCATATTATTATGACAATGACATACAAGTGACGTCACAGTTTATGGTACATTTATAAGGCTGGTTTGCGCCAACGTTATGTGACAAGAATATCTATTTATCCATGAGTAAGCAATCCATAGAGAAATTGTATGATTGACCACGCTATCAATCACATATTTACCTGTTTATCCCTGGATAAGACTTATCCCTGCTGTGTGGTGTCGGTCTAGAGAATAGCACCAACCCAGTTTTTCCCGCGGGTGTCGTAAAAGGCGACTAAGGGACACAAACCGGGGGGTGGACAGCAGCGCCCCCTGCAGCGCAATTACACCGATAGATCTGCGATCCAACTGTGATCCCCAACCCGCATGCCCAGCGTGGGGATTATGGGCATGACCCCCTATGATAGCACAACGTGGCGCTCTTTAGGGGAGGGCTATGTCCAGCAGTGGACTAGTATAGCCTGACGACGATGACGACGAAGACTTATCCAGGGTAGTATTAATTCATTTACTTATACAGTGATTTGCCATAATTAACTCTGAGACTAATTTAGTACCACGTGAATATAGTTTACCTTTGCGACTTATATTTTTCAGGTATTACGAAAAGTGTTAGTCGTTCAGTCAAAATTTAACCAGTGTTGTCTCTTAATATCGTCTCTCCGATGAGATTAAAACATTTCTCCTAAATCCAATCACTTCTCCATTGGTTTTCAATGCGGTTTGTTGGCGTACAGTAAACGCATTAATAATGGTATTAGGTAAACATAATTTTTTTATCTTATGTAATCATTAATAATGTATTTTTGACATTTTACTATTAAAAATCTATTTCAACCACTATAATATTGTATTAAATCTATTGGATCTAATCGAATCGTATCGTATTAAATGGAAACGAATCTAATCTAATCGGATTGAATAATGGATGACACCTAATAATGTTTAATAACGTTCATCACGGAATCATCACGAAAATTGGCAGTTCTATAATCTCTTAAATCTCTACATTCAACTTCACAATCGCAAACAATAACAGCTGCTATGGGTCACTTTTGTATGGAATAGACTTCTTCAATATTGAATTTTACCTAACTTATTTTTTATTGCAGCTCGGCATAAGCCTTATGGTTATCAGATCAGAAGTCTAAAACATAGTATCTTCTTTCGTGTTACTTATAAACTCATTAAATGTTCAAAAAATGCCAATTTTTGGTGAGTTTTTCCTTGGTTAAAAGTGACTGCAGTCCTTCTCCGTGGACTGCAATAAAATTCAAATTTTCATTTTGTGTTTTAGAGGTGATTCTCCTTTTTACCTAACCATAAGTGCCATCTAAGAATCTATAGGATAGAGACACAATATTGTGCACATTGATTTATTATAACACAAATATATTTGTCACAGTAATAATATTCGCAATAAAATATATTCGCAAAGTAATTTTCGATATCATCAAAGGAGATTTGATGCCAAAACTCATTGACAAGCTTCTCCTTAAAGGGAAATTGTTTTATGCGCCAGCTGTCAAGGAATCTTGAACAAAACGACAGACGATGCCGGAATGCATTCTGGAAACAGCTTGATAGCTATTTCCTCCAAATTTCCTTCGTGTTGAAATGAAATTAAACAAAATTTCTATCCATTTGCTTCGAAGAAATGTTACTTTGTTGACTGCTCTGTAACGTTTTAGCGTGATATACGTTCCTAATTATTACGCCTTTAGACAGACGCCTATTTAGTAATTTATTGCGCGAATTCAGTATCAAATTATTAGCTAATTTGCCACAACACACGAAGAAAGTGTAACAGCCAAGCAAGCCAAGCAACTATCACGGCGGCTATTGTAACAAGCACGACATCAATTTTGAGCTGAGGCTTAAATTATGAGCACCAAATCCTGAAGGATTTCTAGCTATAGAATTCCATACTACTGCTATTGCAAACGTTAGACGGAGTTTACAGGTTCAGTCTGGCTGCAGTTCAGTCCGTGACCTTGATCAGGCTCGGATTGATGCCAGACTGATGAAGCATCAAAATATTCGAATATCCGTCAGTCTGGTCCATCAGTCCACTGAATAGACTATCAGTCTACCGTCAGTCTAACCAGACTGATGGAATTGACTGACGCCAGACTGATCAGATCTTGTCAGATAGAAGGACGGACGTTACGGCCAACAAAGTGTTCCGTTTTTCTTTTTGAGGTACGCAACCCTAAAAACAAAACCCATGAACACGCGTCTCTTTGTTACTCTTATTCCCATATCTCTACTCGATCAAAAACTTCCGGACTTTATGGGTGTTACTTCACATAATGGGATATCGGAGGCAGCCACGCCAGTTTGGCGAGACTTACCGTTACAGACGCACGCGTCTCCCCAAATATCTCATTTCGACCCTGAAACGCGCCGACTCGCGGTCGCTCGCGTAAATTTCGTGTAACTTTAACAACTTAAGTACACTACCACACCTGCCGGCATAGTGGAAGTTTTAAGATACTTAAGTGTTCGGACTGCCACTGGTGGATGGGGCAATTTTGTCTTGATTGTTAATAATTTTGTCATCTTAGAATGGCAATCGAGTGCTACGTCTGGCGGCGGCAGAACGAAGTGTTTTTTGTCATTTTAACCGTGGCAATGATAACAAGTAAGTACCTATTTAATTGAAGAGGTTTCTTTTATGTAACTAAAATTATTATGACGAGTAAGAATAAAAAGTGTTCTTTTTATTTATTTATTTATTTTGGTGGTGGTTTTTTGCCCCTGTTGAAAATTGGTTGAGTAAAAAGGATTATAATAATAGTAAACTATACAATATTTATATAATTTTCCATTATCTTACGTATATTTTTTAAACTCCTATCTTATAAAAGGCATCTTATAAATATTGTATCATCTTAAATTATTCCTTGTCTATTATAATCAGTCAGTCAGGGTATGCAACGCACTTCAACGCTCTCTGTTCAGTACAACTCTGAGTGATGCGTTTTAACATCGTTCTAAATCAGCACCATTCCACATCGCTCCGCCCACTCGTTGAATTTACACAATCATGCGTCATGAAGGAGTCTTATTCAATTTATTTTTATTTAAAAGGTAAACTTACAGGTAACAACCACAGAAATATTTAACAAATATGATCAATTCGGGGAGCCAATTCTTACTCCATTAGCAAATAAGTCGTATACGACTCTTAAGGCTTATGACTTGAATTCAACATAAAATGCCCAGCAAAAGGCAAAATCTGTATCCTGACCGCCGTGCTACATTATTTTCGAATACATATAAGTAGGCATATCAAACAAATCATGCAATTTGTTTGATATGCCTACTTATTTATGTAATAGTTTTTATAATAATAAATAAATGAAACAACGGTTAGCGATGTTATTCATAAAATTCTACCCGCCAAAAACACTACGAAGGCCTGTGCCCTGCAAAAGTCGTATATTGGCTGAATGAAAAAACTACTCCATTGCATTATGCATTTTTTTTTCTATTCAGCATATTATTTTATCTCTTTTGTTTATTCAATCTTGCCTTATGGCAATTGTTAAGGGATGTTTTCTGATTCTGAATGAAAACATTAGTTTTTTGTTCCTGTTACCACTGAAGAGTGAAAAGTATGTTCCCGCGCACACCACGCAGCAGACAAGCAGTCGACAACAATCAAAAGCAGTCAATAGTCTTTAGCAGTAATTAGCTGCCAAAATAGAACTACATACCTGTTTCAAGAAAAAACTTATCATTTCATCACACAACACAATTACTGTCCTGGGCCCTAAACTAGGATACCGTGTGCTATGGTAACCAGGACGTCAAAGACATGAAAATACACACTGAGGGCATTTGTATAAATGTAGGGCGGCAACATTGGGAATCGAACCCACGACCTTCGGCATGACTTTTTCGACCAACCAGGCGGTCTTCTTCGAGGCACCTTTTTATCAAAATGTAGTCTTCTCCTCAGAGTGAGTCCAATGTAAGTAAACTGCGAAACTAACATCGGTGATTTAATCATGAGACCAGCAGAGCGCCGGCCGCGCTGTGAAATTTTGTTTTTCTCGTGATTTCTGTGCAAGTCAAGACCACGTTCGCGTTTCTCCTTTAAATCGTACGTGGGCGGAACATGTAATATTCATAGGCTTTGGATACGGAATATTGAATAACTACATATTACTGACGTGGGGTAAACCACCTGGCAAAAACTCAATTCAAGATGATTAAACAGTGAGACAGATTGCTATCCTTGCATGTTATGCGTATAACAATACGATGCTAGCATAATGGCCAACAAATAATATGGCCAAACTTTAGGTTGATCATGACTTTGGATTCGGATAAAACTATTTCGGATCTCATAGTCAGGTCGACCAGAGAATCCGCGGTATTTAAGTTAAAACATTTCGGCCTTCAGTTTCATTTTTTTTTTTTCACCACAAACTCATCCCAACTTCGCGGATTGATCCAAGTTATATGGCGACCATTATAAGATATATTCACAGTAATATTATGTTACCATAGACAGTAAACTATTTGGATACTGGAAAGTTTTTATTTAATAAATACAAGTTTTTATTTTATTTAGAACACACACATACATACAAATAACAAATTATGTGTATACAAAAATAGAACTTAAAATCTCTTAAGTATGAATTTTTTTCACTGTTCAAAGTAGGTATGTACTGTACCTAGATACTACTTACCTGAGATTGATTTTTTTTAAATGTGCCAATGCTAGAGATAAAAAAATAATGCAGAGTTCTCGATTACATCTTAGAAATCTATCCGAAAACAATTTCTTACAAAACGTTAATTGTAGTTTATAAGAAATGTAATTATGTTTTTAAAATTTCACGACGGGATTGTGACGGTTTCAAATATGGAAAATAAAATTCTGATTCAAATGTATTTTCCAACCTCAATTCCATTTTTATAAAGACGGTTGCATATCAACTAGGAAGTCGGTTCACTCCGGCCATTAAAGTTCTATGTTTATTTATTTATTTAACATTTATTTGCTATACTGCAATGATCCAAATCTAAAATATACTTAACTAAAAACAATGGGCAACAATCAGCGAGTCCCTAACGCCGATTGTCAAATCGTTTCACCACGATGTCGTCAACACGCTAAAAAGAAGAAAAAATCAAACACAAACTAGCCTAGTCTACACACGAACCTAGTCTATAACGATAGGCAAGGCTTAGCCAAGGTAAACAAACATGTATGTATAGCGGTTATAATAATTTTATGCTAAGTGTAACGTTTAAGCTCAATGTCACCTATTTTCACCACCTTACAAGAAAAAAAAAAACAGTTCTGAATGGTGTAAACGATTGTTTTATTCTCATTAACTAAGGTTTTTGGGCACGGAAAACATATGGTTTAGTCCATTTTTGCTCTGCAGCCACGTCGATCGACAACGTTGTCCGACATAGCGACGATCCTTGATGTCACTTTTATGCAGCCTATTATGGGTTGTGGGGCGAAGGCCTTCTCTCACGGAGCGAGTATGGGCTTAATCGCCACGCGTGCCCACCGCGAATAGGCAATTTCAAGCACTGAGGTACGAGTATGCTGGCACCTCGGACACTCAAGTATTTTCCACGATATTTTCCTATTTAAAACTTCGACTGAATTGTAGACCGAATCTTGGATAAAATTAGGGCGCGTGCGGCTTTTAGTTCGATAGTTAGTTAATACTTCAGTTAATTCAATTAGTTTCTATCGGTAGATATTATCGATATGTAATTGGGTAGAGTATGTTAAGGGCAATGGATGTTATTGGCAGAGGACCGGGGTGGTTGACGTAACGGTGAAGAGGCATAATAATATGCCCTATTTAGGGCGCCTTTCATTGCTATGTAGAGAGTATAGAATGATATGTATAAAATAAGTACCCACTTCCCTCTAACATGCAAATCTAACAAGGCTCCTCTTATCTATAATATGAAAATGGATCGCTGAATGTGTTGCTAAGCACAAAACTCGAGAGCAGCTGAACTAATTTCGCTAATTCTTTTTTTAGAATATTCCTTTAAGTACTAGAATGGTTCTTAAGAAGAGAAAATTTAAAAAAAAATATAAATAAAATAGACTGTTACGAAGACGGTACGAAGTTCACCGGATCAGCTAGTCTTTTATATAATTTATATTCAGGTCTTAATGATACACTACCAACTATTAAGAGCCCCAGTGGTTCCAGTAGGTACTGAAACAGTTGGGGTCATTCGTAAAACTAATATTTGACTTTGTTGGTAAAGTTTTGATAGCGATCGGAATATCATTTTGGTGAATGCCCATTGAGGGTTCGCTTATATACATCTTCCCAACAAGTTCAAATCACCGAGTACTAAATTCAATTACTTGATAGAATAATAAAGAATATGTTAGATCATAATCTTCGAAGTAAGGAAATAATCATAGAAGATAGAAATTATGGTTCTACCATACAATTCGTTTTTTTCTTAACCAAACGCACAAAGTGCGACTGGTCAAGATATCAGCCATCCTATGCATATATTGACCGGATCAAATTTGATCTCTCTGGACCCCCGTTTACTTTTGAAGGGGGCCCTTATGTAACTGGGCAGTAGATTAGAAGAGTGAATCGAATTGAAGAAATATTTGACAAATGTGTTTGTACAAAGGCGAGCCTAATACCTGTGTTAATACTAATAAGTATTTTATTCTAGCTAACCTTGGTTGTGTAAATAGTGGAAAGTGTAGTGCCAAGAAAGATGTATGGAAAAAAATTACAATAACTTCATTAACATAAAATTTCATTGTCATTAGTCAAGTTATGTACCAAATATAGGTATAAACATAAAACACCATAATAGAATAAAATGTAAATATTGAATAAAATTAAATGTAAAAATGTTGGCCCTCGTGGTGGAGTCTCGCCGATACCTTCCTCAGGGAAGAGACCCGTGCCCCTCGATGGGGACATAATGGGTTAGTGATGATGATGATGAGTAAACAACGCGGTCAATGTAATGAAATGTATGGTGACCAAATTATACAGGGTAGTAATTTGAGAAACGACTCTTACTACGGTAGATAGATAGATAGAGAACACTTTATTGTATATAAAGCGGAAATTACACAGATATCTCTTAACCTAAGAGTACAGATGTTGGCCTTATCACTAAAAGTGATCTCTTCCAGACAACTCTTGGATGGACTGGAGGAATATCAATATATTCCAGAAGGAAGTAGATGTACAAATAAATCAAAATATTTCAGATACATGTGAATAAAACATGCTTTATTAAGAAAATAATTGTACTAACCCTATATAGATACATACAAAAAACATACATAAATAGAAAGTGATATAAAATATATGTTTTATTTAAATCCATACATTTATAGGCATAACAATATACCTATGGACAGCACGTAAACAAAATACCAACAATACGGTAAGGGGAAATCTCTATACGAGATCCCCTCTATTATGTCATAATAGAGGGGATCTCGTAAAATGGGGATCTTTTATATAATATATACATTGTATATATTATATAAAAGAAAAAACTCTATTGTAAAACAAGGTTACAGTGATGGTTACTGGCTCCCAAACTAGGATTCTCTGTGCTATAAATTGAACATGGTTCGAAGCCCGGCTTGTACTAATGCATTTGTTTCCTAAGTTACTTACATCTGTGATGTTATAGTAGCAATACCACTCGTTAACCGTGAAGGAAAACATCGTGAGAAAACCTGAGTGACTGATGTGTTGATATACCTCAGAGCTTCAAATTACCAAACCACGGTGGGCACGCGTGGTAATTAAGCCCATACCCTCTCTCTGAGATAAGGCCTGTGCCCTGCGTTTATAAGCTACATAAAAATACTGAACTTGCAGATTTTAAAATTACGCAGCATGAAAAAAAGCTTTTTTGTTCGTTTCGTGACGAAACTTGACGTTAAACTGTATTACCTGTTTGCTTGCTCTACCTATTTGCTCTTCATTAGACCAATAATTTTATCAAAATACCTTTAATATCCATAAACAATTAAACAACAGGCCAACAATTCGCGTAAAAAACCAAATATCTATAAATAAATATTAGCTTTCCACCTTTTAACTTAATCATTCTCATAGAATTTATTTTCAGGTAGAAGTTCAAAGTAAATATTATGCCAAGAAAAAAATTCATGCCAACCACCGAAACGAAAGAGAAAATAGAAAATTGTAAAAAACTTTATGGATTCAAGCTCCGAAAGTACGAATAATAACAAAAGGCCCAAAAACTCCAAAAGGGAGTTAGGGTATTATTTACGTACTTACACTAGGATTTACTGAGGCAAGGAACTGCTTATTAAAAAGTTACAGTGAAATTTCATTCTTCAAATATGTACAAAAGTACCTCTTAACTTCATGTTCTTTTTTGAAACAAACTCATTAGGCAATAACTGAATTTATATTTTAGTATCCTTATTTTTTAATAAGTGTCCGATGCACACAAAGGTAACTATTACCTTTTGTTTTCATGGGGAAATCCTCATGGATACAATACCGCTGGGGATGGGGGCAGGGTCATGCCGGACTCTTAGCGGTTAAAACCCCATGGTGTTCCTTCTCGCCGTACGACGGAGCCGCGGAAACGCCCACGCAATCTTTCGCAACTACACTAACTATTACCTAGGTACTCCGATAGCAATTGTTTTCCAACAACACACAAGGTGTAATCGATAACCTATCTATCGATGTATAGGTAGATTATTCCAAAACATTACATTAACACATATTAAATATTTATTGCTATGTCCAGCAGTGGACTACATAATATAGCCTGAAGAAGAATAACAAATATTTATTTGGGGTGCTTTGGGGTGTTAACTAGCGCCACCAATGAAATAAAAATCAAAAAACCTATTTAGAGGCTAAAAATTCCACCCATGCCGGGACTCGAACCCGCATACTCTGGCTAACCGTGCCAGCGCTCTCCTGAGCTAATGGGCTCAGCATCACCGGCATCATTGAAATTTCGAACCTCTTTACAATACTCTCTGTATTACGTACAGGCAGCAACATCTGGCTGAAGTAATTTGCATCACTTGCTGCCCCGAGCACGTTACTTGCAGTTACATTTTACATCGGAATGATATCGCTTTACCCACATGATTATATTCATTTTAATGCACTAACCCGTGCTAAGGATGATTTAAAAAAACTTATTTAGAGGCTAAAAATCCCACCCAGGGAAATTTCACTGATGCCGGTGAGTCGCCCATTAGCTCAGTTGGGAGAGCGCTGGCACGGTTAGCCAGAGGGTGCGGGTTCGAGTCGAAGTGGAATTTTTAGCCTCTAAATAGATTTTTTTCGGGTTAGTGCATTAAAATGAATATAAATACAAATCTTAACTGTAAACATCAAACATCAGAAATCTGTGATAACTATGTTTAGAACATACAGTCTAGAACGTAGTGTCAACATCCTATGTCTTTAGTCGATTTCCTAATCGATTAAATCGATTGCTAAAAACGGCCGTTCTTGGCGGAAATCTATTTAAGTCCTAGTTTGTTGATTCTAGGACCTGAACTGTATTTTCTAAAATAGTTGTCATAGTGGTTGGGATTAATGATGTTTACTTTTTGAAAAAAAACGCAATTTTAATAAAACAAGTTATGTTTTTTATTCCATTGTAATTTTATTCTTATGTTATGTTATTTGCAGAGTAGATAATTCCGGAATAAGTTAATATTGATCGCTCGTAGTCCCGGCTGCCGGAGTTATCTTAAACGATCACGGAGGTTAAGCAACAAAAGGCGCGTTCAATGCATGGATGGATGATCGTCTATTACTAACGCTAATGACATTTTTCACAAAATAACACACAATTTTCACTACAAACTAATGACAAAACTTCTGACAGTAAGACCAGCCACTAGTCTTGCAAGCTTCCACCAATGCGGACTTGGTCCCCGTGGTGGAGTATGGCCTATACCTTCCTCAAGGAAGAGTCCCGTGCTCCTTGGTGGGGACATAATGAGTTGATGGTGATGAAGTTAATATTAAACAACAATATACTTAATATAAAGATTTCATTTAGTAAGGCTAATAAAATATAATGCCTCCGTTAATTTGCAGAAATTGTTGGGTCGACAATGGTAAAATACCTTCTTTTATGTCCCTGTGAACCCGTATTTAAAACCGGGGTTTTAAGAAGAGTCCCCAAATGACGTCATTACAGCAGCTCGCTTTGTGCACCGCGGTCATTTTGTCTCAGTATCCCGTCTGATAGGCGAGAGGACATGGCATTACAACCACAAATTAAATGAAATAATAAAGAAAAAAACCGTTTATTTACAAAAACACACGCTGCTTACCGACGGGATTCTGAGGCTACACTTTGAATATAAAATGTACGAGTATGTGGCAAATCAATAAGTTTCATTTAATTTCGATTGATATACAATAGTGATGAAACCATTTTTAGACCGCGTCTAATCTTTCGGTAATCCGCTATTTGACACGTATAAAATTTGACGCGATAAATTAATATTTCCTACAGTGTTTAACGTAAGAAACGTATGCAGGATGACTGCAAAGTTTGCAAAAAAATTTTCCTCCTTTTTTTCCTAACGGCGAAAACGCTACCCGCCATCTTGAAAGCATCTAAAATATGTAAACAAACATCTTTCAGTCAGAGCCAGTGGACATTGATTATTATAGGCTTATAGAACAAAGTGATCTTCACATAAATACACCCGTGTTTCAATTAATAAAAAAATTGGGGTTCTTTTGGCAAGTTTGAGCCAAGTTTTTCGAATGTTAATTTCACTGGGTACACGAATCCACAACTTCCCGGTGGTCTTTATTGACGTGTTTTTTCATTCTCGAACAATGCAATAATGATATTTGGTATATTTTGGATGTAAATTCGATGAAATCATGGTTGCGTTGTTGTTATTTCACTATGCTCAGAGATCACTTACAGAAAATTTAATGTGAAACTTTGTTTACAATTTTTTGGACTTCAAACCATAGACACAAATGGCTGACCGCGTCTTTGACTGTTAAGGAAAATACAGTTTTAAAATATATTTTTATGTTGCTTGTAGGTCTTCTAAGAATATACTAAAATATTTTTTGGTCTAATGGAAGAGTTATTTACCGTTTAAGACTTACTTAAAAAGAGAGTCAAATACCGGATTGGAGAGAGTTTAGATAACAGTTGGTTACCGCCGACTAGTTACCGACGCTGGTTTTCAGCACTTGTCAGTTCTTGGGTTGTAATTTAGAGGTCCTATTATAGCCTACCAAACGACGCCAGCAGCAGCTGTGCCTGCGGGGAAACACACACCACATGTGATACAATGTCCACAGTGCCCATTGAAAATTGTTATTGAGAGAAAAATTGTGGTATCAAAAGTACAATAGTGTATTTTTACTAACTAACATATAATTTATTGTAATGTTAAGATAACATAAGAATGCTCTTTATTGTAGACATAGAGCACATATCAAAAAAAATCAAAGATACAGAGTACACTGTAACGGCTGAAAGGGTCAACCCTTTCATCCGTACAGTTTTCAGCAAAATATTTCCAAAATCAATACGAGTGCCGCCACCTGTTGTGATCTTAAAGGAAGTTTTCCTCAATAGGAAGGGATAGAGACGTAAGGAAGACCACCCATTGTGGAGCAGTACAAGCATCTGCAGTTACAGAATAATGTACCTTAAATATTCATTGATACACTCGAAGATCGTTTAAGTCATGCCAAACGTGTAACTTATACGCACACATTTGCAAGCAAGATTCGTCGAAAACATAAGTGTCAGCCCAAACTGAAAACCATAACGCCATATCACTCAGAAAAAAGTACTGTTTTTCTAGAGCAACTTTAACCTTAACCGTATGCCAATAAGGCGTAGTTACTAAATCTCACGCTAACATTTACATGTGGCCTGTGATGCCATTCGGAATATGTTCTAAGAAAGAAATAATTGTAGGGGGGTCTCAGTATTAACGTAAATAAATATTGTTTGGATGTTTATGAAATTTTATTATTTGTCGGCTAAGGCACAAAAGGGTTAGAATTACGTCGCCTTACAGGTACCTAACTTTTAAGAATTCATGGGTTTGTCCTCATATATCTCTCAGGTTTGGAACTCGCCTTTGTATGGAAAAAATGTATTTAGTGAGTAATATCGCGAAACAAAACCGTCATAAAGTTTTACACAGGTTGTATAAAAGTTTAGCATAGAGAGACCAGCAGATATTTTTGCAAATATATCCGTAAGATTTTCGAATGAAACGATAAGAAATGACGCTATCGTATTTTTCCAATGAGTAGAGTTACATTTTCAGTCACGAATGTACTATATTATAGAATTTCCTTTATTTGCCATACAAATCCTTAGAAGCAGTGGGTCCAACGGGGAACACACCGTGTAGATGTAAACAATATTCTCTAATCTAACCTAGCCTCGAGATGTTTGACGAATATGGTTTGGATTCTGATTTCAAGTACTTGGGACCAAGATTTCGGGCAAGCAATAAAATTGATGATGAATGGTTTTGCGGGCGAGGGACGAGGTTCGGACGGAGGAGAGCTGATAAATCAAGGAGATGGCATCGGGAGTTCAGTCGCAGCCTTGGAAGAGAGTGGTAGTTCTACTAGAACTTACAACCGTGCGTGAATTACTCTCAAGAGTCTAGTATCTAGACTTACCGCGTTACAAGTGTTCTATTAGGACAAGTCCTCAGTGAAGACTTCGCGAGTGCAATAATAAGCTAGCGAGCAGATAATTCGCAAAATAGCTAGGATGTGCGTCGCGTCGGTCCGTTTTCCGTGAAATAAAGGGTTTTCCGTCGAGGGGCGAATTTTCTCAACCGAACAAACCGTTTTCCGAATTTCGCGACGCGTGTTTTATATAAATTTTATTAATTTATTCTACTTTATATGTCTATTTATTTTATTATACATGTATAAAATGTTGTCCGCCAGTCTTAATTTCATTCTTCCAGTTCTATTTATAGATTTCCCAATAACTAGCGAGAGCAGAAGGTGCGATGCTTCCCACAGGGGTTCTGCGTTTGTCTTTTGATCTTAGCTAGGTTGATGGATGGATGGAGATGGTTCCATCAACAGGAGCAGAGCACAATGGACAAGACAAAATAATTTGTCTATAGGAGGAGGTTTTACTAACACTATATCATCTGAATGGAGCTGCGATTTTGGAGAAACGACGGAGTTAATATCTTCTGTATTTATTATGACAAGCTGAGCTGCATTATTATGGATTACTTACATCATCGTGGATCTACGTCACTACAAGGATTTTCTACATCATCATGGATCTACATCACTACAAGGATTTTCTATATCATCATGGATATTACAGGTTTCATCGGGAACGTTCTATCCGTTCTATCTTCACTTTAGCTAGGGTCAAATTGAGATTGTGTGATTTTAGGATTGTATGTCGTGTGTGTTCTAGTAGAGTTAAAGTAGTATCGTCACGGGTGTACAACTCGAGGTACATTTTGTGTCGATGATGTGACTATGGTTTTCACGGGTGTACGACTCGGCTTGATGGGATTTTGGTCCTCTACGGCTAGCCTGAATCCCTGTCTTAAATGACGTGTGTAGGACGGTAGTTTGTTCCTCAGCCCGGAGGTCAAATGGGTAATACACTTGCAAAAACCGTAGGACATCTTGTTTTGTTTTATTAAGAACCACGACAGAACATGGATGAATGATGTTTTCCGCGGATGTCGGGCGTTAAGTGAAGGTTTGAATGTGATAGGGTGATACGTTGCGTCCCGATGGATTTTGAAGGAGCGAGTTTCTTGTGGAAGCTCGTCGGGATGGGTGTAGCGTTGGAAGGGAGCCCATCGTCATCACGCTAGGGAAACAAAAGTTCTTCTAGATTTTCTCCTGAAAGTCTAGAACCCCTCCCATTTCCATTTATTCATAGGAAGGAGATTCGCTGTCTACAAACGCCGTGAATTTTCCCTTTTTATTCCATTTTTAACCATATATTATTTGTATTTTATCATATTTTATTTTATACGTTATTACCTATTTTGTAATTCACGGGTGAAACTGACTGGGCGCGTGTGTCAAAAGTCTTACTAGAAAAACAACGGGCATGCATCGGCATGCATAATAAAGTGTACAGAAGGATATATTAGTTATTGCTGAACTAAATTGCTTGGGCACTTAAAAAAAATATTTTATGCTTTTCATTAAATCAAATGAAATGATGCAAACTCCTGGGCGCACTCTTCATGGGACAATACTTTTTAATTCCTAATATTTTTATGTGGACACCGATTACCCCTCATTGACTTCATATAGTTCCAAAATGCCCTTGGGTCTTCAATTAAGTTGAAGTGGTGTCGACTGTACTACGTACAGCTTTTTGAACCCAACCCGAAATATGATTTCATCTTTTCCAATCCTTTACTCCACAATTTTTTTTTTAAAGGAGCGCCTTATCGTTTACGCAAAAAGTATATTTCACCGTTCGCAACAATACCTATGTCTCTACTACGCATTATAGTATATAATAATGGCTAAGTAGCCTGGCTCCAACCTATTTCAATGATCGATCCTCTCCGTGAAACTGAACTTATGAAAACACAATATTTACATATAGGCACATACATTGCTCCTGGCCTCACACTAGGATACCCTGTGTGGTGGGAACCAGAAACAACATCATAAACATACGAGATTATTCATCCCCAGCCGGGGTTCCAACCCGGGACCTCTCGCATGGTAGGCAGATGCGGTACCGCTACGCTACAGAGGCCGTCAATGATTATTATGAAGTGCATATTGCACTACTACTCGTATAATCCAGCAGCCTAACGAAAGTAGTGCAAAAAGTCAAAAATGTCAAAATAACGAATTTTGAAAATGTACCAAGGGACGGGTCGAGGGCCACACGAAAAATATAGTCGAACAGTAAGTCACGATTGCACAAGAGGATATTTACCACAGAGAGAGGGTTATTTTTAACTAATTATCAAGTTTTACAATAATTCAATAACTAGAATATAAATAAATATTCTTATAACGTTGATCTAAAAACAAAGTTTTCGACAATATTTCAAGTAAGTGAAATCTGACTAATTAATAATAACTTTCTACTAAACATAGTAGAAAGTGAAAAGTTATTAATTTCTTAATCCAAAGGGCAACAGACTTTTTAACAAATATGCTGAATTCTCTGTTAATTGTTAATGAATCCTTTGAAATTTAAAATATAGCCTGTTAATGCCGCTCTCTTCATGTTACAGGATCTAGTGGATTAAATTTTTCTTCCGCGATTTTCAACTTATTGCAATATCACAAACAGTCTATGTCGTTAGACTAAAAGGAAATTAAGATTCTCTTCAGTTCTTCAGTTCTATCGAACATAACATTTGTGTGTTTGTTGTTCAACAAAAAAGTAATTAGGTACTTACCCTCCTAGCGATCGTTAATTTTACTGTCTCGAAACATCTGTTGTCCATGAAAAATTTGCTTTCCTAATACAATAACAAACCTGTTTATTTGCGGCAAACTTGTTAGTCAAATTTTCATCTTAAATATTGAAAATACCTAAATTAGAGATGACCACACATTGAAAAGATGGCACTCTGGCTAGTTACATATCTTGGGATTACGAGTATTTCCTTCAAACAAAGTGCTAACAATGTTAATTTTATAGTAATGATGCCGCTATAATTACTTTATTAAGGTTTTTATTATTGAAAGAAAACATTAAATCATGCAACTATACTTAAAATTCGTTAATACTTAAAAAGATTTACATATTTACAATAACAAAAATAAATAGAAATTTTTAAATAAAAAAATCTACACCGCTGCCGATGGGGAGAGTTCCCAAGACACAGGAACATTCCCTCTCTGAATGGCCAGGCTGATGCGATGGCCTAGGTAGCTACCAGCTCTTGGGTCGCCCGATGAGTCTATGAGGCGCGTCGCTATTTCTTTTTGAAGTTTACGCGCCTCGAGGCCCCACGAACCCATCGTCTCGACCCCTAACGGCGCCAATAGGTAACCATCCCCAAGGACTGAGTATTTGCGCAGCTTGAGGCTTTCGGCCGTAGTCGTCGCCGCGCCCGCGGCGCTGCTGGTGTGGGTGACATGGGAAGACGCCAGTGTGTCCAAGCAGGTCGCATCTCACTATAGCGGCCTCCCACTCTGCCACGGCACCAGAGACACACCGTCGGGTCTCCTTCCATCGTCCCTTGCTATACCGTTAGGCTCAATAGCCGGCATGGCGACGCTGGAACGAGCCCTCCGGATTATGTCATTCAGGGACGCGTGACGCAACAGTCGGCCCACGCTGCGTTGGCAGGATAGGCCATGGTGTCCCAACTCATCGACGAGGTCTCCACAAAGGCAGCGGTGGGGCTGAACAAGTTTGCAGCCCAATCGGAGACCGACGGCGGCTGAAAAAGTCACATTATCCATAAGCGTGCCTACATTCGCTGATGGGAGTGCCTGCAGCCACAGACCAGACTCGTTTGCTGCTGTTGCTAGTAGACGAGCTCTCTCCGCAGGGCCGGTGCTTGTCTCCAGTAGTCTTAATTCAATAGCCCTGCAGAGCGGCTAGTCCCACTGTCTTTGCACTGCGGGATTTAGTGGAAGATGACAATCTCTTGTCGAAGCGTTTGTTCTAGAACTCAGTTTTTTTTGCTTATTAGCTTCACCAGTTTTTTAATGTTTAGTGTATATTTGGTAGGTTTGAAAATAGGCGGCCGTAGGCTTATTCATACGGTAAAACCACATTTTTGAGCTAGTAAATATTATACATAACTCGGGCACCTAAGTAAAATAATAGAAAAGTTGAGAAATTGTATATTGTTGGTTTGAATGAAAAAAATTAATTAAAACACGACTTCAAAAACGTCTTACGCAAGTCTTGATGATAAATCCTATAGAGAGTCTATTGATTTTTTTAAGACTTGCGTAAAACGTTTTTGAAGTCCTTTTGGACTATAACCTCGACGAAACCTCTCATTGCTTTCATGTAAGTTCGGTCCCGCCTGCGGAGTTTTTAATTTAGTGAACTTATTTAAGACTTTATGATATTTTAGCATTCCGGCTTGATAATATGAGTTTTTTTTATTTAGAGTAATGTTACTAGTATGTGTATGATACTAATATGTCGTATGACATTACCAGTAAAAGGCTCACGAAAAAGAAATACAGCTGTCATAGCATGGGTCCCGGCATGGGTGCAATTTTTAGCCTCTAAATAGGTTTTAATTTTTTTAAAAGCTGTCTATACCTAGTTAAAAACCCGTCAAACCATTTTTCCGCTGGACATAAAAAACAGCAAGCTAATAAATGCACCTACTATAAACCTGCATTGCTTTCGCAGCTAAGCAAATATAGGAAATGTTAAGAAAAGAATATTATTTATTGTGGACTAGCTAAAAAACACACACATAGAGGTAAATTATTTAGACTAGTATTAATTTTTTATTAAATTTCTCGTTTTTTAAAAATATCAATTACTATGTCCCACTGCTGGGCAAATTGATCCAGACAATCGACCACGGAGTTGTTGAAGGAAATGATAGTCGAGAGAGGATTTTTTATTTAATATATTGAAACTTCATTAGGTTAATCGTTTCGGCGCTTAATGAACTGGGCGTCCGTGGTCCAGCTGATATGGGACGATGTTCCTTCCTAAAGCAGTTTACGAAATACACTCGCAAGCGAATGTCGACTTGAATGTCTCGTTTGTTTGTATTCGCTAATTTCACAAAGCATTCTATAACACGCTTCAATCAACCTTGTGGCGCGATGTTCAACTAAACACTTTAAACAATTAATATTGACAGAACGTTACAAAATATATAATGATCCACATAGGCGCAATATGAGCGAAATCTGCCTTTCGGTTAAAATATCACTCATATTTATCAAAAGAGAAAAATAACTTTATTGATTGCCGCTAATGAAACGGTCTTAGTTTATTATGGTCATAAAACACAGAAAGCTAGTGGGTAATTTATTTTATGGTAGATGCAAGAAACATCATTGGATATTATTATGTTCTATAGAGTTACGCTCATAAAACGACGTAACAAGATTGTGCTATGTCGCGTGAAACTAGGCGCGCGTTACTACGGCGTAGCAGTCTCAATGCTACGCCCCCACTCGCTACGCTTGCGTAGCAAAGTTAGTTCTCAAGCACTCCTTTGACAGCTTGTAATTTATTTATTCATACAAGGTTGATGCCCGCAGATTCGCTTATGAGAGATTAGTGGAATCAATCCAGCTGAGGCGTTTCCTAACAGCTAGATAACCGTTTTGTTGTTGGCGAAATGGGAGTAATCCATGCTCGTAATATATAGATCATATTTTTCCGACTGATTTTAACGATTAGATGATTTATCTAAAGTGCTATATTAATCGCTCGATCAAGTTAATAGTGATTCTCGGAACCCATCACCGAGAACTTAGGATCACGTACCTGTTTGTAGGTAATATTTTTGGCGTTAATGTTAAAATCACGGATTTTTGGCCTTAAATTAAATTTACTATTGATATTATTAGGAGATTGGTTTAACACGTCTTGCATATACTATAAAAAAGATATTTCGTTTTTCCATTGGTGGCGCTTGTATTAACTACATGGAGCTCAATGTAGTAAATACAAAAAAAAATACAAAAAAAAACACTTTTTATCCTTATACTATTTTTATTTTTAATGCACTAACCCGTGTTAAGGAACAAATTAAAAAAAAAGTAGTCGGGGCTGTAAGTAATGCAATTTGCTCAAGTCAGATGTCGCTGCCTGTACGTAATACAGAGAATAGTGTAAAGAGGTTCGAAATTTCACTGATGGCGTGAGTCGCCCATTGGCTCAATTGGTAGAGCGCTGGCACGGATAGCCAGAGGCTGCGGGTTCGAATCCCGGCATGGGTGAAATTTTTAGCCTCTAAATAGGTTTTTAAACTTTTTATCTTTTAAACAATTTTAACATTAGGTGGCGATGGTGCTGGCGGTACTCTTTACCACGGTATACTTGTGTCTATAATGAACAGAAATTGCTTGAAAATAATAAATTTTTATGATTTTCTCCTGGATTCCGTCCAGTCATGTTGACAAAGTTCACATGAGATCACCTCTGAGGCACCCCCCTTCCCCTATTTGCGATTTGCTCACATCTAAGGATTTATTTGTACCACGTGTAAGGAATTATGTAAGGTCAAGCCATAAAATTTTTTAATCATACAATTACTTACGCCCGTTCAGAGCTCCTAATTAAAATTCATTCTTAGTAAGCCTCTAGAGTGGTTGGAAATGACAGAGACGAAAGGTACTAAATACATAGTAGCTGAATTAGCCGGGCTGTAACCGTTTTATTGACACTGTTTTTAGTCAAGTAGCCACTGGCATTTAAATGAACCCTTGCGATGGAACTCGTCAGCTTTTATGATGCAATCTCCTTTGCTTAAGTTGACGTTGTAATTCACAGGCTATACCAATGACATTGCATTACGATTGTTTATACCACAGATATCCTTGACAGATACCTACTGGCAACAACCATTTCTTTTAGATACGTGGTATCCATACGTGTGAGTACATACATAGAAAAAATTATATTGTATTATAGTGTTAGTTGAGACAGCACATTGAAAATACATATAAAGAGCAATGTTAGTGCATAACAAATCGTTATAACTGTTGTCCAAGCCTGTGGAAGATTACGCAGCAGCGGGTTATAAAACGAACAGTCTTATTTATCCGCAATCATGGCTAGAACGCAGTAGCCGGACTAACATCACTCTTTTAAATTTTAATAGTAATGCGTCCAGCTTGGTTAGTACGATGATACGAGTCATGCGGTTTTAGGCGCTAAAATGTCAGAATTTGACAATAACTCATGATCTCGAAAGTAGAGACTTCTGTCATTTGAAACGCGCGACGAGTATGGTTGCCTGAAAGAAATTGCTTTTAGTAATAAGGCCACTATTTGTACCATGTTCTTCAGGCTATATTAGTCCACTGCTGGACATGGCCATCCCCTAATGAACACAATAGTGCAAGGTTGTGCCATCGTTGGGGGTAATGCCCATAATCCCCACGCTGGGTATGCGGGTTGGGATCGCAGTTTGGTGGAATTGTACTGCAGGGGGCGCCGCTGCCCACCCCCGGTTTGTGTCCCTTAGTCGCCTTTTACGACACCCGCGGGAAGAATTTGGGTTGGTGCTATTCTCTACGCCGACACCACACAGCATATTTCTACCATATTTCTACCACAGCATATTTGTATGTAATTACTGTTACTGTCATTTTTATCTATCTATCTAGTATCTATACAGATATAAGATGGCACGCGTCACATGTTTTGTGGCGCTGTCAGAAAAAAAAATATCAGAATTTTAAAATTAATATAGGTACTGGGAAGTCACGACTTTAACATTTCAGATTAGCGACTAGCGTTCATTGGCTTTACAGGGAAAATATAGGTACATACGTGCTGAAATCAGGTTTATGTGATTGATATGGCATCTATGTAGACTATTTTTATTTTCTGGTTCCTTTCCCTAACTCCTTTTACTTCTTTACCTACCTAACTCGCACCTAAATCGAAATAAAGTCGTGAGTTTATGTACCTATGTTACGCATAAGTTCGACCGTCTACAGAATTATTTGTGAATCACTTCCATCCGACACTTACTTTAATGCCTTCATAAAGCTCAAATTATCCTATGGAAAAGAAAAGCGAATTCAAACGAATCTTACATAACTCGGCCACAATCGTCTTATCTCATCAGTTTTATTTCTTCACTCCTCGTCATCTGTATGAAGATTTTTTTATTAAGTGTGTGGCGAGCACATGTCAACTCGCGTGCACTACAAACTCCAACATTCCTGCATCGCGCAATCAAAGTGTTTCAATAACATACCATAAATATAACGTCCGACTAACACGACGTCCCCTGGCATACGATCTGCTTGGAGGGAAATTTCCCTTTATAGTGGAAGAGCACGATCACCCGCTCTTCCCTACATGTGCTTTTAGAAACAGGATAAGCTTGTTTATACATAAGGTATCAGATGATACAAATGATACTGTTTCTTTTGATCGTCGAATTATAATGAAAATTATTTTAGGTGACGAACAGTATTCTCAAGTGTAACAATTCCTTCATAAAATTGAGTACTTCAAGTCGTAAAATCAAAAACAAAGAGTTTTCATTCAAAGTAACACATATACCGCGCTTTAGTGAAAGTTACAAATCAAACTAGGTTGATCATTTCACAAGTTAGTTTTCGAAAAAAATATGATTTTGATTTATAATGGAAGTTGGAAGTTTAGCCTTTAGGAGCGTTGTAGTGAAATCGGTGTCTTCATAAATAAGACCGATAGATTCCAGGCCGGTCCTAAAACTAAAAAAAATGTGTGCTTATAAATAAATATGAATGTTTATGTAGTTAAAACTGTTTTTATACGGATTTATGCTCGTTTATTACATTTTTACAATTTTCCAACGTTTCGGCACTTTTTCAGGTGCCGTGGTCCCGGATGACTGAGGTGACAGGTGTCTTTTAGAAATCATTAACGGTTAGTTTACTACCCTCGGCAAAAATTACAAAAGTTAATTATGAAGTTACGTTCCAAAATAGACAAACCAATTATTTTTATATAAAGTCAACAATATTGATTATTAGTAATTGAAGTTAAAATTAAATTTATAAACTAATTACTTTATATGAACTTACAGATACCGATTATTAATTGAAATTAAATAGATTTTTTATTATTTATTCTACAGTCACACTTCTAGCAAGGGGGTCTCATGCACTTAAGCACTGGTTCCCATGCTACCGGTATGTTCCAACCACGATCTCTATTAAAATTTGGATGCCGGCGGATCTCTATTGCCTCACGTATCATTCTAGGGAAGAAACGGTCTTCTCGGGCTAGAACTTTAACTTTATCGAAATGTATAAAGTGGTTGGTACCGCTAAGTGTATGCTCGCTGACTGCAGATCTACCAGAGCGCTTATGTTTCACATCAGCGATATGTTCCTTCACCCGCTCAGCTATGGTACGCTTCGTTTGACCAATGTACGAGGAACCACATTCATGTTTATGTAGGTTACTTGTGAAGTTATTGTTGCAATATATTTGGTTAACGGTGAAGGAAAACATCGTGAGGAAACCTGTGTGTCTGACTTGTTCACATACATAAGTGCTTCAAATTGTCAATTCGCGGTGGTCACGCGTCGTGATTAAGCCCATGCTCTCTCTCTCTCTCTCTCTCTCTCTCGGAGAGAATTCCTATACCCTACAGTAAGACGTAATGGAGTATAGGCTGCATTATTACTATTATAAGTAAATATTTAAAAGCAAATAATAAGTTATTTGCCATCGCTGGCGCTAGTTATCTCCGGGCTAACCTATAACGATTTTATCAAACAAAAGAATCGCTACGTCAATCATTGACTGAGAATAAAGAAAAGTGGTATCCCTAAAGTCGGAAAACAGTCAGTAATATGATAGGCATTAAAGACCCATCATGAAAAGTGAATTTTTTATCACCTTTATTCGTGCCGTCATCTTAAAAAAAGAAAAGGAAGATATTTTGACGTCGCCCTACATTTTCTTCGAGGTGTTTTCGTTTAACATTTTATTAATTCGTGGCCTCTTAGTAAGATAAGTTTATGTAAGTTTGAAGGGGCTCTATGCAGTTATAAGCAGGGTTCTACATATCTTAGAAGTGACTGTTAATTTGATCGAAATAGGTTAGACAATTTTTGCAAAAACAATCTATAAAAAAAAATAACATATCGTTTTTATCCAGATTGGTGGCGTTAAGGTTGCTGCTAAGGCTGGCATACTGTCTTGGTCTCATAATCTAGTAAAGTAATGTTAAAAAAATGTGAAAAGAAATATTTCGTCGTCATTAGGTGTGATCGTTGCAAAGACGAACTGTTTTATAAGACCGTTTTGTGTTCCGCGACGATAGGACCGTTTTACGTTTCATTATAAAGTAGCGCCAGCGTTTGTCCGTCGCGAGACCAGTCCTTAGATTGTTTGACGCGGATATGTCCTTTAGTGCTATATTAATAGAGCCTAGAACGTAATGAGATCATTGCGAGATTTTTTTTAAATTCAACCCCTAAGAGGGCGAAAAGGGTTGCCAAAATTTGTACGGGAGGTATAAAGAAAGTTGTCTTATTTTCTTGAAACTTAAAATAAATACTCTTCAACTCAATTGATTGAACACGTGTTTTGTCGTTTTTCTAAATATAACTCTTAAGGGAGTGATCGGGGTTCCAAAAAAAGTCCACGCGTACGGAGTCGCGGGCAAAAGCTAGTGAATTTACACAGAAGTGAGATGTGTACATAATTATTTAAAGTGTTTATCACCTTTCTTAAAAAGTATCACTCTGTTCCATGCCGCTGGCGTTTTATCTTCGAGAATTACGGAATTAAATAACTTCTGAAGAACCCTAAGAGCCGAATTTCCTCCAGTAAAAAATATTTACTTTCGATACATAGGGTCTGAGGGTTAGTTAGATAATGAAATTACCGATATTCACAACATGTAGTTTTTCTTAAAAGTAGTTTTTCATTGAGCAAATGTGGTGCTAAAACTAATAAAAAAAATATATCAAAAACTAAACAAAACGATATTTAACATAAATGTATTTTAAATGTCCGTAGTTTTCACAGATCACATTTACGAAAAGTATAATTGTACACAAAACGTGTCATACCTAAGAAATAATATGAACAGAGGAGAGTATGTTGATATGGCAACCTAACATTTGTTAACTTAATATTAAAAGAATCCCTACTATCCAAACTGCACGAACATCGCGTCTTAGCCTGCGCTAATGCTATCAGCATTGCCTACCCGTTCATCAAGCGGTAAGCCCTATCGAGTGTACAAGTCCTGCACCCGTGACATTTGCAGAACTATACATAGATAAATTGTATGTCTGACCGACCCGTCGTACAGTTCTTCATTAGTTTAAACCTGGAAACGTCTTTATCTATTTCCTTACTTATTATCTAGTCACTTGTTTAACATCTTTACATTGTTTTGGTAACAAGATCTTGTTAGAGAAATAGCAAAAGATTAAACAACTCGCGTGCCCGAAAGTACAGCCCGATTTGAAGTTCTGAGGCATTTTAACTGAAGTTAATTAATTTTCTTTAAAGCGCATAGAGGTGATTCAATGTATTACCTACCTAACTCGCGAAAGAAAGGAAGGCAACAAAGGCGCAGAAAAAAAAATATTCAAGTTTTACGTTCCTTTCTTTTAACGAACAATGTTCCTGATTCCACAGGCGAGGCTGAAAATGAGACGATTTTCAGCCTATCAGAGCAATCACTCTAAACAGCGAGTTGCAGAAAGGATGACAATTACCTAAGGGGCTGATTCTTTTTACCATTACGAACTTTGTATTAACGTTTACTAATTTTATTAATAACGTTTATTATTTCTCACTAATGCCATTTCATTAAAGTTGTCAATTTAAAGTGAATGTAGTCTAGGATTGATAATGGAATATTGTATTGGAATTGATGAAGGAAGAATGATTGTCAACGGAAATACGGAAACGTGAGCGAAAAGCACGATAAGGGATTTTCCAGGTGGATATTTTTTTTACGTAGCCTCTATGTTTGTGTCTCACAGGATATACGTTGACTAAAATTAAACGTATTAATTTTAGTCAGCGTATATCCACGGAGCGACAACATAAAAAAATTATGAAGTGAAAGAGCTTTTCAGAATTGTGGTAAGTGGAAAGGTCTTTATTCTGGTCTCTGCTGACCTTTAAGCAACATTTGCAGTCATAAATTGTTGAGGACGTTTTTTGTTAACAAAGTAGGTAGTAATTTGGTCAGCAGTTAGCTGTTAATCTTTGAGTATAACCCATCCACTCTCCAGTCTCTCAGAAACGAGACCGAGTCTATTAGTAAAAAAATGTGCGCTGTCTATCCTTTCATTGTTTAATTTATTGTATTTTATTATCATATTTTTTAATGTGTTATTTTTTATATGGATTTTGATTTATCTGAAATAAACGTGTTTGCGCCTGCCAAAACGTATGCAACCTCCTTGCTACCTGAAACTTATTCTTTTTCTATAAGTCGTCTTTTGTTTCTTCTTCCTGTAAAAATATTTGTGCAAGCATCAAGCAAGCAACACGCTATTGTAAATAAAACACTGATTCTATTGAAAAGTCGTCGTATTTATTCTGCGAGGATTTACAAAAGAGATAAATCTCTTCAAAAATATTATTGTTAATCCTATTGTGTCTTTCATTTGTATTATATTTTATTGTCGCAGGTAGCGGAGTGGCGCAATTGACCGCAACAGAGGTGTGCGACAAAACCGAGCTGCAGGCTTGTGTGGCGATGATTCCCCGGACGCCAGTCGGCCTACCGCGCACCCGTGACGAGCTGGACGCGAGATGCAAGTTAGTGGCTGTGTTACTAATTCCGTACGACCCATCTCTCCTATCTTCTTCGGTCCTTTAACTTCTAGCGGAGCGTAGGGCCTCAACCACAGATCCACTTCTGACGGTGATTCGCGGCAGCTTCTGATTCAGGCCAGCTAGTGCCGATCGAATTGGCCTCTTGGTCTATTGATCTTTTCCATGTGGTCTTTGGCCGCTCCCTCTTTCAGATGCCAAATGGGGTATACGTAAGTGCTTGTCTGGTCAGGCATCTCTTGTCAGACGACCCATAGGAGTCCCTAAAATCGCCCTGCTCAAGCTGAATAGCACCATCAACTTCCCGTCCGTAAAACGCAATCGGTGGGTTAGCTTCAACATTTCAGGTCTCATCGAACTTTATTTTCAGTGAAACCTCCGAAATAAAAAACTTGCTAGTTCTCCTTCATCATTTCTTAACGCAAACAGTTTGTGTTTTCTTGACAATCAGTGGCGCGCAGTGGACTAGTTAAAGTAAGGTAAAAAAACAACATACAGGCGGGGTATTATAAGCCTCGAGGGCTTTAAAAAATCACTTAAAGGCTAATGGTACAGTTATCAATTCAGTTAATTGCCAAACTAGGTGATCTTGTATATTGGCAATTAGTTTTTATGTACTCGATGTACAGATCAATTCAGACAATATTAATTTAAGTATTGTGCGTCTCAAGTTTACGGATATATTGGTTAATATGGTAAATTTTATGTGAATGTGTGTGTGTGTGTGTGTGTATATATATATATATATATATATATATATATATATATATATATATATATATATATATATATATATATATATATATATATATATATATATGTGTGTGTGAATGTGTATACGTGTGGGAGAGAGCGTGATGGGTAAGTTGCAGCATATAATTATAGACTATAGCGCAGAGCGCTACACTGATCAAATTCGTGAACGTTGTGCGTTAAAATTTTAAATGCGTTTTCTGAAAGTTTGGCAGTTACGTACGTTAATGTTTCTCAGGAAGAAATACGCTGTCGTTTAATTTCTGCAGAAATCTTTAAAGTGCTAATTTGAACCTTAATATCTCCTTAGCCGTTGATTTTCCTGCCTTGGTTCTTTTAGAAACAAAGATTGTAATGATACAAATAATTCGTGGGTTTGGAGAACAGCATTAGTAAATAAACACCAAGTAAGTATTTATGAGTAAAGCCAAACTACATACGGAAATTCAACGGTCCATAAATTCAGTATTCGAAATAGGAAGCGCGTCGCTCTAACTCTCGAATTATAGTAGTCACTAATCGCCTCTCTTTTCATTCGGCAGTTAAGTTGGGCTTAAGCCGCTTTATCATGTCATAATATGTATCACTTAGGAGAAAAAGGAATAGATACTGAGTAGTTCACTCGGAGACCAATATTACAACTAGTGCATAACTCGGAGTTTCCATTACTCTGTTTGTCTTGAAGCTTTCAGGCACAATCAGATCCTTTTAAAAAATCGTCACTTTACCACTTGATATTGGTGCGCATAGTTTCAAACGCATTTTCGTCATTTCATTCATATCATGTTATTTCAGTCACGTCATTTCTTTGTATGACAAGGTGATAAAAGTTGTGTAATACTTATGTTTGTTTCACGTATAACGCAATGAGAACTACATCAATGGAACTTATTTAGTGTTTATTTTCGCGTCAGCAAAATCACACTAGTACCACTATCTTTAAAGTAGTACTTATTTTAGACTAGCTAACCCCGCTAGCTTCATTCTACGTCGCAATTCATATCTTTGTCTATCGTATGCCTAATTTCATGTCAATTCATTCAGCCGTTATTGCGTGGTTAAATAACAAACATCTTCATAAACTTTCACAATTTTTATATTATGATATGATATGACATGACATGACATGTCATATCATATCTATGACATGACAATGACATGTCATGTCATGTCGTGACGTGACGTGACGTGACGTGACGTGACGTGACGTGAAGTGACGTGACGTGACGTGACGTGACGTGACGTGACGTGACTTGTCATGTGATGACGTGACTTGTCATGTGATGACGTGACATGACATGACATGACATGACATGACATGACATGACATGACATGACATGACATGACATGACATGACATGACATGACATGACATGACATGACATGACATGACATGACATGACATGACATGACATGACATGACATGACATGACATGACATGACATGACATGACATGACATGACATGACATGACATGACATGACATGACATGACATGACATGACATGACATGACATGACATGACATGACATGACATGACATGACATGACATGACATGACATGACATGACATGACATGACATGACATGACATGACATGACATGACATGACATGACATGACATGACATGACATGACATGACATGACATGACATGACATGACATGACATGACATGACATGACATGACATGACATGACATGACATGACATGACATGACATGCCCGCTAGCTTCATTCTACGTCGCAATTCATATCTTTGTCTATCGTATGCCTTATTTCATGTCAATTCATTCAGCCGTTATTGCGTGGTTAAATAACAAACATCTTCATAAACTTTCACAATTTTTATATTATGATATGATATGACATGACATGTCATATCATATCTATGACATGACAATGACATGTCATGTCATGTCATGTCGTGACGTGACGTGACGTGACGTGACGTGACGTGACGTGACGTGAAGTGACGTGACGTGACGTGACGTGACGTGACGTGACGTGACGTGACTTGTCATGTGATGACGTGACATGACATGACAAGACATGACATGACATGACATGACATGACATGACATGACATGACATGACATGACATGACATGACATGACATGACATGACATGACATGACATGACATGACATGACATGACATGACATGACATGACATGACATGACATGACATGACATGACATGACATGACATGACATGACATGACATGACATGACATGACATGACATGACATGACATGACATGACATGACATGACATGACATGACATGACATGACATGACATGACATGACATGACATGACATGACATGACATGACATGACATGACATGACATGACATGACATGACATGACATGACATGACATGACATGACATGACATGACATGACATGACATGACATGACATGACATGACATGACATGACATGACATGACATGACATGACATGACATGACATGACATGACATGACATGACATGACATGACATGACATGACATGAAATGACATGACATGACATGACATGACATGACATGACATGACATGACATGACATGACACGTTAAGGTTTTTTTTTCATTGGTAGCACCCCGAAGCACCATAAATCGTCGCCCGCATTGTCCCGGAATTAGCGTTTTATTCTATGCCTTAAACTTATTTCACCTTTGTCTTAAAAGAAGCGACGTTCCTTATTGGACATGCTCCGTGTCACCGAATGGAACGATTAAAACGTGGAACGTGCAAGGTAATAAATTGCCAACAGACCAAAATTTATAGCCCAATTTGTAATTGTTGAACCTAACCAAATACCTACATTACCTTATCTAATGGATTTGTGATAACCCCAGGCATTAATTGAATTGAACAGTTTCCGTTGAATTGAGCTCTAAAAGCGATCATCTCCAGAATGAAATAATTTTGCATGTAAACGATCGCTCCCTGCCCTGCGACACACACCTGGAATCAGGAATTACTTGTTGATAGGAAATATCTATCTAGTTAGGTATTAAGGTATTAATCTATAGGTTGTATTATCCACAAAGGAGACGCATACACTTTCATACATTCTTAGGCCTGGGTGAAAAAAAGTGAAAGAGATGTCAATTTAGATATATATTAGCAAACCATATCGGAAAATTCTGCGGATTTTGGCAATCTGAGAACAGAGTTATAAGAGATTTAGTAAAAGTGAGGCTATGCAACAAGCTGACAATGAAACTTATACTTTTTAATCTGCGACTTACACTAAACTTATCCGTGTCCGTACAAGTTAAGCAAGATCGTAAGTCTGTAGAAAGAAAGCACTGGTCGGAGAATTTTACTAACAAAAACATCAGGAAACACACTCAAAATGCACTAAACGATACGAGAAGACGCTCTATTATTCTGAGAGAAGACGAGTGATCATAACATAACGGATCTCAACGTGGTGATCATAGATTGAGTCAGGGAGCTGTCACGCCTGTCACTGTTAGTACTTTATGTTCTGTGGTTAGCACAGACCAAGGATGTTTTTCTTGGCTGACACTGATTAAAAATACAGTTGACAAACACGGGTATTAAATCGATCCGTAAACGAGAATCAATTTAAAGATTTATTTTCATTTAGATTTTTTTAAACTGTTGTCATTAAGTATATTATAATGTATTTATTTAATCTGACTGAATCAATCATCTGGTGCAGGTGTTTTTTATTTAATACATGCAGACTAATCGATTAAAGTAATCGGTATCCTATTTTATTAGGGACATAAACTTATTTTTAAGATTTCTCGTCTTCCAGATTGTGAATCCGCTATTTGACAAGTATCAAATTTTACGCGATAAATGAATATTTCCTATAGAGTTTACGTAAGAAACCGAAATATATTGATTTTGCTAAGTATGCCGGATGGCTGCAAAATAAGCAAAAAAATTTTTCCCTCGTTTAATTCGTAACGGCGAAAACGCTATCCGTCATCTTGAAACCATCGAAAGTATGTAAACAAACATCTTTCAGCCAGAGCCAGTGGACATTGATTATTATAGGACTTACGTCAAAGTGATTTTCACATAAAAACACCCGAGTTTCAATTGACAAAGAGTCGGGTCTCTTTTGGCAAGTGTGAGCCAAGTTTTTGGAATGTTAATTTCACTGGGTACACGAATCCACAACTTCCCAAGGGTCTTTATTGACGTGTTTTTTCATTCTCGAACAATGCAATAATAATAATTGGTATATTTTGGATGTAAATTCGATGAAATCAAGGTTGCGTTGTTGTTATTTCACTATGCTCAGAGATCACTTACAGAAAATTTAATGTCAAACTTTGTTTACAATTTTTTGGACTTCGAACCATAGACAAAAATGACTGACCGCGTTTTTGGCTGTTTAGGAAAATAAAGTTAAAAAATATATCATGTTTAATATATAATTACTTAACTCTTTTTATATATCACAGAGGAAATATCACACGCACAAACAGCCAGTCGCGTATAACACGTTCGGGTCGAGCACTCTGCACAGATTTGATGGCAGCGATTCTGAGCAACTTTTGCTGGCAACTGGCAACTCTGTCAAGTGCAAGTGTAACTAACTTAATACGGCACCCGAGGAAAAGTTGCTCAAGGACGGAAAGCTTTCAAAAGGACAACACGTCTTGCCAGAGCGATGCTTAAGTCTGTAACGATATTACTTACAATATTAGAAAACCTTTTAACCTCCTCGGTTATTAAATTACTCCTGCCTTTATTGTTCCAGACAAGCCCCTGGAAAATATTTGTTGAGCATGTTACCAGGGGAAAGCTGAAGTTTTATTGCATTGGCGTCGCTCCTCGACAAGATAATTCAATCAATAAGGAGTCTCGCTTGGAACTGTACAACAATATGCCAAAATATCGCATTTACCCTACGTATCCGTTAATGTATATTTAATAACGGACTCATATTTTGCAATACATTCTTGTCTTTCTAACAACCTTGAAATATGACACGGTCAGATTAATGACATAGTCAGATTTCGTCACCAAAAGCCTTTCCTTAGTATGGGCAAAACAACGACTTCAAACAGGCTAAATTTTAAAATTAAATCTCTTTACTAATGTTAACCTTTACCAACAAAAGCCTGACGACGACGACGACTAATCTTTGTCTAATTTGAGTCAAAAGATGCTAAAAGACGGTTAGCTTCCATTTCTCTCTCTACTGTCTCTCTCTCTTATGTCTAACACGGCTTAAAGCATTGTCTATCAAACTTCTAAATCAATGTAAATCTGCCATACCCTTACAGGGGTCCATGTTCAATTAGTTAATTAACTGTATCTTTTTTAATTGTTCATGAGTGCATTGGATAAATAAATGAAATTACTGACGCTGTAACGGTGCAAACCTCTTTACACAATTTTTTATATCTCTTTTATTCTAAAAACCCAATTAGAGGCTAAATTAGGCTAATTAGGCTTTCTAACATTTTCAAAAATTTTAAATTACGTCACATATTTTTCTGATTTCCCTCATTTTCAGCATTACTTCTTTACATCTTGACTAGACCTGACTATTTTTACCTGCTTATTCCGTTTTTATCCAGTTTTCTGTTTTTATTATAAACTAGCTGACCCAGCGAACTTCATACCGCCTAACAATCGATTCTTTATACTTTTTTTTATTTTTCCCTCCGTAAGAACCATCCTCGTATTTCAAGAAATAAAATTAGCGTTATCGGTTCAGCTGCTCTCGAGATTTGCGCTTACCAACAAATTCAGCGATTAATTTTTATATAATAGACTAAATAAATAAAACATACTATAAACAAAGCACAAAATTGAAGTCGGTCCAGTTTTATTGTTTATTAGAAGTTTTATAACATCAAACTCTAACCGAGATGTTTTAGAAATTGCGCATTTTAGAAAATAGCCATTTTTCTTCTTGTACAATCATAATGTTCTTAATATGTTAGAATGTTCGTGAAGCAGCCACAATTAGGTCTATAACCTTTCCGTGTTCTCCAGGGCATACCAGACTGGCATGGCGTGCATGGACGCGTGGATCAGGCGGTGTCTGCCGACGGACGGGCAGAGGCACGTGCAGCAGCAGATCGGCGGCGCCCGTGCGCTTATGCGGTTCCTGTGCACCAACGACACGGCTCTCAGAAGAGGTTAGGACCAAACCTTGCCCCATAAAGCTACAATTTATGTAGGCTTAGAATAGGGAGGCCTATACTGCCCCCGTTATTATAATTACAGTAAGTCGGAAAAGTTGAAGTGACGGAAATGGCACTTTTGTGTCAGTTGTTTAAAATTGATGCATATTAAGCTAACCGTATCTTTGTTAATATTAGGGCTATAAAAAAGTTTTAAATAGACGTATGTGGGCCTTGATCTATGGATCATGTTACAACGAAAAAGTCTTACCTACAGTATCTCGACTTACTGTAATTATCATAACGGGGGCAGTATACTATCGATTTCGATTTCACTAAAACACTTACTTGGCTGAGGGCCAGATAAAAGTTGTCACCGGAAACCAGCAAATTTCCTTGTAGTGGTAGTAGAAAGCCGAAAAAAATTCACACAAAAAAAATGAAAAAAAAAACCGGTTAAGTACGAGACAGATTCGCGCACCGAGGATTCCGTACCACAACTTATTTTATATGTGTGTATAATGTTTTTACAAAAAAAACATTCCCTCCCGGATCCTTAGAGAGAGTCTGATTCACACTTCTCCTGTTCTTATTTTGTTATGTTTTTATTATTTCTTATCACGTACATTGCCGATTTTTTTACTACAATCACACGCCGAGTTTGACGATTGCATTTTTTTACGACTATTTGTATTACTGTGAATAAAAAAAACTGTGAACAAAATAAAAAAAACCAATGAATACTCCAGCAACAACTGAGAAAGCAGCACCCGAGATACTATTCAAACTAACGTACAAGTTAGTTTACTCAATAAATTATTGAGAATAGGCATCTTACCTGGCGACGGCAACGAGTCGGCTCCAAATTCTAACTGAAATTCCAAGTTTTATTCACTATTTCCATTATTAATAATACACATTCCGTGAAAATTGTAAGTACTTCTCTCTATTTGTTCCAGAAAAACAGCCTTTTAAAAGTCAGACTGTCTGTCAGACTGACAGAGAGACAGCGTAAGCTTAGTAAAGGGATCCCGTTGAAACGCGTCAAGAACGGAACCTAAAAAACAGACAAAGGCCGCACCAACAAAAGGCTTATTTAGAAGATAACAGATTTTACCGATCACAATGGCCTGACGCCGGTTTTCCGATTCAATTTATATGTCCGCGTTTATGCCTGTCAATAACTGCAGCCGCTTTAACGATGCAATATCGGTGCTACTTAATTACATCACTTACCAGTTACCGCCTTTTTTTTAGACTCTCTTTAGAACGGTGAAGGCCACATTACTTATATGCACTCTTCTCAGCTAAGAAACGGGCAATTTTACAACTAAGCTTGTCTTGTAGAGATTTTTTTTGTTTTTAGCGATAACACCAGTTATGTAACTTATGTTTACGAATTTTTATTATGTATAGTGTGCAATGAAGAGTTCAATCTAATCTAAAATATAAAGATAAATAATTATGCTGTCGACAGTACCACTGCGATTCTAAAAGATCATCGAAATCCGCTTGTTTTTCTAAATGCCTAATTGGCTTATTTTCCTCAATTACAATTGTTTAACATGCAGATGTAGCGTTTGAAAATAAAAAAAGAATATCAAAATTGGTCATACTTGGTTCAGAAACAACACCTCTCTGTCTTCACCCATGAACATACAACATACAACACCTCTCTGTCCTTTACAGAGCGCATACCCGAACGCAAACGATGATTTGTGGTCGCTGCGGTCAATGCAATTTTAGTTTTTCAGTGTATTCACGTAGCATTTGTTTACTCAAGCTCAGATTTATGTTTGCGCAGCTCGACAAATTTTACGCTACACCGCAAAATTCAATTTAGCGAGAAGTGGAAAGGAAAGAATTTCTAGAATTCTCTTAGCACCTTTTCTAAATTCTAACTTATAGGACGTAGAGTGAAATCTATGCAGTCTAATCCCTCAAGGGGGCCATTCTGCAAGTGCTAGGCTTGTTTCAAGAACCGCGGCAAGTAACAATAAAAACTAAGTGCAGTTATAGAACGCTTACAACTTCTTGGTTGAGTCCGATACTTGCTGCTTGACTGCGTATAAACATGTCAAAAAAGACAAAAACAGTCTTCAAAAAACACTTATTCTAACACTAGGTGGTGCTGATGGTATTATTTATGGCGGTTTAGTCGTATCCATAATGCCAAGAAGATGTCTTTGCAAACAAAAAGAGTATCAAACTCATGGGACCCGTAAACAGATCTTAACAAAATTTATATGGGTTCATCTATCAGGTACTTTCTTGTTAACAAACAATCAATCAAATCGGTGATGAGAAATAATCGCTACACATACATAAAAAATACAAGGCGTGAGCGACATAGAAATGACGTGGGGCGCGGGCGCTGAAAAGACACGTGTCCCACGGCAAAAGTCCCACCAGTACTAATGAAGATACCTAATCTGGTAGTCAATTCCCGTACAGGTCGATGAGTGCTTTTGAGTGAATGAGTACTTATATCATCTGTACGTTCACAAATCCTGTCAATTGAAAATCTGTAATTTAAAAAAAAAATTATTCAGTGTAAAGTACACATAACATAATCTAACGCTGCGTATCCCGGAAGGGTACGCAAAGACCAGGGTCTGCTTCTTGTCACAACCCTGACACATCTCTTTCGCTTCATCAATATCCATTATTTCAACATTCTTCATGCAACATTCGTTGCATGCTCGCGCGCCGTACTAGCCGCCCAACATATTTGGTCATGTATTTGACTGTCTCGTTGTTCTAGCCGCTAAGGCGTTTGGGTTCAATTCCCACTGGGGGCCCCTTACATTTGTACAAGTTGCCTCAGTCTGGGTGAAAATACAGTACGTAACAAGCATGAAAAGACAGACAAGTACATAAAAGGCTTTTCATGCCTGTTACGTACTTGTCTTGTTACCACAGGTATCCTAGTTTGGGGCCAGGTTAAGTGACTGTGTTGTGTGAAGTTATTGTTATTATTACTAAGTATTCCCAGAGAAATATAAGTAAATATTATATTGTGGTAGGTTTTGTAGAAGAAACGGACAAAAATTTCCAAACGTAGTCTTTACAATTTGGGTCTTTAATTAGCGGAGTTCTCTTAAGAATATTAATTAGAGATACTCTCTTTAGAATAATAATTTTAAATCGGCTTAGAATAATAATCGTACATTGAACTGGCTTTAATTCCGACCTTTCTCATACATACACGCAGCGTATTTTTTAAATAGCGCAATACAAGTGAACCGCTTTCACTATTTATCATAAAATTTTACTTATGTTAAAAATCGTGTTGATTTTTTTCACTTTATTTTGTATCCTGGCCTAGACTTTCTGTATAATACTTATTTCTTCATTAGAAGCGGTTAATTTGTGTAAAAAATTAAATAATAAAATTAACAATTCCAAAAAGGAAGATTTTAAATTTCTCAGTGCAAGTGGTTTAATTGTCTACAGTTTCTGGAATTTTCATTTTGCATGTGGTTTCCCGCGTTGAATAAAACAAACATATTTCAGAGCAAAACTTAGCGGCAAATATTAGACGTATTCTAGTAATAAAGAACGTATGACTTCAGGTCCGCGTTTCATAATACCACAAATCAAAGTTTACCGTAAAAAAAAACTTGATGTACAGTCACGTGCACTAACATTTAAACACGTAGAACTTTGTCACATTAACCTCTTCTAGCCTGAAGTATGAGAAATTGACTATTATGACTTTGACGGGTACTGAAATGCATACATGTTAGAGCACGTGACTGTACATAGCGTCCAAGTCTTCATACTTGTTAATCTTGGGGTTAATCGGCACAAAGCCTAGAATTTAATAAACTTAATTCCATAGAATAATATAAAGACGAGAATAACTGTAATTTATCTACGCCCGCCACCCGCGCAAATCAACCGTCGTAGTCCCCAATGCTGAGGCACGGGTCTCTTGCTGCATCACAGGAAGGTTATGCCGTACTCCGCCAAGGGGGGCAAATCCGGCTTGGTTTATAATACAGTTTCAAAATGTAAACATCAAAAATCTTAATATCTGTGATAACTATTTTTAGAACATACCTACAGCTTAGAACGTAATACCAACATACTCGTACTTTAATCGATTTTCGCTAAAAACGGACGTATTTGGCGAAATCGATTAAAGTCCTAGGTTGTTGATCATAGGTTCTAGACTATAGGTTCTACAAAGAGTTATCAAAGTGGTTAAGTATACTTTTTGAAAAAAAAAACCTATTATAAAACAAGTAATGCTAAGCGCCTAACCGCGCACGGGTGACTTTCGTCACCGTGACTGTTTCGTCACTCCGTAGATACCTTTGTATGGAGATGCGCGAAATGTCACCCAGGTCGTAACATATGATTTTTGTTCCATTGGTGGTGCTAGTTAGCGTCCCCAAAGTGCCTTATGAAGTTTCCAGGCAGATTCTAAAAATGTTTGTGTGGCCTGCAGAGTTCCTGAAGGAGCCTACTTGTTGGAGCCGCGTGTCGCCGGACTGGTCACAGTGCGAGGAAGAGCTGCGTACAGCGGCGAAGGACATTACCGAGCGGTCGCAGCTGCTTACCTACTTCAACAAGAACGCGGAGCTATGCTGGTAAGAATGGGAATTAGAGTGGTATGCTAGAAATGCTAGTTTGGTACCAGGATAAGTGATCGTGTGGAAGTTGTAATTATTATTATTTTTGTGATCGTCTTATGTGGAATTAATTATTGTTGAAAGACGTAGAAAAACCCAGAAAAAAAGTTTAAATATATATTTTGGGTTTTTACAGGAGAAGCGACTAAATCGAGTTACTCAAACACTTACCATTGCCTAAACGCGTAAATTAGGTAACTAACTAATTCTTTATTGCACACCGGAAAAAATTACGAAATCAATAATTGCATTATAAATGTACACAATACAATGGACTGCCTTATTGCTAAAAGTAATTTTTCCAGACAACTTACGATGGAAAGTTGCGGGAAGTTAGTCATTGATATGACTGAATTTAAATGCTCTTTATAGTAATACCACCTGAAAAATAGCTCTAGGCGATTTTGCGAATCCTTTGAGAAGACTCTTGTTCGTAAAATATATAATTAACTAATGTTCGTGGACTGCGATTCACTCCGAGTGGCTGTTGCTTTGCGCTTAGGTTGTGAAGTCTGTCAACCGCACCGTTGTGTCTGTGGCGTGGAGGTAGACGCTCAGGGCCGCCACGGGCTGCATTGTGTCCGTAGTGCAGGTAGAATCTCTCGGCACCATAGCATAAATGATATTGTTCGACGGGCTCTGGTTTCGGCAAATATACTAATAATGGTTTCCCTTCTGTCCTTGAGCCTCCGGGCTTATGCCGGAACGATGGGAAACGTCCGGACGGCCTTACTCTGGTTCCGTGCGAGAAGGGTCGAAGTTTGTTGTGGGATGCAACTTGTGTGTGCACGTTCGCGCCCTCGCATGTCGTATCTACTGCCGCTTCTGCTGGTGCCGCGGCTGAACTGGCTGCGAGGCATAAGACGCAGAAGTATAGCCAGCTTATTAATTCCTACATATTTGTGCCGCTGGCTATAGAAACTTCTGGTGTATGGGGAGCGCAGGGCAGCGCTTTTATTAGGGAGCTGGTACGCCGATTGAGGGACCGTGGCATGGACGTTCGCTCTGGGGCATATCTGAGCCAAAGGATTTCCCTTGCTGTGCAGCGCGGTAACGCGGCCAGTATTATGGGGACTTTTGGTTCGGATGTGGCTCGGAGCGATTTATTTGCATAGAGTTTTTTTTTGTTTGTTTTAATTATTATTTTATTATTATTGTTATTGCCTTGACTTTCTTTTAATTTCATTCTTTTTGACGAAACTTTATGTGAATGTTGATTATGATCGTATTGAGTTTTTTATAATGTCTATGTAAATAATTTAGGTATGTCTATTGTATTTTGACTTTATGAAATAAATTGAATTAAATACTAACAAGCACTTTCTTTTAACTTCAAATCATCTTAAAAAGTGAAATTTTATATTTATATTTTTTTCTTATCTAATTTACTGGCTTCACCGGCATCTTCTCAGCTACTGGAGATAAAGCATTGTTACTCGCGGAAAATGCTCGGCAGGTTAGTTAGACAGAGCTAAACGTCTGAGCACATTCCTGGCAGCCGCAAGCCTCGGTCAGACATTGACCCACCCCCGATCTCTCAGGGGACAGGACAAACCCGGGCAAGCCCCGGAGGCGGCAATTTAAGCACGACAAATTCAACTGTTTAAAGCTTGTTTCAATAAACCCAGTATCTATATTGCGTTATATAAGTCTCACCCGGTACACAACGTCGCATAAGTCGATGTAGGACTAAAGTTTAGTGAGTATCCTGAATTATTCGACCAGTGACGTCACTAATTCATGTGCGTGCGACGCCATATTGCTCGAGAGCGCTTTGGTGGCTTATTTAAAATGATTTTTTTGGTTTTTTTAGAAAAAATACACGAGAGATTTAAATATTTTTACTTTCTGGGCACTTGTTAAACACCAAAAAAACTGAGTTGGTTTTCAGAAACCTATCATAACGTTTTCAGTTTTGCTTGACAGTAGCCGCTGACCACAGACAACAAAGCGCGTTCAAAAATTAATAAAAATCCATATCCACTAAAATGTGTGTAAACTACCATCCGAGTTGCTTACAGTTTTAGTTGACTAAGAAGACGCGCTCGGTCCGAGTCCACTAAAGACCGTAGAAACGCGGCTTTAGAATGAGTTTTATATTTATATTCATTTTAATGCACTAACCCGTGCTAAGGACAATTTTCAAAAACCTATTTAGAACCAGGTTCGATCCCCAGTGCGAGCATGTACCAATAACTTTGTTTAATTTAATAGTTACATTCATTTGCGAATTTGTAGTCGACACGACTACAAATTTCATAGTAACAATACGACACGCTAACTGTGAAGGAAAACATCGTGAGGAAACCCGCGGCTTGGTTGGCTCCGCACTGATTGACTATTCCTACCTTTGGACTAGGCCGACTAAGTTGTCAGGATGGTATAGGTGCTGGGCAAGAATACAACAAAAAAAACAATATCCCAGCACTGCACCGTCCGAGTGGTCCCTTCACCCATCTAGTGTAAGGGAAGATGCCACTGGACGTTGTTTAAATCATCTCATTACGTGGATGCAGAGGACAATGTTTGTTGCCATAAATAATAGAAAAAAATACGTGCCTTGATCATTAACCGTATAAAAATTCATTAAGTTTAATAGAACTAAGAGGAATTAATCCTCTTTGAATTAAATTGTTTCTACGAATTACTGCCCGGCTGCTGAACTTAAAGAGCCCAACCTTCTTTAGTGGAAGCAGCTGTTTCACCCTTCCCCTGTTTGTTTAACTTTGAAACGTGTTTTACGATCAAGATAAGATGTTTGTAATATTCAGAATTGATTTTATAATTAATTTAATTATAATTTTAGTTAATTCCTCATTTTAATTTAATTCCTTTAAATCAATTAACTTTTTCAACTCAGCCTGAACTCAAAACTGAGATGTTCGCGAGAATAAAACTATAAGTATTCTTTTTATTATAGGTATAACCTAAATAAATTCATCAGCTGATTCTCCTTCAACTTTTTTGAGCACAAAAAATTTGTAGGGGAAGAAGGAATGAATTTAGTTAGAGGCTTAGATCTATGCTTAGGCTATGCTCAGTATATTCATGAGGTCCCAAAGTGGCCCCAGTATCTGCTGCCGGCTTAATGTCCCCAGCACTGATTTCTCAGCAAGTGTCAGTGATTATATGTTTTTATGCACTTACATTTAGCACGGGTTAGTGCATTAAATAGAATATAATCATGTGGGTACAGCGATATCATTCCGATGTAAAACCTAACTGCATAGTAGATACTCGGGGCTGCAAGTGATGCAAATTGCTTCAGCCAGATGTTGCTGCCTGTACGTAATACAGAGAGTATTTTAAAAACCTATTTAACGGCTATAAATTCCACCCATGCTGGGATTCGAACCCGCGACCTCTGGCTATCCGTGCCAGAGCCTATACAATACAGAGAGTATTGTATAGGTTCGAAATTTTACTGATGCCGGTAAGTCGCCCATTAGCTCAGTTGGAAGAGCGCTGGCACGGTTAGCCAGAGGTCGCGGGTCCGAGTCCCGGCATGGGTGGAATTTTTAGCCTCTCAAATAAGTTTTTTAAAAGTGTCAGTGACTCACGCAACCGTCGCGATTATGGATATATCTAGTTTAAGTAAATTTTAACTAACCAGTACAGTTCATAGCACAGTGCAGTACAATACCTACATATAACACCACACATGCATAAAACAAGGAACAGGATACACATAGAACGAATATTATCTAACGCAGTTGTGGAATAATTCTTTGAGCAACTCAGCTGGAAATTATTAAATTGTATATAAAACTAGGGGACCCGACAGACGTTGTCCTGCATTATATAAATAAATAAATATTCATGGACATACTACACAGATCTCGTTAGCCCTATACTAAGTACAACTTAATGACTTGTGTTACAGGTGCTAACTCGACGATAAATTTAATAGAATAAATACATAGATAACATCCAAGACCCGAGACAACTAGAAAAGTTCGTTTCCTATTTTGACCCGGCCGGGTATCGAACCCGAGACCTTCCGTTTTACAGTCAGAGTGCTAAACCGCTGCGCCACCGAGGCCGACGATTCCAAACGATTCTGGTTTTTGAATCTTAACCATCCAGGGCGCCACCCCAAAGGATACATCTGTCCAGCCGTTCAGTTACATACACACGTACAGTAGAATTATAGGAATAATAAATTTGTAGCGCAAGCATAGACTGTACAATCTAACTACTAAATTAAAACACTGAAAAGCATTTATTTGCTGTCACAGTACTAACATTTAACAAGGGTGCCGGGTTATGAGACCTAAGCCGGATTTTCACAATCTTAGTGCACTTGGACTGCGTGGGCTAAAATTGCTATTCGAATTTTACTACACCGGTGATCTTGCTACTCGCTGATGAAAACGGTCCTATCTTAGTACTCGAACTGTGTTCTACAGGGTCCGGGCTAACTTAGATGTACAGCTTGGCAAAAAAGTCTAGATATTAATTATGGGAACAATATTTATAGTAAAATCGCAAAATGTGACTTTTCTCCATACAAATTTTTGTATTTTTTGTAGACTTTTTTGCCAAACTATAATCACAAAAATTAAAATCACACCTGTGTGTTGATAGAACTCCCGCGACTCGTAAGAAAAAAAATAGGCGGCAGTGAAATGTTGAAGTTTGTGGAGCAATATGATACGTTTCTATTTCAGTGACCACACTTTTCTTCCGTTTGAAATCCGACGATAAACATGTTTGATACCGCTTATATCCCTCGTAGCAGTAAATCGGTGGCAGCGACACTGTTTACAACAAAACGCCTACAAACTGAGGGTGAAATCGATTTTCAGTAACGGGTGAATACTGTATACATTCGATAGATAGATATAGAACACTTTGTTGCAGAACCAGAAGGAATAGTTACAAAAAATAATTCTTTCTATCTAACTAAGTTTTACAATCGGAGCCTTATCGCTCAGTGCGATCTCTTCTAGAGAACCATTGGATGTTGTGCTGCAGGAAGAATATAGTCGGTACATGCAGTTTTACCTACTAAGATGGCCCAACTAGACCGTAGAAACCCTGCTTTACCCCAGTAGAGTTAGTATATTCTCGGTACAGAGCGGTTGAAATTAGAATCCTTTGTTCGGTCTCTGCATTCTCGGTTCATATTGCTGCAAATGCGGAGTAACGAAACTAGACAGAAGGATAATTAAACACAATTCTATTTTTATCCGTTTATTTATTCCTAAGAACTGTTTAAACCTCAATTCCAACCTATATATAAGTAACGAGTGCAATTACATTACGCGCAACTTTTGAAATTCAATAAAAAAAAATCATTTGTCCCAGCAGTGGGGACGTACAAAGGATTGATTTGAATTATTCAACGTTTTAGTTGCCATGTTTTGGAAAAAATATTTATGATTTTTCGATTTTTCTGCGTTATTCTGTTTATGAGACAATGCTTACCATCGAAACTTAGCTGGGTCTCGCCTGACGCCTAAACAAAACGATACGAATTACTTAAAAAAAATACAATTAAAATTCACCCTAGCTGACACACTTCGACAACCTAACGTCATTCATTTTTCCTATAGTGTCGGGAAAATTATACAATCCCATCGAACGCATGACGCTCCGTTACTAAGTGGGTCAGTGTGCCTGAATAATTACCATCAACCCAATCTAGTCACAATAATTCAAACTTGACTAGACGGCTGCGCCAGCCAGCTATTATAAAGAAGTATCGTTACAGTACTTATAAGTACAATAACCCAAAAGTTTGATTAAGCCCACGAAAATACCTGTACAACGAAAAATCTTTCAACAGCGCCCGCGACGAATTCATCGCGTGCATCGCGGAGGCCGGGCGCTCCTGCTCGCAGACCGCCGGTGCACTCCTGCGCCGCATGGCTTGGGTGCTAGCCCAGGACGTGGCGGCGTGCGCGCAAACGCGCCCCTATTGCGCAGCTCCCCCCGCCGCCACTACCGCGCCAATTCTGACGCTTCTTTCGACGCTGCTAGCTTATCAGCCGGACTTGTTTTAAGCTTACTTAGGTATAAGCAGATAGATAGAATGTGATTTAATCCTATAATGCCGGGGTGGCCTTAAATGATACACACGACCCGTGACCATTCACTGTGGGAGCGTAGATGTGCAACGAACATCGACGATGGGAAAGCTGGGATCCCTTCGGGAGGCGAGCGGTAGCATTGGTGCAATGCTGGCCTTTTGGAAAGAGATTGCCTAGCTGGAGTGACCTCACAGCCCTGTTACGTACAATGGCCCAATTATGAGGCTATATGCGGAAACCACAGGACAACATAACTATAAGTCGTGTGTATCACTTAACGCAACTGTCGGTATGGATACGATGGAAAGACAAGAAAGACAGGGTGCGTCACTGAAGTAAAGTGACGAAATGGAAATGGATTAAATGTAGTAGATCAATTAAAAATATAAGCCAACAGTGTTTGTCCAAGAATGTTTGTGTTTGTAAGTATATTTTTATGAGTTTATTTCTTTAAACGTATCAATATAGTAAAAAATAAAATTCCTATAATGCTAAGTGGTTATTTTAAGAGGTATCTTTGGCATTTTTATCGAACGATTTATATTTTATTTCGGAGACATGAAATATTCTCTAAAATGCCATATTTTTTGACATACTAACCAGATTTTGATAAAAAAAACAAACGCTTTTTAAGTAAGACTCAAGTAGTTGTTATGTTATAGGCCCTAATTCAAGACGCGATTTTTTGCACCGCTCACAGGTTCGTTATCCAATTTATGAAGCTACTGGCGTATCAGCCGAATTTATTCTTAGTAAAGTATTGTAGGTAGGTAGTAAGATGCAATAATTTTATTTCACCCTTCGATGCCGGTATTCCGCAACCCAATAGCATTAGCAAACCAAAAGTTACAATTTAATTACAACTGTGCTGCCGGTATTTCATTAACCCTAAACGACGCCCACTTCTGACGTACTTCATGACGCTTCTTCCCACTAGACTTGTTCTGGCTCAATTAGGAGCATAATAGATGGTTGTAATTCACACTCCTAATTCAATTCCAAATTTAGATTCAATTCAGATATTCTACTCTAGGCTTGCCGATATCTTAGGATGAAACCGAAGATCAAACTCTACTTTGTAACAATCGTGATCAATACCTTTAAATCAGTTCCGGTTGTTGTATGGTTGTCGCCTTTACTAATGCAAATGTGCAGGTCAAAAGTTCTGTTATAATATAGAATTTGAACTTTATCTACATTAGAAAAAACTCACTTCGACCCTACTTCTATGCTTTGACAAAGTATCTTGTACTTTGTTTCTATGTCAATACGTATTTGTATAAACTAGAACAGTGCAGAAGTTGTGTTTTTGTTCATTGAGAGCTCAAGTTTCTACCGACTGTACGAGTAGTTTGCATGTTCAGTTTAATGAAACTGCAAATGGATCTATCTTAAAATATAGCTCTAATTTATCTTCATGCCGGATATATTTTCCCTATCAACAAAACTTATTAAACATATTATTATATTTACATAATTATCTAACATACATCATTCTTATATTAGATCAGCACTGGATGTTTTACTCGTTAAATAATAGAAAAATAATGTTTAACACTTAATTAGGAAAATAAAGAATGTTTGTTATACATCTGTGAATCAAGGTGTAATGGATTAAGTATGTATAAGTAATTAAGTTTAGAAACAACAAAATAATTTATTAAATAAATAAAACAAATAAATAAAAATATAAAATAAATTAAGGTACTTTGTCCCTTGTTAACAAATTTATTTGTAAGCCTTTATAGCGCTTGCTGACCGTAGTAACGTGTGTCAGTACAGTTCACAGCACAACGATCTTTACGTCCGAGTACTTTTAGCCCTGGTTTGTCTTGCCCTAACAAAATATTGTTAACCGTCTGTTAATTGTTTTTTGTTCGCACTTTGGCCAAGTGACAGCAACAATAAATGCACACTAACAGTTGATTTATCAGACTGTTAGTGCGCAGAAAACAGGGAACATTATTTAATTGTTCCAAATAACGTAAAGATTTTATTCCAGTAAGGAAAAAACATGGCGTGATAGGGAAAAGGGATATTCCCAGCGGTGTGCAGAGGTGGTCTGATGATCACCGGATGATCCGGAGCACGAATTTTTATTTAATTGTAGTATCATGAGATGTATTTACTGACTACGTTATGAGTTACAAAATTAACAATTAACTGAGAATTTAGCAAAATAATAAAAACTGCAATAAAACACTCTGAAGTAATTACGTGCGAGTACAATGTAGGTAATAAATGTTTCCCTCTCCATCATACAAAAAGGTAAATATTAGGTGGGACAAAAAAGGTGGGATATTTGGCGAAATTGAGCAAAGTAATTTTCACATTTTAAGGTAAATATTGCAATTGTATTTTTGCCTTTTCATTTTCTACCGTCACTGAAGCATCGAAAAACAATTTGGATAAAGTAGTCTGTCAAACCATGCTGAGATTGCTAGCTTGTCTACACGGTTGAGATTTGGGAGTGATTTGGAACAAAATAAAAAAGATCGAGCTGCTCTTAACTGTACTGGGCATACAAATTCATGTGAACACTTGTTTCTTGCTAGTGGTCAACATCTATTCTATTTGGAAACAATACAAGCGGGCCCCAACGTTCCAGTGCAGCTATTCTCGTTTGCGAAAAGTGAACGTCTGCCTCACAGAAAATTATGGTCATATTAACAATAGAGCAGAAAATGTGTGTCCCCAAACCTATTTATAAAAACACGATTCCACTAGAAGCCTTTTTGTTTAATCTATAGTTACTTATTGTCCTCCTAAAATCTCCTTTACAGACTACTTTCGTGATTGTCTTTGGAATGTTTTAAGGAATTGTGTTTTTATGAAAAAGGCCAAAGGATCTTAAGGTACAGCAGACCTCAACGCCAGGTACCAACGACAGCTCTTAAAAAAACCATGGATAGAAAAACCACATGGAAATATACACATACAATATGTACGGTGACTGTCTGTAGGAATTGAACCCACGACTACCGGCATGGTATAGGAGCTAATAACAATCGGACCGTCGGGCGTGGCTTTAGTCACCGGCAGCTTAATTTGCTTTCCTAGTAGATTGCCTGCCATATTTTTCTAGGCATTGTGTGTATAGAAGAGACTCCCTTTTAACAAAAATCTGGCTATTTTTCGTCAAAGCTGAGGTATAATACTTGATTTGGTATCGCTACAAAAAATTCAAAACAGTACGAGGCGTAAGGCTCTTATGGTTCCATACCTAAAGGGTAAACACGGGAACCCATTACAACTCCGCTGATTTCATGAACCGTGATAGCTAGACAGTAAAAACTTTCACAAACCATGTTGTTCTGTTGCCGCTATAAGAAATACTAAAACCAGAATAAAAATAATAATTAAGTACGGCAAAAACAGCAGAAACGTGACTTTGCCGGGTCAACTTTAAAAACAGCAACAGGAAGACGCTTGAAACATTCACAAAATACTTAATTGTATCATCATCATCGTCTACCCATTATGTCCCCACCGCGGGGCATGGGTCTCTTCCCTAAAAAAGGTATACCACCACGGGAGACAAATCCGGATTGCTGGAGGCTTGCAAGACTAGCGGCTGGTCTTACTGTCAGAAGTTTCAAGCCGCCCTAAGGCCTCTGACTTGGCCTAATGACTGCCATCTAACGACGGCAGCGGGCACCAACTGCTTAACGTGCCTTGCAAAGCACGTAACCGCTGGGGAAAATGCCACTAGCGTTAGTCGCACACGGTCACCCATCCATACACTGAACGCGCGTTGTTGCTTAACGCGCGTCAGTGCATGAATGGGTGCTTAACCTTCGTCAACGTTTAAGATCACTCAGACAGCCAGGGCTACGAGCGATGCGATTTACGAATTGTATATTCACTATATTTTTTTTTAATGCACTAACCCGTGCTAAGGACAATTTAAAAACCTATTTAGAGGCTAAAAATTCCACCCATGCCCGGATTCGAACCCGCGACCTCTGGCTATCCGTGCCAGCGCTCTTTCCAACTGAACTAATGGGCGACTCACCGGCATCAGTGAAATTTCGAACCTCTTTACAATATTCTCTCTCTGTATTACGTACAGGCAGCGACATCTGGCTGAAGTAAAAATACACTTTAAGTAAAAATAAAATTTAAGGGGAGCTTCCACACAACAAAAGTTTTCAAATGTAAATAATATTTTTGGCATTGTTATTTGTTTATGGTCTGTAGTACAAACGGTAATACATACAGGCTTCAAACTTGGCGTGGTTGTGGGACTAGTTATATATTCTAATCACAAATAATGACAAGTACAATAAAAAATAATGACAATTGTCTTTAGCATTATGTTAGTGCATTAAAAATAATACAAGTACAGTTAGTTATAATGGTGTTATTTATAAACGGTAAATTTTAAAATAACAGTTTTATCGTTTTTTTTTACTTCAACGAAGAAAACACTGCTATTATGCTTTGGGAGGCCATCAAAAAACTACTTTTCTACTACAAAATTACTTTTCTTCATAAAATATGTAATAAGTTATCTGAAAAATTCTATAACTAGCATGAGTAAGTATATGGAATATTCGAATAGTACTACACCCATAAGTGAATATGACAATGCCTAGTTGCATTGTATGAGGTATGCCTTTTATTAGCCTAAAAGGATCCATATTTTCGGAAGTACATATAAATAGTCACTGTGACTACTTGTATAAAGTAAGGTCGTCTTAATTCATCATTTCAATCACCAAATACACAAGTTTTATCTATTCCCGAATACATAAAAGTTCTGTAAAAACCCTGTTTTTTTTTTCAAGGTTCGGTTTCATTGACTTGAGCGGATTACATTTTTAAGTATATGAGAACTTATCAAGTTACATTACAATTCAGCAATTCTTCACATAAATAACACTGTATCATTGTACAGTTGTTGTTATATAATACTTTTTTTATAAAACGATATCTTTACGTATCATTCTGAAATATAAATAATCAAGAAACAAATTAGAGGTGATATAACTTGGAATCGATTCATGTTTAAAACCGCATATTCCGATTTATTTGGTTCGTATCCCTAATGGAGTCATTATAACTACTGTCCAAACGGGCCTATTAACTCTCGACAACTGTGTTATAATTACAATTCGTTTTATTGCCCAATAAAATTAAATCAAAATTATTGAACTGAAAAGTTGGAGCTACGAGTATAAACCCTCCTCTCGGTCAGATTAAAATATTTTGTCCGACTGGGAATGCAAAGGATGGTGATATTTTTGAAGATTTGTACTCTATGTTTCTTTATCCGTTTCTTTCTATTATTTATTTAAGAAATTATTATTTACAAAGAACCCTTACTTTAACCTGTCTTTCTTTATCTGTGGGGTGATTTTTTTTACTCTTTTCTTACAATCAACTGAAGAAGTGTCTTAGAGCATTTCGGCACTTATTTAGATAGATAGATAAATCATTTATTCACATTTGGTTCAAACAAGATTTGTATATTTACTACAACTACTACTTTACTACTTAGTAGAAATAGATAGATACCAATATCTTATCTACCCAAAGTATGAAACAGCGGACAGTACATCAACCTGGACAATCGTGCACTCTATTACATTATTACAGAGAGTTAATAACTAATTTTTTTAGGATTGACCTGCTCTTAGTTGTCTAAATATAATAAGATGTTTATGTTGCCATAAAAGCACAAATCATATAACATAACCTCACGCCTGTATTCCAGAGAGGTAGGCAGGATGCGTATCCCGTCATTATTTTGAATGACAGGATACGCAACTGTCTGATTAGAGAACGTTGTGGACTGAAAGAGGATGTAGCGACTAGTATTGAGAAAGGAATGTTGCGTTGGTTTGGACATGTAGAGAGGAGTAGAGAGGAGACGGAGGAAAGATTGACGAAACAGATATATTTAGCGAATGTGGAAAGGGCCGGTAAGGGACGTCCCAGGCGGGCATATTTCAACTAAATAGGGGATTTATTAGCAAAGGGGAAGGTAAAAAGTATCCGAGGCGTGCGTGCATGCAACGACTAATTAACGTTGATGAAGCGAAGATGATCTGTCATCCATTGTACCCATTTGAGAATGATCATATTTATATTATTTACAGAAAGACAGATTTTAATAAGGAGAATCAATTTAGTTGAACGATATTGGTAACAAATGAAAGGGAGAATTTTAGATATTTGCAGATATTGCTACGACTTCGCAATCAGCACAGTACAAAAGATAGGTACGCTCTTTTAACATCTATAACGTGAAGATTTTTTTCCATTTCATACTGGTAAAGTGAATAAGTGCCTTGTTTCTATTACCTTCTTGCGATTTAATAGAGATTCCGTAAAAACAATCGCGCCGGTTGCCATTAAATATTTTTTTGCCCTTTTGTCTTATTCCATAAAATATAAAATATAAAAAGCATGAAAAGAAATGTTTTTTCAGAGGAGACTATGACTCAATTCGCTAGGAACTTTCCTCCATCAACTGGAAGTCCGAATTCAATGGCCTAGAAACGGATATAAATGCTATGACCTCTAGTTTTTACACAATAATCAAAGATCTTATCTCAAAATTTATTCCGTCTAAAGTAGTCTCCTCTGATCAAAACAGATATCCTCCTTGGTATACAACTCCCTTAAAAAAATGTCAAATGAAAAAAGCAAATTTCACAAAAAATGGAAACTGTATGGTAACACTAACGATTACAATACGTTTCGAACTCTAAGATCTCGACTCCGTAAACTGGAACAAAAATGCTATAGATCTTATATAGATTATTCAGAGACTAAAATTAAAGAGAACCCTAAATTCTTTTGGTCTTACGTCAAATCTAAGACAGCTACCAACGGTATTCCTGATAAAATTATGTTTGATGGAAAGGAACTTTCTGATGGAAGCGAGATTTGTGATGCCTTTAATAGATACTTCCACTCAGTATTTGTCAGGAGCACTGATGATCACTATACAGTCGGATTAACTGAATTAGTAACAAACCCTAGTGTTGATGTCCAATCAGTAAACGTGAGTGATGATTTGATTCTTCGTGAACTACGAAGAGTTAATACAAACAAAGGTGCTGGTTGGGACTGTCTTCATCCAATTTTTATTTCCAAATGCTCAACGGAACTTTTAAAACCAATCTCTTTTATTTTCCGTACTTCAGTCAAATTAGGTGTATTCCCCGATATATGGAAAAAGGCCTTAATCACACCAATACCTAAAAACAGTCAAAAAAATCTAGTAACTCAGTATAGGCCGATATCCAAACTATGTACTCTTGGTAAGATTCTTGAGAAAATCGTCACTGATCAGCTGACATACTTACTTCGAAATCAGATTTCTGAGCGACAACATGGTTTTATGAAGTCACGTAGCGTCGACACTAATATGGTATGCTTCACGGATTACCTTCTTTCGGCTATGGATGGTGGCTATCAGGTAGATGTCGTGTACACAGACTTCTCAAAGGCTTTTGATAAAATTAACCACAATATACTTTTGAAAAAGCTTCTTGGAGGCGGTGTGCACGGCAGTCTGTTTAGATGGGTCGAATCTTATATACGTAACCGTAGCCAAGCTGTCTGTTTGAAGGGCTTTTGCTCGAGTTTTCTCGACGTGCCCTCAGGGGTCCCGCAGGGGTCCCACCTCGGCCCCTTGATTTTTTCACTTTACATTAATGACATTGGATCCGTCTTGACAAATACGGAATATCTTCTTTACGCTGACGATACTAAACTATACAGGATTGTCAAAACGACTGATGATTGCATAAGTATCCAGTCAGACCTTAAAGCACTCTTAGAATACTGTCAAAGAAATCAGATGTTTTTAAATGCCGATAAATGCTGTATAATTTCATACACACGGAATAAGAAACCTATTTTTTATCCATACACAATCAATGATAAAACGCTTCAACGCGTGAAGAAGATAAGAGACCTCGGTATAGTAATGGATGACCAGCTATCATTCATACAACACATAGACTCAGTTGTTCAAAGAGCTCTTAAAAATCTTGGCTTTATTAATAGAGTTACTAAACCCTTCAAAAGTGACACTACGCTAAAAATTTTATACTTTTGTTTTGTGAGATCTATTCTTGACTTCGCCTGCGTGGTCTGGAATCATTCATATGATGTTAAGACGAAGACAAAAGAAGTTTGTAAAAGCCCTCAACTTTAGAAATCATCGCACTAACACTACATATCAAAACTCTCTGACCCATTTTAAATTATTATCCCTCCTCAATCGTCGTAAACAGTTTGACCTAACTTTCCTATTCAAATTGTTAAATAACAAAATTGACTCGCCCATGCTCCTTTCCAAAGTGAACTTTATCTCTCATCTTCGCTTGCCCGTTCGCTCCTCACGCATTAAAACACTATTTGTGCCTCCTCGACTTAAGAAGAATTATACTCGTAATAGCTTTTTATATCGATCGCTTACTATGTATAACAGAGACTATAATAATGTTGACTTTTTTTGTAGTTCCCTGAGTAAGTTTAAAAGTGACTTAAAACGCAAACAATTACATCTCTGAACCTTATAAGCATTGTACTAAGTATCCTATGAAAATTTGCTTTGAAGTTACCTAATGAATTAGTAGGGAGGTATACAGGCCTCCTCATATTTGGACGCTCATGAAAACAGAGGTTTTGATGCGCGTTTAAATGTAACCCTATCAAACAGTAACAGTTACATATTTCTGCATGTTGTGAGCGGAAATATTAAAAATAAATATTCAAATTAGAATAATTGTATTTACTTTCTTGTATAACAGAATACATAAGTAACACTCTTTATTCTTGTAAATTATCGGCACTATAGGTCTATTTATCAATTATTGTAATTGTTAATTACTTTTCCTGTAATGACTGTTTGTTGCCAAAATAAAATAAAATAATAAAATAAAATAATGATCCTGTCGGAAAATAGGCTATAGGGGGTTCGGTACAAGATAATAATAACTGACTTATAACAACTAAGCCTCATTCTGAAATAACAAAAAAAAAAGGTTCTAATAAAGCACAAGGGCTTTTTGTTTTTCTCATTTTAGATGTTTTTTATGTAAGCTCGTAAATTTACTTACAATCATTACAAAAGTTCTGAAATTTTACCAACGAAGTTATAGAAATAAAGCTGACAACGTATTGAAACAGTCTTAATCACTAGGTAATTGCTAACTTAATTCCTAAAGGACGGAAACCTGAGTGTCTGAGTTGTTTTCATACCTCAGCGCTTAATTGCCGATCCACGAGGGGCACGCGTGCTGATTAAGCCCATACTCTCTATCTAAGAGAAGGCCTGTGCCCTACATTGTGACGTATGTAGACATGACTTTTACATAATGAACTACAATTCTTAGGTTATTATGACAATTAGATGTAGCCTGCGTCGCCAATGAATTTACATCTTGGATGTTTACATGTTTATGATGTCGTTGTTTCTGGTTTTCACGACACATGGTATCCTAGTGGGGTTCTTCCACATAGTCAATGCGGGGCCAGAACCAATGTATGTGCCAGTATGTAAATGTTATGTTATTTATCGGCTGTAAAATGTACAAAGAGTTGTTATAGGAAACCATGATTTGTAGTTCTATGAAACAAGGCTCAGGAGACCGCGTACGACAGATACGAGTGACGACTTCCTATAGGTATTTTAGGCCCAGACGCACTTCCGGTTGATGAGCCAGAGGAGGTTGTACTGTGGAAGAAGTAAGTTTTATTTGATGTTGCAGGTCATTTATTTAAATTCAAGTAAACTGATAACTTTTTAATATAATTTCGAAAGTTTCATCCACTTATGTAATGTTTTAGGTACTCGTAAATAAGTCTAACAATCCACGTTACAGATGTACGAGTATAATATCCATTATTAAATGTTTTGTTCTTATTTGTGTAGGTAGGAAACAAAGGCAAAAGTGGCTGAAAACTTTCAGTGCTCCGCGATCATATATCAGAGTTAGATCTTCTTGAAAACTTCATTCTTAAGACAGAACTTTGTCGGTGAGCTTCCTGACGATCCGGCAAATTACGTTACTGTGGTGGTAGTACAATCGACAGCAGATCAACTTTTACAATTTTGTTAAAAACTGTACAATTTTCTCTAACGCCACTTATTACAGTGTACTTATGTAATGGTAGAAGTGCTGTCGACTATACCTTATATTCATAGCTATTTTTAAAAATACTAGGATAATGAGTTTATATACGAGTACGTCAGTGCTTGAAATTGCCAATTTGCGGTGAGTACGCGTGGTAGCTAAGTCCAATCCCCTCTCTCTCTCTCTCTCTGAGAGAAAAGCTGTGGCATGCGGGATGGCACAGGTGGGCATTATATGTCTACCAAATAATGGACATAATATTATCAAAGGACAATATAAAAACAGGTCAAGTGCGAGTCCGGTTCACGCACAAGAGATCCGTACGTAACGCCATCTCCCGCCCGGTGGCAGAACTAATATTCATAAATTAATAGTGCAGGTAGTAAGATGTTTAGGGAGTCCGTATCGTTGGACGTCCAACAAGATAAAATGTTTCTTATTTATTGGGTAATCTCCGGTAATAACAGATATTCTGAGAAAATTTCAACTGGCTACCTAATTACGGTTCTAAAGATCGGACGAGCCCTTTAAAGGTCGGACGGAGGGACAGACAGCGGAGGCAAAGTAATAGGGACCCGTTTGGCACCCTTCGGGTATGGAACCTCAATAAAAAGTTATTATAATAATTTCTACACAACACAATCACTTGTCCTGGTCCCAAACTAAGATATCCTCTGCCTTGGTAACCAGGCAAGGACATCACCAACATTGAAATCCATCCAGACTGAGGTCATTTGTACAGCAAATACTATCTACTAGTAGACACTACCGTACCTGAATCTGGCAAGCATGCCTGCAGCAATAATGTATGTTGGTGAAGACTCTTCATCAACATACATTATTGCTTCATTGAAGAGAAAACGGTTCGTCAGGATAATGGCAAGTGGCTTCGTCCTAAGGGATAAATACAAACCTAAGTTAATGCTATTTTAGGAAGTCACTTACAAGAAGGTAGGTACGAACTTCATAATCCATGAAGGCTAGTTACGACACACAAGAGACATTGAGCGGTGGTAGGGCAGCGGTAGTGCGCCGGCCCCACATTCCGGAGGTCGTGAATTGAAAGTCCTATATAGCAATAGCATTTGCATCGCAAGGCCCGTTACGTCGTTGTTGCCGGCTGTTAAGTAATGGCAGTCGTTAAGAGGCCTTATGGGCGGCTTGATAACTTCAGACAGTAAGGTCCGCCACTGTCTTACAATCCGGAGCTGGTCCCCGTGGTGGAGTATGGCCTAACCTTCCTAGATTGCAGGGAGAGACCCGTGCCCCAGCAGTGGGGGCATACATGGGTTGTTATCGATATCGACTTATACTGCATATTAGAAATATTACTGAGATATTGTGTTTTTTATAAATTAAATAGTAGTACAAAGCAAAAGTTTTTAAACAAAAACTTTCGTAAGTACTACACATTATTAAATTTTTACCAGTTAAGTTTAGGTAAGTTTACCCGGTTAAAATCAAATAAAGTTAAAGTTGGTCCAATTCGTCATCAGTCTAGAACCATTGCACTACAAAGGATAATGATAGGAACAGCAGCTTGTGGCGAGCACATGTCAAATCTGCGTGCGCACTACAAACTCCAACATTACTGCATCGCGCAATCAAAGTGTTTCACATGACATACGATAAATATAACGTCCGACTAACAACAGTTGGATAATGTTCTGTCAAGTGTCACCTATAGTCACAGGTCAGAACATTGTCAACCTTCCTTCGCTCTCCCAGCACCCCACATACATTAGTCTAAAAGCAAGGCCAGCAATCTTCCCTCTCACTTCATCAGTCCACTACAGTCAAGGCACTGACTACTGGGACTGATGGTGATTTCCCTTTATAGTGAAAGAGCACGATCACCCGCTCTTCCCTACAAGCTTAACCACAGACTGGCGAACGCCTACGCCGCGTCCACCAGTTCACTTGGTCGACGGTATTCTTTACTGTACACAGAAATTACAGTAACAGAAATTATATAGCAATTTTTTCCAGGAAACCATAGACGCATACAAGAAAAAAATAGAGACGGGTAGTCGGTTCAATTTACAAATTCCTATCGCTTAAAAAAATTTTCAACCCATTGTATTTACGAAAGATGAAAATTTCTAACCAGTCGAATTTTAGTAACGTTTCGAAGAGCTCTTAAAAGGGACGATATACGTTACCCTATGGTGGCAAAAGTTACTTTTTGTCATCAGTGAAGGTAACATTTACTCAACTCTTAAAAATTGAGATTCTGAGCTAAAGTTCAGGCACAAGTAAAAGTTAAAATAAACTTGACTTCATCAGATATTCATAGGGTAATTTTAATGTTCAGACTGAATGTTAAGAAGTAGGAACCTCTAGGCAAACTCGCTCTGAGAAATTGCTTTTTTCTCGTTTTACACTAGCGATTGTACGAAACTTATACACCGTGTTTTTAAAATAACGAGCAACCTGAAAGCCATCTCTTCAGTATCTGTAATTAAACCACTTCCAATAAGCAAATGTTTAAAAATACTTTTTTTGTTTTTACCGAAATTTAATACGTCACAAAAATGTAAGTGGTTCACAAAAATGGACCAGAACATCATCAATGTCGCGATATTAACGACAAGGATTCATTTGTTAGTCGAGGGCTTCAATTTCGATTTGGATAACAAATGAAAGCCGATTGATGTAATAATCAATTTAATTTTCCACTCAACTTCAACAACAACATGAGCGATTGCTTTGTAATGAAACAAATTGTTATTCCTTTGCAAATTGTTCTGACATGATTCATCAATGGCACAAAAACCAGCTAAGTGCGAGTTAGACTTGCGCACTGAAGTGTCGTACCACCGCAACACACACGGTTACTCAAAACAGCACAATTATTTCAACACCCTAGATTCTGTCAAACAATAATTTTTATTCTTTTAGTTTTGTCGATATCAACCCTTGTATGTCCTCACTGCTGGGGCATGGGACTCTTCCTGCATCGCAAGCAGATTAGGCCATACTCCACCACGGGGGCCAATTCCGGGCTGGTGGAGGATGGTAAGACAGTGGCAGGCCTTACTGTGAGAAGTTATCAAGCTGCCTATAAGGCCTCTGACATGGCCTAACGACTGCCATTAGCCATTAACTATGACAGCCGACACCAATAATATATTTATTTATTTGTTCGTTCGTCTGTCCTTTTATTCTCTCACCCAATTACTCACTCACACACTTACGTTTACTACAATTTACTACAATAATAAAGATTTTTATACATAGTATTAACTTTTTTCACATATTTGTAATCGCGGAAACCCTGATTTTTTTAAATAAAATGAAAAGATTTTATTTAGTGACTTTTCTTATGATTGTATATGTTTTCTACTGTATAAAAGCAAAATCACTCTAATTTAAGGGATACGCTAGTTCCCCATTATTATTGAACGAGAAACAGGGTACGGTACGGAACCATAATAACGTAGATGAAAGCGGGTCCGTCTAATGGCCAAAGATTTCTCTCTCGCACATTAACTTGGAGGCATCGTTGATAGAATGCTTCCTTTTCCTTTCGCCAGCTGCTCTGGATTAAAAGGAATCCCAGTAATTCTGCCGAGATTTCGTGCTATACATAAAGAATAATTTCACATTAAGCAATGTTTGCACAATACAAACCCATGGACAATAGAATTAACTTTCTATGGAAATGTCACAAAGTGTGAGCGAGTTGTTTTATTCGTAAATTTTCTAGTAAAGTCGACAGCATTATCAAAAAGAGGTATTAATTTCCTTCCAGTAGTTGCAGCTATTCACTAGCGCAGTTCGCACGTTTTTAAGGTACGAATACGTACGAAGGCGGATTTAAGCTACCCCAGCACTTCGATGGTATTTAACCATTGTGTGAATTAGTTGTGCAGGTGGGGTCAAGCTCCTATTCAACTGCGCCGTTGCAAAAAAACATCGCGTATTCGATCGAACGCAACATGTATGTGAGATTAAAGTTTTCCATTTACAGTTGAAGAAGAAAAAAGAAACTAACCGTTTGGTAAAAATCGATAAAGGTTATAGTAACTAATTACTTCTTCTTCTTTTTAATCGGTTCCTCAATTCTGAGGATCGTGACCATATACAATAGTTCTCCATTTGTCTCGGTCATATGCGCAATGGGATGCGTGCTGAATGGATCCCTCAGCTGCCTTCTTTATGACATCGGACCAGCGCATTGGTGTTCTGCCTCTCGCTCGTCTGCCCTCTAACTGGCCCAAAACGATCTGCTTCTCTAGGCTAAGACGTCGTGACCGCATAATAGGTATGCCCAAAAAAGCTGAGGGACCTCTGGCGACAGACTGACGACAGTCGCTTCGTTATACCGAGCTCGTTAAGTATAGAAATATTGGTTCTGAAGGCTGTCCACGGGATTCTGAGCATTTTCCTCCAACACCACATCTCGAATGCATCGATTCAGCTACAGTCGCGGCTTCTAACGCACCATGTCTCGGCACCGTAGGTGAAAATGGAGAACACCAGTGACCGAACCAGCCGCACTTTAGTTTGCTGACGAATGCTACGGTTCCTCCATATCTTGTCTAGATTCGTCATGGCGCTCTTGGCCATACCAGCCCTGCGGCGTATCTCCTCAGTACAGCTGCCATCATTAGTCACCAGAGAACCGAGGTAAACAAATTGGTTGACTTTGTCGTAGCCTTTAAGAGCGTCTGTTTGCGGTAGGAGTTTAGCTCGGTCTACAACCATTATTTTGGTTTTCGAATGGTTAATTTTTAGACCAAGTTTGGCGCTCTCAATTTCAATCCTTTTAAGTATGGCAGCCATCTCCACCTCGCTTCGTGCCACTATCGTGGTGTCGTCTGCGTATCTTAGATTTGTGATTTTGCGGCCACCTACAGCCACGCCACTATCCCAGTCCTCAAGTGCCTTCCGCATAATATGCTCGCCATAGATGTTAAATAGCTTTGGAGACAGAATGCATCCCTGACGTACGCCACGTTATGTATGGAAAGTATCTGATTCATTATCTTCCAGTTTGACGAAGCAAGTGCCATCAAGGTACAGATTCTGAATTAGGAACAAAAGGTGCGCGGGGACGCCCATCACAGAGAGAACCTCGAACATGGTGTTCCATTGCACACAGTCGAAAGCTTTGGCGTAGTCGATGAAGCACATTACGAGCGGTTTATTGAAATCACGACATTTCTCTATGAGCAAGCGCACATTTAAGACTTGCTCACGGGTGCCTTTGCCAGCGACAAAGCCACATTGCTCGCTTGGAATTTGGTGGTCTATGTAAGCTACTAATCGGGTGTTTATGATTCTCAGTAGAATCTTACTGGCATGTGACATGAGAGACAATGTGTGGTAGTTTTCACACTTCCTAGTAGAGCTCTTTTTGTGTAAAGGGATGACGGCAGATTTTGTCCAGTCAGTGGGCCATTGGCCAGTTTTCCAGACCTTGTTGACAATCTGGTGTAGAACCCCAGTGCCTTCAGTGCCAAGATGTTAAAGCATAGCTGCAGATACGCTATCGGGACCTACCGCTTTGTGCTTAAGTTTCTTTATAGCGTCCTCAACTTCGCATAGCATGATGCTAGGCTCATCGGCATAAACGTCCCACTTTCTTTCTGCAGCTATTCCTCTCTCATCCCGATATAGCTCGTGACAGTAGATTCTCCATCGTTCCAGTACGTGGACCAGCTCCGTCAAGATGTTACCTTCACTGTCATCCACTGTCCAGCATTTTGGTTTGAAGGACCCAGTAAGTTGTTTAACCTTCATAAAGAGGTCTTTTGATTGGCACTTGTTGGCATGTTCCTCAATCTCGACGCACATGTCATTTATTTGCTTGTCTTTGTCCCTCCGAGTAGATTTTTGTACTTCAGCATGCAACTTGTAATATCGTGTCCTTTTAATATCACTGTTGAGGCCTTCGAGTTTCAATGACTTCCTCTCATCAATTAGTGCCCAAGTATTGTCACTCATCCACAATTTTTTTGTGTGTATGCTCCTGTGTATGTTGCAGGACTCTGTAGCCGTGTCCAAGACTACCCGTTTTAGGTTGTTCCAATCAGATTCGCTCGAGTCAAATGGATCCTTAACCAGTGACTTTATGTTCCTGTCTATGGAGCGTTTGTAATGGAGTAGTGCTGGACCCTCTAATTGAATTTTACTACGAGGCTAGGGCTTTAACTTTTTCAGCCGCAGTCTAAACTCGGCAATCAGCAGTTGATGATCACTGCCACAATCAGCTCCGGGAAGAGTCTTGGAATTAGTGATTGAGGACCGCCACCTAGATTTGATGGCAATGTAATCGATCTGGTTCCTGTGTCCTTTTGGTGAAGTCCACGTATGCTGTCTTCTTGGATGTTGATTGAACCATGTGTTCACTATGACCAGCTGATTTTCCACACAGAATTGAAGAAATTTTTCACCTCTGTCATTGAGAACGCCCAGTCCTTCGTTACCAACCACGATGCCAGCCAGCGGGTCATCTTTATTTCTTTCGCTGGTATAGTACGCATTAGAGTATCCAGCTCGGAGTAAAATTGGTCAGATTCCTCTTCATCAGACTGGGCCGTAGGCGCATAAACTTGTATTATATTTAGAGGTATTGGTTTAGCATCCAGTCTTATGGCAATCATTCTGTCATTTGGCGTTTGATACCCTGTGACGAAGCTCTGCAACTTTTTAGGTAATATAAAAGCTACTCCATTACGGCTGTGATCGACACCACCAGAAAAGTACATGATGTTACCATTGTCAGAAGGTAAGTGACCAGTGCCTCTGCGATGCACTTCACTCAGTCCGAGGATTGTGATGTTGCATCTCGCCATCTCCCTTTCGACAATCTCCAGCTTGCCCGGCTTTATTAGCCCCCTAACGTTCCATGTTCCCACGCGTAGTTGGTGCTTAGTTGGGAACCTGTTAGATCCAGAGCCTTGACCAGTAATCAAGTTTCCACCCACCGCCTGGTGGTCCGCGGTGGAGAGGTCGGTAGCATATTTCTCACCACGCAACCCGGAATCGCGATGGCGCCGAGAGTTAGTCGGATCGCATAACATCGTCCGAGCATCTTGAGAACCTTGCATTAGTTTTCTTGGGAGTGTAGTACAGTGGTTTCCCGTTGCCTAGTTACTTAGCCTACGATTAAATGTTCGCGTACTTGCGGTAAGATTTTTTTATTCCTTATGGCGTGTGCCACTTTAGAACTGAAAAGCACTAGCTCGCTAGTGCTTCCTAGCAGTCCCCTGCTTAGTGTGACCAAAATCTCACATTTATAGAATGAATGAACATTTACTGTAGATCGCGCATATGCAATCTAGGTACAGTAAATTTGAATAATGAAAAATGCTACCTTAGTTATTTTATTTATCCGCAACCGCATGAAGTTGCGGGCAAGTGCCCGCAAATACATTTCAACACTTAATTTCACAGTCTGAACACGGCACACGAGGCTTCACGCATAAAACCCATTACCACATATTTAAAATGCGTGGTTTCACGCATAAAAACCCAATCTCTGAAGTCCATGTACCCACGTAGGTAAAAATTGATTATGGAATCAACAAGTCTTGATCCGGCCCCGGTGGTAACTCACACACTTCGCATTCTTTGATCTCACTTGCCTCAAGGATTATACGAGGGCTGCTACTTATGTATGCGGGATAGAAAAAATAAACAAATGTATATGGCTAAATATGCTTTTATTGTTTTTCAAAGTATTCTCCACTATGATCGATGCACTTTTGCATTCGATGAAAGCAATTTGTAAAACACTTTTTCCACTCTGATTGAGGTATCTCCAAAACGTGCTGTTTGAACGCATCTACGGCATATTCACGGGTCGAAAATCGTTGACCACGTAATTTATTCTTTACATTTGGGAATAAATAGAAATCATCAATCAATCAGGGCTGTACGGTGGATGACCCATCAATTCTATTTTTTGACCATCCAAAAATGTAGTTGTTTCCTGAGATGTATGACAGCTGGCATTGTCATGGTGAAGTATGATTCTGCGTCGCTGGTTGTTTTGGCGTATTTCTTCAAATACTTCCGGCAAAAAAATGGTCGTGTACCACTCCGAATTAACCGTTCTGCGATTCTCCAGTGGTATTGTAGCCACATGGCCATTAATACCAAAAAAGCAGGCCACCATTTGCTTTACAGTGCTTTTTGCACGAGCCACTTTCGTAGGGTTCGGCTCATTTTGAAACACCCAAACTGTTGATTGTTGTTTATTTTCGGGATCGTACGCGTAGATCCAGGATTCGTCACCTGTGTAGATATTATAAACAGATTTTGAGTCGTCTCCCTTGAATTGTTTTAAGGTTTTCTTGCACCATTCGACGCGAGCATCTTTTTGATCCTGAGTTAAGTTGTGCGGGATCCAACGCGAACAAATTTTTTTTACAGACAAATGTACATGTAATATTCTATGAATGCTCGTTATACATATGCCCAGAATAGCCTCTATCTCGCGATACGTAACATGGCGGTCTTGCATTATTAGTTTTCGCACAACTTCAATATTTTGTGGCACAACCACCGATTTCGGGCGACCTTCTTTAACTTCGTCTCAACTCACTAAACCAGTAATACACAGTCGTTTTTGATGGAGCTTCGCCACCAAAAGTCGAAGTTAATTGATCTACGCACAGTTGTTGCGTTAAACCACGTCGAAAATCGTAATAAATCATAGCACGAATATTTTCACGAGTGAGTTCCATTTTTTCAGCGATATGACATTTTAAACCCAACAAAAACAAAACACTAACGTATATAAGAGAAAAATATTAGCGGCCAGTATTTAAAAAAAGAACGAAAGAATGAATCGAAGAACCATGGAGGTCAGACATTGCGTTTAAAATTATTGGAATCTCAGATTCCGCATACATAAGTAGCAGCCTATGTACAGTCAACAGCCGATCAACTTTTACACGTTTGTTGCAAAGTCGCTCATAATGTAACTGATTATAAGGCAAATTGTAAAGGTCTATCTAATTAATCATATTTAAATTTAATGCCCAGACTCTCTCTCTGACAGAAGGCCTGTGCCCTGCAGTGGGGCGTTTACAAGCTACATAAAAAAAGTTTTTTGGTCAAAATAATGTCATCTTTCACAACTGGTCATATATTTTTTTGAACTAAAACTTTCGTAAGCACAACACATTGTAGACTTTTAGTCCGGATTTACTTACGGGTGTTGTTATATCGGAAAAGTCCGACCAGGACCAGGTTGGTCATATATTACAGCCACAAATGTTAAAAAGGTTGATATGCTGCTAACCTTACCTACCTACCCTACCTGTAACATTTATTATTGGCTACGGAAGTTGATTCAGTCGCAATCATCGTCATTCACAGGACACTCTTCAGAATTCATTTCATCCGTGTTTCCGTTTCTTTATTGGGAGATGAAAAAGGGCGCGTCCTTTGTGCTTCTCCTTTTGATAAAGATAATAATAATTAAAATAGAACTTACATTCAAAAAAAGTTAACAAAAAAAGTGACTTCAGGGAGGCAGAGACGCTGAACAAATTGTTCGCCAATTTTTCGAAACAAGATTTTTTTACTATTTTTTTTTTATTTTACATTATATGCTTAGATTGAGTGCATTTATTCATTTCTTATTACATAACCACGGCTTTCCAAGCCCAGATATCAGCGTGTATTAAATACCTGCTTTACAGAACTAACGACTTCATCAAAGTAATTTTCAATTACATTGTACGAAGTTCTCTTTTTATAAGTTACTAGGACTATTACTCGTTAACTTGCAAAACCTACTTTATAAGTTATACTCATTATTGTACAACTACTGCCCTAAATGTTGTCACGTTTCTGTAATTAACTGTCGCCCTGAGAGGGAGAGCACGTTCAACTGTACCAAAAATTGCGTTTTAAGCTTAATAATAATATACGTTTATTTCAGAACATTAATCCATATTAGTTAGACCTATTTTAGTAATTACATAAAATAATTAAATAATTCTGACTTAAAATTGTAATTTACTTTCTTACTTGCTTGCTTGATAGTGTAATGCATCACGTTCGTCGGTTGACATTTATTTACATCGTACGTACTTTTTATCGCTTCCTATAATAATAAACAGTCTTATTGTCAATTCACACTGTGCAGTGGTCAGACTGTGCAAAATTGTGCGCGTAACCGCTAACTTGGTGTTTACACAGTCGCATACGGTTCAGTGCTTAGAATCAGTGATAAAAACCTAAAACAGTGTTCAAGTTTTTTGCTTACTACCCTACTACTCTCATAAATATTGCACTCATCTCAGTTCCCTAGCTACCGACCACACATGTGACATTTTGCTAAGACAATTTCAACAGGCGTATCGTCTTGGAAGACGTTGCTCTTCGCATTGTGACAGAACACCATTATCATGCCTTTTGTATGTGTAAGGTGCACGGAAGAAATAAAAAGCTCTCTCGTGTAAAATGCCCCAAATGCAAAGTCGACTATCACCAAGCTTGTGTTAAATACTGCACTCAGACTCTACCTGCGACAGAAATACCCTCTACTTGGACATGTCCCGATTGTTCAGTCACTAAGCGCTCTAGTACTCCCTTGCAAGACGCCCTGAAGCTTCATGACGAGATTGACACCGATAGCGAGGTTCATCAGGCTTCAAATACAGAACTGGATTTGAATGTTACTCTAGTAAAAAGCATTTTTGCGTCTCTAAAGTTGGAACTATCACCCGTTATGCGGGTTGAGCTCAAGCGTGAACTGACACAACTATTACCAACGAACTGAGTGAGCTCAAGTCATCGGTGAACTTTCTCAGCGAAAAATAGTATGATTTCGTTTCCAAGATAACTATCTTGCAGTCCGAAACCCAAACACTCAAGACTGTAACTGATACTTAATACTCAGCTATCTGAGGCACAGATAGGATTAACACCCTCGAGCAACTGTTACGTGAATCCAATATCTAACTCCATGGATTAACGGAGTTCAAGGCGGAAAATCTTCCTTCGGTCATACAGAATATAGCTGAGGTTGTGTCCCTGAAGTTGTCGTACGGTGATGTCTTGAACTGCACTAGAGTTGCGAAAATTAACAAAGATAGCAATAAACACCGCACTATAGTTGCAAAACTCAAGAGTCTGCGCTGCCGTGATGAACTACTGTCTGCTGTCGCCAGGTTCAACAAGGCAAACCCAACTGATAAAGTGAATAGGCACCTCACACCTTGGTTTTGCTGGCACAAAACAACCCATCTATGTCTCGGAGCACCTATCACCTCCATACTAATCACTTCATGCCGTGGCGAGACACAAGGCCAAAGAAAACGCCTACAATATGTTTGGGTTCGAAACGGCCGCATATTCGCTCGTAAAGACGATACCGCTACAAAAATCTATATAAAAAATGCAACATCCCTAGTTTATGGTCTAGTATGAACTAGTTAGTGTATCAAAAGTGTTTCTGTATTTTTAATAATTCGTCATGTTATCTATATTTTACCAAAATATGCGAGGCATGAAAAGTGAAACATCTGAAATCTCATTATCAATCTTGAATAACGACTATGATGTCATATGCCTTACAGAAATTTGGTAAGATAACACCGTTTTTTCCTCTCAATTTTTCGATCAAAAATATACTGTATTCCGTAGAGATAGAGCTGATCTGTATAAAAATAGATTCAATAAAAAACATGGTGGAGGTGTGCTCATAGCTGTGTCGATTAAATTATCTGCTGTTGTCAAACTTGACCTGCAAACATTTATATAAGACCTATGGCTTGGGGCTAAGTATAAAAACATTACCATTGACATCTGTGCAGTATATGCCTTCGTATGTACCAAATAACATGATCGCTAATTTCTTTACTAAATGTGAAGAGATGGCTTTGTCTTCGTCTAAAAACCACACTCTGATATTGGGAGATTTTAACCTACTTAACTGGTCAACGGACTTGTGCCAATTCACTAAGGGATCTATTGACTCCGTCGTCGTCGTCTGCCATCGATATCAATTTCTTTAGCTGATGTTGAGCGCAGTCTTTAAGCGCTGGATGTTAAAAAGGGTCTTGGACTTGATGGTCTTCCCCCTTTGTTTGTACCACTCTATATTTTGTTGTCTAAATCGCGGGCAGAGAGGGTATTTCCTGACAAAGATTGTGATTGTGCCGATACACAAGACAAGAAACAAAAATTATATAAGCCCTTATCACTACACTCCCTTGCCAAAATATTCGAGGGCTAGAACTACTTAGATGGATAGAATCATATCACCAATTTAGGACCGTTACTTTTTATTATATTTTTAAACGATCTTCTGCTTAAACTAAAATGTAAGTAACTGTCTAGCATATGCAGGCATCATTAACATATTTGAGTCTATTAGCTGTGTGGAAGACTGTGTTCAGCTTCAGAATGATTTGGCTAGTATACAAAATCGGTGCTTAGCCAGCGATATGTCCCTCAATGTTAAAAAGAGCCAGTTTATTACATTCACTAAAATTAATAAACATATCGACTACAAATACATCATCAGTAGTATACCTCTTGATCGTGTACATGTGATAAGGGATTTGGGCGTGTTATTGGATTCACAAATATCTTTTAGGCCACATATTAACGCCATGGTACGTAAGGCCAACAGCACATTAGCTTTCGTGCTGCGCATGACCAAACCCTTTAAACAAATTTCCAGCAAAGTCATTCTGTATAAGTCACTGATCGTGATCAGATCTATTCTCGAATACTGCTCGTCCATTTGGTCACCTTACTATGCTTGTTACATAAAAAAAATCGAATCGATCCAATGCCGTTTCATCAGGCACCTATCTGCTATGACAGGCAAACAGCGTGTGCTTCCTGAGTACACTCAGCGCCTGGAGCCTTTGATTTCCAGATCCTCGAGTCCAGAAGACGTTCAACTGACCTTATGCTGCTTCATAAGCTCATCAATGGATCGCTTGACACCAACGGGATATCACTCTTTAACCTCAGAGCCAGCAACCCCCTTTAAAGATTCTTTCGCTTATTCCAAGTTCCAACATCTAACAATAATGTGTCTTACAATGGACCCATCTCTCGAATGTGTCGCTTCTACAATGATCTGAGCAATGACTTTGACTTTTACATTTACCCATCAAACATTCCAAGCTTTCAAGAAATTGGTATATAGGTACTAATGCAGTATAGTTGATTTGTTACTTATTTAATTATCATTTCTGTAACATCAGCTCATTAACGATCTAAGCAAAATATATATAAATGCTGTGCTTACCCATAAGTGGTGTACATACGCGTAATTTTATCATCCTGTAACTCTTTTGTAACATGTTCCGTATGTATGTTGTTGGTGTGCCTCATAAAATAAAATAGGACAGTCGAGCTTGATATTTTGCAAACGGACTGTTCTTTCGCTCATTCTAGTATAGTTATTTGTCTTTATTGTACGAGTATGGTAAAAACAGTATAGGAACAAGATTTGGACAACTACTTAGGTAGTTACCTCTCGGTCATACATAAATGTTGCCAATATGGTGTAAGTGAGATGTAAATACTTATTCTGAACCTTTCTTTTAATAACCGTGCTGCAGCTATACCGTTTTAACGCTGGTATTTTTATACAGCAATGCGTAGTATCACGTCGTCACAGGCTGCAGAACACAGCATTGTAATGCAAAATATTAAGTAGGCGCCGGAAATGCAACATCAGAGCGTCCGTAGTGCATAATTCAGATCGCGATTGCCTCTGCGGCGGCAGGCGGAATCTCATTAGTGTAAGATATTCAGATGAACCACTACTGTAACTTTAACAATAAAGTAGATGAAGAGATTCAATAACTTTTACATGTCATGCATAATTTGCATATCAAGTCCGAAGCCAATTTTTATTTTACAAATTAATACAACAAACTTTCGCTAGGTACTTAGTCCAAATACTTTATGAATTATGAATTAACAATTACCATATTTATTGTGGGTTATTGTTGGATTGGTCGTTAAAAATAATATTGCGATTGTAGAAAAACCATTTCTCGATTTAAGAATATGTGTTTGCGAAATATTTACCTTTAAAGCGCAAATTTTTGTTACAGTAAGGCATCCCTATTACAGTATATACTGTATGTACTGGGCTAATCGATTGATTCTAGAACCGTGAAAAATGTTAAGTTGCTAGGTAGCTGACTGCGGAAAAATCACAGTGCACAAATCAATGTTTCCATTAAAATAAAAGTCATAATATTTGTAACTTTTAGTGATATTATAACCGGAAGTTTAATGGAAAAGTTTTCGACTAGGGTCCCCTAAAGGGAGTCCCCTTAATGATGAAGTTTACCTTTGTACTTACCAAGCCTACCTACATTTCGCCACTTGGTTAAATTATTATTATTCAAAAAAATAAAATTTTGTTATGTACCTAGTTGAATAATTATTGTATCGCCCACAGTCATTTAGTGACAGTATAAATAGCATAATATTACTAGATTTTCCCGAATGAAAAAATATGTATACAATGTGGAGACCTACCTACGTAGGTCAAACACGGTTACTCCGGACTCCCCGTGTGAATGCGCTCGCCCTCAACCCCTGCCTATCCCTCCGGAATACAGGCGTGAAATAATATTACATTGATTAATATTACTCTATTTTAATTACTTAGTATAAAAAAATAGATGTAGAGTATCGTATTAATAACTAACTAGCAAACGTATTTGACAAAACCAAATGGAAACAAATAGGTATTGGGTAGACCCAATACTGTGGATGCGTGGATACGAATTGAGAGACCTCGAAGGATGGCGTGATGGGGAAATGGCTTGTACCAAGCAGTGGGCAGAACTAGGCTGATGATGATAATGATGGTGACCGCATCTAGCGATGTACCAACCAGGCGACTGACTGAGAGTATTGCCAGAAACATTAGCTATATTCTCCATTTTTAAACTTTTTGCTGCCGGTCAGTGGCAATAATCCCGCAATCCCGAATGTCATAACATCACTAATAGAGTCCTTCTCTCCTAAGCACGCTGAGATAGAGATAATCCGACTAGGAAGCGACTAGGTATGTTTGTAGAACTTAAATTCAAACAAACGGATAGCTTTAGTACTAGGTAAGTGCTAAGTGTTAGGTAAAGAACAAACATTTGAATCTAAGCATGCGTCTGCTTAATTAATATTCTACCCAAATAACATCTAACAAAAAAAGTAACATTTCACAAAGCTATTATGTATTAATTTAGGAGTAATTTCATTGCGCTATTTCTACTTTCTTGTCTCAAATTGCGTGAATATTAAACGGAGCTTAAATGGAGTTCCAGCCACTTAATATATTCCTTCACTGAGGAGTTAAAGAGGAGGAGAAATAATGGACTTGTTTTGTCGCGCATTGAAGTAAACAATTTACGAGTTATAAAACTTTTTACACTCACAAAAAGATGCACTCGCAGTGATTTTTTGCATGTCCTTTATATACTAATAATAACATAAACTCACTCCTGTATCCCGAATGGGTAGGCAGAGACTAGGGTCTTGGCAGACCCAGCTTTTGCTACGATCCTCAAAAAGCTCTTTCCCTTCATCAACATTAATTATTCGTTGCATACACGCACGCTGGTTTCAACGGCTCTTTGCACCCCGGATTTAGTCGAAGTACCAAAATATACTAATATTATAGTAATAAATTATACACAACCTATCACTTTTCCTAGGGCCCAAAACTATTTTGGATAGGTACTCTTTCTGCACTTCGGTAACAAGGCATGAACATCATAAAGAACATGTTAAGATGGATGTATTAGGATGAGTTTGATATGGCAAGTAATAGACAAATGACTGTGGCCTTCGCAATAACTTTGGCGCTAAGCCACAATCCTCTTCTCGAAGTCGTTAATCTCTTTTAATTTTCCACTAAGAAAGAGAATGCTGCTGAAAATCCATCGCATGCAATGAATGTGCCAAAACCGCTGAAGCTCCTCCGATAGTAGATTTTAGTTAGTAATCTTCAGGTTGAAGACATGCCGCTAAGGCGCTCATTAGGGGAGGACTAGATCCAGCAGTGGACGAATATAGCCTGATGATGATGATGAACCTTCAGGTTTGTCCGTTTGTGTGAATAGAACTTTAGTGTGAAAGTCAGACTTTAGCTCGACTTAATTAAAGGCTCCAAAGGCCTAAGCGAATACCTGTAAAAGTACATCGATATTTCGTAATTTCTAAATTTTTTGAACTGAACCATAAACAGCATGGTTAGTACGACAGCGCAAATAACGCAATTTGTGGCGCTAGAATGTCAGGATTTACCAATTAATCTGCTGGACTGGAAAGTCGCAACTTTAGTCGCTAAAACGTTACTGTTTCGACTGCGCGGCCATATTCTATTTTCAAAAAGATTTGCAAGATTTGCGAGATAGCGAAGAAAACAAGATAGCGATAGCCGATAAGGTGATAAAACTTTTATCGAGTCGTTGTGCTCCCCTAGCTGCTGTGAATTGTAGATGTCTACTTACCTTGCCTTAGGGACAGGTATTAGAAGAAAAGGAAATTAATTGGGTACGGAAGTAGTCTGAACTGTTGCAGGTTAAACATTTTGTGTTAGTTATCTGTTTGAATGTTCGGCAGGTATAACCTATTTTAACTTAGCAGAGTGCAGGCATTTAAAGTGCATGTGCTATCGACTGTACGTACGTGGATAGTCGAAACTTTCTCCCGGTAATGTCGATTAGTTTGGCAGTAAACCTACTAGAGTATGCTCTAAGAGTTACTATCCTTCGTAACAGATGTTCCCCACGGGTCATTATCCACATCTCCTTGTCTAAAAGTGTTGGTGGCACAGTCGGTAGAACGTTTGCCTCACATGCGTAAAGCCGCGGGCTCGAATTAGGGAATGTACCACGATTTTGTTTACTAACCATTTTCAAGATGCCAAAAGTAGATTTTAATAAAAGTAAAGGCGCTTTTCTTTTCTTTATTCCTTTAGTAAAGTTCAAATATCACAATTTGCCAATCTCATTCTCAAACATTTCTGATGTACGGCACAGTCAAACGAGATACTATACTTAAGGCAAGTTCATTGACAAGTTTGAGCTAGGATTATTTTTATACTACTTTGCTAATATAATATATACTTATTAATATTACATAATAAAACATAATACATAAAATTTCATAAACTCAAGGCAGGCGTTCTTAAATGACGTACAAAATACACTAATGCAAAATAAATTTGAGATCAAGTCACGTATCCTACACGCTGAGTTTTCATTTGTGTTTCAACGGAATATTTGACGTCATAACAGTCGCCCGAAAATGTAATTACACGGACCATTTGCCACAATGGCCGAGGCTAATCTCTTAAAAATATTTGGAACAAATAGACCGCCCAAGCGAACATTAATATCATGTTCGTTAGGGCAATTCCACTCCTGTTATTACCTGAACCGCAAGCGGCGAAAGCTTAATTAAATCGGCTATGAAATATGAGCAATCTGTGTATTAAGTTCCAGAACTAGTTAAGGGAGCAAAGCGGTTAGACAAACTTATATTAATAAACGCTCGTCCCGCCACAACTAGGCATCAACACCAATAGGTAGGTATCTATATTTATATTACTTAGTAAAAGAAAACTTGGTTTGTACTTTAACACAGCTAGCAGCACAAACTTACCGCTAAGTTTCGTTCAATTAAAAAGTTTGGCTTTCAGCACCCGTTTCTTGATAGAAGAGGGCTTCATGAAAATGGTTAACCCGCTTGACTTGATTGAACGATGAACATCGTTTATGAACTTAGTTTGATCGTGCATAAACTATACTTACGATGAACGATATTCGAAAGTTCATTAAAGATTCCGGAAAACTTGTTTCATGAAACTGCATACGAGTAAGTGCATGTAAAAATAATAACTCTATCGGGCTCAACCGCTAGGAATATTCTCTCAGGCACGTCTACCATAGTACGTGACTACGCCTCTCACCCATTTGTGCACTTGGTATTTGGTATTCAGCTTAAGCGTAGAGGCTTAAGGGAGTAAGCTCTTGGAGCTCGCAACTTCTTTTTACCCCATTACTTGTTAACTTGCCAAAAAACTTTCCGGTCTAGATAGACGATCATCCACTCAATAATCTGAGATACTTTTCCGATGCGTTCCATTAAGTTGGCTACTGATAGATTAAATGAATATATTATTTTTAATGCACTAACCCGTGCTAAGGACAATTTTAAAAACCTATTTAGAGGCTAAAAATTTGTCCTTAGCACGGGTTAGTGCTTTAAAAATAATATAATCATGTGGGTACAGCGATATCATTCCGATGTAAAAACCTAACTGCAAAGTAGGTACTTGGGGCTGCAAGTGATGCAAATTACTTCAGCCTGATGTCGTTGCCTGTACGTAATACAGAGAACATTGTAAAGAGGTTCGAAATTTCACTGATGCCGGTGAGTCGCCCATTAGCTTAGTTGGAAAGAGCGCTGGCACGGATAGCCAGAGGACGCGGGTTCCAATCCCGGCATGGGTGGAATTTTTAGCCTCTAAATAGGTTTTTAGATTAAATGAAACTGATAGCTTACTAAATATTTACGATTTTCTTTTTTATGGTCTTCACCCACGCCACCTTAAAACGACCGACGTACCTATAGGAAAGTTATTGGGTTTCAATTTAAATTATTTTATTTTAGGTTTCCAAAAGATTCGTACGTTTTTTCTATAAAGGTGTTAATGATACATATGTTAATATATGTATTTAATTTAAAAACCGTAAAGATGATACATGAACGAATGGCGTGACCGCAATAAAACCAAAGATAAAAAAGGAATAATTTTTGAAGTCGGTTAATAATAATAAATTATGTAGCTGTAAGAAAAGTAAGTTTGAAGTGACTTTTTATAAGAAACGAAAAGTGAGGTTCTAACTTTACAAAATAACGATCATCAACATAATTATTAACACTGCTGGGAATATCGTGGAGTAGGCGGAAGTTCCCTAGATGCGGGCTGTGAATGACTGTGAGAAATGGGATTTGAAGGAAAATGCCTATAACTACAAAAAAATAGTGTCTCAAAAAAATAAAAAAACTATAAGTAAATAAATGGGGTCTATTACCGAGATGTAAGGATTAGGAAAGATTTATCTTTTCCTTCCTACTCCGCCTCCAATTGCCTACGAAGGTTGGTTGTATCCTCAGAACACAAAAATAAGGTTGTATCTTTTAACCGGTTTCGAGATCCACTTCAGTGTATCTCCGCGTAGCCTTAACAGGAAACAGTTTCAGTATGCCACAAATTCCTAACTAAGTGCTTCATTAAAGCAATTTTGTAGTCGAAGGTACTTACGCCTCTTTAAGAAGGTACAGTCTAGCGTACAGCAAACCTTTGAATACGACCACTTTAATAAGTTACATTAAGGGTGACTTTGGAACAAATTGCACGCTCTCAACTGTATTATCGCCTCCAAGTTCTACATTTGGATTATAAATTGCCTTACAGCCTAACGCGGACTTGGCCCCCGTATTGGAGTGTGGCCTAACCTTCCTGCGATAAAGGAAGAGACCCGTGCCCCAGCAGTGGAGACATAGTTGATATCGAAAGCCACTGGTGTCCATTTTTTATTTTGATGAGTTAAACACAGTAAATAGAAATACACAATCTTGAAAAGGGACAGTTTATACTAAAATTATAAGTAATTAAGTTAAGGTATAACAATATTATCTCTACCTATATTATTATGTCACTATTCTCATGAAAATAAATTACTGCAGATATTAAGCTATACCATATATAACAAAAATAACCTGATAACTTGATATGAACCTACTTATTTCCGCAACTAGAAAATGTCCACCTGAATAAACGAGAAATTGTAAAGTTTACCCAGCTTCCTGCTATACTCAGATCCTAAGACTATAATATAGGCATTGCTTTGATTTCATGATATAGGTAATCTAAGTGAAGGTTAACAATATTATCATGAAAAAAATACTGTAGATATTAAAGTACCTACTGAAAAATCTGATGTTCTTATTTCCGCAGCTAGAAACCTGCCTGTAAATGTTATTATGTTACATATAATATACTCACCAGAATAAACTAGAAACTGTAAAGTTAACCCAGCTTCCGGCTTGCTCGTCCATTTATTTATTGACTTGGTAACCGATACTTCATGTGAGGGTCTGACATGCCCATCTGCATTGAAGCCCCTATTTTTTTACGAAGCGAAGAGATTCTCGGCTTTAAGAAACGAAGGCCACAAACTGGATCGCGGCCAACAAAGGAAGTGTCCTGACAACATATGATAAGCTAGACAGGTTTGACCCCTTTGTATTGAAACCACAACATTGTTCAGCGTGGCTTGTTTAGTTAAATAACTATAGAGATTATGCTCTCCGACTCAAAGCGAAACATGGTTGAACGCTTCAGACAAAATTACAAGCATGATTCCAGAATAAACTCTCCATGAACGGTTGAATTTGTAACGGGAACGCGAACAGTGCTTAAAAAAGGACAGGGTTATTTTATATATAATTTTGGTAACACGTCATATTGGAGTCTGCTTTTATTCTAAGTCGATTTATTTATTTTTGATTTTATTAAATTACCGTTGTTTCTTATTGGTATTTTAGGGGTGTTTCAATTAGATGTGTTAAATGAAGTGAACATTTATATAATTACAACAATAATTTATCACATTGGTACTACAGGTACCCATATATTTTAAAAAACTTTTTACAAATGTAAAGTCTGAAAATATAGGCTATTAAAAAAATTACAATCTGAAAAAAAACGAATAAACCAAAGTTGTTAAACACGAACGCTATTTGACGTTTTTGATGAGTTGCACATTTTTTAAATAACGTGTTAAGGCGGTGGAGGTGCTAACTATATCGTCACCAATGGAATAAAAATCATAACTTGGTTTATAATACGTTTTATTCAAAAATTAAACTTCAAAAACCTACAGTCTAGAACAAAACGCATTATAAAACAAGTTATGATTTTTTATTCTACTGGTGGCGCTAGTTAGCACTCCCCAGCGCCTTAAAGTCATTGTAGATTAATGTTACATAGAAAATTCTCTTGGCATAATTATGATCCTCGGTTATATCAACAGTGTACAGTTCATCAACTTTCACATGTATACTTAGTCGACTATGAAATACTCGTCGATATCAGCCCATGTTATCAGTCCCCACTGCTGGGGCACGGGTCTCTTCCTGCATCGCAAGAAGGTTAGCCCATACTCCATCACGGGAGCCAAGTCTGAGTTGGTGGAGGATTGTAAGACCGTGGTGGCAGGTCGTACTGTCAGAAGTTATCAAGCCGCCCATAAGGCCTGTGAAATGGCTTAACGACTGCCATTACATGACAGCCGGCACCAACGGCTTAGCGTGCCTTGCGAAGCACGGAAGCGCTCGGAAAAAATGCCACTAACGGTAGTCACGGGACAGTTATCCATCCTGCACCTGACCGCGCCTGTTGTTGCTTAACTCAGGTGATAGAATCCAATCACTGGGTTCGCTTCAGCCACGAGCCCTTCGTGTAAAATACTCGTACGTTACACGCAATCAGCCCATGCCGTAAACCTTTTGGGTGTCTATCAAAAACTGATATTTTCTTGAGTTGCGCAGGCAACATCTGAATAATAAAACAATCGTTTACTTTTTCTTTAACATTTATTGACTCAAATTGAATCAGCTTTTACTAGCCATTTGAGGGATTAATCAACATAAATTTAGCTTAAGCGTTCCACATAAGTATTAGATAAGTCCACTCCATTCTGTCTCTTAAGATTTCTCTTAAGAACCACACCGACAAATAGCTAGGAACTTAAGTAGTTATTTATGTTCAGAAACCCATTAGTCAAATATTGTAGGTATAAGAAATGAAATCTTGAGAGCCGCAATCCGGCAAACAAATTATCCGTCTTTCTGAAATGAAAAATAATGGAACAACTAGTACGAATGAATGTTATTATCTTCTCCACTACGACAAAGCAGACAATAGTAACATCAGTAGATATCTACAATTAAACGTTTGAAAGTTTGTAAGTATGGATGCATGTTTGTAACTATTTCAGGTAATGGAATGGATTTTAATGAAACTTTACAATAATATTATAAGCTATATTAGAATAATACATAAGCTACAATTTATAAAGATATTGTGTGAATTTTCTAAAATCTACCCGATAATTCTACGTAGGTAGACGAAGTAGCGGGCACCAGTTAGCAAGAAATAAAATGCTAGATCAATTATTATTTTATGTTCTACCTACAAACATCAAGAAATGATAGCTGTTAGAATTTTACGGAATAAAAAAATTGAGTATAGGTACAGAATAGACTAATTTCTATCAGTGTCCCACAGGGACACACTGGTACAACCAATAACCTTATGGATTGAAGCTTTATTAAGTATTTTGCACCGAGTGGTGCTTAATTAGCAGGACGATTGTTAAAGAGGTTATCATGTTTTTTCTCCAATACTTCACATTGGGTCGTGGCTTCTTTCAGTTTCGCATCCAACATCAGTTTTCCGCTGAAATTTCATAGGAAGAAGCTGTAGTTAAGAATGCACATTTAAATTGTTTGTGTAATTTTCTGTTAGTGTAATTTAACTAAGTGCAAGTAAGAATAAAGAATTATGCAAAATAGGTAAATCTCATCTCATTCAACACAATAAATCATTTTGATTAAACAAATGATCTAAAATGAGGCGTAACAATTTGATAGGCGTTACAGCTTCCCGTATTTTATCGATTGCCATTAACTTGGTCTGCGTTATGCTATACATACGCCCCGTAACTTTGATTAATATTCATTACCTCTGCATTAATTATAATGTATTTAATCAGCCAAGGAACGTACAGTATTTCCATAAGATCCTCTGGAACATCGGTGTTGAGCCCGTCGAGGTTTCGATACAGTTTGTCGACAACAGACTGACTCGTTTCCACTTTATTTGTAAGCTCACCGTTTATTGCTTCGAGGTTATTTATCTCGGCCTCCATCTGAGCTTCGTTCTAGTCAAGGATTTAAATTCTGTTAGCACTTAAACCTAATTGGCTTTTTAAGGTGAAACAATAGAAGAGCTTAAAGTATTTACGTAATTAAAACAGTGTTCTCAGCGCTATGGACAAACCAGCTGAGGCCTGTTTTACATAGAACTACTCAATCCATTTGTGACCTACGAGTAGGTATATTTTATTGCAGAAAACACAAATCACACTATATCCCACAATCACACAAATACAATAAAGGCGAAAGTTTGTGGGTGTGTAATTGTGTGTGTTTGTTACTTCTTCACATCTATATGGCTGGAGCGATTTTAACAAAAGTTTGGTACAGAGTTAGCTGACACCCTGGATTTACACATAGGCTACGTTTTACTGCGGGAAAATATGTTATTCCCATGGGAAAATCGATAAACCGCGGATAACACCGCGGGGTACAGCTATTGACATAACATATCACTAAAACTTATTTTTGTGTTTTAGAAAAATTACAACAAACATTTGGAAATGGTTTGCCAAAATGGCTTCGGCGTAAGGAATATGTCGCCAGGAGATTCATGCAACACCGGTCGGCGCGGTTTCAGCATGAGCCACAAAGGCAATGTATCTTTCTTTTCTTTCTTTACAGGCAGAAAATTATATTAACAATAACGAAATTACAAACGGCGCGCGGCATCGTATCGCAAATTTAGATTAGTAACAAAAAGATGGTAATTCCCACCGCACTGAAATAGTTTACTGTAACAATACATTGATGTACATAGATGTACATTGGTTAGTCGATCAACTGACCGATTATCATGTAGAAAGATTTCGCTACACAATGTACATCAAACCGTCGTAATAAACCACGAATTTATATTAATCTCTTCGATATCAACCCTTGTATGTCCCCACTGCTGGGAACATATATTCATCTCTCAATTTATTGTAATTCTACGAAACACGACGCTGATTTCTTTGTGCTGACATGACCATGATGAGAATAATACGTTATAAAGCTATTATCGATTCAACAGTTTTCCAACATGAACGGACTTAAAATTTTTAAAAACCTATTTAGAGGCTAAAAATTCCACCCATTCCAGCCGGGATTCGAACCCGCGACCTCTGGTTATCCGTGCCAGCGCTCTTTCCAACTGAGCTAATGGGCGACTTACCGGCACCAGCGAAATATCGAACCTCTTTACAATATTCTCTGGATAGGTGTTTTTAAAAATTGTCCTTAGCACGGTTTAGTGCATTAAAAACAATATAGACATAAAATTCTCAAACTCTAAGGTCAAACTATTTTGGATTTTAGAAATATGTTCTTCGGGCGCAATAGCAACTTAGCTGTTACAATAAAATATATAATAAAGAAATAAAAAAATAGTGTTTTATATGTGAATCTTTCAGATCAGTGGTTTTAGTTTAAAGTTTAAGAATTATAGCAGAATTTATTCACAAAATTAAAACTAAATCCTGCCACACACACCCTGACCTACAACGGGATTAAAAGACAGTTAAGCTAGACATACTCAAGTGTACAACGAGTCTCTAGTGAGGATTATTTTGAGAAGGATTTTGAGAAATAATTTTAGCGTACCTAAAACCATACTTTGATATAATCACGTACTTTATATATAATTTTCATTTAATAAAATCGACAATACCGACTCTTGTTTCTAAAATATAATATACTTACGTAAAATACCCGTGATTTTCTAAACCTATCAGCCTTTTCACGTAGAGAATCTTCGTATTTTCTTCTGTAGAGCAAAATTATATATTTATTAGCACATTTAGCCTGAACAGCGGAATTTTGTACAAAATAAAATCTCTTTAAGTGAGTAGGTACGTACATTAGCACTTCTTCGACCTTTTCTGCGTCATTCAATTGGTTTAACAAGTTGTTGCGATTTTCCCGGGCATTTTCCACGTCCATTGCCGCGTCTTCGCACTGACGCTTCAGCTGCATTCGCTTTGCTATCAAACGCACTGAGAAATGAAATATTTATATTTTCATACGGATAAGTTGGATATAAAGGAATGATTTTGTGACAGAATCACATTTTGAACGTTCAAAACGTGCAACATGTTCGAAAGAAAGGTCTGACGAAAGGGCGGTAGACGATTTCTGAATTAGACATTACTAGACACATACCTCACTCCAGTATCCCGAAGGGGTAGGCAATGAACAGGGTCTGCCACTTGCCACGAGCCGGACAAACCTCTTTCCTCTTACAACTGACTTTCTCCTGACTCCTGACTTTGCCGATCAACTTATTTCTTTATATTTTTTTACATAGCCTCTATGTTTGTATCCCACTACTGGGAAAAGGCCTCCCTCAATTCAGTCCAGAGTTTTTTGTCCTGGGCCACCTCGAGATCATCTCTCTCCAAGGCCGGCCGCAACAAAATAACCTTATCAAAAATAAATGATAGCCTTGTGCATAGTTTCTGAGAAGTCTTTTGTGACTACAATTTCTTTTTTATACTGTTAATATCAGTTTCGGGCGAGCGAAGAACGAGCAAATCTTGGCTTATTATATGTTCATTGAACATGAATTTATTATTGATAAAATGTCTTTGAAATCCAATTGTTGTAAATTAAAGCCAAACCACGTTTGTATGGAAATTGATTCTTGAGGGGTCTTATGTTTAAAATTCAGTTAATACATTTTTTATCTGCATTAGTACTCGTTTACTCGAGTACTAGAGTAATCGTTTCAAATAGTCCTACGAATAATAATACGTAGGTACTTAATAATAATGTTCACACAAGTTCACACAACACTATTAGGTCGTCGTAGGAATCTACGTAACTTAATTTATATTTAGAAAGTATTACGGCCTTATTTATAAATACGTGATTCCATTCAACCGCTCCTTAGAGACTGTTTTTTTTAATCTTAATTGTTTATTTTTGTGTTATTAAATTAATATTTCATACAAGATAATTTAATATTATAAGATAACTTGTAACTACTCGTACTTTGGCTTGTAAAATCACTACCACAGCTTATTTTAGGCACCATTTTTGGAGTGTTTTTAGGGATTATGTTTTTTATAAGTAAGGCGGACGTAGTTAGTTTATCTCGCATTAAATATCTTTCCACCACCGCTCTTCGTGACATAAATTGTAGATTAGTTAGTTAGTTAGTTATAGTTACACCTAAGATTTCCGCACTTAGTCTCATAGTTAGGCCATTGTACGCAACAAGCTCTGAGGTATGTTAAAACTTCAGACCCTAGAATTTCCTCACGATATTTTCCTTCGCCGTTAGCGAGTGGTATTGCTACCTACTATCACAAATGCACATAAGTTAGAAAACAAAGTCATTGGTGCATGCCGGGATTCGAGCCCGCAACCTTCCGATTCAGAAGCCGGTCTACAGCTTCTACCGCTCCGGTACCACCCGCTTTTTATAAATTGCAGGTACTTAAAAAGATTATAAGTGTAAAGAACTTATAATCTTTTTAAGTACCTGTATCATAGAAACGTAAGAATATAAAATCAATGAAGTAGGTAATCATAAAAAGATGATTACGGGATTATTAAGTGTTTACCATTTTCCTGCTTCACCCTTTCTATTTCAACGTTTAGAGATCGGGCGATCCGCAATGCGTCCATTGTTTCCCGATACTGTTGTTCGTTTTCAGCATCAAGGGCAGGTAACGCCGTCCGCTGGTAAACATTTTACAAAACCAATATCAGTTCCATTCAACCACTAGTACTTACAGGCCATCTATCGGCAGTTGTTCGTCATTCGACAATGATATGGACCGACATTACCTGAACAAATAGATCATGTTCTATGTCTTCTAAGTTAGACTTAAGTAAACATATTTCCACTTGTTGTTCTTCTGGAGCAAACATATTTTATTGATAATAGCCAAAATCTCTTGACAAAATTATTTTGCAGTTTGCTTTGGTTGGTTGGACGTTCAGATTTTCTTTTAAACAAAAAGGCGGGATACATTTTTTTTTTCGAAGGATTTTCTCGGATCTGGCCAAATTCAAATTGACGTTAATTGAGTCTGTCATTGTACAAAAATTTAAAACGTTTTGCTCCTTTTTTTATTGATAGCAACTTTTTTTTTTACGTAGCAACTTCGATGAAAAAAAACATTCGCTCTGTTTTTTAATGGCAGCCAGATACTAAAAGAAAATTAAATTAAAATTTGTGAGGCGTTGTAGTTGTAGCGCAACGTCTTTGTTACAATGTACTCGTACAATACCTACATGCATTCATTTATTGTATGGATGTTTTACGTGGGTTCTCAATTTGCACAGCTGCCAGGCTGTGGAAATACACAAGTAATTGATGTCCCAACCGCAAGCGAAATAACCGTGGCAATGTCATTGCTTTTAAAGTGAAAATTTCGAGTCAGAATTCTTTATTGTACCCACCTCCACGAAGAGGCGGCACACACATGACAGCTGATCAATCTTTCCATGATATATTTTAAGCCGAAACCGAATTTGCCAAAAACGGCAAAAACAGTCCCACCCAAAAATACAATTTTTCCCATGTTACACACGCTTGGGTATTGGTGTTCCGCGGGCCGCGGGCGGACATCTGGCTGACGTCCGCCCGTGGATGTCTGACGACGCCTGTGGGTGGGTCTAAATCGGCGCAAATACTGTGTCCTTTGAGACAGTACCTATTTGTGCCGTTTGGTAGAGAACTCGAGACGTTACGCTCAAGGTGCTCAGAGGGGCCCGAGGCGCGAAACAAAGGAATATCGTCGCGCCTCATCATCCCACCAGCCGACACAATAAGCAGCTGCCTCGGCTAGTGATGTGAACCGGTTCCACAAATACCAACAAAAACCTGTTTAAAAACGGACAATAAATACTTTATAAAAAATAAACTAATTGATTTTTATGGTGTGTAGCCAAGACAAATTCACATTATATAGTTTTTTAAGAGAAACTTAAAATCGTTATTTTCTAATAATTTATTTTTATACAAACATGTTATCATTAAATCTTTTTTATAATGGCGTTAAAACTGTTTATTACAGAAATGTGTATAACAGTGTTTTATTGGATGCCACTTTTTATAATTAAAACTTTAAGGGTCTGTTTCACAATCTGCAGATAAAGTTCCGGATATGCTATCCGCAACCAGGGCTGCCGTTTGTTCTAAATTTGAAGCCATAAACGAACACACGCAATATAGGAAAATTAATTTAAATTTAGAACAAACGGCAGCCCTGGTTGCGGATAGCTTATCTGGAACTTTATTTGAACATGGTGAAATAGGGCCTTAGTGTATTTTGCAACGAGGTAATGCTGATAGCGTCATGGGAACTTTGGGGTCGAGTGTGTCCCGGGCGGTATTTTTGATTAATTTAGTTTAGTTTTTTTTATTGTATATTGTGCTAGTTTTTACGGCGAAGCTTTGTGCGAATTTTCAGATTGTGTAATGACTCTTATTAATTAATGAATAAAATAAATAGTGTATTTTATTTTTTTTTATTTTATTTTATTTATATATATTTATTTTACTTTTTAGGTAACTAATTTAATTTTGCTTATGTTTCGGTAACCTGTGCCGACGATATTAATATTCTACAGACTGAACGTGCCGTTGACCCGTTTTGCTAGTTAATTTATAATTTGTGGATTTAATTACAAAACATAATCTAGGTACCTTTGAGTTTTTGAGTTGAAGCGAGTTTTCATTCCTTTTTTTTATTATAATAAGTTTTTCTAACCTTGACACCCCGCTTTTTTATTAAAGTAATAAAGAATACATGCTGAAAATAAGAATGACGGGGACACATTTCGTTGCATCGCAGGAAGGTTAGGCCATATTCCACCACGGGGGCCAAGTCCGGGTTGGTGGAGGATTGTAAGACAGTGGCGGGCCTAACAGTCAGAAGTTACGAGTATCAAGCCGCCCATAAGGCCTCTGACATGCTTAACGACTGCCATTATATGACAGCCGGCACCAACGGCTTAACGTGCCTTGCGAAGCACGGAAGCGCTCGGAAAAATGCCACTAGCGGTAGTCACGGGACGCTCACCCATCCTGAACCTGACCGCGCCAGTTGTTGCTTAACCAAGTGATTGATATCCAGATAGCCAGAGGTTGCGGGTTCGAATCCCGGCATGGGTGAAATTTTTAGCCTCTAAATAGGTTTTTAAATTTGTTCCTTAGCACGGGTTAGTGCATTAAAATAAAAATAGTATAATCAAGTGATTGATTCCAATCACTGGGTTCGCCTAGGCCACAAGCGCTTCACACATTTATTATTTACAAAAAAAAACTATATTTTAGTAATAAACTAACGTTTAACGAAGGTTAATGCCATTTTTCTAAAATTATTTTAAATCGGTGGGAGAACAGCTCATGGCAAGGGTCATAGCGTTGAATCTGACGTGATGCAACTTACCCAAGCATGACGTCACGTGATTTTTTTATTCAGTTGGCTGAAAGCAGTTTTAAAATCTTTTATTTTATTGAAAGTATTGGTTATCTCATTTTTTTATAAAATTAAGTCAGTGTTTTAAATCCTTTTAATATATACTTTCCCCTAGTATCGATAAACCAAAGATTATTTAATACTGTCGTCGCGCCTATCGTAATCGGTTTATTTTATTGTCCTCGGCCACTACTACAGGTAAAGTAATTATTTTCAGACGTAGTGAACGTCATGTTGTTACTCAAGTTATCAGTACCAAAATTACTTTCACTACGATGGTTTTATAGATACAGTTATACATAGTATTTTTATGAAAATACTATGTATAAATTATCACCATAGTATTTATTTTTCAAGAAAAAGAGATGCATATAGAAAACGCTTTGCTTGCATAAAAAGGCATACTTTTTCCATGCCCCGAGAGCGTTTCAATCAGAATCATGACAAGAGGCGTTTCGGGACGCTCACTATCAATGGAAAAAATCATAACTTGTATTATAATACACTATTATCTGAAAGTGAACATGAAAAATCGTATTAAGTGTGATAACTATTTTTAGAACTTACAGTCTAGAACCCATGATCAGTAGATTAGAACTTTAATCAATTTCCGCTTAAAACGGCCGTTATTGGCGAAAAACGATTAATGTCCTTGGTTGTTGATTCTAGGTTCTAGACTGTAAGTTCTAAAAATAGGTGTCACAGTTGTTAAGATTTCTCACGTTTACTTTTTGAAAAAAAAAACGTATTATAAAACAAGTTATGATTTTTTTCCATTGGCGGCGTTAGTCAGCATCCCCCAAACACCTTAACGGGAAAACCGCGCTCAAGCTCGCGCCATACACCTTGAAACGAAAAGTGACAAACCAGGTTTTGCGAAATAGATACTCGGTTCAGATGAAAAATTTGCAAGCTTATGAATACAGATTTTCATTTCAGATACACTGTGCCCGAACGGCACGGGATGTAGACTAACGTACTATTTTTTCGTCCTTTATCTTGCTAGCAAATTGAAACTATTTTTCATCTTGTCTGAGGAATGTAGACAACACCGTTTGTCTTTATAGAGCTCCGACATCCAGGTCAAATTACGGGGAGGCTTTGACTTTTTTCCAGCGTTGCCCAAAACTTTATTGGTAAGTATACTGGCTGTATTTTACTTGCGCGATTACTGTGACACGTCAATTAGAGTTTCTCATGTATAAAAACTTTTCCTGTTTATTATAATTTCTATTTAATGAACTAACCCGAGCTAAGGATAATGATTTAACGAGGGCTAAGACATTGTTATTATAATGAATAAAAGGGCAAATGTCATAAAATTATGTATATAAGATTGCAAATGTCAATTATTGATTCGTGAAATATGGGTTGGTTCATACTAATGATGCCTAAGAAACCGGCCAAGTGCGTCTTGAGCCACGCAATTTTTTTTTATTCTGTTTACAGAACTATTTCATCAAAATTATTTTCAATGAAATTTGCGAAGGTTTTTCTTTTTTAAATTGGTCGTCTATTACTTGTTTACTTGTAAAGATTACCTAATCGTAATAGTTTTCCTTTAAAATTCTTTAGACATATGTGCTTTTACCCTGAATTTGTACAATCAATCAACAGCTTAGCCAGGAAGGGGAGAGGACGCCCTACTCTAGCAAAAATATGTGCTTTTGAGCTTAATATTTCGCAAGCCTAACCCTTAACCAAAAAAATATTTTCCTAATCCCACAATATTTTAGTTTATGTAGTTTATTTATTTCTTTTATAGTTAGGTATTTAAGGTATTTATGCAGCACAATATTTATGTAGTATATTTTTTACACTCAAAAATAGTCCCGCTTTTTACTGCTTCTCCGACTCTCTATGGTTTACTGGAAGAAATCTCTTTCAGAGATAAGCTCACCTTTGTACATGTTATTTCTTATGTAATGTCCTTTAATATTTTAAACGATCAATCCAACGATACCCGATACTATGGAAGTTCATCGATATCAACTCTTTTCACATTTTAATGCTATTTTGGATTTCGGCAAAGTAACGCCTGATTCCATGCAATATAATAGGTCGAATGAATCTCGTCCACTTATTCACAAAAATAAAAGATATCATTGAATGTTATTAATTTATAATTGACACATTTTATTTACACCTTTAAAATACCATATAGGGACAATGACCATAGTATATTTGAGAAATAATCGAGGGTATAAAATAATTTAATGAAATCAATTACAACATTTCAGCTCCAAAATGTAATGTATAAACCAGAGATTTGTCAAGGAAACACAAGATACCAAGATATATCAAGAAGCAAACCTTGGTCTCTGCTTATCACTCCGAGATATTGGCGTCAGTGTGAGTTTATTTATGTACCTACTCTTTACCTATTTGTTCAACTGTCGTGTACTCGTGTGCACTTGGGTCTAAATGCTTTACTCGCTTACTCAATTTTTTTCATGTACTTATGCGCCGGCCCCGTGGCGCGGTTTTGGAGTGTCTCCCTTTGGGATGTGTCTTTGGGATGTCGAGATGTCTGAAGAGGTTCTTTCGACTCGAAAGAAGATGTATGCTTAATTGGAATTTGTCTCCTGTTACATCAATAGTAATACAGCTTATATGCGTCCCACTGCAGGGCATGTCTGAGAGAGAGAATTATTTTAATGAATGTTAAGTCCTCAGAACACAAAAATAAGGAGAAGTGCCTTGTGGGCGTGGCACTGTCGCCCAACGTTAGCCCATTTGGGCTAACCTCTGCAAAACTTTAAAATATGGCCGTCAATCGCTTCGCGCCAGCCGTCGTAGTAACATCTGAGATAAATGCCTAATTGCACAGTGATTACTTGCAGAAATCGCTGTGATACATGCTATTCAAAAACAGGGGAGTGTCTTTTCACCGGTAAACCTATTTTACTCACTATATTCGTCTTATAAACTACGAAAAATCATAATTATAATAATTTTATGTACAATGTGCATCACATTACTAAGAACACAAATGGGACGTATTTATTACATTGCAGTTACTCCACTGCTGTTTCTATATAGGATTTTCGTGGAGGTTTGCTAACTAGGAAAAGCCAGTCCGCAGTGAACCGTCACGCAAAACTGATCATTGTTCAATGCGATGTTTCGAGGTACGGCCGCATGTATTTGCCGCGAAATGTCAAATTCACCAGTAGGTCAGCTGGTGACATAGTGATGGGGTAGTTCCTTTCTTTTCAGACTGATTAAGTATCGATATTATTGAGGCATTTATAATCGTTCGTCCAGATTTCCAAAATTACTAGAACCAATTATTGTAAGACTAGGTATCTAGTCTTATCGTCGACTATTGCCCGCGACTCCATCTGCGTAGACTTCAGCTTGCGTTGCTAAGGAAGCTTTTATTTTAGTAGAAAGATTTCGTCTTATTAAAAACAGGCCTAGCTTCAATCATGTATTTCAAAACGTTTCTAATAAAGATAAAGAAAAATACGAAAGAAAAATGGATCAAAATACAGAGGGTATAACTGATTTCCTCTCAAATAAAGTACCATTTTGCTCCATCTATTTTACAGAGAAGTGTTTCCAGATGGAAAAGGAAAAAGTATTTCCGTGGGCAGTTCCTACTTTGAAAATACCAGTAATAACGAGTTCCATAAAGGTTGAGGTACCAGTATATTTAAAATAACGATAAAATTTTACATGGTTTATAATATTCAATTATCACTTTATTCTAATCTTCATTTCATATGGACGACGCATAACTCTCCAAAAGAAAGTGTTTCTAAGGAAAACAAATCAGGTGATGTGGTTGTGGTACTAAATCATAGTCTTATATATTTAATTTTTATGAGCGTTATGTTACAAATGAAATTCGATTATGTAATGAAAAACAGGTTAAATAAAGCATTTTCAGTATTTTAATAATTTATTTACCATTTTAGATCCGACAAGTTCTCGAATGGAGACCACAATATGGTATGTCGGTACTTGCTTATATGTCATATCGGCAAGTGCAGCGTCGGACGACAAGATAGAGAGAAGATCTCATCCTAGTCGAAGGAAGACTTTCAACTGATCTTTTTGGAAATCCATGGAGGAGGCCTATGTCCAGCAGTGGATATCTTGTGGCTGAATGATGACGAAAATGAAAATATTCTCTGTAGGATTTCAGTCGGAGGCTGATTTTATTTTTTTAATCTGTTTCTGTTGTTAAAATGTTTCGAAAGTTTCATTGAAATTTGTTTTGACAAGCTTACAAAAGTTCTTCCTATTTACTGTATTTTTAATTAGGAAGTTACTTTATTTACAGGCCCATGATACATTTCAATCACAGCCATAAACATATTCTTTAGTTAATCCTTATAATCCAAGCGTGGCTACTGATTTCCAATATATCGCTGTTTCTCAGACAAGTGGCAATTTCTTCAGAAAAATGGTTGTTTTTTGAGTTTATACATGTGTTTATTCTATGTTTTATATAGCTGGGTGAATTATTTTCAGAGAATGAGAAATTAATTGCTATTGTATTCTTAAAAAGTCAGCACTTAATTATTTCACCCAACAAAAACTGCTGTTAATTTACAGAGTCCTAACAGAGTTACCAATATTTAAAGTCAATTTGTAAATGGTTATGTAAGTGCATTTCACGTTACATTGGGATTCATATACTAAATAAAATACAAAGAAATATCCAAGATCCAGGTACAAATGCGTCCCTGACCGTGGACATGCTCTTCACACAAATATTAGTTCTTTCCATTACCAGGATTCAAACCCAGAAGACCTAGCTTTCCGGACAGAGTCACTACCAAGTATGCTTCAGTGGTGTTCTATCCAACAAATTTAACATATCGTATTAGTATACAGTACAGGGGTCATCATCATTATCAAAATTATCAAATTCTATATCAGTAGAAAGCCAAGTTTGCGTCTTTATCATAATTATACTGAAGCCACAAATACTGTCAAAAAGACACGTACTTAATAAATATTTACATTTCACAGGACAGTAAATTAAAATAGGATTATTTGTTTTAATAATATTGTTTTTGTAAATTTAACATGCTCTGTTTTTTGTATCATCCCAACACAAAGTATACTGTTAATAAATGAATAACCTCTCATCGGATAATTTTATCGATAGATGTGTTATTTGATACAAGTGTTCCATCTCTAAGGAGTTCACCGACGCTGTTGTTTACGTGTACGAGTGTATTCGTACAATTGTTTTTCATAGTGTGCGAACCAATTAAAAGATTAGAACGCTAGTAAATGACTGGACAGACGTGTGCGTGAACCTTATATTTACAATATTGTGCATGTAATGAAAACGCACACATATTCAAAAGTGGCGACAGCGGTACCGGACTTATTTCGCGGCTAGGGCATATCTCCTTCTTTCTATGATCTGAGGTTAAGTCAGTAAACGTTGTTAGGTTTTGTTACACGTTTTTTAGTCTTTTTTAAACAAGTTTAAAGTTGCAATAGTTAAAAAATTAATATATCATACTTTTCTAACGTATAACAAATTTTAGGTAATTATTCCTAGTCTAAGCGTACATTTATAATGGAAATATACATAAGAATATAGTAATAATTTACAAATAAATGAAAATATAAATACCTCGCATACGCACCGCGGATTGGTGATTTAAAGGTTTGAGGTATGTGAACACCTCAGGCGATAAGGTTTCCTCACGATGTTTTCGTTCACCGTTAGCGAGTGGTATTGCTACTACTACTAATTCACAAATGTACGAAACCTAGAAAGCGTATCTCGCGGAATCGTGGCTGTTAAAAGATGTTACTCTTACCTGCTACTCATCCACGCATTAAATCTTTGACGAGCTCGTGTTAAGCATGACAAAGGAATAGGCAATTTCGCAGTATCTGAGCTACGACCCCCATTCAATGAAATCTGGTTCAATTTGCAGATAGTTCCTGTTGTAACTCCCTAGGTAGATGGATGAATTATTCATTTGCATTAGCACAGTTCCATGCGCACAGGGTGCATCAAAATTCTCATTTACCTTCGAGAATGGAAGTCCTACTCGTCAATAGGATAAATTTTTACTTTAGCCTACTTAAAATCTGAAAATTTATGAAGGGAGTTGGCTGTTTAATCACGCAAAACGGCTGAAAGGAGTTAGGTATGTAGTTATATGAAACTTGGAGATACACAAAGATCAGAATTGAGACAGAAAGGTTGAAAGGTCTGAAAATGATACTTAATACTGTAATGCGTTCCTGTAGAATAATATTTTATTATTACCGTAACCTTTTTTGAAGTCTACTCTAAGATATTTATTTATTGCGTTGCCTTTGTAACAAAAATCGTATGAGCTGATTCTATAGCTGTACGAAATTTGCCGGGACTACAAATAAAGTAGTACCTAGTAGTGGTTGTGCCTTTTATGTGTGTAATAAATAACACGTAAAAGGCATACACCTCAGTCCTAGAGGTTAAAAGAACACAACATTTACAACATAAAAAAGTGTACAAAATATACTGGGCAGAAAAAAAAGGTGCCAATTTACGTGAAAACCAAAAAGAAATTTTGGTTTTCACGTAAATTGTAAAAATAAGTATCATTTTTACATCCGTGCATTCGTAATAGTCGATCTGCATGGGTAATACGATTGCCCGTGTGAAGCGTTTTGTGGTGCTGATATGTCAGAATTTGACAATTAAACTATCAAGTAGAAAAAAAAACGTAAAATATCATCATAAGAGATATTTTTAATGGAAACTAATCTAATATCATACATTTTAGTGGTAAAGAAAAAACAAAACACATACACACCAATAAAGTAAGCAGCAAAGAAAGTACGGCGTAACTAATTCTATGAAACTAAAATTATGATTATTAAATTAATGTTGTTAAATTAATTACTGCCAGGTGTCATATGAAACCACATGACTGTGAACAGAGCCAGTCCGTTACAATCTACTTCTGTTTCACATACTCTCACCTACTCTCTATTCAAAATGGCAACAGAAGTTGCTGAAAATCGATTCCAGGTTTCCACTGCATTACATTACCTATGTGTGCATCATTAAAATCACATTCGGCAGAATTCGTTTTGAAATCAACGCATTTGAAATGCAGCAAAGCTACGTTTTATCTTCATATTTCCCTTTCTAGGTCCCTAGACACACAAGGGATAAATTAACAACATTTCATTCAAATAAGGCAAAGCTCGAAAATCGTTTCTTCTGCAGGTATCTATAATAAATATAAATATTCATGGACATAATACACAGATCTCGTTAGCCCTATACTAAGTACAACTAAATGACTTGTGTTATAGGTGCTAACTCGACGATAAATTTAATAAAATAAATACATAGACAACATCCAAGACCCGAGACAAACTAGAAAAGTTCGTTTTAATTTCTCATACTCGGAAAGTAGTGTTGTTTTGATCTGATTATTGGGTGGAAAATGCTGCTTCCCTCCATAGGGAGGGAAAAACTCATACAAATTACTTCCCACCCAAGGGCGGAAATGAACTTTAAAAATAGAACTACTGTCAGTTGTAAAGAGTTTTTGTAATAAATAGGCTTTTAAAAAAAACTAATTAAAAAAAATGCTGCGGCCATGTGAGTTTCTAACCAGCCAGTGTGAATTTAGCGCAAACTTCTTTAAGCGGAATAAGCCGCAACAATTACGAGGCGAGTTCCATATTTAAATTTTAAAAAGTCGACTTAAATTGGCGGGTACTAATCTGTTATAGTATTTGTGACGGAATTAAAAAAAATAGGTATTAATCGTGTAATAATCTTTTATGCTAAGATTTGAATATTAAAAATGAGTTTTATTTTCCTCATATTCGAAATGAAAAGTAGAGTGTTTAACACGGGTAAAAGAATCAATTCCTTTCTACCCTCGTTAAGCAATCTACTATTCCTAGTTTGACCCGGCCGGGGATCAAACTCATGTATTAATAAATTAAGTAACTTCGAATATGGATACAAAAACTGAACATTTTTTTTTTCCTGCAATGGTAAATTACTCAATATTACATTGATTTCCATCTTATAACTTTTTTAAGTAGGTACTTATCTTTTTTCTGTCTTATTTTTTCGAAAAATAAAATTGATAACTTTCAACATTAGCTTACCTACCTACCCATTAAAACTGAAATACCCAAATTTAGCGTTACCTATTTCAAAAAAACGCGCTTTTCCTTAATTTTGTAACCTACTTCATAATGGCCCCACGTCAAAATAAAAGTTATTTTTATTGAATAGTACTAAGTAGAAGTGAGGTCCTTGAGAAGTATGTGTAGTGTTGAATGACAGGATACGCAATAGTCTGATTAGAGAACGTTTTGGACTGAAAGAGGATGTAGTGACTAGAATTGAGAAAGGAATGTTGCGTTGGTTTGGACATGTGAAGTGGATGAAGGAAGAATCATTGACGAAACAAATATATAGTGCGAATATAAGTGGAAGTGCTGGTAAGGGACGTCCCAGGCGGACATACATCGACCAAATAGGGGACGTATTAGCAAAAGGCTAAATAAGAAGCACCCGGAACCGGCGTGCATGCATGCAACTTATGAACGTTGATGAACCGAAGGTGATCTGTCAGGATCGTGGCAAATGGCAGTCCCTGGTCTCTGCCTACCCCGCTGGGATACAGGCGTGAGGTTATGTATGTATTTATGTATGTGTAGTACTAAGTATAACCACCTGAAGATCCACCGAACATTTGTAAAGCTCCCTGTGGAGTGGAATATTCACGTAACACAACAAAATTGCAACCCGAGGATACGTGGAGCAAAGGCCAGCGAATTTATTTCAGTATTGCACTTCTAGCGTAGGGGAGTAGAGGCTGAATTTAAAAGAGAAAACTGATTTCATAACATCAGCAAACTACAAGACACTAACGCAACGACACAGCCGTAAAAAATCTAATTTAGTTACGAAATGGATGTCACCGAAGGCTGGACGAATAAAAAATAAAGGAACCTGCAATGTGTTCCTGTGATCATTTGCTTGTAGGTAAGTATACCCATTTCGTTTTATTTAGCATACAAACCTTTGCTACAAATCGTTACAAATACAAAATCATTTATTTGTGGAATGTAGGTGGATATATAAGTTGGTAAATACATTTATGTACTCTACATTCTGCTAAGAAAAAGCATACAATCATGGTTGTAATATTTTTCTGGTTGTGCAATAAAGTGTTCTCTATCTCTATCTATCTATCTACAAATATTTTTATTACCTATAATCTAACACGCAAAATCTAATAACTAAGGTCAAATTTGATTTTGTTATGGACATAAATCCATAACAAAATCAAATGTCACAATCGAAGTCTATCATACATTCTGTTGTTGAATATTAAAAATGACAAAGAATTCTGCGAATAACTTTACCGAGGCTCGGTAAAGTTATTCGGAGAATTCTTTGTCATTTTTAATATTCAACAACAGAATAGTAACATTTGTCAATGAGAATGGATTTAAGCTTTAATTTAAAAGTATTAACATCAAGGTTTTTAATATTATTCGGAATTTTGTTATAAATTTTTGGAGCTAGTCCATTTACGCCTTTACTAAGTAGAGCCGTTTTTGAACTTACATTTTGAAGCCTATGAGAATTTCTTAGTCTAGCAGTTTTCGTAAACAATATTGGATTCGTTTTTACAAATAAAGCAACTTCAAAAATATCGTTATCGTTGTAAACCCTCGTATGTCCCCACTGCTGGGGCACGGGTCTCTTCCTGCATCGCAGAAAAATTTACATAAGAGGGAAATGTTAGCAGCTTTAGTTCCTTAAAATATGGTTTACAGGTGTCTGTTGACTTTAATTTTCAGATAGCTATAAGACATCTCTTTTGAGATTTAAATATAGTTTCTCTATTTGAACAGTTCCCCCAGTATATGATACCGTATCGAAGTGTGGAAGCTACATAGCCGTGATAGGCACATAACACTGCGTCACGGTTCACAACTTTAGCGAACACGAAAAGCAATAATGTACTTACATATTAAAGCTTTGTGTATCAAGTTTTTTGCTCGTCCTAGGTCGTTCATTTATCTATTTAATTTTAAAAGAATTATTCTGTTTCGTTAATCATTGATAGTAGGTACTTCAAAAATTGTTTTGTTTACACCCAGACCAAAGGTGAATGAAATGAACTATAAAGGTAACTTAAGTCAAGAGGGCGAGATGAGATTGTATAAACCTACCTACTTAATTTAAAAAAATATATAGTACTATTCTTAGGGCCAGTATCAGAAATTAAAAGTACCTAAATACCTCGGATCAAATACTTAACAGTTGTGTTGTATCTTCGAATTTCTCAGCAAAGAGCGTGACAGATTGTTACTTAAGTTTTTTACCTAGAGAAATTCTTGTGTGAGAAACCAGCCAATAGAGATGTTCATGATCAGATGGTACTAATGGTAGAATTCCTCACAAATCAAACTCACTGTCAATTGGATGTTTGAGTTTAAGGTGACTCAACCATACAATTGACAGTGCCACCATGTAATAAATTCACATTTCATTGCCATCATGTAATAAATTTCTGAATTTCTTATTTAATAAACCATAAATTTACCCATGTGCATAATTAAAACTAAACATGGTACCATGGTAATTATTAATTTTGACAACTATTTCTACATGTTATTGACGAATAAAGTCAAATATCTCTTTTGTGTCAAACCAGACATTAAGAAGTTATTACCGAACCGAGAACAAACGGGTGAATTTATATGAAATTGTGGAAAACAAATCTGCATGAATGATTGATGATTAAATTTCGAGAAGCTTTTCATGGCACAAAGCCAAGACAGAGGCGGGTAGCCTAAAACATTTATCTAGTTCCCGGTCCTTTTCGGCCCTCCCTACGCCTTACCCCGGTCCCTGATCGATGTCCTGACATTGGAAAATATGGGGAAAATGCACTCGTAAATAGTCCCTGTCTTCAGATTTTTCAACCCGATGGAATTTTATCATTAAGGAAAATCTTTCTCGTCTATCGGTACAGTCGACACCCTATATACTTTTACAAGTGTGCACTTTACTCCGGTATATAGATAACTTTGAAACTAAAATCTACAAATGGTTAGAGAAATAGTTAACTAACCCAAAGCCGCAGTTTATAAAACTACAAAACATAGTTTATTTTAATAATTCAATATATGTTGCGTTGCCTGTTAGTACAATTTATAAACCATGTATGTTGGTGAAATCGGTCAAATCGCGATTATTTATTAGGTAAAACGTAATTACCTTATTTCCCGACGTTTCGGCAGCGTTACAGTTTCCGTGGTCTTGGGTAGACTGAAGTGGCGAGTACAGTCAATTATTGTGGGTAGTCACTATTCATTAATAATATTTACTAATAAATAATCGCGATTTGACCCGTTTAATATATAACTATGTATGAGTATCGCGAATCATTAATAAATACCTACTGTTGGTGAAATGGATCCCAGGATACTCTTACCGTCACATGTAGAGTAGGTATTGTGCAACTTTTATAAAGCTTGGACCCCTGTCAGAAATGCCATACTTTGAGACATGGGTAGATAAGTAGCATGCATGTACCTAAGTAGACATAGATGTATTATACCTATAACTTAAAAGCGCAAATTTTGTGTAAGTAGATTTATATACGGGTTGGGGATCGCAGTTCGGTGAAATTGTACTGCAGGGGGCGCTGCTGCCCACCCCCCGGTTTGTGTCCCTTAGTCGCCTTTGACGACACCCGCGGGAAGAATTGGATTGGTGCTATTTTCGAGGCCGACATCACATAGCATGCCCAGCGTGGGGATTATGGGCATTACTCCCTATGGTAGCAAAACGTGGCGCTCTTTAGGGGAGCGCTATGTCCAGCAGTGGAATAGTATAGCCTGACGACGACGGCGACGACGAAGATTTATATAATTTTTTTTTCTAGATATATCTACTTTAATTGTATTATATAAATTTTTTGAAAGCATTCTCCATGGATCTTAGTATGCTATAGTCAGAGAGTCCGGGTTAACCTGTGAGGGTTATTATTAGTTCGACTAACTAGGGATAGTTGCTAGGGCGTTCCCGCGGCTTCGTCGTACGGCGTGAGAAAGAATACCACACCATGGGGTTTTAGACGGTAAGACTCTGGCATAACCCTGCGGTGATCCCCAGCGGCAGGGTCATCAATCACCCATTATGTCCCCACAGAGGGACACGGGTCTCTTGCCTGAGGAAGGTATTGGCCATGCTCCACCACGGGGCCAAGTCCGGATTGGTGCATGGAGGCTTGCAAGACTAGTGCTTTGTCTTACACTAAGAAGTTTTCAAGCACCCCTAACGCCTCTGACTTGGCTTAACGACTGCCATCTATCGACGGCACCAACTGCTTAACGTGCCTTGCGAAGCACTTAACCACTTGGAAAAATGCCACTAGCGTTAGTCATAGACGCCATCCGTGCACTGAACGCACTCTATTTTACTTAACATTCGTGACCGATTAAGATCACTACGGATACAGCAGGGTATCCATGAGAATTTCCCAATCTTCGTTGCGGAAGATTGCAAGGGCGTCACCGCGGCTCAGTCGAACGGTGTCAGAAGAAACACCATGCGGTTTCAGCCGGTAAGAGTCCGGCCTATCCCTGCCGCCATTCCCAGCAGCAGCTGGGTAATCCATAAGGATTTTCCCATTAAATAAAAGCTAATTAAGTATCTAATAATAACAAACTTCCATTTCCACACAACTCAATAACTTGTCCTGGTCCCAAAAGGATACCCTGTCTAACTACGTAGAGGTAACAACATGGAAAACCAAAACACACTTGGGCTCTCATTTTATTTAGATAGGGACGTCACTTCTATCTTAATGCAAACTAAGCTAAGAAAACTGTAGGGCATTTAAACACTATGTCTTAGGTACGAAAACATCTACAGAAGTTACCTCTAGACGATGTGTAGATCATACAGCTTATATATAATAGGCCTAAGTGGAATCTCAGGAAAGTTTCATAAGCGATATTGAAGTAGGAGACAGTTCTAAGCTGCTCAGAATAACTTACGACCCTTCCGGGACCTTAGGTAGAGTGTATGCGTGTAAATAGAGCCCGGTGATACAAAAGGTATATTTTATTACGGCACATTTTCGTATCCTATTACACGGTGCTTTGGGCAAGAATCTGTGAGATTCGCAAGAGTCACGATTTCTTTCAATCTCTCGCAAAAATAAATGCACCACGTGGTTTTCTTTCGATTTTTGCGTTATACTCCATGTCATCAATATCTAAGTGGATATTGTTGAAAAATATCCTTTTGTATTGGTTGCATAATACGTCTGACATGCCGTGTCGCTTGTAAATTCCAAGATTTTACCAAGATTAAATAATTGTAAAAAATACGTTTGATACATGAAACACGTAGGTACCTAGTTTTATATTAAACGGGTCTAATCGCAATCGCATCGCGAGTTATTAATAAATAGTTACTTTACTACAGCACTTTGCGGCCTTTGATTTTATATGCCTCACAAGTGGACCGAGGTTTTTTACAAAAGTAGGTACCAAAATTACTAAATTTAAGATAAATTTTTGTTATCCTAGCTACGGGTTCGAACCCCGGCTGGGGACAAAAAAAAACCCCAGGTCTTGGATGTTTCTGATTTCCACGACACAGGGTATCCTAGTGTGGGGCCAGAAGCAATGGTTGTGCCTGTACTGTATGTAAATGTTATGTTAAGTTATGTATGATTGAGAAAACTAGATATTTAAATAAATCATTTTGGAAAGACAACATATAAATTTAAAAGTAGCGTAAAGTTTCATCGACGATGGAGGCTACCGAAGTATGAAGTTCGCGAGCTTTTACTCACTGAGTAGGATTAAATGTTGACAGCGCCAAAGGCTAGGACTACATCGGCAACCATCTAGGGGCCGCCCGACTGTATGGCACAGCCCTTCTCTCAGAAAGAGATTATGGGCTTAATCACCACGCGGCAGAAAGAAAATGCGCGAAAAGAAAATGCTTCTGAAAAGTGGCTTACAAGGTATTGCTTGAAAGATTACTGAAAACGCCTTTGTTTAATATGGTAGAATATCGGATAGCTAGGACGGCGCCGTCGCTTGGTAGGTCAATTTTATTTTTAACCGACTTTAAAAAAGGAGGAGGTTAACAATTCGACGTGTATAAAACTAATTTTTTTTACTATGTTTTCGCATAACTTCGTGAAATCTTGACCGATTTGGATTTTTTTTGTTTGATTAGGTGTAGCGTTCCATTAGTCCTAAGATATGACTAAAATAGGAGATATACTATACGTATATCTTGACGTATAGTATATCTTGGAGTGGGTGCCCAAAATGTATGTGCTGATCTGGAACTTTGCACCGACTCCAAGATATACTTGAACAATACCTACCTAGAAATGTACGAATTTTAAATTTATAGGTCATATTCCTTTTAATTATTTCTGCGTTTTAGTGCCTTATAGTGTACAGACGTCAAAATTTTATTTATTAAGGAGCATCAACAAAAAGCATAAGTATACAGATTTTGCAGTTGTAACATTAACAATTATAGGTCTTAAACGCACCTCTTTAACCTCTTTATACAATATGTACTCGTAATTACCTGGCAGTTGACACAACAGTAATTAATTTGCTAATTATTGTTTCATTGCCTACTTATCTCCGTGACGTGGCGATGTATGCAATTGGACTATCTACAACCCATACAGATACAAAATGGAATTTAATTAATTGATCAGATAAATTATTATTTGATTAGCAACAAAAATCCCTTCGGCCACTCAGTAGGTCCCCTTATTCATTTTGGCCAGCAAATCAAACAAATAAGCAGCAACACGTGGTTCGTAAATAAATGAAACATAATTAGGAAATTATTCATTTCCACTAATTTTGATAGAGCTGATTTTAAAGTATGTACTGATCATTTGGAATTATCTGCAGATTATTTTTTTATATTATTGCCGAATTTTGTATTTTCTGCGGACTAGTAATAATTTCCAGTCTTGAAAAGGGAAGGGAACTCAGAAAAAGCCGGTGAATGAAAAAAATATTAGTGATATTTTTGACAACAAATTAACAGCAAAACCGCACGTTTGCTGACCATTTAAATATAGGCATCCTATGAAATAAATGTTTAAAAGTGTAGGGTGCTTCAATCAAGATATAGTACGAGTATATTGTCAGCTCTGTAAAGCCTATTCCAGCTTGATACTGAGATTTTTGATGTTTGCCGAAATTCGTTTGTTTGTTACACATGATCATAGTTTTTCTTTTGACCACAAAACGACGTGAAATAAATTAATTATAAATAAAAATAATATCTTCAATATACAAGCCTTGTATATTGCATAGCTATTTATCGACAGGAATAGAACCTATCTAGTAAAATTTATGTATTTTTATTGGATGTCCGCCATTCTTCTTTAACAGCATTTGTTTGTCCGCTGTTAGACCTATGCCTCCTCATGAGTCCTCCATCATCGCAATCGGTCTGTGGCTGTTGTAGTCCAGCTCTTGTATCACGTAGCTATTCTATCAAGCGACCCAAAACTGCCAAAATATAATATATGTATTTGACAGTACACAGCAGCCAAAATCAGACATCTCCATACTGCGGAGAACTTACGTTGTAGTGCCCCAGTAGTCGACCCTGTAATAGCTCAGATGTCATCTGAGTCAGATATCAGACCATCGTTCAGGTGGTCTGTCTACATTTCGTGCGCGGTCTCCACGACATATAATTTAATTAACATATATATTAACTTCCTTCAATCTAATTTAATAATTACTTATGCGATCGTCCAGTGCTCCTCATTTTTTTTATATTATATTGGAAATGTCATAAAAGTATATAGGTAGGTAAGTACGACAGTCGACAGCCTGTCAAAATATACATACGAGCACTCGAATCAGTTACATTACCAACGACGACAAAAACTGTAAAGCATGACATAACGTAACGTAGCTTAGCGTAACGTAACGTGACGTGACGTGACGTAGCGTGAAGTATCGTAACGTAACGTAACGTAGCGTGACGCAACGTAACGTAACTTAAGGTAACGTAGCGTAACTTAACGTAACGTAAAAAAACCGTAACGTAACGTAACGTAACGTACCGTACCGTAACGTAACGTAACGTACCGTAACGTAACATAACATTTATATGCAGGCACATACATTGCTTCTGGCCCCACACTAGGTTACCCTGTGTCGTGGGAACCAGAAACAGCGACATCACAAACGTGTAAACATCCAAAACCTGAGGTATTTTTTGTCCCCAGCCGGGGTTCGAACCAGGGACCTTTTGAATGACCTTGAACTGCTGTCGATTGCAACAATATTTATCTACGGTAAAACCTACCAACCAACTCTTATAATACCGGTAAAAACATCAAAAAGTTTCTGCAACTTTATCCTCAAAGCACGTCGGAGTCTCATATAAAGATAACTAATTAACATCTCAAGAAGTAATAATGTTGGTAATCCCCAAACGACCCATCTCAAAAACTCGTTTCAAAACAATCCAGGAAAACGCACCACTATTGAACGTATTTTATTCATTCCAACGTCGACATTAATATCGGACGGTTGATACTTTCGAAGTCCACGAACTTAAAAATGAAATTCCTGGGATTCCTGGTGAGATTGACAGTAGCGCTCCTGCTCATATTGGGCGGGTGTCTGGGCGCCCCGCAGCAAATTATTGTGACCTATGGAAACGGCGGTAGCCGCTCGTTCTATGTAAGTTCCTGGGCTGTTATCCTTTCATTCCATTGTCAAAAAAATGTAAGTGAGCCTCGATTCCGGGGCTTCAGCTACATTTATTTTAGTTTCATTCAGTTTTGGTCTACATGTAACAAACCTGGTCGGACTTTTCCGATATAACAACACCCGTAAGTAAATCCGGACTAAAAGTCTACAATGTAACAAACCGTTGATAGAAAATTCGACGGCCTCGGTGGCGCAGCGGTGTGGCACGCTGACTGTAAAACCGAAGGTCTCGGGTTCGATCCCCGGCCGGTTCAAACTAGGAAACGAACTTTTCTAGTTTGTCTCGGGTCTTGGATGTTATCTATTGTATTATTGTATTAAATCTATCGTCGAGTTAGCACCTATAACACAAGTCATTTAGTTGTACTTAGTACCTATAGGGCTAACGAGATCTGTGTAATATGTCCATGAATTATTATTATTATTATTTAAATCTCTATACTAAATACGGGAAATAAATCATCTCTATGAAGTTTCTCGCTAATCCTAGGTCATTTTGATCTCATTCATTTAATAGATATTAGTTCCTTTTATTAATTTGACTGTGATAGCTTTTTTGTATACAAATAAAATGGTATCGAATCAAATTTGATTCGATACCATTTTTTTATAATTAAGACAAGAAACTTTTATTTCACTTTTATTTTACGACAATAATGTCTTATCCCAACGAGGGTGACTCTTCAAGCACCTCCTTTGTGTAGTCTAGTCACTTTAAGTAGGCCTACCTACTTGAAATAATCTCGCTGTCCACTCGGCTGCACGTACCTAGCAAGCCTAGCAATAGACGAGAGAGGGAATAAGTTTGTTGGGTTTTGTTACAATGTATAATGGTAATCGAATTGGTTACGAACTCGAAGTGGGAACTTAAGGGGTTCCATGCATAAAGCGCCACTAAATTAACATATTATTTGAGAGACTGGTCTTCTGGTCTAACACTTATTGCAAAAACGATCCGTAAAAAAAGCGGCCAAGTGTGAGTCGGACTCGGAGGTAATTGTCGCTATTAATATCGTGCAACAAACGGCAGGTAAAATCACGTTTTTTACAAGGTTCCCCAATATTTTTTTGATACAATTTCATTTTTATTAAAGTATAATTTTCTGTGAACATTTCAAGTGTCTACCTATTGCCGTTATTAATATCGAGTACGAATAGAACGTAGCAAAATAACAGAGTAAGAGAAATAGCTTAGCAAAATAACATAACAATCTAAATAATTTCATGCATTCAATTCCATTTTCTAATATAAGTAATATTATTTAAAAAAAACATAATTAAATAGATACAATGGACAAAGTGTCGTCGCTTGCACTCTACTCCGTTAGCTTACGGGCTACTTTGTAACGTAAACGTTAATAAGTTGTGGACTGTACCTGCCCCCAGCTGTGAGCTTTACTGTGCCCCATGTATTCAAATTAAACGGCACTGTAATTAAATCGATCGGAGACAAGCATGACATGTTTTTTTATTGTTAACACTAACCTATTAATCATTTTTTGCAGACGTCGTATCGTTACGAGAAGAAAACCGAATATAGAAAGCATTACCAACAGCAAACAGTGATCACCTACAGTTCGTAAGCTCGTCTTTCAATACAACGCTGCGGGTTTACTCAAAAAAATGGCACCACAGTACCTGACCGTATGCAGTGCCATCAGCCGAGGTACCGTCATACGGAGTGATTAGAAACTACAGGAAGAACAGAAACAAAAAGTGGAACTATTTCCTACTCAACTTACAATTGCAGCGAAGTGTAAGATCTCTATTATATAGGTATATCTAACATTTAACATTTACATCCAAGCACATTCATTGCTTCTGGCCTCACACTAAGATACCCTGTGTCGCGGGAACCAGAAACAACGACATCACAAACATGTAAACGTCCAAGACCTGGGCTTTTTTTTTGTTCCCAGCCGGGATTCGAACCCGGGCGGGACCTCTTGCATGGTAGGCAGACGCGCTACCGCTACGCCACAGAGGTCGATCTGGTCCTACACTACGCACACCAAATCCTGAACGATCCCAATCGTCTGTCTAGGTAAGGAAATTGACAGACGAATGGGATTGGATGCTCATACGCATCCGCATAGGCATGCGCAATCGCAATGTTTATAACGAGAAGAGATGACTCTAATTAGAAGGATAAGGTTCGAGATCGGTAACCTAAATATAATCCTAACCGGTTTGAATCGTCTAACTGTCAAATTCCATACTAATTTGACATGATTGGGGTCGCTCAAGATTTGGTGCGTGTATTAAAGGGGTTAAATCCTGTGCGATTCTAATCGTCTAACTTTCGTTCAGGATTTGGTGGGCGTTATATATAGGAGCGGATCGACATAATATGATCTGTGAAAAGACACCGCTATAGTTATAAATTCAGTAGGTGATAAAAAACCTTTTCCAGTTTTTGTTTCGATTCCTACTGCATTTTATAATCACGCCATTTTACAGTAACGAAATGGCCCATTACTTGCGATGGTGAAGACGAAGCCGGCATTACAAATAAAGACTGGACAATTAGTGGCGGACCAATCTCGACACGCAAGAATGCATGTATTATGCAAATACTTACTAATAACATTTGAAAAGTATAATATAGGAACTCAACGCCAGATGACAGTATGTATACAGTGGTTAGATTGTAAAGATGGTGGAGAAGAATTTTGTATATTGTGTTGACTATTATAATTTCTGTATCATCGTAAGTACAGAGGCCTCATTATGGGCACCAAATTTTGAGCGATTCCATTCGTTTAACTGTCAAATTCCATACTAATTTAACAGACGATTGGATCCGCTCAGCTATTGGTGCGCGTAATAGAGGCAGAGTTTTGTGTAAGGCACGCAGAATGCAACTTCACTCATTGGAGGTACCAAAAATTGACTGTCTGTTTCATTGTCTTTTGCACGTGCGATACCTCTCCTAGCTTGTATTGTAAATATATAAAAAATTGTAAGTTGATTATGTCAACACAGTAGGTAATATCAATCGAGAACTTGCGAATTGTTTTAATCTGATTGGAGACAATTATTGTTCTACATTTATTTGAGGCAACTAGTACAATATATTCATAATAGGTATATTTCTTGACCTATTTCTCAATATACAATGTTTCAAATGTATATTAGCTTAGTTTAGCTTAATTATAATATAAATGAAGCTACATCATATTATATGCATAAAAGTAAGAATTTCTTGATTAGCAAGCGCGGCATACCAATCGGGCGTAAACTATGACGACACAAGGTGCTCAGAACGCCTTATTATATGAGAAGCAATTATTAATATTTAAGATATTTCGTAAAATAAAGATTTTCTTTCTATATGTTTTTTATACAAAATCTAATAAGTGTTTTATTAGACTACCTTGCTCTTACTGTTGTTCATTTTTGAAACCTGTAGGTATAACGCCGAACAAAATAATTATTCGATAAGTAGATAAAAATACCGGTATAATAAAATAAATAGTGGTTTTTTTTACGTTTATCCCATAGTAAGGGATATTGTTAATTGGTCGTTTAAAAAATATTGTGGATGCAGAAAAAGCATTTTATTTTGGGATCTGTTTCCACAAATTATTGTTACAGTCTCTCCGACCTCTCCCGCCTAAACGGTTGATTGTAGAAACGTGAAAAAAGTCAGGGCAGAAGCATTAAGTATAATAAAGTTAAAAAAGAACTAGGTGCCACGGCTAAAGTCAATCTTCGTCCAAATTGCATTGAAAATTGCTTTACAAGAAATAGTATTAATTAATTAATAACAAGAACACACATCACAGAAAGAAAACAAAACAGACAAGTGGTATAATATTAATAGCAACAAAATGAAAAACCCATACACAAAGTATACTTACAACACTGAAAAAAAAACAAAAATTTTGATAAAGTTGTTAGGAGCCCTACAATGAGCGTGGTCCGACATGCAGTTCGATATCAACCCTTGTATGTCCCCACTGCTGGGGCACGGATCTCTTCCTGCATCGCAGGAAGGTTAGGCCATACTGCACCACGGGGGCCAAGTCCGGGTTGGTCGACACTTGGCCGCTATTAATGTGTTGAGTTTTTCTATGTCCTCCACGGTATAAATACAATAAATATACAATATTACAATGGCAAATTTCCCATAGTATCTATCAGAAATATATTTATATAGAGAATTTACATTATGATTATATACAGGGCGTCCCACGGCTATACCACTTGGAGGGAAAGTACCTTTAATACTGTAGATGGAACATTTTACTGAAAGAAGACATTATTTTAATTTAAAAACCATCTAAACTGCATTCATAGATATTTAAATAATTACACGGTTGAACCGGGAATCGAACCCGCTACACGAGAAAAAAAATTACCCTGTAGCTTTATCACACCGATCGGAAGGCTTCATCATAAGGATTATTTTTTGCTAAAAACATACTATCAGAAGTAAAAGGAAGACCATAAATTTTAACATTTGAAGTGAAATTTCGTTCAGAAAAATTAAAAGCTAACATTGCCGTAAGGACATACAACTGACATTATCATAAGTCTTAATAATCAATGTACCCACTTGATAAGTATGCATCATTTCCCTATTATAATTTAAGTGCATGATAAAATGATAAAGAGACGTAATTAGTAGGTACCTGGTCGTATGCAACAAATCGAACCGTATCCTGGGCCGAAACACGCGTTAATTATTTTGCCCATCGCAATGCGGCTGGCTGATTATAAAGAAATAGTTTAAAAATGTGTTCCATTTTCAAACTTTTATGCTTTTGTGTCTGTAATTTTCATTGTAGGATTTTTGCATTGTATTGTGAATTAAAACTGTTTTTATACGGATTTATGCTCGTTTATTACATTTTTACAATTTTCCAACGTTTCGGCACTTTTTTAGGTGCCGTGGTCCCGAATGACTCCAGGACATCCGGGACCACGGCACCTGAAAAAGTGCCGAAACGTTGGAAAATTGTGAAAATGTAATAAACGAGCATACATCCGTATAAAAACAGTTTTAATTATGTTTTTTGCTCGTCTTAACCTTAGAAAATTGTATTGTGAATTTTTACATAACCATGGCGTATCAAAATAATTTTGATTTAATGGAAGCATACTTTTTGAACCACAAAAACATAACATTAGCCTTACAATGGCACCGTGAAAGATATCCTGATAGAAATACACCATCTCGATTTATTATGAAACGGTTGGTGGATAATCTGCTAAATTTGGGACGTTTCGATCATCGCGTACCACAACCGCGGCACCAAATAATAAACACTGACGATGAACTCGACATTTTGATTTACTTTGAGACAAATCCTAAAAGTTCAGTAAAGGAAGGTGAAGAAGTAATCGGAACTTCGAAAAGAAAAATACACCGTGTACTGAAAAAATACTAATTCAAAAGTTACATTGAAGGGCGATTAGTGCAAAAATTACTGCCGGGTGATGATGAAAGACGTCGTATTTTCTACAATGAAATCGAGAGGCTTATCCTAGAGGATCAAAATTTTCTAAATAATATTATCTGGTCAGACGAGGTAAACTTCAGCAATAATGGTATGTACAACCGACACAATAATCGCATTTGGTCCAGGGAGAATCCCTTACGTATCCGCGAGACTAATAATCAAAAGCGTTTTTCGTTCAACTGTTGGTGTGGGATTGCGAAAAACCGGGTCCTCTTAGTACATTTTTACGAAGGGCATTTGAATACGGAAAGGTATTTAGAAATACTTGCAGTGCAGTTAGGTTTTACATCGGAACGATATCACTGTCTGTACCCACATGATTCTACTATTTTTTTTATTTTTAATGCACTAACCCGTGCTAAGGACAAATTTAAAAACCTATTTAGAGGCTAAAAATGTCACCCATGTGGGTACAGTGATATCGTTCCGATGTAAAACCTAACTGCAAAGTAGGTAGTCGGGGCTGTAAATGATGCAATTTGCTTAAGCCAGATGTCGCTGCCTGTACGTAATACAGAGAATAGTGTAAAGAGGTTCGAAATTTCACTGATGCCGGTGAGTCGCCCATTGGCTCAATTGGTAGAGCGCTGGCACGGATAGCCAGAGGTTGCGGGTTCAAATCCCGGCATGGGTGACATTTTTAGCCTCTAAATAGGTTTTTAAATTTGTCCTTAGCACGGGTTAGTGCATTAAAAATAAAAATAGTAGGATTTATGGTCTTCCTTTTATTTCTGATAGTATGTTATTTAGCAAAAAATAATCCTTATGATGAAGCCTTCCGATCGGTGTGATAAAGCTACAGGGTAATTTTTTTTCTCGTGTAGCGGGTTCGATTCCCGGTTCAACCGTGTAATTATTTAAAAATCTATGAATGCAGTTTAGATTGTTTTTGAAATTAAAATAATGTCTTCTTTCAGTAAAATGTTACATCTACAATACTAGAGGTATTTTCCCTCCGTGTGGCATAGCCGTGGGACGCCCTGTATATTCAACAAAGCCACACCCTATGGAGCTGAGTTTACTTCTTAATCTGGGATGACGTTCGTTCCCAGTAGTTCAACTGGTCAATTCTACGATCGGACTAGTGGTAATTTTTTTTTCATTTCTTATACTCGGAAAGTAGTGTTGTTTTGATCTGATTATTGGGTGGAAAATGCTGCTTCCCTCCCTAGAGAGGGAAAAACTCATAAAAATTACTTCCCACCTAAAGACCGGAATTAACTTTAAAAATAAAACTACGCCAGCTGTGAAGAGTTTATGTAAAAAAAACTATAAAAAATGCTGCGGTCATGTGAGTTTCTAAACAGCCAGTGTGAACTTAGCGCAAACTTCTTTGAGTGGAATAAGCCGCAACAATTACGCGGTGAGTTCCATATTTCAAATTTAAAAAGTCGCCATAAATTGGCGGGATACTAATCTGTTTACTATCTGTGACGGAATTCGAAAAAATAGGTACAGTGCGTTTCACATTAACTTGACGCGTGAGAGAATTGGTAGCACTGATATGTTTAGTGTTACCATGTTAAATAAGAAATCATTCCCATTACTTGGGGAAAATAAAAGTATTGAGGGCTTGTTTTACCATCTTCCGATTAGTGTCCAAAAGCTTATTCACATGTTATGTCCTTGTCTTGACATGATGTAAAAGGGGGGAAAAACTTATGGTTTAGTCTATACAATATATGTTATGAGTATGTACATCAAACAATGAGGAAAACTATCAAGGGGAAGAAAAAAACGAAAGTATCGGATTAGTATTTATTGGCAAAATGTTCGCTTGTTAACCGCAAATGGTTTTAAAACGTGGCTGCATCTTCCGTTTTTACTTCTCGAATAAAATTATTCGAAGCACCTGGTTCGTCACGCCTTATAATCCATTTACGCGTCCATATTTTTCTTCTTTTTTTATCCTGCTGCTGTTGCAGCTCGACGATAAAACAACAAAGCGCGTTCAAAAATGAGTAAAAATCCATATCCACTAAAATGTGTGTAAACTACCATCCGAGTGGCTTACACTTTTGTTGACTAAGAAGACATCCGAGTTGACTAAGAAGATGCGCTCGGTCCGATTCTACTAAGACCGTGAAAACGTTGCTTTAGTAATTTCATGTAACTGGGCACCCTAAAAACGTACCTGTCATGGCGGGAACTCGAGTCCGAACTTACTCCAAAGGAGCAATCAGCTTTTTTTCAACCTTTTCCCTCTCACAAAATGCATAAACCTGAAGGTTTGTTTGTCTTTTTGCACTTTTGACCACTTTGGGCATCTTTGAAGCTCACACAAACAAATAATCCTATAGTTAGTAACCGATCGTACCGAAAGCAAGATGGCGACTGAGCAATCAGTGCTACCAATTCTCTCACGCGTCAAGTTAATGTGAACGCACAACTGACAGTTATAATTTTTTGACATATCAGAGATTATAAACCTTTTGGGCCAGGCACATTTTTCAATTTCAATATGTAAACATTATTTAACATGTAACTAATATTAATTGTAGTATTATCTAGCTAGTATTGCCATGATTACATTTAATTAATTATACTGTTACTACGACACGATTTATATTTTACGATTTATAATTTGCTTTGCTTAATTTGTTTTGAACGGATATTATTAGTCAAGTAATTTATTGAGAATTGTAAAACTATTTTGTTTAAAGTAGAAACCTTTGTTAAAATTATATTCACAATTTAAAATAATAAATATACTCACAATATTAAACACTTTGAGTTGTATAAGCAAATAGGACGGGTTTCGAATCGACTAAAGAGAATTTTAAGTGGCGCCACCTGTATTCAAAACCCGTAACTATTCAACCTGTATAAATACTCGTCTAAACTGTAAAGCAGGGCATTCTATTTTTGGATTTTGTCTGAAGCGGTCGTAGTGACCAATAAATTGTTGAAAACTATCCGGATTTTAATACTTTATCCTCTTCGAGCCCAAGTAGTGACTTCAGTTCAGAAGTGGGATGAACGAGAATTCTAAATCTCTCGCCACGCCTACAGATAAAAACGTAAGTCCTGTGTTTTTTTTTTGTGCACTTTTTCCGCACACGTGGTTTTGTTGAAAGTAAAAGAGTTAATCCTAAATTCATAAGTTTGTGGTTTTAGTTAAGGACATGACATAAAGTGCATTACGTACAAGCCAAAGCGAAAAATCTTATGCTAATTTTCTGTAGATTACGAAGTTAATTACGATAAATTTTCTGCGGAAAATAATTTTTGAAACATTATATATCGAAGTGTTTGGTAACGCACGTAGAACGCTTAAGTTTAGTTTCGAATTTTGGAATCGATTATCGCTGACTGCTATTAACTGATGGATTATTTTACTTTCTCCGTGTACTAGTCCAACGCAATAAGTAGTCACCTTTTTATTTTACTTGTATTTGGTAAGTAAAATATGTGCGATTGGATATTATAAATAAAGAACGAAATTATGAAGATTTGATGCTATCATAACCTAGAAATCTGCTACCAAATCGATTTTTGAGATCTTCTAGTGATTTTTGTCTACAATAAAACCTGTTGTCCCAGTGCTTTAGTGAATTGAATGATTGACAGAATTGAAAAAGGTTAATTAAATTGGATGTGAATAAAGTGAACGACGATTTCAACACTGGGTAATCTTAAATTATTATGCTTATTTTCTTTTGTTATACCTCTAAAAAAAAAAATATAAATCAGTTTCTTAATTTATGCTTATACAGAATACGAAAATTCTACGAAATTAATTGCTTTCCTTCTTGTCATTATTTTTAGAATGAACTAAAATTTAAGTGGAAGTTTCAGATGGATATCCATGAGTCGCAAAAGCGATATGAAGCGGCTGGGCCATCGTCACGGAGGTCGCGGTCACGGTCGCGGAGCGAGAGCAGCAACCGTGAGCGTCTGCGGCGACGACGCGTTCTGAGGTCGCCGAGCAGAAGCCGCAGCCGTGGACAATCGAGGGACATCAGATCAAGAAGTAAGAGTACTACATATGATAGAATAGAGAATCCCCCACGGCACGTAAGCTCTGAAGACCATGTGCGTCAACAGTTGAACGATGAGCTTGAGCAACGTCCAACCCGTAGATTTTCTAAACAATCTTCAGACGTGGAGCATGAGCAACGTCTGTTAGATCTTCAGAACAAAGGTGTCCGTAATCGGAGCGATGAGCTTGAGCGACGTTCCTATTGCCGAGACCTAAGACATGCTGGTAGTGGAAGCGATGATGAGCTGGAGCAACATACTTTCGCTACCCGCATGCTCACGAAACGACATTATGACGATGAGCTTGAGCGACGTCATAATAGAGAAAATAAGAGTCGTGATCGATCACGCTCTCAACTAAGTTCGAGGTTACATAGCGTTGAAAAACATGGACCGGTTCATCGTGAGGTTAGCACCGCTTCCGATCAATTAAAAACTGGACCTTCAAATAATAGTGACTCTAATATGGCTATAACTATGTTTAATCAGTTCATTGAAGCGCTTAAACACGTAAAATCAGGTAGTCACAACATAACATCCGTAGCAAACGTCATTCCAGAATTCGATCCCTTAACTAAGTCTCAAACTATCTTAAGTTGGCTCACCAAAGTCGAAGAATGTGCTGATATTTACGACTGTGATGAACGTGAGACCATCCACTATGCTTTGCCGAAACTTTGCGGGCTAGCAAAGACTTGGTACCAAAGTCTGCCCACCGTGAAATATACGTGGGTTGAATGGAAGAATAAGCTCATAGAATCTTTTCCCTGTAGAGAAAACCATGCTGAGCTCTTAACTGAAATGCTGAACTTAAAAGTAAAATATGGCGAGCCACTCGAACAGTATTACTACTCCAAGCTAAACCTCCTCAACAGATGTCAAATATCGGGCAGAAAGGCTGTAGACTGCATTTTGCATGGCATCGAGGATAGGGCTATCAAGTTAGGAGCTCAAGCTGCCTCATATGACCGACCGGAGCAAGTTCTAACATATTTGAAAACCGTAAAGGTTGTTCATGTGAAGGAAACAATAACAAATACTGGCAAGTTTAGAGCCGACCGTAAAACACAATCGCAGACTTATATCAAAGCAAATACAAAACCACCCATAAGGTGTTTTAATTGCGGCACCGAAGGGCATCCGAGCTTTAGATGCCCAAAACCAATAGAAAAATGTAACAACTGCCATAGGTTGGGTCACCGTACAACTGCATGTCCTAACATGACTGTTTCAAGACAACCGGAAGCCAATAAGGAGGCAAATGGTGAAAAACAAGTTCTGAAGTTGAGTTTGGAACAGCAACCTGATATCAGCAGCACAGGCACCCAGTCTATCTACGAAGAGAAAGCTGGAAGTCAGTGGGTTGGTAGGGACAAGTATCACATAACAGCCACTGTGAACGGTTCACCGCTTTTATGCTATGTTGATTTGGGTAGCGAATGTACCATTATACGCATCTCAGACGCAAACAAACTAGGACTTAAGCTAAGGACGGACGATCTACCGTTGATGAGGGGATTGGGAGGCAATCTGGTAGAACCAGTTGCAAAAACTGTTTGTACTATCGATGTACAAGGGGTCACAGAAACTATCGAGGTGATCGTAGTCCGCGATGAGGTATTAAAATGCCCTCTGCTTCTTGGTCATACATTCACAGAGCATTCTCATATCTAAGACACCCTCTTGCCTCTTGTTTGAGAAAATTGCTGAAGGCACGAAGCTATTTTTGATTGCCTGTCAAGACACCCTCATTAATCAAGGGGAAATAAAGGCGGAGCCTATCAGCTGCGATCGTGCTTATACCGGTAAAGTGTATGTTGATGGCTCGGTGAGGGGCAAACTTGGAAAGGAGTTCTACCTCCTTCCTGGAGAATATGATCTGAATGGAGGCAATGGAAATGTGTTAGTTCAAAATATCTCCAATTCTGATGTGCATTTCACCAAAGACTCTCTTCTGACCCGCTCCTTACCCTTGGTAAAGACTTTTGAAGTCCACAACCTCACATTGGATTTGGATGATTCGCATAGTATTAACCACGGTGACAATCTTAGCCCTGAGCATGTATCTACTCTCAAACATCTTTTAGATGAATACGGTGACTGTTTTTCTAAAGGTCTAAAGGACTTGGGCTGCACCAGAGCGGCGGAAATGGAAATAAAGCTAAAAGACTCTGAGCCCGTAGTGTACCGTCCATATCGAATGTCGCATACTGAGCGCACACTTGTCAGAGATATGGTACAGGAGATGATGGATGCGAATATTGTAAGAGAGTCTTCATCACCGTATGCCAGCCCAATAGTCCTGCTAAAAAAGAAAACTGGAGAGAAACGACTCTGTGTTGACTACAGGGCTCTTAATCGTAAGACTGTTAAAGATCATTACCCCCTCCCACGGGTAGAGGATCAACTTGATCAGCTTGCTGGGCACGGGTTCTTCATCACCCTGGACCTAGCATCCGGATACTACCAAATACCCATCACTGAGGAGTCCAGGCCAAAGACTGCCTTTGTCACGCCGGACGGGCAATTTGAATATTTAAGAATGCCTTTTGGGCTCGTCAATGCGCCGGCGGTGTTCCAAAGGACATTGAATAAGATCCTTGCGGAAGCGAAGGTGAAATTCGCTGTCGTTTATATGGACGACGTCCTCATTCCCGCACACAGCTTTGAAGAGGGTATAGCTCGACTTCGAGAAGTCCTAGAGCTCCTCAGAAAAGGTGGGTTGACACTCAAACTCAACAAATGTCATTTCTTTTATGACAATATTGACTTTTTGGGGTTTGAGGTCGGGGCATATGGTATCAAACCTGGCAACCGTAAAACTGATGCAGTAGCAAAATTTCCCACACCCAAAAATCAGCACGAAGTCCGCCAGTTCATTGGCCTTGCTAGCTTTTTCCGAAGGTTCGTTAAAGACTTCGCCATTATTGCCAGGCCGTTGACCGATCTTTTACGAATGAATTGTGACTGGAACTGGGGAGAAGTGCAAAGTGACGCATTTCAGAAGCTCAAAAATGCCCTTATTCAACGGCCGGGTGAATAGCTCTATATGATCCGCATGCTGAAACCGAGTTACACACGGACGCATGTAAAATTGGTTTGGCCGGTATTCTTATGCAGAAAGATACAGCAGGACTACTACGACCTGTATCTTATTATAGTCGAAAAACTACCAAAGACGAGCAAAAACTCCATTCGTTTGAATTGGAAACTTTGGCGGTGATAGCATCCCTCAACCGGTTAAGAGTATACCTAGTCGGCGTGCCTTTCAAAATCTACACTGACTGTAATGCACTAAGGACTACATTAACCAAACGTGACTTAGTACCGCGAATTGCTCGATGGTGGATTCAATTGCAGGAGTTCGACTGCTCCATTGAATACCGGGCCGGCAACAGAATGGCTCATGCTGATGCACTCAGCAGGAATCCGGTCGATGCTGCTGTAGCAGAATCACATATACTTGATGTGCTTGATATTGAAACTGATAACTGGCTCAGTACTGCTCAGACAATAGATGAGGAAATAGCTTCTATCAAGACTATTCTCCTCAATCCAGATTCGGAGCAGTGGTTGATGTTCATCAACACTTCAGACTGAAAAACAATCGAGTCTATCGTATTACTGACGGCGGTCTCCGTTGGGTCGTTCCAAAAGCTGTTAGATGGCAGATTTTGAAGCGGAACCATGACGACATTGGCCATTTTGGGTTCGATAAGACGTTGTCTCGAATCAAAGAAACATATTGGTTTCCCAAAATGCGTCGATTCGTCAAGAAGTACGTCGGTGCTTGCCTCGAATGTGCACACCATAAAGCGACAGGAGGGCTCAAAGAAGGGTTCCTTCATCCAATCCCTAAAATTGAAAGACCGTTTCATACGATACACGCTGACCACCTTGGGCCTTTTGTGCTTAGCAAACGAGGAAACTGCTATTTATTGGTGATTGTAGATGGGTTCACAAAGTTTGTTAATATTACGCCAGTTCGAAATACCATATCAATGACTACAATCAGAGTGATTCGCGATCATATTAGTTATTTCGGGGCACCTTCCAGGCTGATCACAGATCGTGGCACTTGTTTTACAAGCAAAGCCTTTCAAGATTTTATAAAGGGTACGGGCATTAAACATATCCTTAATGCAGTCGCGACCCCGAGAGCTAATGGACAAGTGGAGCGGTTTAATAGGACCATCCTTGATGCTTTGTCCACTAAGACACATGGTCACGACGATAGGACATGGGACGACAGTGTACCTGAAGTACAGATCGAGCTCAATACCACAGTTCACAAAACTACTCAAAAGAGCCCATCTGAACTAGTATTTGGGTTCAGAATGACGAGTACTTCAGAATCTATCATGAGCGACGTAATAGACGATACACTCAATATTGTTTCGCCAGAAAATATAGCAGAAATGAGACAAGAGACTGGTGACCTTATCAGGGCACGACAGGAGAAAGAAAGGGAAAGATTTGATAGAAAACGAAAGAATCCACATGCCTATAAAGAGGGAGACCTTGTTCGTGTGGAAAGGGAAGTAGGTTCGAACGACGGAAAGTCAAGAAAACTAGTCGCTAAATACCAAGGCCCATATCGGGTAACTAAGGTTCTCCCTAATGACAGATTTGTCATAGAAGATACACCTATTACGAGAAAACGTAACCAACGGTATGAGGCAGTAGTGTCTGTCGATAAATTACGTCCCTGGTTAAATTTATCCACTAATCTAGAAAGTTCGTCCGAGGAAGGCAAAAGCAAATCAGAAACTGAGGCTTAGTCAAGGAATTAACTAGTAGACATTCATAAAACAACGTGCTTTACCCCTTGCTTACAAATTATTATTTATATCGTCTTAACTTGAAGCTCTGGTAAATCTAACATATTTTGTTAATGTTACGATCATTGAGGACCTTAAAAAAAATTTATAGCTAATTTTATTGATGATTATTGTTTTTCAAATTCGAATACTTCATGTAAACAGTCAGCGCTTATGTAAATATTGTATTAATATGTACCAAATGGAATTTTATGGTACGATTACTTTTGATTACGTTTGTACTACATGAAGCAATAAAGTGAATTGAATTGTATTGATATAATATTGATGACCAGTGGTCGGAGTAGGTATATTGATTTTAGATACTTGCGTCATGATATCATAACATGGACATGCATTTCTTCCGGAATGTACCGGAGTTTCCAAAAATTTGGTAAACCGGACTCTCATGCGCTGTGATGATTGCTATAAAGTGATTTTTTTAACTGTTTCCAAGTTCTAAAACCTTCTTAAATAGTGAAAATAATTAAAACTTACCCGTACAAAAACAACTTCAAATGGGCCCAATCCAAGAGTAATAAATCGATGTCCGTAGTTATAAGCCAAATTCGTCGTTTTAAGTAGATTTCAGAAGACAGTAAGCAAGCCAGGGTCAAGTCAAGATATTCACAAAATCACAACACATAAAATAAGCGCACTCCACGAACCGAAATAAGTGAGTGAGCCACTTGGCCTGGATGTCGGTGCGAGCGCATTGTTTTCGAACAAACAGTCAATGAGTCATCCTGGATACTTGATTCTAATTGGTCAGATGCGTTGAGCATAGAGATAAGAGGACAAAAGACTCTGTTTGCCGGATGTCGTGTGTTGAAATGAATATTATTATTATATCATTTTATACATGCTTAGGCTTTTACTCCAACACTTTTACTACAACAAGGTTTTTACACACCAGTCATTTTTTACTATTAAATTCTGGTCATCTACGCCACTAGCAGCATAGCGTTGAGAGTATTGATACATTTTTAACTAGTTTCATGTAATAATTTCGATGTTTCGGTATTTTTATCATAATAATCCGGAAACTCGGAGGCGTATCCATATTAACATATACGTTTGATGTCAGTGACCTTAATTCAATATACCTACTCCGACCACTGTTGATGACTGAATGATAATGTAAATTTATTATATGAAGTTATGCGATTGATGAATTAATTGGTGTGATAAGTGGTTTTGGTGAAGTTTTGTGTTCTTAATATTTATCTATATTTATCAATATTGCTATACAGCAATGAAGCATTTAGTGTGTGATTTATTTTATCAATTATTCAGATTCATGTTTACGTATCAAATCAGATATGCATATGTCATCAGTTCCTGTTTGTTTTAAATAGGTTTTACCATGAGCTTTATTTTATATTTATCAATATTGCTTTACAACAAAAAATCAATATTGATAAATATAAAATACAAGCGCATGAAGCATTTAGTGTGTAATTTATTTTATCAATTATTCAGATTCATGTTTACGTATCAAACCAGATATACAATATGTTATCAACTTATCAACAACGTTTTACCATGAGCTGAAATACACACGTTAAATAGTGTACGGGACGTACCACTAAGGTCAGATGGTCGAACTGTAAGCATTATTTAACATGTAACTAATATTAACTGTAGTATTATCTAGCTAGTATTGCCATGATTACATTTAATTAATTATACTGTTACTACGACACGATTTATATTTTACGATTTATAATTTGCTTTGCTTAATTTGTTTTGAACGGATATTATTAGTCAAGTAATTTATTGAGAATTGTAAAACTATTTTGTTTACAGTAGAAACCTTTGTTAAAATTATATTCACAATTTAAAATAATAAATATACTCACAATATTAAACACTGAGTTGTATAAGCAAATAGGACGGGTTTCGAATCGACTAAAGAGAATGTTTAGTGGCGCCACCTGTATTCAAAACCCGTAACTATTCAACCTGTATAAATACTCGTCTAAACTGTGAAGCAGGGCATTCTAGTTTTGGATTTTGTCTGAAGCGGTCGTAGTGACCAATAAATTGTTGAAAACTATCCGGATTTTAATACTTTATCCTCTTCGAGCCCAAGTAGTGACTTCAAATACGAGTCTGAATATCTGAGTCTATACATTTTATTTGTTATGCAATGAGGGATAAAGAATTACCAAAAACTTTAAGTTTTCAATAGTTGGATTCTCGTTCCTGTAGAAAAACGCGTGAACCTTCCGACGAATTGCAGCAAAAGGAAATTGGTAAAATTTTTGTTTGAAAGATAGTTGAGGTCCACTCTTTTTAGGCTTTTGAAACTCTTTTGTGTCTTTATAGTCTTTGGTAATTTTATAGACACTTGACAAACCCACGCCAGTCATCTCTGAGGTCTTTTTAGCACATTCCGTGACACTCCAATCACTTGTTTTCGGCCAATTTTCTATATTATTGTATTTGTATATGTTTAATATTATGGTCTTTTCGTTGGGCGTAAAAGCACCACGAGGATGCTTCTTTCTGGGAGAAAGAAAGTCTGAGTCTTGTGCTCTGTCAGATGAGGCTGTTTCCCGGGAAGGGCCAGGTTGTGGCTCCATACCGCCTTATTGTAAAGACCTGAATAAGTCCTGGTTTAAACCAAGACTAAAAGATCTAGGATTGTTACGGTATCAAAGTTAGACCCAGATCAAATGTGTGTCGTTATTACAAATAGAAGACTATTCGAGGATCAGTTAAACCAGAGATCAGCCATGGTTCAACTAATATTCGCTGATTCGTTCATTCAGCTTTCATTCAATGCTGCGTTCCGTTTCACTAAATGGATATTATCTTCACATTTTAAACGCAAAAATATTCATTATTGCGTTTAAAATACCTATACATCGTAAACTGTTCTTTGTTTAGGTTCCAATCTAACTAAAATGAGCACAATTAATTATTATATTGTTATTGGAGCGATTTTATAATCAAATGGCTACTCTCGTGTGAAATGGAGTGAAATATTCGAGCGCGCGCGCCAATCCGAGACGTCAAAAATTTTCTGATAGTTTCATACTGGATAGGTATTATTAATTTTTAAACTTTGGGCGGTTTCGTTGTTGATTATTATAATAATAAAATGGAACATTTGAAGAAAAACGTGAACCTATATTTGTATCGAAAATCTTCGTCACTTAATTTGAAGGGATTCACACGATGACGAAGTCCAAATCATGTCCCAATCGTCCAAATCATCGAAATCCATCATATCAATGGCGTCCATAATATCAATTATTTATTGCAATCTATCACACACACAAAACCAAACAAATTCAAACGTCAATTTGGAGGTTAGTCCACAGATAAACTAGGGGTATCAGAAGTTTAACTTTAGTACCATAGATAGTCCATGACGTAGCGATAAACTTCGTTTTGTAATAACATTTTACTTGGTCTATGGTTTAAACCTGGTAACAATCCCAGTACTAAATTTAGACCGCATTTTGGAATAAGGCTGATAAAGTTTATAATAATCAATAAACGATCACAACACGAAAGGTAACAAAAAAAAACTTAACAAAAATAACTAAAATAACAGAAACAATTGTTCATGATATTGAAATATTTGTTGTTTATGTATTAAGTCACTTAAGCAAGTAAATACGTAGATTTAACCCTATGTAGGTAAAACATAAAAAATACGCAGCATTAAATTTTTTATTATTCTGAAATGGGTCAAATTTGTCTCTTTTTGAACTCTTTTAGTAGCAACACTTACGAAATGTCAGAATTCTACGGAATGATAAATCAGACTAAGTAATAATCTTTTATGCTAAGATTTGAATATTAAAAATGAGTTTTTATTTTCCTCATATTCGAAATGAAAAGTAAAGTGTTTAACACGGGTAAAAGAATCAATTCCTACTCGGACTATAGCCTAAATACCTCGGGAATAGATTGTTTCTACCCTCGGTTAACAATCTACTATTTCTCAGTAGTTTTACTTTTTCACGAAACTAAAATAGTAGAACTAGTGAGACATCTATAGAAAATCAGGGTTCCCAGTAGTTCAACTACAGTTCTACTGTCGGACTAGTGGGAATCCTTTTTTCTCATTAGTTCTACTTTCATCATAAAATAGTAGAACTACTGAGACATCTCTAAGCTAAAAATTATTTACATGGAGCTAGAACAGAGCAGAACTAAAGGGAACCAAGATTTCAAATAAGATTATGTAATACCAATTAAATTAAATTGGGGTGACACGGAACCCACAACTATTTAATTTCCTAATAAAAGGACTTCGGAGAAAAAATAAATTGGCAGAAAAGTCAGTTGAACTACTGAAAACCTTGATTTTTTAGAGATGTCTCAGTAGTTCTACTATTTTAGTTTCGGATGAAATTAGAACTAAGTAATGAGAAAAAAGGATTCCCACTAGTCCGACAGTAGAACTGTAGTTGAACTACTGTGAACCCTGATTATCTACAGATGTCTCACTAGTTCTACTATTTTGGTTTCGTGAAAAAGTAAAACTAGGTGGTATAGGTACTGAGAAAAAAGTTCCCACTAGTCCAATAGTAGAACTGACCAGTTGAACTACTGGGAACGAACGATTTTCCCTCCAGGACCCTGATGGTCAGGTCAGATCCAAGTGAAAGTAAATCGTTCGGTGCCTAAAGGTATGTTATGTTATTTTTATGAGCTCATTGTAACAGCACTACATACATTACACACGTGCACTCTAATCACTTACGTAAAGAGCGAATGTAGTGATTGAGCAGCTGTCGACTGTGGGTGTCTACTTAAATTATAGGTAAATAAACTGAAAGTGAATTGGATTTTTTCGCGTCCCGTCCCACACCGCTTCTGTTCTGTGCTGTGTGTGTGTGGCCGCTGGCTGAAACAAGTACTTAGCTAGTAAACTAACATTACTTTCATGACACACGACAGCAAGGTTCCGAACTAATTCGATAGATGGCTCTCGCAAGTAGAATAAGCAATTATTTTAAAATAAATACAATAATAAATAGAAACCCTATCACAATACTGATAAACTCGTCTTTGTATAGACCAGAAAGTACATTTCTATTATCCTGCAAAATCTAACCTAACCACCTGGCATGGCAACTACTCCATAGGATCATATGCCATGCCAAACTGACCACTTTGTAGATGAAAATACGGGCGTGGCGTGAACACGCAACCACGCAACCGAATGACGCAACGTCAGCCAAAGTGGCATGTGGAGATTACGCAACCGAAACGGGAATTTATGGAAATGTTCGTACATCTTTTTCTCTCACAAGTCTTACTATATGCTCCATCTCGCTCATCGGAACATTTAGGGTGACATGGATCTTAACCCGTTTAACAACACAAGGGAATAAAAATAGATCGAAATAGAGAGGTACTAAGCATCAGTTGGCAAGTGATGTAGTTCCCGGTAAATTTAAAGCATTCTTTGTGTCCATCGCATTAGATCTTTGGATTCTTGAAAAAACTATGTCCACGTGAAACTAATTATTAGTGACACACATTACGCCGACGCTGCCGTGTCAGTGGTTGAAGTTTCATCGTGTCAGCGTGTCAGTGGGTAGGAAACTCGGGCGTAGACTAGTCAAGTCTGTTAGTCTTCAGTGCCGGTATCAGATAAATTTTCCGGATCTCAGAACCTTAAACTAAAGGTAAGTTCGTTGTTATCTTATCTGCATTTAGCAGTAGGTACAAAGCGATTAGTTTTGTGCGGCAATTCATTTAGGCAACGCGGTTCTTCCCTGCCAACCAAACTATGACTGAAATGTATGCAATTGTGGCAAAAAATTCATGATAATAGTTCATTATATAGGTAGGTACATACTTACGTGACAGTATACTTACTATCTGGCCTCTGTCAGCAACTCGGCGACAATGTTCTTTCATTTGAAAAATATAGGTTAGGCAACTGGTCCAAGTTTATTATTATAAGTTATAGTGGATAATGTATTCCTAGAAAATGTATATACTCCCCGTTTCGCACTTATATTTTTCTCTAATTATTCTAACTACCAATACCTATAGTTCCATATCGTTTGGATTAAATGGCGTACTAAAACTTTTAAGTTAATTCTGACGCAACCCAAATCAATAAGAGTTGGTACTAAGTTAGTTTCAAAACAGCCTGCTTAGCCATCTACAGCTCATAGTAATACTTAAGTTACCTAAGTAGCTATTACTAGTCAATAATAAAACCCTTTTGTTATTTTTTGTATCATTACCATATGGAAACAAGTAAATAAGTTTGGATCGAGCATTTGCGAACAAAATATGTGTACAAAGTAGATTTTAATTGTTAAAAGGTACCTTTATAGATAACTCAGCGAGGCGCTTTTGTCATCAATCCGTAATTTATTTATTTCCTGTTTTTCAGATCGCACTATGTGTGGAATTTGGGCGGTTTTCGGCCAAGACGGGGGCTTGAGCCCAAACTGTATAAAGTGCTTTGCGGCGATCGCACACCGTGGCCCAGACGCATGGCGGCTCCAGCAGGACGCTCGCGAGCCGAAGACCATCTACGGCTTCCAGCGGCTCGCCATCGTTGATGGGCTGCACGGCATGCAGCCCATGACCCTTCACCGCTACCCGCGTATCACCCTCATATGCAACGGCGAGATCTACAACTGCAAGCGGCTACAGTCCCAGCACGACTTCCCCTATGAGACCAGCTGCGACGTGGAGGCCATCATCCACGCGTACACCAAATTTGGATTCGGAGAAGCCGTCAAAAGGCTCGACGGTGTCTTCGGCTTATGTCTCGTTGACGGCGAGAAGCGGAAAATCCATGTCGCCAGAGACCCCTACGGAGTACGACCACTATTCTGGTTTAATGACGAGGAGAACGGAGTCCTCGGCATATGCTCAGAAGCTAAAGGTCTCGTAGGCTTGAAGGCGAAATTCAGCGAAAACGCCATCTTGGAACAATTTCCGCCTGGTCACTACCAAGAATGGACCATTCTGGACAACGGAAAAGTGAAACTTGATCATACCGAACAATATTTCACACCTGGGACACCCCCGCGCTTTCTTCCTTTCGTGCCCGAAGAAGACTTATCAAAGTTGGACGTTTACGGAAAAACAGCACACCTCTTGGAAGCGGCTTGTCGCAAACGATTGATGGCAGATAGACGAATAGGGTGTCTTCTGAGTGGAGGTCTGGATTCTTCACTTATTACTGCTCTTGTGGTAAAGCTGGCCAAGGAACACAAAATACCGTACAAAATACAAACATTTGCAATAGGTATGGGAGACTCTCCCGATCTCATCGCTGCTCGTACCGTCGCAGATTTCTTGGGAACGGAACATCACGAAGTACTCTTCGATGAAAACGACGTGAGGCAAGCTCTTGACAATGTAATTTATCATTTAGAATCGTTCGACATTACTACGACAAGAGCTAGTCTACCGATGTATCTTCTGGCTAAATACATAAAAGAAAACACAGATACTACCGTAATATTCAGTGGCGAAGGTGCTGATGAGGTAGCCCAAGGCTACATCTATTTCAGAGACGCGCCCAGTCCCGCGGCTGGACACGAAGAGAGCTGTCGTCTCCTTTCGGACATATATCTCTACGACGGACTCCGGGCTGACCGCACCACGAGTGCCTTCAGTTTAGAACTGCGCGTACCGTTCCTAGACATCCAATTCACGCATCACTATCTCAGTCTAGACCCTAAGATGCGGCAGCCTCAAAACGGCGTCGAAAAACATCTGCTGCGAAGCAGCTTCGCAAAGAGTGGTTTATTGCCAGACTCAATTTTGTGGCGACACAAAGAAGCCTTCAGCGACGGTGTCGCGTCCGTAAAGAAATCGTTGTTTACGACTATTGGTGAAATTGTAGCCGAGAGATTACCAAAAGAGGAGTATAAATACAAAGGAGTGCAACCCACTACACCCGAGTCGAAATACTATCGATATGTTTTCGAGAAATCTTTCGCAGGGCAATATAATTTTACGCCATACTATTGGATGCCGAAATGGGTAACAGTTACAGATCCCTCTGCTAGATTTATTCAACACTATGCAGCGACATAATTGTTATAAAATTATTTATTATAACTAATTATTTAAATAAAAATGTTCCATGCAATGCAGTCGCTCATTTTATTTTTTTTATTATTTCGACTAACCTGTGGGTAGAATAGTTAGGTCCGTAATTAACTGCAGGAAGAGATTTTTTAAGTTATTATAGCGAAACTCACGTCTGAATAAGACGAAGTCAGATCAAGTTCTGAGAAAGTTGGAAGTGGCGGCCGGATTTGTTTCAAGAATATTTCTATGTTAGCGCATTTGGTGTCAGGTACCGGCTTCTTTTTGAGAAATTCATCATCGTTTGCTCTTGTATTCCCTTGCTTGTTTTTTACTAGAAATCTCTTGTTAGACAGATTTTCCTCGTCCATTGAGTTATATTTAGGATCAAAATCGGTACTATCATTATAGTGTCCTGTGTTTTTCGAAATACGAACTCGCTTTTTTATGCATAATATGTGGTCGTTTGTTGTATTTGATCCTGAGCTGCGAAAGGTAGAGCTATCACTATTCATATTCCTTATTCTGACACTAGAGTGTTTCTTCTTTTTATGAGATCCAACGTCCATTTCTTTTGATTTGCCTTCGAAATCGGTACTATCACTATATACTTCATTACTTTTTATTGTAAGGCATTCCTCGACCCCGTTGGATATATTGTCAAAGTCGGTGCTTGCAATATTAACTCCTTTGCTTGATTCATTTATATCGGATTCGTCGGCTTCCACGTCACTTTCACGTGTGGTTAAAAGTTTACAATCGTTTACAAATGAAGACCTACCAGATACTAAAGTTCCATGCTCAGTAGTGTTTACAATAGCACCATTGCACTTGTTTTTTACGTTAGCTTTTATGTTCGCTTCGGTTTCTTCGTCTTTGGAGTTCGAATTTTGACTTAGCAACATACTACTCATTAATAAGCAAGATGGGCACGGGACGTACGGGTATGGATAAGGCTGTACGAATCCATGAAACCTGTCTAATCCGTAACTTACATTGGAGCATTGAGAGAGACTTACTTCACTGATTGATTCACTGCATTGGCACGAATCGTCTGCCACATTTAAGATCTCTGTTTGGATAGCTAGGTGGGAGTCCTCATATATTTTAAGGTCAGTGTTTTTCTTGGCACTCGCACAAACGGGACATCGGCAGTTCACAGCGGCTAGCTTCTTTTTTAACTGCCGAAGCTCGTCCGACTCCCATTTGGGTATATGTGGGATTTCTGTCCAACCCATGTTTGGTAAAGGTGTTACGGTGTTTATAAGGGCGTACTTACATTGTGCAGTGAGTACTACTCTGTTAATTATGATAAAGGCAGAGCTTGGGACACATCCAACCCAAAAAATTACCACAGACTACATAAAGATTCTAATAAAAGACATGGTCGGGATGAAATTTAACTGGGATTTTAATATTTGAGATTTCATCATCAGTAATGTCAAAAGTTGCAAATGTCACTGGTATGGGGACATAACGTAGTTTATAACGCATTCTAATCTGTGGCAATAAAAAGAGAGGTTTTGATTTGATCATGTTTTCTACGAGGGATCAAAATATGTATACAGTGCAGTGCAGTACAGTGTTATTACGAGCCCCACTAACGATCCATATAGATCTACTGGCTGTCAATAAATATATAAAAATGGTATCTGTACCTATCATTCTTTCTAAGAACATTACGATTACAAAACAGGGTTCTCAAATCTGCGACGGAGGGATAAAAATTATTGGCACCTTTTTGTCCTACCCTGTAAAGAAGCAAGGCAAACTGTGCATCACAAGATCACAACACAAATCATATAGGTAAGTACCTACTCTTTTTTGACATCCGTGATAAGTACCTACACTAAGCCATCTGTGATCTGTGATCTTCTGTGGCCTTCAGGCATGTCACGGCGTAGTGGTTATATTCTCTTTGGCCTGGGAAATCAACGTCAATCGTCAATCAACATCAGAATTTAATCAAAATGAATCAAATTTATAAAGGTACCTACATAGAATAAGAGTCACCCAAACAATCACGCAATATGACCTGCAATAGATAAGAGGCTAATGCAAATCATGGCTGTGAGAGCTGATCAAGCAAAAACACATTAGCCGACAGACCACATTACAGATAAATAGGTGTAGGGTAGGGTAATGGATTACTTCCAACGTAATTGGAAACCTGGAGAACCCAACACAAAATACCCAGGGGGTATACCATGCCACCGTCATAAGACATTAGAAGACGAACTGGAAAGTGGGGAAATTGGGAAAAACAAAACTTCCCTTGTAAGTATCTACCTACACCAGGGTTAAAGTATTTACTAATCTAGGAATCATCACAACTTGACAGCTATTTTAGAAAATTTGCCACCCGTGAAGGTGTACAAGTCAAGAGTACTTCCCATTTAAATTTTTTCTACAGAAAGATAGAGGCGGAACCGCTGGTGCTCCCACGTGCTCTATATGCGACAAAAGGAAAACTGTGGTCACCAAACTTCCTGCTAGCCCTCAAAGTGGTTCCATATGCGGCATTTGTAATAGAGAGTACCCAGAGGTAACTAAAGCAATCCACGGTACTAATGAATGTCGCACACGTAAAATTACTAAACCAATCGGTAGTGGTGCATCACTAAGCAGCTCAGAAAATAAAATTAAAAAGAATGAAACAATCTGCCCTGCATGCCCCGCGCCGCCTGAACCTACAAAGTCGGCTTCATCATGTGGTATCTGTAGCTATCCTGAATGTAAGAAACCACCACGAGAAGACCTGGCTCTCATACTCAGTGTGTTAGACAAGAACAAAGGATGTGACTGTGGCACAGTCGCGCGCGCCTTACGTACTGGCGTCCATGGCTACATGCGCATAGGCCAACGCTTCTCCGAAAATCCCATGCCTTCAGATCTCGAAACTATAGGTTCTGACGTGGGTACCGAGAGAAAATACGACAACGGTTCTGCTATAGTTACCCACGACCCAGATTCTAAAGTCATCCCCGTAAGTCCAAAAAATTCTATTGCCCAAGAGGCTGAAGATAAGAAAGTCAATGGTGCCTCAAAAGAAAATATAAACGATGCTATTTAAGGATTTGCGCTATTGGAAAAAAACACGCAAAATATATTTACGCCACAAATGCAAAGTCCGAATTGTGATTGCCCTGGTGCTTTTAATAATGATAGGTCTAACCATCCAGCTCATTTTCGATCTACGGGTCATGTACTATAAATCGTACGAAGTAAGGAGAAATAGGTGCCAAACTACCTGTGAATGTAATATGTAGACATAGAATTCATTAATTAAATGACTTTTGTAAACATTTTTATGGTTTTCCAATTTGTGCATAGGCATTGTAAATAGTTAAAGTATTTGAAAAAAATTTAAAACTTTTTACTTAAATACCTTGCGCATTACATACGTGTCAAGACTTTGGCAGAATTTGTCAACATCGGGATCGATATCGTTGCCATTTCGAAATGAAATAGATTAATCTTCAAGAGAATGCATCAATCACTTTTTAATTCTAAGTTCATCCAATTTTAAATCATCAACTACCTATAGATCTTTGATGCAAGTGGACCCACTTGCATCAAAGATCTATAGGTAGTTGGTAGGTAGGTAAAGATCTATAGTCTCTCTTACATAATCATAAATGAAGTTGGGAACACCATTACGGAGGCATAAATTAAATTAGGTGCTCACCGCGGATGGACCATTTTAAGGGATGAGGTACTAAAAATTGGCGCGTGGTAATTAAGTCCATACATACCCTCTGAGAGAAGGCCTGTGCCCTGCGTTGGCTACATTAAAAAAAATTTGGTGAAAATTATACACAAGTCCATTTAAGTCTTCCACAAGCTATATATTTTTTATTTCTGCTTTACAACAGAGCATTTGGATCCTGGCGGTTCTGATTTCAATAGAAAAATTGCGAAATCTAACTACTACTTGTGCTTGTTTAGTCGTCCATAAGATTATCCTGCGCCTCATTGGCAGCCTTATCATCTAATTCCTTCTTTATTTTCTTAAATTTTTCGCAGATGTAGTTCCAGTACTTGCAACGAATTTTGTCGTATTTGTTTGATAATGCTTGACATAGCTCGATTGCCCGTTCTGGGCCGTGTAAGGTACTGAATTCACCTTTTTTTAAAGCTTCGTCACAAATATCAATAAGAAAAGCGTATAGGTATGGTGAGCGGCATTTGGTTTTGTATAGTTCTTCACAGAATGAGGAAACCACAGCATTGCCACTTAAACCTCTTTTATCATGCAACAAGACACCTCTCAAGTAGTTCCAGGCGCTTTCATTATTCTTTATAAATTTGATCTTTTCCAAGGCATAGCAGATTTCTTTTTGTACAATCAAGTCTGACCACCCATGGTGATTGTTTACAACAAAGTAGCGTTGATTCCATGCTGAGTTATTACGCACATCTTCCATGATAAGATGGTCTACAAATTCCAGTTCTTTATCATACAATCTGAAAAGATATAATTGAGGATTTTAATGTTTTTAATATGGTACTTATATTTTATAGACAAGGTTTCAATGGAAAGGAGACTTTAAATTGACAGAAATTGCTATGTAACCTAAACCATCCTAAACCATATTTTGTAGCTAATAAATAATAACATAACAAAAATTGATAATCCAAATGTTTCCTGGTAAAAGGCAATACTAGCACAAGTGCCGGTGGTGGCGACTGATCTTCTCATATCAGAAGGCATTCGTCCATCCATTTCTCATAAAGAATTTGTCCTTGCAATATGTTCAATATTTTCATTTTTACAGCAGAGTTTTTAATTGTTCAATATTGCTCAATGTTCTTAAAATGCAAGAATGACGGAAATACATAGTAAGGAAAATGCGGGAACTAATCTTACTAAGACCGCCACTTCTTTCACATAGAATTAAGATTAAATTAGGTGACAATGAATTAGGTGAGGATGTGTTAGCAACGCGCGACTCGGCAAACGTAGTGTACGTCGCCCTCTGACCAGGTGGCATGACGATATCTGCGAAAAACTGCCGGCAGATGCTGGATGTGGCAAGCTAAAGAGAGGGCGCTATAGCGCTCATTAGGGGAGGGCTATGTCCAGCAGCGGACTAGCATAGCCTGAAGATGATGATGTATTAGCAAAGGGCAAGATAACAAGAACCTGAAATCGACGTGCGTGCATGCAACAGTCCCTGCTAGATGCCTACTCCTCTGGCGTATTTAATTTTCATTATGTAATGTTTAGAATTAGGATAAAAATATCTCTCAAAATCGCAATCCATTGGACCATTAACGAGAGGCTAAGACCTCCAACTTTGGTTAACTTTGTTTTCCATGTAATACCACTCAATATCAGTGGAGGAAAACATTGTGAGGAAACCTGAGTGTTAGAGGCGTTCATACATCTGTACTCGAAATTGCTAAGCTGCAGAGGTCATGTATGGTGATTGAGCCCATACTCTGTGTATGCCCTGTGTCCTGCAAAGGGACATTAACCGACGCATTCCAATCCTTAACATTAATTAATAACTTCCCTGTTCACATGCAATTCAATTCCAACCTTCCTCATACACAGTTATATAGTTGAGTCACATTTAACTCATTATCAGATGATAATAAGTCAAATGTGACAGGTTTTTTAATTTAATACTGAATAATATAGAATAAACCTGGTCGGACTTTTCCCATATAACAACACCCCTGTAAGTAGATCTGGACTAAAAGTCTACAATGTGTTGTGCTTACGAAAGTTTTAGTTCAAAAATATAGAAGTGGATAATCATGGACAGTGAAGTGGTTAACATTCATGGGATGATTCAAACAACATACCCAAAAGTCTTTATCACCCACTGCCTATGTTGCCATGCATGGTAGTTCTTTGGGTCGAGAAGCAGGGCGTCACCAGTCAGTTCGAGCTCCAGACTAGGGTCTTTCAGCCACTCAACCAAAACTTTGCGGTGATGCCACACCTGAAAAAAAAGTAAAATTTATTTTAAGTTTAAACCACCTGCCAGTTTATGTAGACTATGTTAACAAGCCTAGGAAACTCGGTACCATGAGATCGCCATCCCATCCCAACCCCATCCCCTTCATAGCAAAGTTACAGATATTTTTTGCTATATTGAAGGTTTCCCCACAGTAAAAGTTGACAATTAGAGTGTTCCTGTAGATGGAGTTTACACATTCAGTCTGGCGTCAGTCAATTCCACCAGTCTGGTTAGACTGACGGCAGACTGATTTTCTATTCAGTGGACTGATAGACCAGACTGACTGATATTCAAATAATTTATCAAATTATCAGTCTTCATCAGTCTGGCATCAATCCGAGCTTGATCAAGGTCACGGACTGAACTGAAGCTAGACTGAATCTGTTAACTCTGTCTTTCAGAAACGGATCATTTTCAGATTTGAAATGAAATGGTTTTATTCAAAGTAGCGCAGATACTGCGGCTTAATGAACGTTACAAGTCAAACTAGGTGTCCATTTCAAAATCTAGATCATTTTGGAGAAAAAATGGACATAAAAACTCCAAACGTAGTCTTTTCAAATTCCTTAATTCAGACTTAACACATTTTTTCAAAACTCGTGCATTTTACATGCTTGAATTCCAGACATCATTGTCATCTAAATAATCCTTAATATTATAATAGCTCTTTTGGCACAAAGTGTACTTTACACATTTTTTGAAGTCAAACTTAATATATCTTAATATATTTATAGATAGACATAGAATATTCTTTATTATACACAGAAATTAGGGGATTGTACACATAACAACCAGTAGAAATGTAAGCACATTTTAATAGAAATAACTTACTTGGTAATTTTTAGGTGAATTCTTGATCACAGACTCCACATAATCTAGTTCAGATCTCAAGTCAGTCCCCAGGGCCTTCAGTAGATCTCTTCTGCAAATTGCATACAAAATCTTTGGTTGAAATAGGTCTTTAGTATCCAAATAAAATTTAATTTATTATTATGAAAACATATTTATCAGTTGGTGTTAAAAGGATAATTATTTAATTTCTGCCACACTTGCTTCTTGATATGATTCACCAATAATAATAATAAGTGTCTGTAAGTGTTCTTATTTAATTTTGGTATTTATAAGACAGATATACGGAAGAGCGGTTTGCATAGACATGCCTACTCTAGAGCCCGAGGTATATTCTAAAAGCTAACAGAATATATTAATAAACAAATTAAATAATAACCACTTATTAAAAAACAAAAGCTAGAAAGTGGAGTAATAAAACCATATTAGCACAATAGCATTCCAACCTAAAATTACAAGGGGTAGGGGATCCTAGTGGAAAGAGCGTATTTGTTTGTTAAACTTTATTGCATAATAAAAACATTTTATTATTATAAAATGTGTATTTTTAATTTTAAATAAAAACTAAATATTCGGACCCCAATACATTTAGTGCTCTTTATCTATCTATCTACATACCTATACTGCCAAACAGTGTAATTTGCTGCATTCAATTCAACAGCATCTTTTGTCAATTGCAGGGCTCGCTCAGACTTCTCGTTCCTCTGTAATACAGCTCGGAAGTAGTCGTAGGCGTCTTCGACTGGAATTGAATATTCGTTTAAGTTGACATTCAACTTCAATGAAAAATTTTTGGTGAAAGGGCAACCAGCTGATGATGACTTTTCAATGTAGACTTTTAGTCCGGATTTACTTACGGTTGTTGTTATATCGGAAAAGTCCGACCAGGTTGCGCTCCGATTCGCAGAGCTTAATATTCAACATTATTCTTTAAATAATTTAGTTTCAATTGGAAATAACAAATAAGAAAGTAATGAATCGTATTATACCTTAAAACAAAAAGACAAACCGGAACTTACATCTCTCCGAATGTGCAATGACGACGACAGGGTTAGGTCCATCGTCTTCTGGTACAGGCCTTACATCTTTCCACTCAGACCGGTCCTTATACAAGACCCACGAGACATCATTATCGCCGCTGTCGGACATTATGCCTTCATGAAAGGTCTCAGCGCACTAAATTGAACAACCGTTTCAAACTTTCAGCTGATAACCTGCGTATCTGTATAAAACCACGTACGCAAAGCAAACAGCGGAACTATGAATAAACACAGCGTGTTTGGCTAGGCCCAGGGGATTAATTAACCCGTAGCTTTATTTATACACACAGGTAATTTTTACAGAAAACGAACGAATCCTTGACATTTTGGCTTTGACGTCTAAAAAGGGCGACGTTTATTTTGACTTTTGACAGTTAGTTTGATAAATGCACGATAAATGTCGTTGAGCAGCAAGAGTTGTGATTCTACCCGGGTATTTACCCGAAATGGGTAGATTCGCGGGAATATTCCCATTGAATCTACCCGACGGGTATTTATGAGGGTAAATACGTTTATTGGTGTTTTCGTTCGCTAAAATAGATTTCATTACCGTTAAATCCATTTTTACTCACGAGCCTCAGGACTTTATTCAATATCTTTCATTCTTTTTTGACGAAAGAACGAAATAAGTATATCTCAAGAAAATAACTTTTTTTTGATTGACTTATTTCATGAATTATTGAGAGATTGTTAAAGATTCTTACTTAGTAACTATCCGCCCGAGAGTAAATAACCATAAATACCAGTTTCTACTGAGTATTTAACGACAACTTACAGTAAATATTTTTAATTGGTTTTTTACAGTAAAATCTTTTAGTTAGGGCATTGAATTTGAAGTAAGGATAGAAGATCATTCAATAGCTTTTTTCGGATCCTGGCGCTGACGTCGCTTGTCGGTAAAATTTGTGACTAACTTATTACATTTTCTGTGAAATAAGGAAATTGAACCACATTTCCCTAATAGTTTATTTTTTTATAAATTAATATTAAAAAATCCAATGATTTAATCAATAAGTTATTAAAATCGAGATAACTTAATTATTTTAATCAATCTTTCGTAACCCAGTCAGCTACAGTACTTGATAATGAGTTGCTTGTGCCCAATCTCACTAGTCTATGCTACTCCACGTTAGATGGCGCTAATAGAAATAATTGGGCCACACAGAAGGGACTGGGGCGCGCGCAGACATCACTGATTAAACCGTTCGCAGATAGTAAATGTCACGGATATCCGTGGTAAATGTATAGAAATTTTCGAAAACGATACACGAAAATATACCTCACAGATATTTCATATTTTGCAAAATAGGTGGAAGAAATAATTTTGTTTAAGGTTTCTAGTACAAGATCGATTAAGCTATGTTGGTACATCTTTTAATATTTATGTGATTTATTGACAAATAAGTTGCTTAAAACTTTACTAAAAACGGTACCGATTATTATGGCAGCTTCCTATAAGAACTCGTGGTCGCAGTTTGTACCCCCTAGTTTTTGAATTGGCCACTTGCTGTTGAGGAACAGTCGACAGCATATCACCTTTACATTTTATAATGTCTTGGAATAATTAACTACATAAACACTAATTAACTATAGCCTTTTAAGTATAACTTCCAACTAAAACATAGATTTTAGGGTTCCGTACCAGAGGGTAAAAACGGGACCCAATTGCTAAGATGGTATGTCCGTCTGTCGGTCTGTCCCGAAGCTGAACGTAAACTCTCATGAACCGTGTAGCTACAGTTGATATTTTTAAAGATGATGTACATATTTATTTAATGAAAGTCATTTCCATTTTAACCGACTTCAAAAGAGGTTATCACATCGACGCGTATGTTAATTATTTTTCACTATGTTTTCGCATTATATTCGTCAAATCTTAACCTATTTCGATATTTTTTTTTGTTCTACTAGGTATAGCGTCCCATTGGTCCCATTTTAATTTGGTGAAGATGTCATGAAGACTTTGAGAGATAGAGTAAAGAACTTTTAAATGGACAGCAGCAAATAAGGCCTAATGAGGCCCATTCATAAATAATATGCATATGTTTCAATATAATATAAAAGCTGTCCCAGGGTAATTTGGTGATGTTCTGATGAAGACTTTCAGAGATGGGAATTTAGAACTTCAAATTTAAGTAAAAAAAAAATCACTTTGTTCATCAAATACTTTCATTAAGTAGCACATTATCTGGTGGACATTGTTACGAAGTTCATCAGCTCAAATGTAGTTCTTGAGAGGTTTTAAGTTTCTAATCTAGATAAAAATATGCCGTTTTCAGTTAACCAGAATTTAAGTCAAAATATACAATTTTACTGTCGTGGTTATTAGTTCCTTAGTCAAAAATATACTATAGGAATGCGTAGTTATAAAAGTCACAATATCTTTTTAGTTTCATACGAGTTTCACAAGTCAGTCAGTGATTAAAACGGTATAAAACGAAAATATGTTTACGCAGAGGACAAATACAGCGCTGGTGCACAAAAGTGTATTTTGCATGGGCCATGTAATTTATAATAAGCTGTCTAGTGCATTAAGAGAACTGGACTTAGGCTTGTTCAAGCACAAATAAAAAAATATATTATTTAAAAACTCCTATCATACAATAATCGAATTTCTGACTGATAATTATATTGATTAAAATAAGTATAACAATGATATACTATTTGATATTATCCCCGTGACCTCTGTTGTTTGACATTTTTACTTATTATCGCATGGAATGTTGTTTTTTTTATGTTCTTGACATTTTAAATTCTCGATGTTAATATAATAGGTCAATCAAATAAAAAAAAATCCAGGAATTAATTTCCAGAAAGCTGGATATCATTTTATACCATCATTTGATCTTAAATGCGTGTAATGCGAATTCGCACGGTCCCAGGAGGTGAGCTCAACTTTTGGGGGCCAAAAAACCGCGAACTTATCACACTTTCTTTCAGTTTTGTGCTTCTAGCTCGGAAACGGTACTTTGGACTGGAATCATCGTTATTGCAATATTAAAGAGAGTTAAATTTTGCGTTGTATGATTGTCTTCTTCTTCAGGCTATATTATGTAGTCCACTGCTGGACATAGCCCTCCCCTAGTGATGACCAGAGCGTCCTGTCTTATACCATCATTGGGGGTTAATGCCCATAATCCCCACGCTGGGCATGCGGGTTGAGGATCGCAGATTGGTTGCATTGTACTGCAGGGGGCGCTGCTGCCCACCCCCCAGTTTGTGTCCCTTAGTCACCTTTTACGACACCCGCGGGAAGAATTTGGGTTGGTGCTATTCTTTAAGCCGAAACCACACAGCATGATTATCTAAAACTTTAAATTCGATTTATTGGTATAGCCGAAATCAAAAGTTGTGAACCGGAACTTATTTACGTGCAAATTTACATTTTGCGAATTTTCAAGACCATATTTCTTTGAAACTGATACTCTTACTTCTATTGAAATACCCATAAGACAAAAATTGTAGAGAATAAAATTTCACATTATACCTAAAAACTATTTTTATTTAATCTTTTCAGAGCACTCTCCACCAGCCTATCATATCACGTATCATGCGTCTGAACCAATTTTCAAAACATTTATTCCAGTCCTCCGCAGACACCTCTTCCACGGCCTTCTCAAACGCTGCTAGCGCGTCTTCCGGCGATGAAAACTGTATTCCTTTGAGCAGATTTTTTATTTTAGGCAGTAAAAAGAAGTCACACGGAACCTAATCAGGACTGTAAGGAGGGTCTCCCAAGACTCTGACCTGTGTGGAGTCCAGGAAGTCCCTCGTTTTGATCGCAGTGTGCGCGGGCGCGTTGTCGTGGTGAAGAAGGACCCCGCGGAGCCCGTTGTTCAATCGCTTGTTGCTCAATTCAGAAAAAAACTTCTGGCAGGCATTTTGTGTTATACCATTCAGCGTTGATGCTGCTTTGGTCTCAAAGTGGAATTGAAGTTAGGTACCCCGTCAAAGTGAAGAAACTATAAAAAAAAATCCTGCGCTCCTCGATCGCTTCACTTTCGTAGGCGTTGGTACATTTTGAAACTACCAAACTGTCGACTGATGCTTTGTTTCTGGATCATATTGAGAAATCCAGGATTCGTCACCTGTCACAGTGTCGTAAACGCGCCGTGACAAGCCAGCATCAAATTTTTGTAACAAATCACGGCACCAATCCACACGGGCCTGCTTCTGAGCTTCGGTGAGGTTGTGCGGCACCCAGTGGAAAAATATTCTCCTTACGGGAAGGTGCTTGTGCAAAATCTTGTGACCACTTCCTGAACCAATCTGCATGCTGAATCTCTTCGTACTTAATTCGTCTGTTTTCTTGAATTATTTTTTTTACTGCCAGCAAAGTTTCTTCGGTGACAGCCGTGATAGGACGACCACTCCTTTGTTCATTCCCTCAAAGTAAGATGACCGCGTTTGAACTCGCTATACCAGCGGTAGATGGTTGCTTTTGAAGGTCCTTCATTCATAAAAGCAATTCGAAGTCGATCACATGACTCATCAGGTCTTAAGCCACATTTGAAATAGTATAAAATCATAGCACGAAAATGTTCTCAATGCCGATCCATTTTGGCTCTCAAAAAATGCGGAGGGAAATTTGAAAATCGAACAGTAGTATTTTTACTTTTAAATAAATGACGTTTTCATAACAACTACTAGTGGCCAATGTCTTATACATAAAAACTATTTTTCAAAACTTTCTGAGTGGCCTGGTATAGAAAACTCAACTTTCAAATTCAGTCATTATCTAAGACTATTTGCATGAATTCAAAATTATACTTTTTTAATTTTGCGGATTTTCCGTTAGTATGAGGTGTGAAGTCTACATTTAAGGCAATTTACTTAGTCTTAACTTAGTCTGTACCTACGCTCTACTGAGCAGTCGTGGTCTTCAAAAAGACGCTTCATTATAGGCTAATGTTGCGTGTCTCACGATGTCTCGCCGACGTTTACAATATTTACAGAACCCATATTTTTCGTTGCATTCACTTCAAAAATAAATAATTTAATTAATAATAGAACCTACGGAACCCTTCGTGCGCAAGTCAGACTCGGACTTGGCCAGTTGATTTTTTTACTTACTATGCTTGCTTGCTAGATACCGATTTGGTACCTAATCCATATACAAATTAGACATATTCATGCCTGCTCACACACTTGGTTCATTCATCGCATGGGTGCTATAAAACTATTATAACGAAGAACTAATTATTTTAGATCTTCTACAAATGTAGTTTGTTGTAGATTCAACACTAGTAATTTGTATCTTTTTACATTTACATCAGCTCTTCTAAATAGCTAGATCGGATTTCTGTTGGTAGAAAGTTAAAACAAACGCAATCATTTTTCGTCCAACGAACGATTGCGCTCGGGGTGCCAGGCGACGTTGCCAAGTAGTGCGGGGTGAGTACCTAGGCGACGCGTCGTTGCCAAGTTGCCCTAGCAAGTAGCAACACCCTGCATCCATCGCCGTGTGTGGGAGCGTGTTTTACTTTTGAGAGTAGGTATGTTCTGCGTAAGATTGTAAACGTAGGTAGTGGTTATATACTCTGATTGTAAGCACGTGATATGTGAGTAAGCTACCTATGCTCTGGGTATCTGCCTTAGTTAAAATTAATATAGATAGTAAATAATCTAGGAGCCCGCGCGACACATTAGCACACTAGCTAAAACGGCGAGGGCTATTGTCTGTCTTTGTGTTGTCTCACCGGCCCGGCACCGGCTCGCGACTCCGGGGCCGGTCGGCGCCGCACGGTGGGCTGAGAATCACGTTTCAAAGACATAGGAACTTGAGTTTGCAAGTGTCACTTTTTTCTCTCGAAATAGGTTTTATTACTCATTACTATACTAAACAATGTGATGAGAGACTATTTAGAGAGCAAGCGGATGTGTAAGAATTTTTCGAAGAAAAATTTGTTTGGAGCTGACATGAAAAGTGGCTATAGCTCTGGAATCGCAAGTTTGGCCGTAATATCCTTGGAGATGTAAGTAGTGCTATTTATTTGTGATTTTTCGGCATACTTTTTATAGCAGTGCCCTTTGCGATTTTTTTTAAAATTAATAATGTGTATTTTATACTTACTCGTAAATCACTAGTTAGACCAACTTTAGATATACCCTATACCTTAGCCTATGAAATTAAAATTAGGCGTGTTATATATAATGTACATATTATCCCTTTATTTTAGTAAAGGGATAATATGTACATTATCGGTGGTAGCTCAGTGGGTAGAACCATAGACTGGCAAGCGTGAGCCCCAGGTTCGATCCCGAGTGCGGGCATGTACCAATGACTTTGTTTAATTTCAAAGTTACGTACATTTGCGAATTTGCAGTCGCAATACCACACGCTAACGGTGAAGGAAAACATCGTGAGGAAACCCGCGGCTTGGTTGGCTCCACACGTATTGACTAGTCTTTCCTGTGGGCTAGGCCGACTAAGCTGTCAGGATGGTATAGGTGCTGGGCAAGCCTATACCATCTATAAAACCATGACCCAGGCACTACAGCGTCGGAGTGGTCCCTTCACCCATCTAGTGTGAGTGAAGATACCACTGGACGCTGTATAAATTATCTCATTAAGTAGATGCAAAAAGGCCAATATTATTATTATTATTATTAGACGACATTCACCAAAGTAAGAAAGGTTTTAATAAAATAAAATACCAATTTTTCAAAATATATTTTTACTAATTGCACATTCACTGACCACGAACTGGCAGACGCCAAGTAGGACACCCACCAGTTCGCTCGACCGATGATCCCAAAAATATCGCTGGTGGTGGCTGGGTGAGGATTGCTGAGGATAGAGTAATGTGGCTTGCCCTGGGAGAGGCCTATATGCAGCAGTGGACAAATACAGGCTGATTGATTCCACATTAAATATAAAGACCGTTTCTTTATCATGAATTTCCCAAAAACGGTAATATCACTTTAATAATTCGTAAAACAAGTCTTATTAAACACATAATGTATATGCTCAGTTTTAATTTCATAGACTAGGGTACAGGAATATCTAACTACGCATAATCAGGACACAAAAGCATTAGAACTACTCATTTTAGTACAAAGTACACATTATAATTATATTTTTAAAAATCGCAAAAGGTACCGCTATAAAAAGTATGCTGAAAAATCACAAATAAGTAGCACTACATCTGCAAGGATATTACGGCCAAACTTGCGATTCTAGAGTTATAGCCACTTTTCATGTCAGCTCCATACAAATTTTTCTTCGAAAAATTCTTACGCGTCCGTTTGCTCTATAAATTGTCTCTCATCACATTGTTTAGTGTAGTAATGAGTAATAAAACCTATTTCGAGAGAAAAAAGTGACACTTGAAAACTCAAGTTCCTAGAGTCCCGCCGGTGCCGTCACCGGGGGTAGCAAGCTTCCCACTCGGTGCCGGCCCGGCAAAACTGCATGTGTGTGTATATGAATTGTAGCAATCTGCGTGTGTGAGTGCGCGGGGCGTGTAGGAGAGCGGAGCGGAGGGTGAGACTCGTATTTCGTATCGGCGTCGTAGGTGTAAAAGATATAACAAATCGCTCATTTGCGACAAGAACGTGACAAAGTAAAAATCTCAATTTGTGATAAAACGCATTTGAAAGTTTTGAATTCCTGTTACTTTTTAATTATTATGTTTAGACTATTCAGCTCAATGCAACATAACTTCAAGGTTTTCTTTTTTTGGTATCAAATTGCATTCAGACCTTTAAGTCAGTTATTAAATTTATTATGATTATTTATTTAAAAAAGGGTCCTCCTTGTTGCGTTATTCTTGTAAAAAATATGCAGTGTTGCCAAACAAACAGATATGTACCGTTTTTCTTAAAAAAATTTTTTTATAAAAATCTAAACCTTTACAAGTCATGTCGTATTGTTACGTTTTTATTGATAATCTGTAATCTAAATGCATGGAACATTTTAATTAGGGACATGTTACTGTCGTAGAAATCTCTTTATTTTTGTATTTCGTTTTACAAAATGAAAGATATTTTAGCGAAGTTATTGTGTAACTTTCGCTGAAATACAAGTAGTAATCACATTTAAAAAAATGGAATAATTATAACCAGACTCTAATACGAACATTAGCAATTATATGGTTATTAAATATTTAGGAAGGCCGTATTTAGCACAAACATCACAAGCCTCTCTGCTTATCTCCGTAATATTAGAAAACGAATCTTAATAAAAGTCGCACATAAAGTTGAAGTTGTTGAATTTGAATTCAGTATTGACGGGGGCGGAACAGTGTCTTGTGATGCTTTTGATTCGTAGGACTGTCTTAACTGTTTAGTAATGTTTCTATATTCAGTGGTCTTTTTTTCGTTTTCTTGTTGGTATAGGGTCTCCATTTGTGCTCATTTGGAAGTCTGCAGGCGATGGTTGTTTTTGAGGTGCAATTGCTTCATCAGATGGTCTTTTTTGCAGGTGTTGTTTCTCCATTAGTGCTCTTACTGTACGTCTGTAGGCGGTAGTTGATTTTTAGATAATTTCTTCATTCAACAGTTTTTCTTTTTCGTCGTCGTCGTCGTCAGGCTATACTAGTCCACTGCTGGACATAGCCCTCCCCTAAAGAGCGCTACGTTGTGCTATCATAGGGGGTAATGCCCATAATCCCCACGCTGGGCATGCGGGTTGGGGATCGCAGATCGGTGGAATTGTACTGCAGGGGGCGCTGCTGCCCACCCCCCGTTTTGTGTCCCTTAGTCGCCTTTTACGACACCCGCGGGAAGAACTGGGTTTTCTTTTTCACTTTTACACGTCTGCAGTCGGATATCTATTTTCTAACATTATCATTATAGAGAGAGAGTGACAGAGAGAGAGCACACTTCATTGTATACACCAGGAAATTATCATACACCATATCCGTTTTTAAATGTTAATTATGTCATGTTCTTCCGGTGCTGATTCAGATGCTAAAAAATAAATTGATTGTTTAATTAATTTGTATTTTGAGAATTGGTATTATCTTTTCATTTTTCTAACTTACGTGAATTCTTCTTCCTAGACCGTGATGGCATCTGAAAAATTAATTTTAATTAGAAAATGTTTTTATCATTTATAGTGCAACATTGTAAGCTATTCGTTGTAAAAAATTGTTATCTTTTATCAAGAATGTGTTAACTTGAGATAACCAACATTAAGACCAAACATTTTGTACTTTTATTATCAACTGTAACGGAACATCTTAAATTAACCAACAAAAACCTTTGTTTATTTCAGCAAGAACGGTACATTTCATGCATGCTATTACTATTTTTACTACAATAATGACCCACATACAAATGTCTCGTTATAGCTGCAAAAATAAATCACTAAAAATACAAAAAGCTGTATTTACCTTTTCATCAAAACCGTGATACCATGAGCTGTTACGTTTTTGCCGCAATCGGGCAGCACTTTCCTCGTCAAGCGAGCGGCGACAACTGACGTGAACCGATCTTGCATTAAACTTAGGGGTGGAATGAGATGGCGCTAAACCGATAGTTTCCGACCTTTTCCCTCATAACTCGGTCATTTTCGGCGTTAGAAATATCGCGTTTTAGCAGCAAGTAGAGCGCGATGCGCTGGATTCTACTGTATCATTATTCCATAGCGATACATATTTGCGTTAAGACGTTCTTGTCGCAAATGAGCGAAATATAGTCGACGGCTTGGACGATACCATTGTTATATCTACGCGTTTTACTTTACGTGTCGTCGTGTCAGCACTGTACCACTCACCGGGCGTAAGCCGGCATCGACACCGACACAGTGGAAAAACGAAACCCGGCACCGGTGCCTGTGCAATGGCCATGCCGGTGCGCCGTGCCGGTCCAGGCCGATGAGTCGAAAAACGCCCAATGCCGATGCCGGCGTGACGACGACGACGACGGCTCCCGGCGCGGCTCGAGCAGCAGGTCGCTAGCTGCTGCACTAAAACGTCTAAGGCAGGCGGCTACCTCGTTCATCGTTCTTCATCAAATTTTAAAGAAAGTCTATGGTGTAATAATCTCAATTTCTGCTCAGCGTAAATCGTTTCGTAATCTTACTTTAAACAATTTAATAACTTTACTACATCGAGAGTAGCATAAATGAAAAATCAGTAAGTTTTATGGGGAATATAATTACAGGGAAACTACACATTACCTAAACTTAAAACATAAAGTGTGTTGAACTTATGGGTAGTATCAATCAGGGAACGTGTCAACCGGATATTCTGAGCTTCACTTACAACAATTAATAAAATAGAAAATCTCATATTCAATAACTTATAAGTTTATAAATAACCCATACCATAATATTAACCTCACACCTGCATTCCAATGGGGTAGACAGGCACCAAGGACTGCCACTTGCCACGATCCTGACAGATTACCTTCGCTTCATCAACATTCATTAGTCGTTACATGCACTCACGTCAGTTCCGGTTACTTTTTATCTTCCATTTGCTAATACATTCCTTATCTGGTCAAAGTATGTGGGACGTCCCTTACCGGCCCTTCCACCCACATTCGCCATGTATATTTGTTTCATCAATATTTCTTCCTTCATCCTCTCCACATATATCACAGTACAATGAAGGTGTAGCTGATGCGTGCGTTTGCTTCTCTGCAGAGTTAGCTGGCAACGGCGCATATTAAAATCATGGGCCATAGTCACAGCAGAAATTGGTAAAAATATCAGCCAGCTCCCATATGGATGGAGATATGATTTTTAATGGAATACTAAATTGATTGGAATAGTTTGTAGCAGTACCTACCTCTCGATAGGATACTGGTCTTAGGCCCTGTTTCACAATGTTCAAATAAAGATAAAGATATTTATTGAGTCACAGACATCGGTATACATGTAAAGTTAGGCTAGTTTACAGGCAAGTTCCAGATAAGCTATCCGCAACCAGGGCTGCCGTTTATTCTAAATTTAAATATTTTTTTCTATATTGTGTGTGTTCGTTTATGGCTTCAAATTTAGAACAAACAGCAGCCCTGGTTGCGGATAGCATATCCGGAACTTTATCTGCAGATTGTGAAACAGACCCTTACCCTACCCGAAAATAACTTAAACAAAATCTCGCAGCGTTGGGAAGTGTTTGCGATGGACTAGTAAAGGTTTTTCAATAACATAACATAACATTTACATACAGGCACATACATTGCTTCTGGCCCCACACTAAGATACCCTGTGTTGTGGAAACCAGAAACAACGACATCACAAACATGTAAGCATCCAAGACCTGGGGTTTCTTTTGTTCCCAGCCGGGATTCGAACCCGGGACCTCCTGCATGGCAGGTAGATGCACTACCGTTACGCCACAGAGGTCGTCTAATTATTATTAATAATTGTTTAAACCAGCGTTTCTTACTCTTTTTTGTACAAGCATCTCTTATGGTTTTTGCCACCAAGCACAATTTTAAGGACCTCCTTAATAATAGAAGCAGTAATATATTTCGAAACATTTATTGTAGTACAGTCAAAAAATATACTTTTTTCATAATAAAATAGGTAAATGTGAAGGTTCGTGCTTTTGGGGTAGGCGGCGGCGTCTGTAGCGATTACGAAACTTTTGGTGGCATTTATTTATGATTGTTAAATGGTCTATTGATAAGACTTCGGTAGAAGTTCGACCATTTCGTTGCGAAGTCGCCCATAATAATACTGAGGAGAGTGCGAACATGCAAAGTTGATGTGCTGTCGACTGCACTGTGCAGATAGGTCGGTGTGTGTGGTACCCAAATGGACTAAGGTACCTTTGAGTGAGTTGTCTAAGTATTGGCTTGATAAGATCACAATCAGCGACCACAGGGCAGGTCTATACACTGAGGATGACGAAGTCTGGGTTACTGTTGCATGTTGAAAGCACTGGTATCATTCACTAGAAGTTGTTGGTGGGTAAAGGTGGGTTACATTTCTTGCTGCTTGCTTTAAAATTCTGTTTTATAGACCCAATGCACTAATTCCGCAATATACTTTTTCCACAGATTTGAAATGTGTGATTTTTTCACATAGGCATTGTATTTTCTGAATTATCTCTCAAACAAACAATGTTTTTCCTATATTTATCCCATCCGTGGGTTGTCAATTTTATGGCAGATTAAAATAGATAGATTAGATGGACTTACAAGAACACAGAACAATTAAACCATACAAGAACCAAACGTGGGTACTCTGTGTCTAGAATTGAACTGTCAATTCTCTGCTCGCTACTGGCTACTAGAGTACACTGCTAAAATGTTTTACGTTTTGCTAGTCACCGCCAGATGTCAATAGTAAACTCGTGAAAACTATTAACAATGCCATCTAGCGGTTTTAGACAAAGCGCTCTACACGTATTTTTCGGCTTTGCGCGCATTTTCAGTGGCGGCCTCTGGGCCCGGCGCGGTTTTTTGGGATCCGATTTGCTTGTATGGGAATGGGTTTCTATCCTTACTTCAAATTCAATGGTTAGGGTCTTATTTGATCGGTATTGATGAGATCTTTGTTTAAACTTGGGGAGCATGGTCTGGTGATAGCGCTGGAAGGTGTGTATGGGATCTCCTCAACGGATAGCAGTAGACCGTTTGAGTTTGTACTTATTCGATTAGTATTTATGAGATCTGCTGAAACTTGGTGACAAGTTCTTAGATGGCACATCAAAGTACCCAAATTCTAGTGCCATCATCAGACCCTTCACACACTAGATTTTCACAACGGATCGTAGGAAACTATTCGAGTTTCACCCTATTTAATCTGTATTATTGAGATCTTTAGAACTTTCTGATAAGATCTGATTACGGAAAAGTAAGGTGATTAGTTAGTTAGATCTGGGAAAAAGAAAATGGTTACAGGATCTCCTCAACGGGGAACCTAGAATGATTCATATTCATTTATTTTATGATATTCATTTATTTGATTTCAATAAAATCAAATTAACAAAAAAACATAACATACCGTAACATATTCACACACCCGTATCGCGTACGCAGAGATCAGCGTTTACCACTTGCATGATCCTGACAGATCTTTTTCGCTTTATCAACATTTGTTACTCAAAATCAAGTTATTGAAATATTTTTGCAGTATTTCAAAAGTTAGTCTCAAATAATGGAGTCCTAGTAAAGAATAAATATTGAATTATATTTCAATTGGGTCAAAAAAAAATTCTACATTATTGTATTATCATTTGATTTCACTATAAACATGGCAACATTGACAAAGAATAAATAACAAAATTTCTGTTTGCTCAAATAAGTCATTAACTTACAAACCTATTTAGAGGCTAAAAATTCCACCCATGCCGGGATTCGAACCCGCGACTTCTGGCTATCCGTGCCAGCGCTCTTTCCAACTGAGGTAATGGGCGACTCACCGGCATCAGTGAAATTTCGAACCTCTTTACACTATTCTCTGTATTACGTACAGGCAGCGACATCTGGCTGAAGTAATTTGCATCACTTGCACCCCCGAGTATTTACCTACTTTGCAGTTAGGTGAGTCGCCCATTAGCTCAGTTGGAAAGAGCGCTGGCACGGATAGCCAGAAGTCACGGGTTCGTATCCCGGCATGGGCGGAATTTTTAGCATCTAAATAGGTTTTCAAAATCATCCTTAGCACGGGTTAGTGTATTAAAAATATAAATAGTATAATCATTACCTTATGGTTCAATATACAAGAAATTATTTGAATTTATTAATTTATGATTGAAGTATTATATTTACTGCTTTAAAATAATTTGTACCTAATGCCACTCTTAAATGATTTTTTTTATGCAAGCTCCCCGTTGTATTTTACAACATTGAAGCTCATTATATGGAAACATTAAACGACAATGATATTGAACAAATACTCAGTAGAAACTGGTATTTATGGTTATTTACTCTCGGGCGAATAATTACTAAGTAAGAAATCTTTAATAATCTCTCAATAATTCATGAAATAAGTCCATCACAAAAAAGTTAATTTCTTGACAATTTTAAAAACCTATTTAGAGGCTAACAATTCCACCCATGCCGGGATTCGAACCCGTGACTTCTGGCTATCCGTGCCAGCGCTCTTTCCAACTGAGCTAATGGGCGACTCACCTAACTGCAAAGTAGGTAGGTACTCGGGGGTGCAAGTGATGCAAATTACTTCAGCCAGATGTCGCTGCCTGTACGTAATACAGAGAATAGTGTAAAGAGGTTCGAAATTTCACTGATGCCGGTGAGTCGCCCATTAGCTCAGTTGGAAAGAGCGCTGGCACGGATAGCCAGAAGTCGCGGGTTCGAATCCCGGCATGGGTGGAATTTTTAGCTTCTAAATAGGTTCATAAGTTAATGACTTATTTGAGCAAACAGAAATTTTGTTATTTATCCTTTGTCAATGTTGCCATGCTTATAGTGAAATCAAATGATAAGTAATACAATAATGTAAAAATTTTTTCTGACCCAATTGAAATATAATTCAATATTTATTCTTTACTAGGGCTCCATTATTTGAGACTAACTTTTGAAATACAGCAAAAATATTTCAATAACTTGATTTTGAGTAACAAATGTTGATAAAGCGAAAAAGATCTGTCAGGATCATGCAAGTGGTAAACGCTGATCTCTGCGTACGCGATACGGGTGTGTTAATATGTTACGGTATGTTATGTTTTTTGTTAATTTGATTTTATTGAAATCAAATAAATGAATATCATAAAATAAATGAATATGAATCATTCTAGGTTCTCCGTTGAGGAGATCCTGTAACCATTTTCTTTTTCCCAGATCTAACTAACTAATCACCTTACTTTTCCGTAATCAGATCTTATCAGAAAGTTCTAAAGATCTCAATAATACAGATTAAATAGGGTGAAACTCGAATAGTTTCCTACGATCCGTTGTGAAGATCTAGTGTGTGAAGGGTCTGATGATGGCACTAGAATTTGGGTACTTCGCTGTGCCATCTAAGAACTTGTCACCAAGTCTTTGCAAATGCCTATCATTCCCTCGCTCGAGGGCCGTCGAACTGAGAGAGACCAAATGTTCCTGTATAAAATAATCAATAACTATATAGACTCGCCTTTTTTGCTGCAACATATTACGTTTAAGTGCCCCTGGACTGTTTCCCGCCCTTGTAACAATGCCTTGTTCCAAATACTATTTTCTAAAAATAATTATGTCTGTAAGAAATTTTTGTTCCGCTCATTGAATGTTTATAATAAGAATTTAAACAATTTAGACATTTTTGCTACAAATTTTTGGCCATTTAAAACTAAATTAAGAGAAGCTATAAGAATGAAGGAAAATAATAATCATAATAAAAATTAAAATTCAGTACTTGTAATGTGACATGATGGTGTAATTAATCTAATATAATATAATAATATAATATGATTTAATAATATGTTTTCTAATAAATTTAGTTAATTTTGATTGATTTCGAACTTGATTAAGCATGTTTTAATTAATAAGTCTGTTCTTAAAGAGGTATGTAATAATCATTAGTGGAAACTTCACTGGTTTATGTAATTGAAATTGTTTATTTTTATTAATGGTTATTGAACCGTTTGTTTCCTAAATAAATAAAATAAAAAAAAGTTTCAACAAAGATCTCATAAATACTAATCGAAGAAGTACAAACTCAAACGGTCTACTGCTATCCGTTGAGGAGATCCCATACACACCTTCCAGCGCTATCATCAGACCATGCTTCCCAAGTTTAAACAAAGATCTCATCAATACCGATCAAATAACACCCTATTTAAAAAATTTTACTGTAAAAAACCAATTAAAAATATTTACTGTCAGTTTTCGTTAAATACTCAGTAGAAACTGGTATTTATGGTTATTTACTCTCGGGCGGATAATTACTAAGTAAGAATCTTTAACAATCTCTCAATAATTCATGAAATAAGTCAATCAAAAAAAAGTTATTTTCTTGAGATATACTTATTTCGTTCTTTCGTCAAAAAAGAATGAAAGATATTGAATATAGTCCTGAGGCTCGTGAGTAAAAATGGATTTAATGGTAATGCAATCTATTTTAGCGAACGAAAACACCAATAAACGTATTTACCCACATAAATACCCATTTCGGGTATTTACCCGGGTATTTACCCGTTTTGGATATTTACCTGGGAATATACCTTTCGGGTATATTCCCGCGACCCAACTCTCAGCTTTTTCTTCGTAGAGGGACTCTATCTACCGTCTATCTACGTTTTTCTTACACTGCTTAAAGAAACGTCAGATCAACGTTGGCGTTTTCTCAAAATGTCACGCCCGTTTCGTTATACAAACAAAATTATTTTTTCGCACACGATTTCCGTAACCGGGTTCTCGAATGCGGCTTCAATTCAATTTGCGGTAATAAATTCAGTTTAAATAGATTTTAAAGCATTAAAAAAGCATAAAACAGAAAACGAATGCGGAAAATGTAAGTACCTTGCTATGGGGCCTGGCCGCAAACATTCGTTTTCCGCACATGCTTTCCGGTTTCGTTTTCCGCTTTCGGGTTTTCGAATGCTTCAAAATCCATTTACAAAAATGCATTGACTAAAGGAAGGCCAATGAGACGAGATAAAGAATGTAAACAAAGTTTCAGGGGTTCAAAACATTTTTATTTGAATAAATTATAGTAATACAAATTTCGGATTCCTTATTCTAATCGCTGTCGTCTGTATTAGTCAAACATAATTCACCGGAAGAGTCCTAGGCTGTCTAGATCCGCCAGGCTGTGATTCCATAATTAAAACCAACAACTAATTACAATAACAGCAAAAATCAACAAGAAAACTAACAGTAACGGATTGAATAAACACAATAAACCTAGTAAGATAAGATAAGAATATTCTTTATTGAACACCAGGAAAAACAAACAAAACATAATTACAAACGGCCTTATTGCTTAGAGCAATTTCTTCCAGGCAACCCACGATGGAGAGTTGCTGAAGGAAAATTGAGACGGGTAGTTGGTGCAAATATGAATATTGATATACATACTTATACTTCAAAATAACATACTTACATAAACCATAACATTATAATACATAAAAAAAATAATTATAAACATACACAACCTTACATTATTAACAATAAAGTTCCGCAAGAGGAGAAAAAGAAAGACATACCTATATTAAGAAAAACAATAACAAAATCAAATAAAAAAATAAATAATTAGAGTGATAGATACAAATCATAAACCTTATTTTTAAAGATAGCTGGGGAAGCAGAGCACCTTATTGAAACAGGCAGATCATTCCACAGCCGGGCGGCCCTAACAGCAAATGAGTTGCTGAAGAACCTCGTCGAATGACTCGGAATCTTCAGCATCAGGTTCTGATCAGACCGAAAGGCCCGGCTGTGGGAATCACTGATGTAGATAAAGCGCTCTTTAAGATATAAAGGGGTGGCGGGATTGAACAGTACTGAGTAAAGAAGAGAAATTATGTGGGCATTCCTACGAAGACGGATAGGGAGCCACTTGAGCTTAGTGCGATACTCGGAGACATGGTCATATTTGCGTAAGCCAAATATAACCTAACAGCAAAGTTTTGGAGGCGCTCAAGTTTATTCAGTTGCTCTTCGGTCAAATCAAGATAGCTGGTATCAGCGTAGTCGAGGATAGGAAGCAAGAGAGATTGCGCAAGTGCAACTTTGGTCACAGTGGGCAGGAAATTCCGAAACCTTCTCAGAGAGGCTGCCGAAGTGAATATTTTCCGACTCACTTCCGCCAGCTGTGGTGACCAAGACAAACAACTATCGATAATAATCCCCAGGTTCTTAACCTTCTCACTGAAAGGAACTATTATACCGTCAAACTGCACACGTGGAAGCTGATCCCACTTGACCCTCGATATCATCCTAGGACTGCCAACAACAATTGCCTGTGTCTTCGAGGGATTGACCTTCAAGCCATGAGACGTACTCCAGTCTAAAATATGATCTAGATCAGCATTGATAGACGCAATTGCCAAGGGCAGACTATCTACGGGAGTATGCGCGTAAATCTGGAGATAATCTGCATAAAGGTGGTAGGAAGAAGAAAGGGTTTTAGAAATACTATTAATGAAGATGGCAAAGAGAAGAGGAGACAACACGCCACCTTGTGAAATACCGGCAGTGGTATCAGACCAAGCAGAGAAGGATTCATCGATACTTATTCGTTGCCGGCGCCCACACAAGTAACTACGAAACCAGTCAATCACCTTAGGAGATATTTTAAGCGAGCACAGCATGGCCAGCAAGATATCAAAGTCTACTGTGTTGAATGCATTGCTGAAATCCAACAACGTGAGGACTGTGACTTGGCCATTCTCCATTCCTAACCAGATGTCATCTGTAATTTTTACAAGCGCCGTAACCGTGCTGTGCCCTGGTCGGAAGCCAGATTGGAAGGGATTAAGGAGATATTTTTTGTTTAAGAAGATACTTAGTTGATGATGGATTAGGCGCTCAAGGACTTTTGGGAGAAAAGGGAGAATCGAAATAGGGCGAAAATCAGAGAATGAGGTAGGATAAGGCTTTTTGGGTAGAGGAGTAATCTGTGCTTCCTTCCAGGCTTTAGGAAAGATACCAATCTGGACAGAGTGGTTCAGGATGTTTGTGACAACGGGGGTGATGACATCAATTATAGGCATAATCATTTTACGGCTAATGCCATCAGTACCTACCTAGTAAATACGGAAACGAATAAATACGTACTTCGAACGCAATCTAAATAGGAATGAATTGTTACAGTTCACAAAATTGCGGATGATACCAAATGTTGACAACGAAAGTTTTCCTGTACCACGAAATACGCAACGACAGCTGTCGTCGATCAAATGACGCCATTACCGCATACGTGTGACAAGGACAGAGATAATAATCGCTCACTATCGCAATGTAACTCAGTAACGGTCCGTTTGTTTACATTCTTTATCTCGTCTCATTGGCCTTCCTTTAAGTACCTATTACAATTTATACCTTGTTTAATTTTTGTATTGACTACCTACACCGCAAACCTCAGATTCTGAGCCGCATAGGTACGTATTTTTTTCTATGCGGTCCCGCACTTGGAAGCATTCGAGAGCCCGAATACCACAGAACAATAAAACCCAAGAACGTGGTTAAAACATCCTTGATTAATTAAACCCCGAATAAGGAAAAAGAATGCTGATATGATATTGATAACGTGTGCGGAAAACGTATGTATGCAGGCAGCCTAGGCATACCTGCACAGCTGTACAAAATACGAAAGGACCAAAAAACTGACAAAAACAATCTGCAGCATACACACTGTAAAATCCTGTAAAATCACGCCTGTATCCCCAAAGGGTAAGAAAAGACCAGACTGGGGTTTGAAACTTGCCACGATTCTTGATATAGCAAGAATCGTGGCAAGTAGGTATAAACGTTTCTTTAATATATTTTTCTTCACATTTATAAAGTGGTATGGTATGTACCTCAGAACAATAACTTGTAACGGTGCAAACCTCTTCACACCATTTTTATTTCTTTTCTATCTATCATTTTCAAATATTTAAATTATGTACGTCACACATTCTTCGATTTCCCTCATTTTTCACCACTACTACTTTACCCTTTGACCAGATCTGACTTTTTACCTGCTTATCCGTTTTTATCCAGTTTTTTTCTGTTTTATTAAAATATTATACTAAATCTACAAATAAAACCACACCTGAAGTCGTTCCAGAGTTTATTTACTATTATAAAGATATACAACGTTCCACTGGCGCCCAACGTGGGGCTCGTCCGGGATTGACTAACAAGCTTTAGTTATTGTTCTGAGGTATGTAGGTACTTTAAGCTATTCCTCATTATCTGCTGTAAGCTGTAACAAATACCGGCGGATCTATTACTTATGTAAGTATCCACTGAATTGAGTGACGTCGATTTTTACATTTTTTAAGTTACTCCAGCTATCTAATGCGTAAGTATATATTTAGGCACGTGCACAGTTGACCGTTAAATAAATAGGTGGGCAGACATAACGCGGGTGTCTCGGTGTCTCCAGTAGAGTTTAACATCGTAGACCCCGTCTTCGCTTACCATCAGGCGTGACTGGGGATAAGTGTGTAACTTGTCCAACCTCAGAACGTGGTTCTGAGGTGTCCAACTTAAAAATAAGAAAAAAAAGTAGGTACATATATCGTTATTCGTTTCATAAATCATTTATAATTTGTTGTGTCCACAGACTACATAAATATACTAGTTGAGTCACGGAGGAAAAAAGTTGGGCTCATAAATATAGTGTGGACTCCACTTTACTCGGAAAATACGCGACTGCGATGCGGGCTACGAAAGAAGAATGTTACTAGGTATGCCAAATCGCTTGAAATGTTTGTCTCAGTAAAGCCTGTATGTATACAAATACACTAGTTTTTGTTGTAGTCAAAAATACCTAGTAGTTTTGATTTTAAAGGCATTCAAAGTTACGAAAAATATCGAGTCCCGCTAACGTGACCTCTTGTGACGTCATGTCACAACGCGCCGCGCGGGCTCTGGCCGCGCGACCCGCTTAGCAGTGCTGCTAACTACTTATTTATCAGGAGATTTTCTGATTTTAAGCACCGTCTCCAGATCTACTGTTTTCTTTGTAGAATTGAATTTTGACAAGTAGCTACCACATTTCAGCATATTCCACCTTTGTTAGGTTATTGAACGAATATAATGAAATGGAACGTTTTCATTCATCGACTCGATATTCGAATATTTCTTATCTGTGTTGTACTACGAATGCTATCAAAAGAGGAAAAATATTAGAAAAGGATGGCATAAAGGAAGTCGCGAAGATACATTTTATAAACATAGTGGAATATGGTCTTTTTTTTAAAGAAGTGTCTAACCAAGGCAAACACTTTTATTACGTATTAGTAAGCGGTGATAGCTCAGTGGGTAGAACCATGGACTGGCAAGCGAGAGCTCCAGGTTCGATCCCAAGTGCGGGCATTTACCAATGACTTTATTTAATTTCAAAGTTACGTACATTTGCGAATTTGTAGTCGCAATACCACACGCTCACCGTGAAGGAAAACATCGTGAGGAAACCCGCGGCTTGGTTGGCTCCGCACGTATTGACTAGTCTTTCCTGTGGGCTAGGCCGACTAAGCTGTCAGGATGGGTATAGGTGCTGGCCAAGCCTACACCATCTATAAAACCATGTCCCATGCGCTACATCGTCGGAGTGGTCCCTTCACCCATCTAGTGTGACTAGTGTGAGTGACGATACCACTGGACGCTGTGTACCTAAATCATCTCATTAAGTAGACGCAAACGGCCAATATATTAGTAAAGGTAAACTAGGCAAAAAATATTATGCTCAGATGCAAATACAATAACTGTCCGGAAAAAAAATCCCTATTTTGTATTGCACACGTTGACTTTGAAACCTCAAGGAATGTTGATGTGGATGAAGTAGTTTATAATAAAAAATATTGTGATGATCTTTTTGAAAAATGTGTAAAGTTTTGGATGAAAAATTTTTTAGACAAAAATAATAAAATAACATTGTCCTAATGTAATATAGTTTTATTAAAACTCTATAAATATCAATTTTTTTCGCATTTTAACGTCTTTTGGAACTATAAAAAACAACTTTTCCGGCGAATTAGTAGTTGTATTTTTACATTTAGGCACAAAACAATGACATGATATCCTAGTATTTGGATTGGACATTTTTAAAAGTATTTATTCGACGGCATGAGCGCGCGACTACGAGCGGACCAGAGCGGACTGAGTGAGCCAAGCTGAGCGTGTTGTGCGATGACGTCACAGCGTAACCGGCGGCCTGCGTCTTACGGTTACAACTTGTTATACTTCTAAATCGGAAACTAATTGACGTATCGAAGTAATTCTTTCACTAGTATTTTTTATATTTAACAGAGAATATGGAGTGCTAATAATCAAAATTAGTTAACATTCTTCAACTTTCTGTAGAAGTTAGGCATGAGCGCAAGTTGTGCAGCTTAGTAAATCACTCTGATTGGTTCACCTGAGCATCACTGGTATTACTGGATGCGGGTTACTGAATGATTCCAAAATCTTTTGTTTTGCGCTACAAAAGCCTTATGTATGACGTTAGGGCAGGATCCCAGAAACTGCACTTACCTACTACAGTGCAATTAAATTTAGTTTCTATTTGCGAATTCAGTTCGATATTTTAAAAAAAATTTGATAGGTACCTCCTTGGTTACACTATGTTTAGGAGTAAAAGATCTTTCCATTTTGGAATTACACAAAAACAACAATAACTATGAGTTAACATACATATATTATATAAGTATTATATATTATTTCACGGCAAAAAACAGAGTGATATGTAGATATTTTCATGCCGTCCGCTGCTTGCATCTATTTGGCGCTGCAGCATCAATAATCGAATTAGTTGCCTACACAGATGTATAATGAAATAAAATAATCGTTTTGAAACATGTTCTCTTTTATTAAAAAAAAATGTGGCAATAAATAACTAGAATATTATTAATACTATAACAGGTAATAAATACAGAGGAATCACACAGCGCACTACATTTTACATACTAGGTATCTATTATTTTAGGGATCCGTCCTTCCGCACTCGCCGAGGTCATCGGTTTACCAGGCATAAGCTAGTCCAAGACCGTTCGTGTAGGTCATGTGAGATACAGCAGGGGCAGCGGAGTACGCTACGCCTAGTAGGCCAGCAGTGGCCACCTGGAAACAAAATACACAAATATACTTCACAAAATTTCACCGCGCGTTTTTATCCGAAAACATCTGCGAGATATGGAAAATGTAAAGTGCACTTGCGAAAAAAAATTACGCGAATTCCCCAACTAAATCAATACGCGATTTAAAAACCGTCCGAAAAAAATCGCGGCGATTTTATTCGCGTGCTAATCTTTAATTCGTTACCTGACTGCTGCCGCGGAGCCCAAAAGGAGTGTATAAAGTAAGTAAGTAGCGATGCAAATTACTTCAGCCAAATGTTGCTGCCTGTACGTAATACAGAGAGTATTGTAAAGAGGTTTGAAATTTCACTGATGCCGGTAAGTCGCCCATTAGCTCAGTTGGGAGAGCGCTGGCACGGTTAGCCAGCTGTCGCGGGTCGAGTTCCGGCATAAGTGGAAATTTTAGCCTCTAAATAAGTAGGTTTATAAACTATTAAAAGTTTCGAGGAAATAAATCATTGATTTCTGAATTCCCCCAGCGTAAGGTGAACTCCCGAGGAGGTTGCGACGTCGCCCTCGGGGGTTGTGGTCCCAGCCAGGTAAATGTAAAATGCAAGGGTAATGCCTCGTTTTTCAGGCATCTCAGAATGCAGCTCTAACGAAATTAGCGGGGGTAAAATTAACTGGTGAGGAAGTTTTTTATTTAACTAAGAGCATCTCGGAATTTGGGAACCTTAAAATAAATAATGTTTTAAGAGAACTAAAAGAAAATGTACATCCAACCAATGCTATATGCCGTTATGTATTATTATCTATTTTTACCAAACGATAAATTTTCCACAGTCAAGTAATTTTTCAAAACAGGCCTTTTATACTATTTTTATTTTTAATGCACTAACCCGTGCTAAGGCCTTTTATGTTTGGTGGTGTGTTTACAAAATGTCATGGTGAATTTAATATTTTTCGGAGGTCTTATTTTTAAGGACGCTGAGTTTTTGTGGAACTAAATTCATATTCAAAATTCATAAAAAAATGCCTCCGTTAATTACGTATGTAATATTTTTGGCTCGCCTACAAGACAGATATTTGGATTTTAATGGCATTGATTTTTTATTCAACTGAAACTGGAGGGACTCACTGCCACAAGAACTACAGATTACTCGTTATGGAAATGCATTAAAGCACATGATAGACCGCAACAGTCAAAACCTCCCATAAGGAAAGATACCAATGAATGGGCAAGAACAAATAAGGAAAAAGCTGACATATTTGCAGAACATTTATCAACTGTGTTCACACCCAACGAATCAAATGATTTTGAATCGGATGAACAAGTTGACACCGTTCTAAATTAAGACTACCAGTTAGACCTCCCCATTAAGCCAGTAACGCCGCAAGAGCTGCAAAAACGATTCGGCGTCTAGAAAACAAAAAGAATCCTGGCCTTGACTTAATCAATAAAGAAATCCTCTTGGAGCTCCCACGTAAAGCCATTGTGCTGATCACTACCTTGCTAAATGCAATGTTGAGGTTACAATACTTTCCGAGCCTATGGAAGGTTTCCCAGATCGTTATGATTCATAAATATGGAAAACCTGCCCATGAAAAAACATCGAACCGGCCAATTAGCCTTCTGCCAGTACTCTCTAAAATATTTGAGAAGATATTGCTACGGAGAATGTTACCAGTTCTGAAAGAACGCAAAATAATCCCAGATCATCAATTCTGATTTCGTGAGCAGCATGCAACAGTAGAACAAGCGCATAGAGTATGTGACAGCGTAAGAAAAGCCCTGGAACCACGAGAATATTGCTCCTCAGCCTTTCTGGATATTCAACAGGCATTCGACAAGGTGTGGCACAAGGCCACTGTAGTACATACTCGTATTTGGTCGCGCTCACACGCGTCGACAAGACAAATTTGATATTTTCGAAAACGATGAATTTTCACGGAACTAAATTAAAATGCCACCTATAAATAAAGGAAATTTAATTTTCGGCCGCGCTAACGCGCGCATACGTTGAACATCGAGGCATTTTAAAATTATTTTTAATCATTGCTATATTTATTTTTTCCCCTCCCGAGTACATAAAAGGGGTATCAAGTTACCAAAAACAATCAAAAATGTTATATAAAATATTGAGACCTTAATTAAGTACCGATATTATGTAAAACAGATATGGTTAGCTGCAAATAAAAATACTAACGTATAGTTTTAGGTTCTGGCAGACAACAGGGAAGTTAACTTATAAAGCTCTTCAAAATATTGAAAACACTGGTCTAGAGGCCCATCAAAACCATCAGCTTTTTTTCTACCTCATAGAATAATCAGGCTAGACCCAGATAATTCTATGAGGTAGAAAAAAAGCACTCCTTAAGTAATCGTGTCATACCTTGGCGACAGGCGCAACTCCGACGTGCGATACAAAAGGCGAGGCGTATCCAGGGCCTGCAAGGCCGTGGTACGCCGGCGCGACAAGGCTGCGGTAGGCCGGCGCGGCGAGACCGTGGTAGGCAGGGAGACCGTAGGGACCCACCGCGACGCCCGGGTTGCTCACGCGCACATCCGACTTGCTGACGCTCGAGAAGGGCGTGTCCACTGTCTTGGAAAATGTCGATATCTGCAAAGTAATTTAGGAGTGTAGCCAACCTGACCGGAAAATATCTGTACCCCCCACTGGACCCGCCACGAAACCATGGAAAATGGACACTCTAAGCAGGTTGTCAGTTTAATTAATTTCTACCACCTATTTTTTTTATAGAGGCCCCAATTGTTTCATCATACCAACCTCATCATTATACCTAAATACGAGTAACAACAATATCTAGCGAGGATAGCACAGTAATATATGAAATTCGCTAAAACTTCTCTCTGTAACAACAATTCTCTGTGTACCAGTAGGTAACCCTCGAAAGCATTTCCTCCCAAACCGTGTCGTGCGCGAGTGAAACAAACTTCCTCACTCTATCGTTAGTACTGATTCAGTGAACTGTTTTAAAAATCGACTGGATAATTACATAAAAACAAAAAAGAATCAAGTGCTGTCTAATAAGCTACGCATTCCACCATCTAAAACTGCACTCTTTGGTAAAAGTGTTCACTCTGTGGCACCAAGAATATATTTATAACAAAATACCTCGGGAAATAAAAAACAGTACAATGAGAAAACTTAAAATGTTCCTTTTTAAATATCTTATCGATAAATCATACTATTCTGTAAATGAATTTATGGAAGATAAAAATTAACTGATTGGTATCAGTGATGCCAACGTGGGCGATTTTTCGCCATTTAGGCTACTCGGATAGAAAATCGGCGACGAAAAAATGTGAACGGCGACCGGTCGCCTTTTAGGCTATCTCGAGGGCAACTCTGAGATAGCCAAAAAAAGAAAAAAGTAGTGTCGAAACGTCGAAATTATCAATGCGGCCAGTACACAATGGCCCATGCTGGCCCACTGCTCGCCATTGCCATTGTGTACATGGGGGAATGTGTGTAGTGGCGGACAATTGCCTTTCGTGGCGCGCAATCGGACAGTTGTCGGTTTTTTTGGCACACTTCAAAGGAATCGTGGATGGAGGTGAAAGGAGCATGGCCCATCCCTGTTTACACAGTGGCCCATCGTTTAGTCAATTGACCTTCAAGTTTTTTGATTTATATCAATCTGAGCCCTTAATTTTGCGGCATTTTTTTAATAACTTTTTTGTTGTACATACTTCTGTAATACTTGTAAAGAAATAAAATTGATCGTGGCCTACAGTTGGCAATGGCGAGCAGTGGGCCAGCATGGGTCATTGTGTACTGCGGGCTTAAAGCTAGTAGATTTTTGCTGTTGCTAATTGGAGATGAAGCAGTATCTGTTGTGTAAATAATTTTTATTTTAGATTATGTAAATAGTAATTTGCTTTAAAGATATACTAGTGTTTAAGTCTACAGTCTTTAAGAATAGTACACTTTTAAAGCAAATTACTATTATACTATTTTTATTTTTAATGCACTAACCCGTGCTAAGGACAATTTTAAAAAACCTATTTAGAGGCTAAAAATTCCACCCATGCCGGGATTCAAACCCGCGACCTCTGGCTATCCGTGCCAGCAAATTACTATGTTTTAAATTGTACATTACAATAACAACTTTTTTTAAAAGTAAATAGTAAATAATTTTTCAAAACTACGTTTTTATTTTATTTTTAACGTTTTGAGTTTAGATTACTTATTTAGGCTACAATTGGGCTACTTTAGGCTACTTAAGCTTTGAAAAACGGCGATATCATGCTGTGAGTCGTTGGCAACACTGATTGGTATTTGTTTGTATTAATTGACATAAGATTCGTCTGTACACTGTAAATAGTTCTTTTGACATTGTATTCTCAAACTTTAATAAATTGATTTAATTCACATTTACAAATTCAATTATACATCTAATATATTATTAAGTAACGATTATGATTATTGTTTTGTTTATTTTAATTTATCCAATAAGTTGACATGTTATTATTTTACTTCATTTTAATTTCAATATTTAATTTTGTATAGCTTATGATGACATTTCTAATTTTCAAATAATTTAAATACTTCTTAATAATATGACATTTCTTGGGTGTAGGTTTTATATGTACATAAAAAATATATAATAACCCGACTAAAAATATATTTGAAGTACGCCTTTATCGCAGGACATAGCGATCTGACCTGACTGAACACTAAATGTAAAAATGTACCTATGATCCACAAATAAATGCTTTCTGCTTCTGCTGTCACAAGATATATCTTGTGACAGCACTTGATTTACGCATCAGCTTAGAGCTGCTAGTGTATTAACAATAAGTAATAATTATTATTCTTACCTGTCCGAGGTTGTAGGGGCTTCTAATGGTATTCTGGTGTTGGGTAGTGAGCGCCGGTTGCGCCGGGTAAGCGCTGTAAGGGTTCCCGTACGCACCGTAACCGTAAGCCGGCGCCAGAACACCGGCGGCGCGTGCCACCGCCATCGTACAGATAAGTGCTGCCAACTGGAAAGAGGACGAATATTAAATTCATTCTCCTGTCCTAAAGCCGAAGGTACAAAGTGACCGCGGGCGAAATGGGACAGGTACTAAAAATCTACACATATAAACGATTTATAAAGCTTACTACAGCTGTGCACATGGACCTATGGCTACATTATGCGCACCAAATCTTGACGTCTTCGGTTATCAAGAAATTGACAGGGAAATTATTAGTGATCCTTCAGGATGCAGTATATAAATAGACGGCAATCAGGTCTGAAGCGCTGCCAACTGGAAAGCAAATCTACTACGTTCAGTGGACGACACATCGACCTCACCGCTGTGAATGTTTGAATCTTTTCCCCTAACTTACGATCCAAATACCAAAATGAAAAGATGAATTCCAAAAGGCCAGGCTAGCTTAGCATACAGGATTTTTATTTGCCTGCAACGGAAAACAGCCAGACAAGAACGCAGGAGAACACGGCCGAGAATAGGCAGTGTTCTCCTGCATCACAATGTTGTAGGTAGACGAAATAATAAGCAAAGGAAAGCAACCCCTGTAGTCACGGACAAAATCATACAGAAAAATAAAATATAAACAAATCCAACGCTGACGCGTGAACTGCGGAAGGGTGCAGACTTAATCTGTCTTAAAAAAAAACTACACGAATGGTGGGCAAATATAGGTAACTAAGCACAACTTACTTTCAACATGTTTGTGCCGTGTACAACCCTTCAAAGCTCGGTTGCGTTATGTTATGGCCGACCAGCTATCTCGATTAGGCTTTTATACTTTGTATTGGGCCCTAGCAGGCCACATATGACGCCACACGTGCAATGCAATCTTAATGTGCCTTTAACGCATTCATTGTATGCCGCCCGCCTTGTCTTGCACTCTGAGCTATGGAAAAAGTGCAACAGGGCGTGGCGCGGTGCAAGGGCGAAGCGGAAAGATTTATTACTTGTATTTTAAATTAGCTTGTCAGCTCTGAAACTGCGTTAAATAGTGTCATTTTTTAACCAAGTAAAGATTATATTTAACTTACTCTAGGTTACATATCGGAACTATGCGAAATAAGTAGAGTAGTAGGTAAGTAAATAAAACAGACGAGATTAGACGATTTTTTATCTGGAAACAAAATCACTAGTATCTATTTACTCGTGTAATTACAGTCCCAATTAACAAAAGGAGACGACGAAAAATGGCGTGAGTAAATAAGCAGTCTGGTTCTTTTTACCGAAACCTGTGTGTAAGGTGACGAAGACTTCTTAAGGTAACCTCTAGGAAGGGCTGAACAATTTATGTCTCTATCAAACCATATCACTAGCACACTGCCGTTACCACAGTTGGTCGAGCCCCGACGGACGGCTTGACAGCGGGGCGCTAGACTATAATTGTAGACCATATCAACGCCATTACAGGCGTTTAGACGGAGCAATCAGTTCATGTCAACCATTAACGATTGCTAAGCTAACGGCCCTATTGCACCAACATAGATTTTAGGTCTAAGATTCTCTATATATATAAACTATATTTTACTGCAAGATCACACATATATTAGGTACCGAACTATAATCCTCATCTAAGGAACAGTTAAGTACCTAAAGTGGGTAACGCGTTTGAAATGGAAGCCACATAATCTAAACAAAACATACCTTAAAGCATTAATATCCAGATTTTGTGTTTAGCATACGCTAGAGTAGGTATATTAATAATTGTTTTTCATGCCTAAAGTCACCACTATACAGGTTATTGCCTAGTGTAGAGACCACTGTTTGTCGATGTATATTTGTTGTTTGTAATAAAACATTTCATTTCATTTCTTTTCAAAACCCCGATGAATTCGACTCTTTTTGGTGGAGTGGGGCTTAGCAACAGCTATGCACATGAACGCATAGCGGTCATACATAGGCCCTGCCCAGCTCGGCCAGTCAATCATAAGCGCTAAATTAGAGCGAGAAACAAACCACATAACGGTAAAATTACTTGTAATTTTAATGTAAATAATTCATAATCAGCGGCGGCAGCAGAGCGGTAGTATGTTGGGCTTCGGCCACTTTCGAAACCAAAGTTTCGAAACCAGTTTCGAAAAGAGAATTATTTTTCTTTTTAGGAAACCTGGTTTCGAATAAAGAAAAATCATTCTGTTTTCGAAGCTGGTTTCCAATACAACATATAATATCTTCTTTTGAAACTCTTTCATGGATCAAGGGTATGCACAAAACTATTTTTTTTATAGGACAAATGAAATGAAATCTTCTACCTCAGCATACAAAGATTGCAGTCCGGACTTCCAAGGCGGAAGTATGGGTGTACTCGTATTTCTACATTAGTTACAGGAATAAGTTCACCACTCCTGCCGTAATCCTGAGTGCCGAACCTTGTGGTGATTTGCAATATTTTTTCTATTACTGTAAAAGAAAAAAAACTTTGTTGTAAAATGGTTACAAACAAAATGTTACTGACAATTTTAAAAACCTCTTTAGAGGCTAAAAATTCCACCCATGCCGGGACTCGAAAATGCGACCTCTGGATAACCGTGCCAGCGCTCTCACAACTGAGCTAATGTTTGGTTTCGAAAGTGGCCGAAGGGGAATGTTGGCCTCACATTCGGGACGTTGTGCGTTCGAATCCCGGCATTTACCAAGTTACGTTTATTTGTAAAGTTAATTTAGCTATTATCAGTGAAAGAAAACATTATGGGGTATATGAAAACAGAATATATGAAAACCTGCGTGTGAGGTGTTCACATACCTCAGCGCTTGAAATTCCCAATTCGCTATGACCACACGGCATTTAAGCCCGTGTTCTTGTCTTTCTCTCTCTCTCTCTCTCTCTCCGAGAGAAAGCCTACGCCTTGCAGTGGGACGTATAGAGGCTACATAAAAAACTTCGATACTTAGTAAGTATACATTCATGGCAACGGGTTGGCCAAAAGTATAGTACAGTCTGTTAGCTTTTAGAAAATACCTCGGGCTCTAGAGAAGGCTTCGGTTTTCGCCGAAAGTACCCGAGTGTAATACTACTTCCTGCTATGTATAAAACTTTTCTTCACATTTTGAAAAGTTATGTAAAATTAGGTGCCATATTAGTTCCGATATTTCTATTACACGAATATATCCGATTCTATCCGGTAGTAGCAGAGGTATATTTTGAAAGCTAACAGACCGTACATGTCTTTTTTCAGAATAGGCCAGAAATTATATTACTCAAGAGCAGGTATGTATTGTATCTACGAACCTGCAAACCATGCAGTATGTAGTATAATTAGACCACTTCTAATACATAAACAAACGTTTAACATTGACAACTATTAAGATGAGATGAATTGAGATTAGATAAGAATATTCTTTATTGTACACCGGAAAAAAACAATACAAAATATTTACAAAGGTACATAGTAAAATTGCCGTTCTAATTGCTAAAAGCAATTTCTTCCAGACAGCTTTACGGTGGAAATTAGCTAAAGGCAATTACGTCATAGCCTCTACCTAGATAGTCGGTGCGGTCTTTGCCTGAATCAATCTATTTAAAGTAGGGCTCGGCCGTGATGTTATCACACCACATCCGAGAAGGATGTGGACCAAGTTCGACAAGCTTATTGAAAGTTATTAGAAGGCTTTTATACAACACATTAAAGTACCGCGTACCGACCACTGCTGACCTCGTTTATTGCAATTGTGCCAGTGTGATTTATTTTTATCACAGCCGGCAGTTAGGTGGACCAACGTACCTATGATTTACGACTGATCATTTCAAAATAACTTCTGCTGAAAATAAATTCAGGCTATTAATTTGTCAAATGAAAAAGAGGTCCATCCATTCCATATAAAACTTATGATTTTAACATAGGATAACATAAGAATATTCTTTATTGTACACACCAGAAAATAATTACAGAGACCACAGTTACAAAAGAAGAGGTACTTGAGGCCTTATTGCTGATAGCAATTTCTTCCAGGCAACCTTAAATCGAAAAGATTTCAGAAGGAGAAATTGAGACGGGTAGTTATAGAAAAGGTTCGCTGTATAATTTTACGGATAGTAGGTAAGTAAAAAGAAATAAATCATCGTAAAAATTGCTCCTAAAATTGATTCATACATTTAAGACAAAATGAAGTTGAACCAAAAAGGTTGCATTGGAACATTTAACTGATTTCTAGGTACCTCTTCAACACAAAAGGCGCAATAACCATGTATGTAGTGTAGAGCATGAACGTAATGACCACGTGCTCGCAGGGGTGTGGTCGAAGTGCTAAGTAGGTATGTGGTGCTAGACATTACACATTGCATACTCGTAGTTGATAACTTGAACAGAAATCATACAAAGCGTGATTATTTCGTACATTTTTTTCACTCTACAAAAGGCCTGGCCCTTTTACAAGACTTATCTTTGTCTGAAAAGTAAATTCTAATGCTTAGAGAAACCAATTTTTACAAACAAGCCATTAGCCATATAAAGGTTCAAATTAAACCTAATAAAGAGTTCTTTGGTCTAATCCACTACCTAGAGCAGCGAGACAGCGACTTGATTTTATTTATCAGTGTCATTACATATTGTCCAAATGAAACAAATCACGTCTCATTCTTACCGGCAGACCTATTATTTTAATGATAAACTAGAATACAAGTCAACTAGCCAAGTTGGCTTTAGAGCAGACGACAAAATCAAGGGGTACCGGGACACCTGTATCAGTGAAGGGCATATGGCAAATTGCATACATTTCTCTGTGCTCAATGCACCTACTGTATCAAATAAACAAGCCAGAACGGTTTCTAGGCATTTAATTGTATCCGTTAGAAAATGCTGTCCCCACGGAGTAAGCCGAGTGCATCGACAAGACCTCGTATGTCGCAGTGCACTACCATAACTTGCAGATACCACTGCACACGCCATAACACCCAGGCGATTTTTATAAAGTGGACAAGCTACAATAAAAATGTATCGTAACTTACTTATACTGTTTTGGACTTGTGTGACCATCGACTGCCAGCGCTGGTACACCGCGACTTGGCTAGATAAAAATAACTCCGTACAAAGCAGTAGCAAATTCAAACCCAACTTTGGAGAAAATGAACACAAGCACCCTGTGACACCAACGGACCTTCCGAGACAGAAGGAAAAAAAATCAAACACTCAAAAGACGGAGATAACGTTTTATCCCATAGACGAGAGAATGGTCGAGGGTAACTTCGTCTTTACAACTACAGTGCCGTCTACCACGAACCCTATGGTTCTGGCCTCACCAATGCGTTTCGAAACCAAAGATCCAAGATATGAAAAGATCCCTACCTCAGAACCAGAGGTCGCGAAAAATACAACTTCTAGGAAACAAAGTTACATCAGACACGATAGTACGATAACTAACGTAAACCTCTTTAAAGGATTGCACACGAAAAAGCGACGGATTGTGAAGAGATGTCCAGCTTTGCGACCACACAGAAAAGTGCGCCCAAATCCAAACAGAAAAGCAAAATTCTTAGATGTGTTTCAAGTGGTAGAATTCGAACACGTGCCGTGCGTTTCGAGCAGTGGTCTCGAAGGAATTTGCCTGCATGAGTATGAATGTAAAGCCACTGGAAGTGGTATCGCTATGGGAGAATGTGCTGACGGTTATGGTGTCTGCTGTGTCAGTAAGTAGTAATTACATCTTCTCAATACCAGCACATCCATTTCAATTTGGCTACCTCGTTGGTATAGCGGTAAAACGTTTTACTACCAGAGGTCGTGAATTGGATTCTCGCGGGAGGTAGGTACGCGCCATCGTACTTTGAGTTGCACGAATAGCTTAGTATTTCTCCATTTGTGAGATCCTTGTCTGTTTACCATAGCTTATGGTAACCTAGTTTGAGGCCAAGACAAGTTTAGGGATTATATTTTTATTTTTACTAGCCGTCACGACAGACGTTGCCCTATTAGTTCATACAAATAGATTCTCCAAAAATTATACTTGAATTTACTTTTAACACATCAGAAAAAAACAGCCAAATCGGCTGGAGCCGTGCTCAATTGATGCTCTGTCATACAAAATGTGGCAATTGATTTTTATTTATATAGGAGAAAATAATGGATAGAAGTTTTTCCTGTCAAATTACTGAAATCAAAGCCGAAGCAAAATCAATGCTTGAATCGCGGCAGAGAAAATAATTTAGCCTCCAATTACATTTTAATTACAGCTCAGTTTGACTGTGGTGATCAGTCCGCGGCACACATGGGATGGTTCACCAATCCCGGCTATCCACTACCCAGTACGGACAGAGTTTCATGTTCGGTTATACTGGCGAAAGAATCGCCGTACATTAAGCAGATTAGACTCGATTTCCTGAACTTCGAGGTAAGGGCCTAATAGATAATAATGGACAAATCAATAAGAAAGAAAGTTATCATTGCCTTTGCAAAATTTTCAGTTGTTACAACCGACGGCGGGATCTTGTGAGCTCGATCAATTCGTCGTGTCCGGGCAGAACATCAACAACTTTATTCCGATACTTTGTGGTGTGAACAACGGACAACACAGTGAGTGACAAAATACTCGCTAGTACGTCCACAGTATTGTCAACGAGAAAGATTGTTTCTACATACGCTCGTAATATGCAAATTGTTTGGTTGCAGTGTACTTCGAAGTGGCGGACGTCCCCGGTCCTATTTACTTATCAGTGCAAACAGTAACAGCTGATACGCGGTTGTTTGCCATAAAGGTACTATCTAGGCCAACTCAAAGCCTACATCAACTATTCATAAAGCGACATCAAGGTTTATTTCTTCGTAGGTGACTCAATTGACGAATGCCGATGAATTAGCAGTGCCAACAGGCTGTCTCCAGTATTACAAAGGCCCACAAGGCTTTTTGGAATCTTTCAATTATCAGGGGCAATCATCGATAGCGCTTCCGAAAGTTCCAAGTTACTTGGTAAGTATTTAAGCCTGTCAAATTTTGCATTAACTATAAGCTGTGTGAATATAGCAATAGAGTGGTGTTTGCTTCAGAACAATCTAAACTACGCGATGTGCATAGAACGAGTACCGGAAACATGCAGCATTACTTACACGAATTCTGGAGAAATGGAGATCGTGAACTTCGACATAGGTAAGTAGGTAAGTTTGATGGTGCTAATGGTCGGAAAATAATGGATTCGAAAAGTGCGCGAAAATTGGCGTGAACATACTTAAAGAGAAAATGTCCAATATCCAGCAATGAGTTAACGAGAGCTCAGCATGAAACTTGTTGCCCGGAAAATTGCGACAGGGGCTCAATCAATTTGGTAGCGAATTAGCTTCTTTATTGGCTATCAAATTGATTGAGAGTCTACCATAGTTTTATAAGTTCATGAAATGATAGCATGGCGAGAGTAAGTAGATAGAAGCTGTTTAATTTAATTCACATAACCTGTGAGTCGCGAATTGCATTTTGAAGCTGCTGCTTAACTTATCCCATAAATAATAAAATGCGATTGGAACTTTCCTAGGAATACCACATACCCACATGTTACAGGCTAAAGTAATGTGTAAAATAAATATTTCACTGTGGCTCAAATCGCTATCTTACGATGAAACTGAGAAACTTCTAGAGATTTGTAAGTAAATATTTCATTTTAATATCACCTTATTTATATATTTCACCGTCATAAAAAATATAAGTAGGTACTTATTTTTGGCAGTAGTACTCACCCTCTCTCTGTCAAACTCACACACTTACACACGCATACACACCCTCGCATTCACATTTACATTCATTTTTTACTCACACACATAGAGGGAGGTCAATTAACACTGAACACTTTTCCTCAAATACTTTTGTTTTAAACAGTTATTTACAGATTTTTTAAACTAACATAGTTAGGATTTGGTGTACTTAGATTATTATTTGTAAACGCAGGAAGTAGGCGCTGTCTGCTGTAATACAGGTGATGTGATGACTGATGAGCCTAGCACAGCAGCGGATGCTCAATAATTTTGATTATAAACCAAAACATGTATGTAAAAATTTAGTTTTAGTCTAGTATAAGTCTTTTAAGTCACAAATAAAAATTACTTACTTACTTACTTACTATATATATTTCGTTTAATTTACCTTTAGTCTGGGCGTGAAAAAATATACTTTCGAAGTCTAAAATTGATAACAGGGGTTAATGTTTCCTGGATTGATGAGACGAATGAATAACTAGGACGAGGTATCTAATAATAAATTAATTTCACAATCGATATTAACCCTTATAATTATGTCCTCACTGCTGGAGCACGAATCTCTTCCTGCATCGCAGGAATCCACGGGGACCAAGTCCGGGTTGGTGGAGGATTGTAAAACAGTAGCTGGCTTACCGTCAGAAGTTATGAAGCCGCCCATTAGGCCTCTGACATGGCTCACGTAACTATAAATTGAAAAAAAATAGACAATAAATTCTCACCCAACTGTGCGCAGATGGCCTCCCCCTGATACCCAAAGGGCAGGCGGGGGTGGAGATCTTCAACTGCCCAACGGACTGGCTACTGATCGCGGCCGCCAGGCTCTGCGGTGATCGCCTGAACGACGGCACCGTGCTGCAAGACTTCTCCGAAGATGCACCAGTCACTGGTAAGTGATAGGTATATTATATTCAATTCAGCATTCGTGCACCTGTGAACAAACCGTTCATAGAAAACTTTTAATTACGGGTAGCAATAATGTCTATAAAGTTGTTGTACGAAGTCATCAAGTTAATTCAATAAATTTAATAAATGTCCCTATTATCAACTTCTTCACATGATAATATTTTTTTCCTTTGTGATTTAAAAAATATATATTACACCCAGACCAAAGCTGAATGAAACGAAAAATGCAATATTCATTTTTAGTAACACGTGGGTGTATGCTTCTGACCACACTGTCACCACACGATAGAAATGAAAATTTGTGGTAAGATGTTTTTTTATAGTTTTTACTTCAAAAACACGACTGCTTTAACGCCTTGCAATTTTTCTATTTATATCATAGACATTGATCATACTACTTAAGTTCAAAATCTTTACATTATGGTGCTATACTGAATAGTCATATACTTCCGAATAAGACGACTTAGGTATGTAGTGTGACTGGTTGGTTACTTACCCGAATTTTTGGCGTACGAAGTTACAGGCACAGCTAGAAGACTACTAAAATAGATTTAAAATAGAAAATAGAATTACTACTTTCCTGACATGGTAGTAATTCTATTTTCTATTAACGCCCCAGCCGCCCATAAGGCCTCTGACATGGCTTAACGACTGCTATTACATGACAGCCGGCACCAAAGGCTTAACGTGACCTGCGAAGCACGGAAGAGTCAGTGGCCTTATGGGCGGTTAACGGCGATAACTTCTGACAGTAAGGCCCACTGCCTTACAATCCTCCACCAACACGGACTTGGCCCCCGTGGTGGAGTGTGGCTTAACCTACCTGCCAAGCAGGAAGAGACCCGTGCCCCAGCAGTGGGGACATACGAGGGTTGATATCGATGATATCGACTACTTTCCTGCTTGAACTTCCATATCAGCCCCCATATTAGGCACACCAAATCCCGAACGATTCCAATCGTCTGTCAAATTAGTATGAAATTCTGATTAGTTACAAATCAAATCAAAAATTTTATTTCGACGTAAAGAATTTACAATAACTTTTAATGCCACAATAATTTGTGTAGTAAATGCAGGTCATTAGACATAAGTAGTTAAAATTACTGCCATTGATGTGTTCGATAATAATAGCCATGGCGTATATTTCTAATATAGGTAGGTACTGATCTGCTTGTCAGTAAAAGTATTCTCTTAGAATGAGTTTTATGTTGTTTCACACTTTGATAATTTTCGAAATATGTTATATTTGTTATAATATAATGATGATGATGATGTCCTCCACACTTCCAAGTCCTCCACCAGCTCCAAGCCGTGGTCGCTCAGTGGGTTGAACAATGGACTCGCAAGCGGGAGACGCAGGTTCGATCCCCCGTGCGGGCATGAACCAATAACTTTGTTTAATTTCAATGTTACTTACATTTGCGAATTTGTACTCGCAATTCCACACGCTAACTGTGAAGGAAAACATCGTGAGGAAACCCGCGGATTGGTTGGCTCCGCACGTATTTACTAGTCTTTCCTGTGGGCTAGGCCGACTAAGCTGTCAGGATGGTATAGGCATAGACAAAGAATACCTTCTTTGTCTATGGTATAGGTGCTGGGTAAGCCTACACCATCTAAAAACCATGTCCCAAGCACTGCAGCATCCGAGTGGACCCTTCACCCGTGTAGTGTGAGTGAAGATGCCACTGGACGCTGTATAAATCATCTCATTACGTAAATGCAGAGTCCTCCACAACGATTCCGTTGCGGCGACACCTTGGCAATAATAAATTAATACCTGGCGCACGGACGTAAGATGCAAATCCGTTTTTATGAATTTGTTTTTAAACATATGGTCAAACACAGCTGACGCAATAAAGTTGACTGTCTGAGTTGAATGTGTAATTGTAAAAGTGCGTGCGTGTTTGTGCACGAGTTTTCCAAATCTGGCGTTTGGCATCGAGAATCTTCATGACGCGCTTGTTCAAAAGCAGTGGTGCCTGTGGTAATAGCTTTTGGCCATTCTGGCCTTAGCTCGGCAAGCGCCACCCACGTGTTTAAGGATTTCAGAAGCGCTCGTGGCCTAGGCGAACCGAGTGATTGGAATCAAACACTTGGTTAAGCAACAACAGGCGCGGTCAGGTACAGGATGGGTGAGCGTCCCGTGACTACCGCTAGTGGCATTTTTCCGAGCGCTTCCGTGCTTCGCAAGGCACGTTAAGCCGTTGGTGCCGGCTGTCAAATAATGGCAGTCGTTAAGCCATGTCAGAGGCCTTATGGGCGGCTTGATAACTTCTGACAGTAAGGCCCGCCACTGTCTTACAATCCTCCACCAACCCGGATTTGGCCCCCGTGGTGGAGTATGGCTTAACCTTCCTGCGATGCAGGAAGAGACCCGTGCCCCAGCAGTGGGGACATACAAGGGTTGATAACGAAGGATTTCAGTATCTTTAAATAATTTATATGTTTCTGTTTCAGAAACCACAGCAGGGCCCATCATAATGTGGTTTAGATCAGACGGCGGCTATGTGGGACGTGGCTTTAGGTTACAGTACCAACAAAATCCTTGTACAAGTCCTCCTTGAAACTCTTTAATAAAATATAATACCATTGAATGTACTTAGTAGTATAAAAATGCATTTACATTGGAATATTTTAGGTAAGTACTAAGGCTAAAAATTTATAAGTTTTATAGGAACACAAAATACTTTAAAAAAACTATAAGAAAGTAATCTCTGAGTAATAGAACCTAATAAAATACCTCCAAAGCACATCCTCTTCTAATTTTTTTTAGAATTAAATTTGAGATTATTTATCTTTGGTAGACTCAGATTGCTTGCGCTCTTTCAGACCATCACGCACTATCTTGTGGAATGACAATACTACTCCAACCATGATTGCACGCATGAATCCCATAGAGAAGATCTGTATTAGCACCTGATTAACACTCTCTATTGAACCGCAGTAGAGAAGAGACATCAATTGGCCACTGAAGCCAAAAACCGAGTAGATTTTGCCATTCTGAAAATGTGGAAAAACGAAATCAGTTGTTTAATAATACTGTTGCTGAGTTGAGATCACAATAGGCGACAGAAGTTCTGCTAGTCCCAATAGACAAAGTAAAAAAGACAGAGAAACTCTTCCTGAATTTCTATAAATTTTGTTGTTTAGGGTTCTGGTCAACTTTAAAATCTTTTCTGTCAGCAAGAAAAGTCTTTTGACCAGCAAATAATGGTGTACAGAAAATACAAACTAGAGAAGCAAAATAATAAAATTGAGCAAAATATTACAAATAGATCTTAAACATACTGCTGAACAAAATTATAATTTTCTGCATTTCTGACTGACCAATTTTTTTTATAAATAATTTTTGTTTTGCCGATTTATTTAATTAGTTCCTCTATCTGTGCCACTGTTAGGCATAAAACTGCCTATCAATGGCACTGCTGTCTTTAGATGTAGTTGGTCTTTACATGGCATTAGAAGGGTCATAGAAAAATTAGGCTACATACCATAGCATCTTGCAGCATCTTCCTCCCTACATCATCAGGATTCTGCAGGCCACCAGACCCAGAAATCAGTTTGGTCTCTTTTGGTTTAGTAATTTCTTCATTCTTGAAGCCTGGAGTGTCCGTATCAGGAGGAAATGCCAGAGTGAGCCTTACATTAGTGCCAACTAGTTCCATAAATATTGATTCTGCTAATCCGCGGACTGCCCATTTGGCAGCACTGTAGGCACTGTAGCCATAGATTCCTAAAAACATTAATTTAGAGAAGGTCACAACATCCTGCGATGCAGGATGAGACCCGTGCCCCAGCAGTGGGGACATACAAGGGTTGATAACGATGCCCATTCCACCCAGGCCGAAATTCATCAAACTACTAATCACGGTTTAATATTATGATGCACATTGCATAGCCAAGTAACTTACAGATTATGATGCAATTGTCATATTAACTAGGAATCATAGTTTTGTGACATGTTGCCCTGAATATTAAGTAGATAGGGTATTTCATAATTTTTTGTTTTGTCTATTATGTATGTATTTCGTTGTCTTTCTGTTGTTGTTTATATTCAGTTTCTGTGGTGTCTCATATTCTTTTTTTTTTTTCTTATTATCTCTTCCTCTCTCTCTCTCTCTTTTTAAAAGGGGGATGCCAGAAAATGCATAAAAGTAATGAATATGGTGACCCATAGTGGTAGAGGAAAACAGGAAGATCTAAAAAAGGTGGGAGGATAATTTACCCAGCAGCTAATTAGTGATGGCCATAAATAGAGAAGTGGAAAGTCTTAGAGCATGCATAATTATGTTGAAAGACAACCTGACATTGGTAGTCTGAAACCTTATCAGCTGAAGATGCGAACGGGTACCAGCCATCAGTCTTCTCGTGACCACGACAACTGTCACGTCATCGAAACGTCAAGGTAAAGTAGCAATAAATTAATATGCAATTAGGCCCCAAAAATATTCTAAGAATATGTATTTGAAACCACTTCCGCATCAGGTTGTCTTCCAACACAGTCTTCCTCAGACTTCACATCTCCTGCATAATAATGATAACTAATTCAGTAACACACTAACTTATTTTGTCAAAAACAATTTGTGTGATAACAAGTAATTTTATAAAATTACTTATAATGATTTTTGGTCTTACTTATAAAAACAAGATTCCTCTAAAGCACACCTTAGAGTCAGTATTCAATCTGTACTTCCCCTTTTTTCCCTGTAAAATCTCCACAACAATCTATTTTTTACAGTATTTATCTTGAGGTATTTATGGAGTGTTTTAAGGAATGGCATTTTATAAGCAAGGGCCTATCATTTATAAGAACATAGTTTCTCTAAAGCAATACTCATTACTACTCAAATACAGTATAAATAGTCTGGGCTAGCTTTTCTTTGCAAAAGTTTCTAATAGCTCAAGTGGTTAATCACAGCAATATGCAGTATTGTCCTTAGCATGGGTTAGTGCATTAAAAATAAAAATAGTATAATATGCAGTATGTTGGTGACATATTTCATTGTAGAAAAATAAAAATATCTACCAAGTAAGGCAGCCTCAGATGACACAAAAACAATAGATCCTTCATTTCTTCTCTTCATTCCCGGCAAAACATAACGAGTAGGATATGCAGTGCCAAAGTAGTTGAGATCAATCATTTGTTTAATTTCATCTGGTTTCATGTTCTCAAACTGGCCACAAATACACATTCCAGCACAAGCAACTAACATGAATATTGGGCCTATGTCGTCTTCGAGCTTCGAGAAGCACTTCTCTATAGTTTCATAGCTGGAAGTGACGTCCAAGGCAAGGTACTGAATCTTTTGGTCTTTACGGACCATTGAGTTCTCGGTGATGTAAGATACCGAAGCTTTAAGTTTCTCTACATCGCGGCCGATTATCGTGACGTGAGCGCCCTTCTTGGCGGCTTCCAGGGCGGTGGCTCGCCCGATGCCGCTGGAACCACCGGTGATAACAACGTGTTTATGCAGCAAATCACTGTAAGCAGCTTTCTTTTCTAAACAAAAACTCATCGCAAACGCCAAGATGACGACAATCATGAAACATATTAACCCTAGAATTAAAAACATTCTGCAGGTATCTTCCTGAATTCCAGAGGTCAGTGTTTCTAACCACTATAAATAAACACACACAGATTAAAAATAAGCAAATGTCAGACGAACGAAAACAAACGTATCTCTTGTTCTAAACTCTGTTGTTCTGTTGCACTCTGTGGTAACTGTATTACTAGTTAAAAATTAGGAAAACACCGTAAACATAAGAAAAAAAATCTTGTTTTGTGTTAGTGGTTTAACTATAAGAAGTTAGCAGCATAATAATTTACTCTGTGCCCCTGAAATAATAATATCGTGCAAATGTGACGGTAGCTAAAGGACAGTTATAGTGACTAAAACTCATCTAATTTAACCCATTCGGAACCACCAATTGCACACATATTTTGTCAACTAAAGAACGTCCGCTACGTTTAGCGGGTGCATCTCGATATTCCCACCGCGTTTCTAGAACTCCTGCTCTTTTTCTGTTTGTAGCAGTGCCAGTACTCGATAGTGCTACTGGTTTTTTGCTCGTGTTTGTGAAACGCACATTGAAACAAAGTTTTATGTTAAGCTGAGCTGCAAACTTTATATTTATTTTTAAAATTTTACATTGTGGTGTATGATACGAGTGTATCATCATCATTCATGCATTGAACAACATAGACCATATTGTATGTATGAACAAACGGTCTGTAAATTTCACTAAAATACGATTCCTCTCATGATTTCACCACGCCGCGCGCGCCTCGTCGCCTCATTCTAGTAAGCACCTTCGTTGGGCTTATTTTTTCACACTTTTCCCCACTGCCGTCTCCCCAAATCACGTCATTGAGCCAGGCGAGGACAGATATTGTGAACGCATTATATATCCAAAAAATACCATTGTATGATAATTACCGTGAACCTGGTAACATTAAGTATATGTTTATTTTTCTGTGAAATCAGAACAATATTGTTCTTATAGTGCGTTCACATTAACTTGACGCGTGATTAGCTTTTGGACCTAATCGGAAGATGGTAAAACAAGCCCTCCTTTTATTTTCTTTTCCTTTTATTTTCTAATCCTTTTATTTTCCCCAAGTAATGAGAATGATTTCTTATTTAACATGGTAACAGTAAACATCTCAGTGCTACCAATTATCTCACGCGTCAAGTTAATGTGAACGCACTGTAGTTTGCACAGAGCATATAAATAAGAGACGGGACCTCCCTATATGCTTTTGTAATGAGTTTAGCCCCGTTAGCAATACCAACCAATAGAGCAAAAATGCAATGTCAAAAGTGCTACCAACATAACAACTTGTCTGTGCATTAGGGACGTCCACTTACATTGGTACTACATTTATCGATATCGATAAATTTTCATCCAGGGGCTCCGCAGTTAGCCTAATAAAATTAATAAAAATCAATGTTTTCAATAAAACGACAAATGAAATTAGTATTTTATTATTGATTATCAAATCACAATAATTGTGGTCAAGGTCTATTGAATTTATTTCAGCAGCTATTTGGTTTTTCCTTAGAGGTGTCCAATCTGAGCGAACTTCATCAATCGGTGGTTTGGATTCAGGTGCTGAAATCGTCAAAAAAAGTTAAGTTGAGTCGTTATTGATTATTAATTTGTTGGTTAACTATGCTACTTACCGGGATAGTTCTGATAAATATGCTGAGATTCCAGGCCACAATAATTGTGGTCAAACCCTACTGGACCAATAGCAACAGCTGATATTTTGTAATTTATCAAAGTAAACAAACTCTAGTTACAAAAAACTTCAGCGATACATGAGAAGTCTACGTACCAGAGTTGTTTTGTGAAGCTCCACAACTAATAGGTTTTTGTATAGCTGAATCTGAAAATAAACAATTGCAAGAATAGTCCGAAAAAAAAATATAGTTCCTGTTTACCACATAATTGACTATGTAACTATCAAATACATTTTTATAAAAAAATATTTTAAGTTAAAAATTAGTAAAAAAAATATTTTAGTAATTCCAATCACTAACCAGTTTCAAGTGATGCGACGTGGCTACGTGGTAAGGAAACTCAGCTAGTAAGTAATCAGGAAGAGGAGGCGCATTTATAAGTAGAGAAGATACAGCCCTGTAAAAAAATGTTTATCAAAGTATGTCATTTACGTATTAAGACGTAATAATAATATTGCGTTCTAAATGACGGAGCAAAATATATTCAAATGTTCGACGTAAAGCAAGGCGTATTTTGTGTTTTATTACATAATTATTCATGAAATGTAGTAAATGTTACATTATAAGTTTATAACACAACTCACCATTTCTTTAATCGGCTTCCTTTTAAAATAGTTGTAAAAATCTTTCGGCCGGAAATGATCTCTACAAACATATTTATGTTGGAGTTTTTCGATGGGGATGTACGATATAAGATCTTCCACAATTTTCACCCATTGTCTGCATCTAAAAAAAAAACAACATTCAATGCAGCCACTAATAGTGCATCGTTGAAACATTGTTATGGCTTACAGCAATTCACCCGTCATACACTGAGTAGTAATTCTGACCAAGGTACTTATCAGATATTTTTTATCGATATTGAATATGTGTATGGCACATCACTATGACATTGAAACATCTGAGTATTTTTCTCATAGTATATTAATTACGTTATTTAACATAATTTATGATCTTGCTCTTGTGCAAGATGACAAAAACTGTAGCCAGAAATACTTACCGGTCTTCATCCCTAGGAAATTTACCCATAAACTTTCTTTTGGTACCCTTTGACCGGCTGCATCTTATTTTACAAATGGCACAAGTTCGACACCATCCGATCAATGCCAATATTAAAAGAAAATCACTAAACACTGTACAACAAGATACACACAGCTAGATATTGAACAAACTTAAAACACAAAAATTTTAACTAGAAAACGTTCTAATATGTGCCGCGTTCCGCCATATTTGTTATGTTTTCAGTTTGACATTGACAGCAAAGAAAGAGTAAGTACTTTAAAGAGTGAGACAAAAATATGTCCGCCATTAAAACGGGGCTAAATGCGAACAAAAATTTCAAAGTTCCTACTTGCGCTAGGCTGGTAGTTTGTGTGTTGTCTGTCACACAGATTGTCCCTGGTCAAATCTTTATTTACTCTGTTCTGTGACTGTCATTGACAGGGGTCTCTGTAATGTACGGCCTGATAATGTACAGGCAATAACGCACGTCCCAATAATTTATGCCCAAGTTACACCAATTATTAGGGTGTGCATTATTGCCCGTACGTTATTAGGACGCGCAATATCGGTACGGACCAATAACGCACGCACGGTATTGTTCGACCCGATAATACGCGTCCCTTTTTTTAGGGCGCGGTTTGACAAACAGACGGACAGACTTTATATTTAGTGTTTCGCGTCGACTACGGAATCCTAAAAATTATTTTGCATTACCGAATTTCATCATGAATAAGATATATCCAAAAATTAAGATTCAGGCATATTTCTTTCTCGAGGATCCCCCCCTATTTCCCCCGTATTTGAATGCAATGTGTACTAAAAATTTATAATTACTGTATAATTAAAAAAAAACTTAAACTAGGGGAATTCTCGGAATAATTCGAAAATAAATTTAAACTTTCATTAAAAAGTCACTGTGTAAAAAGCACATTATAGAATAGATGACCTTAGAAACGATCCAATCCCGTAGTAGTAAATCAATTCCACTACGATAACTGTTAGTTAGGTATAACTATAACATATTTTATAAACCAAAGTGTGTACAGACGAAGTGATTGCATATTAATAACTAGATGATACATTATATAACTGACAAAAACTTAACTTTCTTTTAACATTAGACAGTTGACCAATGCTTTGGCATTTAATGGCAATAATGAAATCATATTAGGTACACGTACACGTGGCAACTGATGTATTTGGTTTAAGATGACTTGAGATAAGACGGTCAGAGTGGAGTTTTTTTTCCGCTGCCTTTTTTTCCAATACAATACGACCCGAACGAAGGCAGCGGCTAACATTTTACATTGTACATTAACATTCAGAAAAAGAACGTAAATTCTTTACGATGGAATAAATTGATTTGATTGATTGATTAAGTTCCAATTTTTTATGTACACTCAATGTAAAAAACGGCTATGTGTTGGCAACTAGCATGCCAAATATTAAAATAAATATTTAAACTAATGGAGTTTGTGTTAAGAACCATGTTTGAAAAATGGCAGAAATAGCAGAAGGAAGAGTTTAACAAGATAAATGAAACCATAAAAGCGATGAAGATTTCATGCGATGAAACAACTAAGCTGATTGATTCAATAAATAAAAAACATAAAGAAATAGATCAAAAACTCCAAGCTTTGGAGAATGACTTTAAACAAAAGACCAACTGTGTTCATTTGCTTGAGGAGAAATTTGAAGACATGCAATTTATTTATTTCACGAATTAACATAATTACATTACAGCTTACGCTATTTCATAATTATTTGCTGTATATACTTAATCTAATTAAATAAACTAGCATGCAGACACAAATTATATTGACAACTTAATTATGAAAATTATAAGAAAACAATAATGACATTCAAAATCAATCAGTAACTAGTGCGAAATAAAATTGAAATAAATATTTTATTCGAAAAGCTTTGGTTACAATATGTAATCAATACGTATTAAGTAATTCAATTAAAATTAGATTAGAATGTCAAAGGTAAACTTAATTAAATTGAAATCCTCTTTAAACTTTAATCCTTTCTCTCAGAAATCACCAAGCATTGTCCCTTAATATCCTGCCATTGACCTACAAACACATCGACTTATGGTGCATCTGCATGTAACTTATTTAGTAGAGCCAGCGCGCGGTTCAACGGTGACCACCGGAAAGTCAAAGAAGCCTAAGCCTTCGCATGTCATGACTGAAACGGTTTGGTACATTTAGCCTCAGCAACCTTTCCAAAAGTGTTGGGCAGTCCAGACCACCTCGCAATATTTGGATGCAAACTAATATTAGATCTCGATTGCACCTAATCTGCAGCGAGTTAAATCCGAGTTAAATAAAGATACTGGAGGAAGCGTTTTTGGACTTTCTCAATCATAAGAATATATTTTTGCTCGTGTGGATTCCACACGCAAGCACTGGCCTCCAGTTTACTTCGCACAAGAGAAGTGTAGAGCAGATGTGCCGTTTGGGGGTCACGAAAATGTCGCGAGTTTTGCATAATGAAGCCATGTCTCCGAAATTCCTCCGCCGCAAGTGCTGTAATTTGACTGTGGAATGTCAATTTAGGGTCGAAAATTACGCCAAGATCCTTTACAGAGAAAACTCTCATAGTCTTGCTATCACCAAGTAAGTATCTCATGTCCAACAAATTTAATGACCGCATGAAAGGCATAACGTAGCTTTTGCCTACATTAAAATTTAACTTATTTGTTTCACTCCATTGTAAGATTGATGAAATGTCATCCTGTAATAGACGTGCACTTTCCTCATTCACAATTGGTTGTACTAGCTTTAAAAGCATGATTCAATTAACATCGGTGGAATTGATAGGCCTTCCGTACAAGAAGAATGAAAAACTTCGTGGTCTGCTCGACAAATTCTCAATTACAATTGGGATGGATCTACGTGAGGAAAGCATCCGTAACATATACCGCCTACCGAATAAAAATTAAGATAATTTATTGTGGTCAAATTCTCCAGCCTATATCTCAGGGAAAACGTATAACAAAGGTAAAGGTGCAAGCAAACTGTCCGCCTCATCTCTTGGTTTCACTGAAAGTAAGTCGCCTATATGTATCGGAATTTCTGACAAGGAAAAATAAACGATTTTTATACCAAGCCGGACAACTTGCGAATGATTATCAATTCAAATTTTGCTGAATACAACTTGGGAGAGTCTATTTGAGAAAAGAAACTAACGTCCCTTACATATTGGTAAAGTCAGAGTATCAGATAATAGAACTTGGTAAGACCGTCTCAAACACATAATTTATCTTACTAATATTGCCAAACAATAAATCATCAACACTTTTTGAAGATCGTGCCACTTGTATCAAGTATTTATACTTTTTTTATTTTAATCTAATTATGTATTATTATTACAATTCACTACCATTCAACTTTAAATAGAAATCAATACCAAAACATAATTGAACAGCATTTCTGTCAAAAATGTTGAATCTCAACATTTTGGAATTCCCCAAATACTTATAAATACTTATATTAATACCTAAACAACTCCCTTTTGTCATCTGTAATCTTAATGGATAGCACAACGGAAAATAATAGATGACATTGATTTTATAGACACCCTAACACCCATAAGCTGTAATAATAATAATAATAATATTGTCCTTTTTGCATCTACTTAATGAGGTGATTTGTATAGTGTCCAGTGGTATCTTCACTCACACTAGATGGTGAAGGGACCACTCCGACGCTGTAGTGCCTGGGACATGGTTTTAAAGATGGTGTAGGCTTGCCCAGCACCTATACCATCCTGACAGCTTAGTCGGCCTAGCCCACAAGAAAAACTACTCAATACGTGTGGAGCCAACCAAGCCGCGGGTTTCCTTACAATGTTTTCCTTCACCGTTAGCGTGGGGTATTGCGACTACAAATTCGCAAATGTACGTAACTTTGAAATTAAACAAAGTCATTGGTACATGCCCGCACTCGGGATCGAACCTGGGGCTCTCGCTTGTCAGTCCATGGTTCTACCCACTGAGCTACCACCGCATAAGCTGTACACTAGAAGATTTAAACGATTATATTAAAGTAGAAAATGTTTTTTTTACTTTCATGACTTTTAATATTAGAAGCATAAATTGCACTAGAAACTTTTCTAAACTTGAAATACTATAATCAAGACTCATTAATATTATATATTGATATAAAGTTAAACAATGGTTGTACAGTTGAGTCTACCTATCGTCCTTACCAATTTAGAAACCCTACTAATTTCATTCACTCACTAGACGATTGGTTGACTACAATTTCAAATACCCCAGACATAGTAATATTAGGAGACATCAATATTAATATGGAGCCTTCAAATATTGATAACGAATCACTAAAATATCTGAATACTATAACCATGCAGGGACTTGTACTAATGCATTACCTTCGAAAAAGAGAAACAAACTGTCTCAATCATATACACGCTAGAACTAAATATGAAACCTCCGCAGCTTTAATTGAGACTCATATGCCTGACCACATGGTTGTGTTTCTTAATATAACAAAAAATACATTAGATCTCGCAAAGACCACCCGGTACTACAAAAAACTTGATTTTCCCGCTATTTATGAAGAAATATATAAAACCAACAAGTCTTCGATATGATTGAATGAGACATCTGCGGAACAAGTTACTAAGTTGCTTATATCTGTTCTTAAAATGAATGGAATATTCACTAGACTGATTAAAATTCTAATTGATCTTATTATTCATCCACTAACGCATATTATTAACGTTTGCTTAGGAACTGGAGTTGCGCCAATGGCCTTCAAACGGTCCGTAGTCCGGCCAATACAAGTGTGGGGACCAAGACAGTGTCGAGAACTTTCGGCCTATGTCAATTCTCACAACCTTATCAAAAATTTTGGAAAAAGCCATCAGCAGACGATTAATTCATTATCTGGAAAGTAATAAAATATTATCAGATAACCGATTTGGGCTTAGGTCAGGTCACTCGACTGAAGACGCAGTCTCATCCCTTAAGGAATATATTATAAAAGCTAATGATAAAAGATAGAGATGCACTGGTATATTTTTGGACCTGGCAAAGGCTTTCGTTACTGTTTTGATCCCCTTGCATCTAGAAAACTTGAGTTGCTGGGTATCTTGGGAAACCAAGAGGAGTACCTCTGATACCCAGTGACTCAAGTTTTCTAAAAGCAAGGGAATTAAAACAATGTCAAAAGCCTTTGCCAGGTCCAAAAATATACCAGTGCATCTCTATCTTTTATCATTAGCTTTTATAATATAATATAAAAATATAAAGCTAAAGTCGCCATATTTCGCTGGCTTTACTCAATGACATATGACGATAGCGAAAAAATCGTCAAAATTGTATATATTTTTTTAATACACTAACCCGTTTTTTTTAAATTTAATTTTGGTTTGAAATAAATTCATTTCATTTCATACAAGATAACGGTGCTGCCATGATTCTTAAAGGAAAGTTTTTCCTTGGGAACACCCTTACTGGCTGATATTGTCTTACGCTTATTTATATCTCAACATACGCACGAAATAAAACCTATTCTGTTATACGTTTACAAAAAAAGTTGCCTCACAATTTTTATATTTATTCTGAACTCACCTTTCAAAATAAGTAATTTAAATAAGCTTATGTAAATAAGGCACCACTCTTTTAAGTGGTTTTATTATCTATGGTGGTAGGTATACGGACTATTGTCCCATACCGATTATGGATAGCCAGATAACTCACGCTTCGATATTGTACAGCTATAATCTGTGTACCTGTACACGCATTATTGGCTGTACATTATTGGGGCGTGCGTTATCAGGGTGTCCGTTATGGGGACGTGCATTATTGTCTCCCATCATTGACCATTGACAGAGCTTTGTATCACAGATTAAATGGCTGTATTGTATTGTTTTAATTTGTTTTGCTTCATTGACTATTCGAGCGAGTAATACACCTAAGATTCTTTCTTGGTTACCTACCTAATTTTACGGATTTTTAAGTCAATAAAAGTAGAATATCTGGCGAAAGCCTTTGGTAACATTCATAGGTGTCTCTAGTGCATACTCTTTGTCTAGTGCATTACACCCTTCACCCTACACAATCAGCAAAACTAGGAGAATTTATCGAAACACCAACAACATGAAGGCGGTATTGATATTTGATAATGTGAACGATTTACTGTTTTCTAAATGGGACGAAGCGTTTATTCAACGCATGAAGAACTTTGGCGACCAAGTAATCACCTTACTACTCATTTCGTATTATAACCCTTTGCGTGAAAAGTGCAATTTTTCTTATTGAAAATATACTTTTCCACCAGGATGCAGAGGTAATGGATAGCTATAATGTGTCTCAGCTACTGTCACCGCTCATCACGTCGCAGCGAGTCATGGCTGCCCAGTTTGGCAACACATATTCTTCAATGCAATGTAAAGATGGCACTACCATTGTTTTTGATGAGGTTGGTTGTACAAATCTGTTATAAATACAGAGTAACAAAATGCGTAAAGGAAAAAAATAACTGTAACTAATTACTCAAGATTTTATTTTTCTTGTGGTGGTTCTACTTGTCAATACAAACATATTTGACTGCAATGAATAAGTACTTCAGAATTGTAGAAAAATTATCAGCTATTCCATACATTTTGAATTTTTCCATAGTAAAAATTGTTCTTATTGGGTTGGAAGCCCGTATTTTCAGTTCTAGAGATTTTATCACTCCCTGTATAATTGCAAAAACCAAAGTACCTAATGTCTCATTGGCTATGCTGAATAGTCATACCGATATACACAATTAAAGATATTCTAAGAACTACAAAGCCCTACATCATCTGTTTGTTGGTCACTCTGAATTTTTCTCTCACCCAAAAGTATGACCAACATATTATGTATACTTATGCAGCAAATTATAGAATACCTATAATACATAATGTAGGGAAAAAGAAGTATATAGTTTACCCAAGTAATAACTAGGATAGCATATATGGGATAGCTGCAGTGATCTCATAGCCCTGCTGCGATGGCTAATCATTTAGTTCTGAATTATGGCACTGGGGCTGCCACACATTTGTACAAAATGGCCTCAGGCTGGGTGTATTTCAATATTTGTGATGTCCTTTCCTGTTTAGAATGGCATACCAAGATAATTTTTTATTTTAAAAATAAATCACTTCTGCTCTTAGACACATCTTAGACAATTATGCTTACTAATCCTTATTAAAATCAACATAAGAGATAAATTTATTTGTAGATATATTACAGAAATTAACCACAGGTCTTAACACTGGATTATTATCAGTGTTGTGAGGACCTATAAATAAAGTTATAAGAAAATTTGGTTGAAATATATTGAAATACTGGTTATAATAGTTGAAATATATGGTTATAATAGCACAGGGTATGTACTTTCAAACCAGGACAAGTGATTGTGTTGTCTCGAAGTTATTATTATTATTAGTTTTTAACTACATCGTGTGATTGATTTGTAAGCTGATGATTCTCTGATCTAAAAAAATAATATTAAATCAAACATATGGCTAGGTGTGGAAACAGGTCTAACTATTTTAGAGCGAGTGAAATTGTTTGTTTCTTTGTTGAATTTGTCCTCAAACTTAAATTTTAGTTATCTAATTCACAGCTATTTTTTGTCTTTGTTTCCAGTGGCTAGACCATGTCTTTGTGATCATCAGTAAGGAAAAAGAGGATGAGGCACACAGAGAATTGATAGACTGCAAGACATTGGTCCAGCACATTTGTGGACAGAATATTAATCTGTAAGTATATTGTGAGCACATTGGTAGAAAGAATGCTTTTGAGAGACTCTGGCAACCTGGGTAACCAAGATAACCAGAATGTGGTGGTTTCATATACACATACTTCACTGAAAGAAGGGCGACGCACTGCACTATCATGCTCAGAGTAGTTGTTTAAGTTTGGGAAAGGGGGAGTTATTTAACCATTTAGGGCAGCTACTTAAACTATTGTAGGCCCTGGAAAAAATCTTAAGAAACCATCCCCAAATTTTGCAGCACTTGCTTTTCCTTTTTATTGGCTGGAGTGCCTTAGGGAAGCGTCCTGGGACCGGTCCTCTACATCTTGTATACGGCGGACCTTCCTGTCAGTAGTGAAGTCGTAACAGGCACATTTGCAGATGACACAGCTGTACTTGCTTCTGATGTTGATCCCATAAATGCCTCTAAAAAACTCCAATGTAGCATAGACGCAATAGCCTCCTGGCTTAAAGATTGGAGAATCAAAGCAAATGAAACAAAGTCAGTTCAAGTTACCTTCACTACCAGAAGAGACACAATGTCCTCCAGTTACACTAAATGGAAAAAATATACCACAGGAAGATGACATCAGATACTTAGGAATTTACCTGGATAGATGTCTTACATGGAGGAAACATATATTTACAAAGCGCAAAGCCCTAGGTCTGAAACTCAGAAACCTTCACTGGCTCCTCAACAGTAAATCACAAATTAAATGTCGTTAGAATGTAAACTGCTTATCTACAAATGTATTCTGAAGACTATCTGGAGTTATGGTATCCAACTTTGGGGCACAGCTGCAAAATCTAACACTGATATATTACAGAGATTTCAGTCCAAAACACTAAGATTAAATAATAAACGCTCCTTATTATGTCACAAACGAGCGCATTCACAGAGATCTAAACATGCCTACAGTGGAACAGGAAATAAAATCCAACCTTACACGGTATAGAGACAGACTGAGCAACCACCCAAATGCCTTGGCATCAAAACTGATGACAAACCCAGTTACCTTCAACAGGCTGAAAAGGAGAGCACCCCAAGATATGCTGAAAGCCAACTAAAATAATAAAATTTTATATAGAGAATGAGACAGTGGCCTCATTCCCTGCAAGCCCGGATAAATTCAAACAAAACTATTGCTAAATGTTTCAGCTAACAGTTGCAATAAAACGAGGAAGATAAAAAAAAACTTGCTTTTTGTATTCACTGACTAAAAAGAAATTTGTGCATTACTGTGCACCAACTGGCTGACAATGAATGGTAGTAGTTGTCGGAGGTCTTATGTGCGGCATGATAACTTCTGATAGCAAGGTCCACTGTCTTATAATTCTCCACCAACACAGACTTGACCAAGTTGGAGTATGGCCTAACATTCCTGTGATGCAGGAGGAGACCCATGCCCCAGCAGTATAGATATACAAAGGGGTGATATCATGTGCAATATCTGAATTAGGCCATTTACATATATCCCTTTTGTGATGCTTGTTAGGAAACCCTCTATGAGTTTAAATTTGTCAAAGGGCTCTGTTGAAGTAGAAAATCTAAATTGGAAAAAATAGTGGGTCCACTCAGCGCCTGTTCAATAGATTGGTGCGTCTGCTAGTACAATAACGCAGCAGTTTTTGATTTAATTAGTGAGTCTGTCAGTCATTCAGTCAATGAATGATCAGCCAGTATTCTGTATTGATTGGACTAACCGCGGCCCTTTATTTACTGAGTTACTTAAGATATTTTATGTTTTTTCTATGTATTATCCCGTCATCAGCGTAAACATCTCATTATTTTTCGTTCTTAAATAATTTTCATATTCCCTTGGGAGTTTATGCGTTTTCCCGCTATTGTCCCAGCCATAATAGGGCCCAGTTGACTTTAAGGAAAATCTATCCCTATGATCGATCGTAATAATAATAGATAAATAGAAAACACATTATTATTGTACGTAAAAAAGGACTGATATTTCTTAACCCAAACGTACAGAGGTCCTTATCACACATGTTCCCACAATTCCAGGCTCCACTCAGCTGTGTACCAGACGTGGCTCTCGGTGTTACTAGACAGCCGCACCAAAGGCGACTCGATCCCGGGCGCCAGTGGCGTCATCGGCGGCAGTGGCGCCACGGCCACCGCGCTCGGCGCCCTCAAGGCCGCCTCGAAGGACGCCAAGTGCGCGCCGTATCAACACTACCACCTGCTGATGTTTGTCGGCGATAAGCTACTGGCTTTGTATTCTAGGTGAGCATTTTTAATATTGTTGTTGAAAATTATTGAATATTTCTATTTGTCGTGTCGTGGTAGATGTCGTGGATGCGAAAGGCGACAGACTGCGAAGGATGGAGTGATGGTGAAAAGGCAAAGGCAATCCTGCAATTACGTGTACGTTGTGTTATTTCTATTGCCCGTGTTAAAGAGTTGGTCACCCAAAACGGAAAATTAGATTTTATGTATTAAGGCGAATGGTCGCTCTATCGCATATTTTCACTTATGATTCTAAACAATAAGTACAGTTGGAATGGTCATACTATTTTTATTTTTAATGCACTAACCCGTGCTAAGGACAATTTTAAAAACCTATTTAGAGGCTAAAAATTCCACCCACTGGCTACCCGTGCCAGAGGTCGCGGGTTCGAATCCCGGCATGGGTGGAATTTTTAGCCTCTAAATAGGTTTTTTTTTAAAAGTATGAATGGTGTTAACTATGACGTAACAAGGTGCTTGTGAACCCAAATATTGAAACATTTACCGAAATATCACATTGATAAACTAAATCAATTAAGGTTTTTTTATTAAAATAAAAACTTCAGTTTTTTTATGTCAATAGCTTGGTCTTTTCCACATTTTTTCAGACCTGTTTCTCAATGCCTTTACCCAAAAGTAGGTGTAACATTTGTGGCCAATGACATCAGTACCAAATAAATGTTCTAACTTTCAGTCGAGGCAGTCAAGATCTCACCCCGTCAGACTTGATACTGCTCAGTATTCAGTCGATCGCCGCTCAAGAGTATTGGAATGAAATCGTACAGTCAGATGACAATAAAGACCAAGATGCTAATGACCATTCTCATGTGCCATGTAAGAATTATTAACTTTTGATACTTTCTAGCCAAAAATATACCTATTAGCTGATAAATTTTAAACTTTCTGCTGACCACTATCGTATTTTCCGTTGCTAAATTTGATTAATTGGGTGCTCAATTTGGTATTTACCGCCGGTTGGTATAAATAACTTCCACACAACACAATCCCTAGTCACAGCCCCAACTAAGATACGCTAAACTTTCACATTTATAAAAGGAGTAGCACTGTCATATCAATGTCTTTGCTCTTCCTACATCAGGCATTTTAATATTAAATATTAATGGACATTCTTTCTCAGGGTTATCATCCGAGAACAGCGCTATAGTAAACGTATGTGCCGGCTCCACTATGTCTCCATGCGCGCCTCATTCAATGCACATCGCCGCCGTCGCGCCGCGCATCACCTTCGTTGTGCTCATTGATATGGATTTGAGGTAAAAAAAACTAGACAAAATGAAAATAACCTTCTGTTTTACCTGCGTCGCTTTTAGGTGGTATTCTGTCTATTTATTCACCCCCTTTTAGAAAGAGAGTTATTTATATGGGCGAGGAGAACGTGTGTGGTGGAGCCCATGCGATGTCGCACAAATATAAATTTATTGAATTTCATTCAGCTTTTGTCCACCTTTATGTAATCAAAGCGTTGATACATTTTTTTAATGCGAAAAATAATGTCTATATACGTCTTTGCTCGTCTTAAATCATTCATTCTTCTTGGCCTTCGCCTTTGTTTATTATTCAGACTTGATTATCGCAATTATACCCGTAGATGTATAACTATGTTTGACAATGTCATTATAAAATACTATTCAGGCGGCTTGGTAATAGCGTTTCTATTCTTCAGGGAAATTGGAATTGCAGCTCATTTATCTAGTCACATACTCTCCAACCTGAGAAGACTGCTGCTTCAAAGGAATCTTGAATTGCTGCCAGCCAGCCTTGATGCGCTAGAAGCGGCATTGAAAAAAGTAAGGAAATAACATAATATAGGGATATTGATAATCCACGCGAAAAATACGCTTACTGGACATTTGTGTCCAGTATACGCCCTCCGACCAGGTGGGATGACGATCTGCGAAAAACTGCCGGCAGATGCTGGATGCGGCAAGCTGAAGACAGGGCGCTATGGCGCTCATTTGGGGAGGGCTATGTCCAGCAGTGGACTACATAATATAGCCTGAAGAATAAGAAGATGCAAAGTTTAAATTAAGTTTCTACAAAAAAGCTTAAAACATTGGTCAGCAAGAAAAGAACCCAAGGTTTCTTCTATACGTCTTCAGTTGACAGATAAATCTTTACCTAAGTGTACTTTACTCGATTACGGGTTCTTCGCACTTACCATCTGTATTATGTAATACAAGAGCACATTTCGACAATTATTATTGTTATTATTAAATTCTTGATTGTGCCTGTAAAGATTGTACAATTGGCGGGCTTAATACTAAATAGTATTTTATTCTAGCCAACCAACAGGTGACGTGGAGAAGATGATTCCTTGGCCATTCCATTTTTATGTGGTATCATTTTGTGTCATGCAATTCTTTTAGTCGTTCGGGCGTGTCACGGGCGGTATTTTTGGATAACATTGTAATTCTACTCTTTTGGTAAAGGTTCAAAAGTTACCATGTTTGGTCTTTCCCCAGACGACAGATGCCCTGAAAAAGAACAAAGCCAACGCGAGCATCTGCGCGCGTCTGACCAGTCGCATGCTGGAACTACGCAAGTCCTGCTCCACGACCACTCCGCTGACTCCTGAGACGACAGCCACGGCTATGCACACAGCCTTGGAGGCTGTCATAGAGCAACTGAGGCCAGACATCCCGAGCCTCAACCTGGAACCGCCAATGAAGGAATTGAGGCACACGTTGGCTCCATACGTTGACTTCTTGAGAGTGAAGGCGATGCGTTACTTCAGTCTTGGATCATATCCTTTTCAATTCGTTCGATGGTTTTTTACTGGCTGAATATGATTTGTGCTTCTCATTGTCAAAGGCCGTGATCATTGACATTGTGTACTTTATACCTTTTTTGTTCGATTGGAGCTCAATGCATGCATCTGGTGCAAAAAAGACTTCGGAATGTAGTATATCACTATTGTAATAGTCCACGCGATAGAAAGTCTTAACACTTTTGCTGTTGGAGAATTCTACTCGCCTAGCACGATTGTTCCCATTAGTACCCTCTAGCCCTGTCCCCCGGGGTGACAGCTGGGAATTGTCTTCCCGGCTGTCATCCGGGTGACGATTCGTAGCTTCTGTTCCCTTTGGAGGCTAACTAGAGGGGACAAATGGGAAGTCTGTTTCACAGTTGTCACCGGGAGGGAGATAAAGGATAAAACATGTTTAGATTTGACCCTTTTTATTTGCGATGGAAAAATTAATATTTTTCCATCACAAATAAAAAGGTGAAGTTTATTCACCATTAAGTGAATAAATTTCAACTCACATCGAGTTGTCGTCCGCGGGGAAACAAGCGATACAACGGTTGTCCCCCCCGGTGACAACTGAGAAACAGACTTCCCGGTTGTTCCCCCTTGTCAGCCTCCAAAGGGAACAGACGGCACGAATTGTCACGCGGATGACAACCGGGAAGACAATTCCCAGCTGTCACCCTGGGGGACAGGGCTAGAGGGGACTAATGGGAATAATCAAGTATTTTAGCAGCGAAAGTGTTTATCGAATGTATTATAAAATATTGCTTAAATTGCATGAAAAATGTTTAAAGTAAAAACCACGGCGCACAGACTGATCGTAAAGTTAGTTTAACACTCGCAAAATGTATTCTTCAATTTAGAAAGCCCCTTTTAACTTTGCCTGTAGTAGTTGTACTCCACCGCTCAAGTGCCTTCGTGCTACGGCTGCTCTGTTCCTATTAGACCACGCAGCGTACAGTCGACAACTTTTACCTTTTGGATGCAATGTCGCTCGTTTCTTACCTACACGAGTTCATTACATTACACCTGTTGTAGGTTGATCTAATGTCGACTGTACCTCTACCTTTTTCTATTTCACCTTACTCAAGTTAGTCTTGAGACTTCCCTTTTTCTATTTTACCTCACCCGAGTTAGTTTTAAGACTGGGTGGCTTTATTTACTCAACCTTGCCTGCGTTTGTACAGCTGGTACGCCCAAAGCGTTACTTAGAAAACTTATTCTCGCGCAAAGATTCCATAACTGACTTACTCAATTTCATAACGTCTGTTTACGAGTCAGGCTTTGGCGTTCTAGCTGTGCCTGGTAAGTGTAACTAACAAAATAAGCTCGTTGATAAATAGAGTCCATGAACCACGTGGTCCGCATAGAAGTGGGAGAACTCTGGTAAAACAATCCCAAGTAGCTTAGACAGAGTTTACACGTTCAGTCTGGCGTCAGTCTGGTTAGACTGACGGCAGACTGATTGTCTATTCAGTGGACTGATGGACAAGACTGACGGATGTTCGAATATTTTGATGCTTCATCAGTCTGGCATCAATCCGAGCTTGATCAAGGTGACGGACTGAACTGACGACAGACTGAACGTGTAACTCCGTCTTAGTCTCCTCAGACTTGTCATCCGTTTCACTCTGACCACGTGATTGCCGGACGCTACGCTATCGGTTTGATATTGTGCGCAACGTGTGTGTGGAATTATTTCGCTTAATGTGGCAATGTTTGTGAGCGCACGGGCGGGCCGGACGTCAGTGGTTCCATAACGATGCATAAGTATGTGGAGGAGTTCCCGGGACTGGTGCACTTCATCTATATCGACAGGACGAGTGGCCGATTCCTGGCGCCCGACATGGCCGACTGTGCGGACCTCATTTCCCCGGAAACGGTAAGAAGATTGAAACTCTTTGCTGGAAATGTCTAATTCGCTTAAGTTGTTAAGCCCGGGTTTCTGGTACACTAATAAGCCGTTATCTACTGCTAGCAGCCGTCAGTTGGCCAAAGTGCATAAACAAAAAACATTTGACAGCTGTTAACAGTAGATTAACAGATTGTTAGTGTACGGGAAATTGGTGGTTAGTGCTACAAGACTACAAGACTGGGCCATAAATCATCATTATTGACTGGGCTGCTTGGTAAAGGCATTTTCCTCATTAGGCCATCTTTTGTGGTCTCTCGCCATTCACATCCACGGGCCCACTGACGACTTGATCACATCGTCCGACCATCCGGGCTGTTATCTCCCCACGTCCGCCGTCCGGTTCCCGTACAAAGGAACGCACAGTGGGACATTAGCTTCACCGTCGCTTGTTGCAAAGACAAGCTAAGAATGCAGTCGACAGCACGTCAACCTATACATACGAGCACTCTAATCAGTTACGTTACAGACGACTTTGCAACGAAACTGTATAGTTTGACCAGCTCTCGACTGTACGCAATAAATTTGATAATTTAACGTATTGACAACGTAAGTGTGGGTGCATGAAAAAAACCTGATCAGCAGAGGTGACCGATTTTTACCAACATTATCGATAATGGTGCACACAATTACATCATTCCAATTCCAACACACAGAATGTGACTTTAATTTTTTTAAGTTTTACATTGTTTTCTTTTATGTATTTTTCCGAACTCTTGACCTCTATCTAGCCCTAGGGTTGAGATTAGGTCTAAGTCTAGGTCGTTAGTAATTTATAACCAAATGTCGCCCCGCAGGTCCACCGCACTCTTGCGCGCAGCTTCAAACTCCTCCGAGAGGGCTATGGGGCGGCCACATGGCGCGCGGGTGCCCTTCACGCCTGCTCTGTGCTGTGGTGGGAACGTGGCGGAACGCCAGTGAAACCCCGCAGTCTGCACCCAGCCGCTGTGAGGGCGCTACCTCCGCCCGGAGACATCCTTGGCACGTTTTACAGGTGAATATAGTAACTAAGTAGAAATAGCTAGACAGACAGAGCACGCGGTACACACCTGCTCTGCGCCGTGGAACATCGCAGAGTGGTTCCAGCCGCCAGAAAATACTCGAGGCTCTTATGCCCACGCCCACGGCCGTTAACCGCTACCTTGTGGCATGCGTCACATATTCGCTGCTGCCCAGAGATATCGTTACTGGAAACTACATCAGGCTAGATTCTGTTCTAGGTCTATTAGAGACTCCACGAAACAACACGCTGTTTTCATTCTGGCATCAATATGCCAGAATGAAAACAGCGTGTTTAACTTTCCAGGCAAATAACCGAGCTAACATTTCTCCCAAGAGTTGGTCTGCGTGTTTTTATCAACATGTTTGTTCGACTTTCCAGGCAACTAACCGAGCAAGCATTTCCCAAAGACTCGCCGGGCAACGCAGCCAAAGAGTTGGTCTGCCTGCCTCTGGGTCGGTTTTTGTCAACATGTTTGTTCAACTTTCCAGGCAGCTAACCGAGCAAGCGTTTCCCAACGACTCGCTGGGCGTGGCGGCCAAAGAACTGGTTTGCCTCCACCTGGGGCTTCTGCCGGCGTCCACGGCCGTCCAACAGGCGCGCCGTCTCGCACACACGGTCCAAGAGCGCGCGCCGCCGCCGCGCACGCCGCACGACTTGCTGTAAAGCACTCCGTAGCGCCCCGGTGAAGAAAAAAGTCAAAAGTCTTTCAGTCCCATCCATCCTAATTCATCCAGCCTCCGTCTGGAGGCGATCGCTTTTAGTGATAAGACCGATTGTATTCTACTAAAAACTAGATATTAGTGCACATAAATAATAAGGATTATGTTTGAGAGATTTGGAAACCACATTTTGCAAAAATTTTAATATTTATTAAACATCAGTAATTTACAGATATTCGACAAGGTCTTACAAATAGTGATTTTAAGGGCCAACAGTAATTAAAACATAAATTTTTACGGATTATTTTTGCATAAAATAACTCTCAAATGTTTCAATGGTAAATAGTGATATTAAGGTCTGGTGGCCGAAATACGTGTCAAATACGCGCTGATTAACTCTTGCTCTGTTTCAGTTTTGGTAATCCCGAGTTAAGTTCCGACTCTGTAACTCTCGCCCGCCCAACTGGCTTGTAAACCCACAGGCTGTGCTCGCAACACCACAAAGGGTTCTGATCGCAACAATATCATACTATAATGCTTCCTTGGTCACACATCGCGATTACACTGGTATAGCAAGGTCGATAGCCATAGATTGACTGCGATTCAACAATACTACGCGATGTTATCATCAGCGGGTATTCCCAGAAACAAAAACAATCTAGCAGTAACGTCCTTTGTTCCTCTGTGGTAACACTGAGTAACAGTGTGACGAGTGTGACTTATTGCTTATTATTATTAATTCCAGTGAATAGGTAGCACTGTCTCTAGTGTGTGTAGCAATGTAACGGCAGTCAAATTATAACAGTAACCAAGTTACGTTATCAACCCTTGTATGTCCCCACTGCTGGGGCACGGGCCTCTTCCTTCATTGCAGGAAGGTTAGGCCAAGTAATGGTACCAATTTGCAGTAGTCGGCAATCAGGGACTTATAAGCTTGCGTGAATTTAGTACGCGCTAAGCATTTCAGCCCTTCTAATCTCGATGCTCATATATTATATAAAAATTGCAAAATTGACCTGACATTTCCGCACTTAACCGCACTGTGGATCGTTTGCAAGCGCTAAGATATTTTAATACTTCAGACACTAGGGTTTCCTCACGACGTTTTCCTTCACAATTAGGGAGTGGATTTGCTACCATTGAATTATAAAATTCAATGCTGCTCCTGCAACTTCACATACTTAGTACATGTCGGGAATCGAACCCACGGCCTCCCGATTGAGAAGCCGGCGTTCTACCGCTTTACGTAAACATTATTGGTGTTATAAAACACGATTCCTCTAAACAACTCCTCAGAAGTAGTTTATAAATAATTTTAGTTTATCTCTATCAGACTGTTAAGACTGCTCTAAACAGTGTTTCCTATAGATTTCGATCTGTGGGAAGCATATGATTGGCCAAATTATTAAACAAATGCAATGCTAATCATTCACAGCACTGGATTGTAATTGATTCTAATGCAAGTTACAATTTGAGAGTGGAGGGTCTGACCTTGATACAGTTATTTTTTTAGACTAAGCCAAATTATAACATTCCTATTAATTTATATTATGTGCCATTGCCATTTTTTGTTATAAGACTGTTATCTTTTTATGTAGTTTTTGTTATTAATTTTATAAAATTAACTAGAAATGAAATGAATATATTATGAAGAAATGAATATATTAAGTATGTAATGTACTAAAATATGATTTGGTTTTATTAATATCCTCTAATAGTGTCATCATTATATTTTTATTACGAAAATAATCTGTACAAAGATATACATCTTAAATTACAGTATTACAGATTTTAAGCAATTCAGATTAACAGTAACTGTATGATGTCAAAATATGTTGAACAATAAATTACATACCAACTTAAATTCAGTAATTAAATACTTAAGAATAGGTTAACAAGTGTGATTTGAACTGACACCCATTTATTTTAATGATAAAATAAAAGGTTTAGGGTTATTTTAACATTAATGAATGCATTTGTAACATTGTGCACTAACATCAATTTTATTTCTAATCCTGATAGAACATACAATGAAAGTAGAAAAGACTTTTAGATGTTTTGAGACATGGTCATAATGGTGATGCAGAAAATATAATTTTGACTATATTAAAAACGTTTTAGAGAAAGATATTTAGTTCAGAGTAGGTAATAAAGCTTCTTACCTCTGGTAACTTATTCTTAAAACAATAATAAGGCACATCAGTATTCAGGAGAACTCTCACCTAGGAATCGACCATCATCATTAGCAACCAGCTTTTTTGGTGGTGTCTTTTCTTCAACATCAAAACATATCAAGTCCTCTGTGTATGTGTTGTTCGTTTTCTGCAAAGAAAGATACCCAAGTTGATAGCAAACTGGTACAAAAGGAATTTATAATACTACACCATAACTTGTCCTGGTTCAAAATAAGGATACCTGCACCAAGTAACCAGGCAAGGACATCACAACCATGGAAATACACCCAGGCTAAGGCCATCATCAGTTACCTAATATTAAAATGCACTATGCATAAAGAATATTCTGTCTATCTACATGAATGGGGCCCATACATAGGTAAGTTTTCAAATTAGACCTTCACATCTTTAGGTCATTGATTGAGCTCACTGTACTTTTATGCCATATTTAGTTTTAAATTGGAAATAAAATTTTGCAAGAGCTTCAAATTGAGATTAGCTGCATCAATACAAATTTGGGCCACCGAGAAGCAAGTCGCAGGTAAAAAACTGAGAAAGGGTAATTAGATTATAACTTACACTAGTGGAAGCAACAGCAGTTAACTGATTAGTTTTCTTTAGAGCATCAGCATAGTTTATGGCTGGCCTCTTTGCCTGTGCGAGAACAGGACTGGGACTCCTGTCCTTAGGTTCATCAGAAATCAATTGTACTGAGCTGTCACTGTCAGAGACATGATTCGTATCCAAGAGGAAATTTGAAATGTCAATAGCGGACACTGGGGGACCTTTGAGGGCCTGAGCACAGATGCGAGCCATTTCCAATTGTGATTCATACAACTTTTCCTTCAACATCTTGTCATGAGCAGCTTTCAGGTCAGTAGCATGGGTGTCTGATAGAATGGTAGTCATATGTTTTATCTCTTCCTCTAGCTCCCTAATAGTGGCCTCATTCTTGGCAGCGAGCTGTGCTTCCTGCCTGAGCCTCACATTCACTGCCTCCTGAATGCTCAGAATAGCATCAGTTGCATTGCTAGCCTGTACATTGCTCTCTTTGATGATGTTATTAAAAATGCCATGAGGTGAGCGTCTGTGAGCCTTTTTGTAGCCAGTCAGTTTTTCTCCAAGGTTAGCCGTCACATCCTCTATGTATTCATACATGTTGAAACAGTTGATCTTACCAAATCTGTAAGTAAATGTATGAGTGGAACCTGTCACTGAGGTTTTGTTTGTCAAATTACATGAGACAAAGTTTTTCTTATTGTGATACTTTTCAAAGAACTTTTGAAGTCCCTTGGCAATGAGTTTGTCTCGGAATGTTGGTTTAATGCTGCTGTTCCGTTTGTATTTGTACCAGCCCACTATTTCACTGGCTGTGCTTGACAGTAGCTCATTGAGGGCATCCTCCATGATCCTGCCAGAGGGGAGGTAAAACAGAGACACAGAGGGCAGTGGTAAGACGGTGCGGATGACGATTTGCGTGTCGAGCCGAGCGGTGTCGCTGTGCGAATCTGATATGTGGTTTGTTACTTCCGACGTAACATCGCCTATGAGGAAACCCTCCTGCAAGAAAATGTTTATGTTATAGGAATAACAAAACCTCACATAACTTACACCTCTGAACGCTACAAGGTACCTGTCCGTGAGCAGAATTTACACACTCGTAAAGTAAAAACGACAGCGCAGTGCCACTAATGGAAACTTTTTCGGTGTAAGCCATAACGTGGAATTCTTAGAGTTCCTTCGACATTAGATTTTAGCACGAATAAATATTCAAACCTACACTTCACTGAAAAGTGAAAAATAGGTAATTTGGATTTGTCATAATTTTGCTTATTCACAGAAAAGATTTTTTTTTTTTTTTAATAAAGGGTTTTACGGCCCTGGATCCGTGTCCTTTTGAGCCTTGAGTATTGTATTAGTTTTTTATAGTATTAGTTTTCAGATAAGAGCACTTATCACTTCCGTATCACTTCACTATAATGTTCAGTTTTTCCAGTCACTTTAAATTTTTATTCCACTGTTCATAATGAATTTATATAAGGGGGCGAAAAAGGTAGGATTGCTAAGTAGATTTGGAAGAAGAGTTGGTGTAGGGACACCCGTTTCGCAGCTGATTGTGTCAAGTTCCGTGATAAGTATTAATCTGTGCAATTTAAATTCTTGACAGTTGAGCACGAGATGGTTTAGGTCGGCGTTTTCAGTTCCACAGTAAATGCAGTTCGAATCTTGGGCTAGGCTGAGTCTATAAAGGTGAGCTTGAGTTTGGCAGTGGCCGAATCTCATTCTGTTTAGGGTGGTTATGTATTTCCGGCAGTTTATGTCTTTTTTCCGATGGTACCAAGGTTGGGCGGGCGGGCTTCCTTGGATGTCTCTATACCAGCTTCCTTTCTCTTTACTGATCTCATTCCAGTAGTTGCACCATATTGCTTTCAGATTCTCATTCAGATGAACATGGAGATCAGTAAATGGCAATTTGAGGTCTGTAGAGTGATCCTCGTCAGGGTCCAGATTTGCAGCTCGATCGACGACTTCATTTCCAGTGATACCCCGGTGAGCAGGTACCCACATTAACTTAACTACCTTACCACTAACTAACAAACTATTTAACAAATTCTTTATATTATAGATGAGATAATTTACATTATAACGAAGGCAGTTACCTTCTAAAGCTAATAATACACTGAGTGAGTCAGTAAATATAATTATATTACAAGTATCAATATTTTGAACGTAAATTAAAGCTTGATGGATAGCATAAGCTTCGGCGGTAAAAATGCTACATCTAGTGTCAATTTTAAAACATTTAGTTTTCTTTAACTGAGGATCAAAAAATGCTGAATTTACCCTATCAACTGTTTTAGAGCCATCAGTATAGATGGAATACAGATGATTATTTTCCAGGAAAGCAAGTAAATCTTGTTGGTTCGTAATGCATGGTTTATGTACAAAATTATTTTTCAATAGAATATCGAGATCCATCCTATAGAGGGGCCACAAATTATCCTGATGCAAATTTTTTGTTAAATCATTCAAATGTAAAACTATTCTTAATAAGTTTGGTATGTTACCATTTAATATCTGATTAAAATTTGCATAAGGAGCCACTGAATTGCCCAATTCAGTGGCATGCATTGGTAAAATGTGATCTAAGACAACTCTATTATTTTTAGTTAACATTTTCAAACAGAACCTTTCAGCTAGCTGTAGACGTCTAAGATGTAAAGGGGGAATGCAAGCCTCACATTGCATTGCATTAATTGGAGTAGAGCACATAGCCCCTGTAATAATTCTCAAAGCTTTATTCTGAATAACTTCTAATTTCTTCAGCAAAGCAAGGCTTGCCCCCATATAAGCAATTGAGCTATAATCGAAATGGCTGCGCATAATGCTCTTATATAACATAGATAATATTTTTGGGTCAGACCCCCAATGTACTCCTGCCAGAGACCGAAGTATATTAAGGGCTTTGGAGGCGTTTTTGATGATATAATTTATGTGAGATTCAAATGTTAGCCTATGATCCAGCAATATACCAAGAAACTTCTTTTCTTTCAACCAAGGTATAGGGAGATTATTGTATTCTACCAAACTATTACAAGGAGAAAGCCTTTTGGAGAAAAGCATAGCTCCACTCTTTAATGGATTTATAACCAATTTGAGCTTATTAAAATAATAATTATGCACTTGAGAGAGGGCTAAATTTAAATTATTTACAGCTATATTTACATCCTTATGTACAGAGTATATTAACAAATCATCTGCATACTGCAGGAATTGAACTCCAGTCTGGGTCAGATATTTATTTATCTGAGATGTATAAATATTGTACAATAAAGGGGATATGGTTGCTCCTTGCATAGTACCTTTAAAAACTTGTCCTGGTCCGTGTAGTATGTTGTTAAATTTAACATACATAGTCCTATCATAAAGAAAATGAAATATCCATTTACAGACATGTCCTGGCATACCAATCTCTGATAAAATTCCTGCCAATACAGATGGATCAACATTATCAAAAGCTCCCTGTACATCAAGAAATGCACATACGGTGGCTGATTGGCTGTGAAAGGAATTCCTGATGTCAGAGATGAGTGAAGTAAAGCTCTCTGTAGCACTACGACCCTTCCTGAAGCCGAATTGCTGCTCTGGTAAGATTTTATTCTGCTCTACGTAATGGTCTAATCTGGTTTTAAGCATAAACTCAAACAATTTACCTACACATGAGGATAAAGAAATTGGTCTATATGAATTAAAGTCATCACTAGACTTGTCTGGTTTCAATATAGGAATAACGCATTGTGTTTTCCAAGCTTCAGGAATGGACTGAGTCATCCACAATACATTGTACATTTCCAATAACGATTTTTGGGCATCAACATGCATGTTCCTAATAAGCTTGTAAGGAATGTCATCTAATCCTGGGGTTGTATCTTTTCTATATTTGATAGCAAATGTGAATTCTGCAAAGGAAAATGGTTCTGAAAGATGAGCACAATTACTATTCCCTGTGTTATTAAAGATTTCATTTAATGAGTTTATGTCTATGTTTTTTTCAGGAGGAGACGGTGGAGCATATTTATCAATGAAGGCTGGAATCCATTCGTCGTTTTTGGGCATTTTGGGTAATGTTACACGTTTGAATCTTTTGATGTAATTCCAAATAGTGCTTATAGGTGTATACCTGTTAAAAGATTCAACTAATTTAGTCCATCCGTATTTCTTCTTTTCTTTTAATAATCTTTTTTTAAAAGCATTTAATTTTTTATATTCAATGTAACTCGACATATTACCATTACTTCTATACATATTTAGAGCTTCTTTACTTTTATTAACAGCATCTGAGCATTCATTGTCCCACCAAGGAACAGGCTTTTTAATGACAATGCTATTAGTTTTCCTTAGCTTTGGAATAGTGACATCTTTAATCTGATTAAGTTCTTCGCAAAAATCATTGTAAGTTTTGACTGGGTTACTACTGTCTATATTAAATTGCCCTAATATTCTCTCTGTTTCAGATGCATAAGCCTGCCAATCTGCTTTATTATAAAGATATCGATCAGCGGAATTACCAATATCGTATTTATGAATTGTGGTGTGAATTGTTATAACTGTTGGAAAATGATAGCTGCCCATCGCATCATCATGAACTGTCCACTCGCAAAGAGGAGCAACAGAAGGACTGACAGAAGAAATATCAATTGCAGAAGGCATTTTAGAAGGACTACCTACAGTGGTAGGAAAACCAGTGTTTAATATACATAGATCATACTCATCGAGTGTGTTATAGATCTCATTACCGCGAGAGTTAGACCTCAAACACCCAAAAGCGACGTGATGGGCGTTGAGATCGCCCGAAAAAAGCATTGGTTTCGGTAACATATTCAAAATCTGTTTGAGTCTTCTGCACTGAAATCTACGGTTATCATTAGGAGGCGGTATATAACTACAGAGAATTGATAAATTACCAGCATTGGTTTGTAAGATTATTGCAGCAGAATGCATAAAATTGTAAAAAGGAACAGAGACAGTAGAGAATTTCAAATTGGATTTAACTAAAATTGCTACACCTCCTCGTCCATCTTTCCCGTCTTGTCGAATTATATTGTAATTAGGAATATTAAAAGTGCTATTGTTCCTAAGCCAAGTCTCATTTAAAAGACAAACGTCTACATCATTATTTAATAAAAATGAAATTAATAATGGCTTCTTGTTAATAACTCCTTCTACATTAAACTGTACTATTGTAATAAATGATTTATCCATTATTCTGTAGTGATTTAATCAACACTTCCTGCACAATGGAAGCATTGATTTTGGGCAAATTACCATTCGCCAATGTTACCAAAGCTCCTACCAAACCATTTAAGATGAAGTCGCTCTTGACTATTTCTTTGACTAAATTTGAATTTGAGATCACAAGTTGTGGAGGTTCTGTTACTATGGGTTTTGTGGGAGCCCTAGCAATCATTGGCGAAGGCTTGGCTTTCAGTGGAGGGAAGTTCGAGTTGTAGTTTTTGACAATATTGTCTTGTTTTTTGGCTGAAGCAGCAATTTTTGCATAGTTAGTCCTATTAACATGTTCTTCTAACTTGTTTTTTTTAACTGGACAGTCTCTGGAAATTGCCAAGTGAGGCCCTTGGCAGTTGATACATTTCAATTCATCCTCTTTGTCGCATTTTGTGAAGTGGTGCTCACCAGAGCAGATAGAGCACTTCTGCAGTCCTTTACAGAACTTCGCTCCATGGTTAAATCTGAAGCACTTAAAGCACTGCAGAAGTGGTGCTCTGTACTCATTGACCTTAAATCTATACAGATCTAGGTATACATACTCCGGTAGTGTCTGTGACAAGAAAGTCACAGACACTGAACTGTACGGAACAATTTCTCCGTTGACCTTGCGGGTAAAGCGCCTTACGCCTACAATTTCAAATTCTGCTGCAAGTTTCTTAAACAGTTCTTCATTCGTGATACTTGTTGGAACGAAGCGAAGGACCCCAATAGTCTCTACAGACCTCGCGGGAATATAGGCTCTAAAGCCCTGTTTCTTCAGCAGTTCGTCATTCGTCAGGAAGTTGTTCGCATTGGAAGCTTGTCCAAAGCACACACCAATTTTATTAGCATTGATGCGCTTGATGCCCACCACGCCCTTGACGTCATTTTTGAAGATCGTGTTTAGCTGGTCAGGGTTTTTATTACCAATTCTGCCATTTTCGGATTCAACAAAGACAATGAATTCTTCGCTCACCAAATTTTCCGCGTACAGCCGCCTGTAACCTGGTTTCAGATATGGCTTGAATCCATCATCCTGCTGCTGCTCGCCGTGATGTTCGCGTCCATGGTCCTCAGTTCGCCCCCTCTTTAATTTGGGAGGAGGTTCATCCTCGGAAAGCCCAGGGGGCTTTGCCCCCGGGCGATCTTTCATCTCGCCGAACCTAACGACGATGTTTTAAATACTTTTAGCGTAAGTTTATCGAGTTTTAACAATTTTCAGAAATATTTTTGCAAAAATTTTCAAAAAACGCGCCTATCCTCTTCAAAAGCCCGCCAAAAAAAAAAAACTTCACAGAAAAGACCACACAAGGAACAGACTAGGAGTGATCGTTGCAAAGACGAACCGTTTTATAAGACCGTTTTGTGTTCCGCGACGATAGGACCGTTTTACGTTTCATTATAAAGCAGTGCCAGAGACTCTAAAGCAGTGCCAGCGTTCGTTCGTCGCGAGACCAGTCCTTAGATTATTTGACGCGGATATGTCCTTTAGTGCTATATTAATAGAGCCTAGAACGTAATGAGATCATTGCGACGTCGTCGTCGGCTCCTTGCTCGTTCCGTTCGTTTTGGTCTGTGATAAAAATAAAGTAATCTTTATGTCTATGAGTATACAGTCGAATATCGTGTAAAACAACTTATTTTTTCCGATGTTTCGTGATTTCGTCTCGTTCGCACTCGTTTGACCGTCCTCTGCGACTTGCTCGTTCGCATACAATGAAACCAGTTGCGAACGAAGGACCGTTTCGAGGACCTGTTTTCGTTCCAGAAAAAACGGTTGCGTTTCGTCGTCGACAAATCGGACAACGACCCACTCCTAGAACAGACAGTGTGACCAACCTCAAAATACGAATGCCTTACACTCAGAATAAGGACTAAAGCATAGAAGAAGCGTTATAACACGAACACCTGACACATGTCTGTCTCGTTAGTTTGAAACGTCGCCAACCACGTGTTAGACAGAGAAAAATATAGTAGTGTGATGCGTAGAGGGAGTAAAACTATAGAGCAAGCCACAGCGCAACATACAAGTTTTGAAATGAAACAAACTTCGTAGCGACCATGGGTGAGAAAGAGATAGAGTAAACAGCAAAAGTGTAACTGCTTTTTTTGTTTGCCCCCAGTGTCAAGTTGACGTTTTTGGGGGCAAACAAACGACAAGATTTTGAAAATTTTATCATATTTAACGCTACGCTAGCCGTTTCGAAGAGCAACCGTGTATTTGTGAAATGATATATTAAAAGTGACCTAAATAGAGAAAGTATGGTGAATTGTAGTGTACTCGTATGCAGAAATCGTTAAGAAAGAGCTTTGGGGGAAGTTTCCTTTGATAGGTAAGTAATTATTGTGTTTCAATTATTGTTAAGCCCAAAGTTGCCTTATGTTGAGTATTTTAGTTAAGTTTCAACTAGTAGCTTTGCAACTAGTCCGTAAGAAAAGCAATTTAATAGAATTTTCTTTCCTAACCTAAAAAAACGAAGAGTAAAAAAATGTTGCCATCCGTTTATGTCGAAAATCCCGATCATTACTTGACCGTGTTGGCAGACGTTATAAGCGACCGTACGATGGGAAAATAAAAAGTAGTATTCCCTAAGAAGGCTGCTAAAAAAACAGAACGTTTTCAAAACCTTTGTTTTATTACTTTAAAGTAAACAATCGATTAAACATAAACACACTATTTTTAGGTTTTTATTTATCCCCGTAAAGGGTTTTACTGTTATGTTAATATTATTGCTCATGTTTGAGAAAAATCCACATAACACCCATAGCGCTTAATATGTTGTTTTGCCAAAAGTGTGCCGTTTAGAGTTTCATTGCTCAGCCTATTTCGGATCTTTGTTTTAATAAGATTGACTGAAATGAAGCAGCGTTCATAATCTCTGTCACAAAAACGAGTAACCGGTAACGTCGCACATTAGTTAGATTTACCTTAAGGGTTGCTACTTAGTAAGTAAAAGAATAAATAGTGACGTGCTATGTTGGTATTAGTACTTTGGTTGAATAAAATCTAAAAAAAGTCGTATGTTTACGTACGATTTCTGCCCCTTGATCGTACGAGTATATGCAACATAAATGTAAAACATCGTATGATCGCTGCGTGATCATTACTTAACTCGAAGTCCCAGACTTCGACGGCTTGTCCTTGTACAGATATTAAGTTACAAACGTAATCAAAATATATGAATCTTTAATACTTAATGTATTGTTATTAAAAATCAAATGTACCTAATATAACCCGGGCTTGGCCCCTGCGGTGGAGTATGGCCTAACCTTTCTGCGATGCAGGACCCGTGCTCCAGAGTTATGGACATACAAGGGTTGATATCGAAATCTATAATAAAAACAATAGAGACAGAAACATTACGGCTACAGCACTGAATTATCAAATATAATATCCTGATGCTTTGTTAGATAGCTGCATCGCCTTCCTATGTGACTTGTTGCCCATATAATTTTTCAGCATTCATTCCACTCAGCAGAAAATGTGTCAACTCGAATTTATCGCAAGAACCCTTTCGGTGTTTTTGTGCATTCTGCCGCAAGCAATGTGCCCTTGAATTCAGTATAGAATTCAAATTTGAATTTGTATCAATGAATCTCGTACAATACCGTCTAGCCGCGATCGTTTATTAGGTAAAACGTAATTACCTTATTTCCCTAATAAATAATCGACCCGTTCAATATACAACATCTATGTATGAGTATCGCGAATAATAATACTAAAGTTATTACTTATTATATTTTAATGTATTACAATATTTATTAATATTAGCAATGTTTCTTTTCCAGATTTCTTCAAAATAGTTCTGTTCTGGAAAAATGGGTGCTAGCATTTAGAAGAGAGAACTGGTCACCTACATCAAATGCTCGAATATGTTCTCTACATTTCGACAAAATGTACATTTTGGTGGTCTGAGGTACCCTTCGAAAGATTTTTTATATGGTGAATTTTTATATGAAAAAAACTTATTAATAAAACAGTTTATGATTGTATTCCATTGGTGGTCCTAGATAGCGTCCCTAAGCGCCTTAACTTGTAAAATTTAAACGTGTAAAATAAAACGTATTTTTAATTATACAAAATGACAATTGTTTATAAAACGTTTGCTACGTTCTGCAAACAATTGTCAGACATGTATGATTAATAAAATTCAAAACTAAATCTGCATTTTTATTCATGGCCTATGAACGACTGAAATATTTTATCCCTCATTATGGCAATTCACTTTTACTGTGGCAACATTCACGCACACAAACAAATAATATTCACCGACGTGAAAACGGTTACACTGTGCCTTGATCTATAGTTCTACTCTATCTACGAGTGTGATGTTTTATTATTCAAAACGTACCACCCTCAATTGTCAAGTTGGTTACCTTTGGTTACCATTATGCTACCGAATTATGTTTAGAAAATCACAGCTTGTAGTAGGCCAGGGATGTTATACATGCCATAATTATGGTACATGTACCATAATTCAGTTGCTCGTACCATGATACATCCATTATGGTACGCGAAAGTACCATAATTTTGCCAGTTTTTCATCACAAGCACTTTTGCATCAGATATTTTCATCTTTCGCTTTTGCTGTTGACGAGTTTTGTTTATATCGATATCTAGAAACAGTAAAAAATCATTCATTCATTTCGTTTAGTAAGTTGATGAGAACGTTCATATCTATTTTCTAAGGTTAACACGAGCAGTAGACATAATTAAAACTGTTTTTATACGGATTTATGCTCGTTTATTACATTTTTTACAATTTTCCAACGTTTCGGCACTTTTTCAGGTGCCGTGGTCCCGGATGACTGAGGACCAAAATTGTAAAAAATGTAATAAACGAGCATAAATCCGTATAAAAACAGTTTTAACGTTCATATCTGTGATAGTTTTTGTAGTCTGTGGATTGTAAGTGAACTTCACGCACGGGTGAACTTTGGAACTTTATCGGTAATTTTTCTTCAAAAAGTTGAACTTAGAAGTAGCGAATAGCACAGATTGAAAAGAAAAAAGCGAGTAGAGTGTTCGTTTGAAGAATTTATGAAAACTCGAAGAAATTTTAATTCTTTTATTAATAGTACCTACCTAATTTAATAAATCCGTAAGAGTTTTACCACCCGTACCTTATTTTTTTCAAAAATACCATAATTTTGAGCGTCTGGTGCCATAATTCAAGAGTTGGCATCTAACATCCCTGTAGTAGGCTGCCAAGTACCTTCGATTTGGCAGTGTGTTAGACAACAGATGTTGGAGTGCGTAGTCTCCAAAAACGTGTTCTTCTTACAACAACATTATTATGAGTAATCCAGAGAGTGTGCCTGACATCCATCACGACTCACTCGCATGCTTTAAGTTCAAAATGGCAAATATCCTTGCCTCCGATGTAATTTAATGCTTTCAATAAATTAATTATTTAAGTTTTTTAAATTCATTTGTAATTCTAAGTATAATTAGTAATTTTATTAAAATTAATGTAATTTATCATGCTGTATGCACATGTGTTGGTGTTATGGATTGAGTTGAGTGTTTTTGTCATTTCATATTTGTAATTTATGTCCGTAATACTGTTTTGTGTATCTAATAAATAAATAAATAAAAATAAAAAAAAAAACCTTGTGTTTTTTGGGTTGTTTTAAGACAATCTGAAGTGAATTTCAGTGGATATTCGTAGTATGGAGTATACGTAATACATCGGAATGGCGTGTATTTGGAATTGGGATGTAAAACCCATTCGGAAGAAGACAAAACAAAACCACCATCAGCTTCCATCGGTAAGACTCAATTTTGTGTACTTTATAGTGGTTTTTTCCCTTGAATTTTAACTATGACCTACTGGAATTGCAACATAGCTTTAATATCATTTGAGAATAGTTTTTCAAAGTTAATAAATCATGAGTATAATCAATTTAATCAGAGTAACAAGTTTCTTGTTGTTTATTTTAGGGCGATAGGGCGTTTTAGGCGATTTGGGCATTTCCACTAGCTCAGTGAAAAAGTTATCGATACTTAGTAAAGAAGTTTTTTTTTATTTCTTGTGTTTATTCCATTATATATGTTAATTAACTTTTGAAAGCTCGATTCAGTAACGTTCTATGAAGTTACCGATTCGATTGTTGATGATTATTGATTAATATTTTTCCTGTTTGAATCTATTCATTGCATTGATATATTTATAGATTCAGCATGATAAATTAAAAAACTACCAAAAGGGGTTTTGATATTATTTTTATTTACAATAATTCCACCTACTTTCATAAAATTTAGAACTTGTAATAAAATAGGTTCATATATCTAATAGAAAATGAACTTGAATAGTTTTCACTGCATAAACTACGTGTAGCAATATAATAATAATGTAGCGAACAAATCGCATCACTATTGTGAAAAAAGGTGTCCAGTACTGGATTTTATATCTACGGTTTGCTGTCAGTCAAATTAATAAAGAACTTCAAGGGTGTCGATCTGTCATAAATAAAATTAACGTTTGGACTGATTATGGCGATTTTTAATCAATAATTATTTATTTCAGGTTACCCGAAGATAACACAATGCAACAAATGTATGTAAAGACGGCATGGCTTCACGGTCAAATTGGTATTGAACAAAATCACGTACGTTTGCAGCAGACATTTTGAAGAAGATGGCTTCATTTACAAGATTAGGTTAGGAGCAATAATTTCATATAAACAAATTGATTTGTATAAGTTCTCTACTAATTTATAAGTATGTTTATAAATAGCCAGAATTGTAATGTTTACATTTCCATACACCTTCCTAGTAGTACTAACCAAGACTATCGCTGGATTAGAAGGACAAACATTAAATGTTTTTTAATTTTTCCTATTATTTTATTTTACGTGTTCTTCTTGCTTTTTGTAATTTCCTGTGTAATTTAAAGGCACTGCCCTGGTTCCTGATACACAGGTTACCCTTCTTCAGGAACCAGGAATTTTAAACAATGTGAGTGTGACGCTGGTTGTGCAATAAATTATTTAATTAATTTCCGTAAAAACGTCTTCTAACTTTTGTCAAATAAAAAAAAATCTATCACAAGTTATTGTTATACTTCTTTTTCTATGAGCTGCGCTCTAAAATTTTGAATGCACAAAGCTCGCTATCTAGGTATGGTTAGATCGAGGAAAATTTCTTTATTGGATGCAAATTGAACTTGTACAAATAGATAGTTTTCTGTAGTTTTTTTCAGCTAACCTGGGCTCAATGTCATGTTATACATACACACAAACTTACATTACATACCAGATTTAGCACTTACAAGTTACAACCTTAGTAAATCAAATATATAACAATCTCACTGTGCATTTTATCGAACTCTTCCTTAATGGGTTCACCGATTTTGATGAGTTTGTGTATTTGCAACATATAGGTAAGTGAGAACAAGAATTCGGAGAGCTGAGAATTTATCGTAGGCTTAATAGATATGGCACACCAACGTTTGCGGCGCCAGCTAATACCATATAATATTAATATGGGCTGCTATATTTACAGACTGTTTAATTAAGGAATAAATAATATCGACGTTTTCGTGTTGAATGTCCCATCCTTATGGATTTCTACTTTTGTCTATGACCCCCTATATAACTATGACTTTCTATATGCAACCTAGTACGATTGTAAAATTTCGGGTGTACGAGTTGTCCCTTTCTGGCACAAAGAATCATCGTAAGAGTAACAAGGAAAGCTATTCAATAATCACTTTTTATTTTAGGGCTCCTTCTATGCTTTAGTCCTTATTCTGAGGCCTTACAGCCTTACATAAGCTGAAAAACTGCCAAAAAATGCCCAAAAACACCAAAGAAAATGCCAAAAAAATGCGAACTTTAATTAGGTACACCTACCATTATGAAGATGCGTATGGCCTGATAGATTTCTTTATTTGTGGTCACAAAATAGAGAGTTTTACCTAAAAATAAAACATACCTATTATTTTTTCTTGAGATATCCGGAATCCATCTTTGAGTGAAGCCTCTGCTTTTCTGTCGATTGAGTGGAATTATCCGGAATCCAGGTAAGTTCTACCTGGTGCATCTTGAGCTTTATAATGACTTGATAATGACTAAAAACCGGTCGAAAAGTTGTCAGTTTGGCACTATGACACTGCCCCCGATAGTTGAAAGGGTGTATATAACATTTTTTTCCGAAATTGAGTTATATACATTGTTGGAATCAGCAAAAAAGGCGCATCGGCCAGTATTTTTTATTTTTCGCTATCTCGCTTTATAGCGATTTTCTGTAGTAGAAATGGGCGCATATGCATCCAATTTTTTGACTAAATGGAAGATGAAAAGCCGAAATTAATATAAACTTAGTAGAATAGCCGCATATACGCCTTTGAGCTTCATAGTAATATTTCATGATCGGAAGTTTAATAGGCGCTTATTCGATATGTTTTTAATGCTTAATAGATAGGTCGCAAGTAACCATTTGCGCCTTAGACGCTAAGGCTGACATTCAGAGACGAAAACTGAAGCTAAGACCGGTCTCAGAAACGTCAAAATGTACGTTATTTGGACATTTGTAAGACCAGTCTTTGCTTAGTTTTCGTCTCTGAATGTCAGCCTAAGTGGAACGTATTAGACCTACTAAGTAGAAAAGTCAACATCTGCCACATGCGCCCTTACTACTTCGTATTTTATATTTTCTTCGATGCGCATCTGCCAGATACGTCGTAAGTTTTTTAAAATAAATAAAAGGCTGAAATTATTGTTTTTTTACTCACAAGTCAAGATGAAGCCTACAATAGACGATCATAGGCACTTTTCAACTTAGCCAAGGGCTATTAGATTGATAATGGATATTTGTGCCTAAAGTGCCTACTTAAATGCGCCTTTTCTTTCTAGGAAAATATTTAAAATTATACACTTGGTACTAGGGTTAAAAGTAATAAAAAGCGCATACGAAATTGATAGGGCGCATGTAGCGACATGCGCCTATTCAATTAATTATGTCTCATTTCTTCATATTTTTTAAACTAAAATGAAAAGGATTTTTTGAGATTTTGCATATAATATATTTAAAATATACCTATCGTACTATAGCAATTGAAAGATAATCATGTTAACTATTGTTCGACATCTTCAAAAATATATTTCTTCGTTTAACTAACAGACAGCAAACAATTTAAGTTTTTATTCATTAAACATTTTTTTTCTCAGTTTTAGATTCTTGTTACATGCGCCTTTTCAACTATCGGGGGCAGGACAGATCGCCCAACAAGGTAGGTGGCGCCACCGTCGGGGAGAGGAAGTTGGCTAGACACTTAATCGACAGAAAAGCAGAGGCTTCACTCAAAGATGGATTCCGGATATCGATACGAAACAAATAATAAAACATTTTTCTAGATACATACAGAATATTGTACTTTTATTGAACAAATAAAAAAAAACTTTACAGTGTATAATAATACTATATTTCTTTAATTAATAATGATTAGGTACACTATCTCACCGATGACTGTCCACTGTACGCAGACATATTCTTCGTTCGTTAGTTGTTGTTATTCTTTGTTAGTTGTTGCATGTGCTTTCAGAGCAGACAGTCGTGTAACTAATTTGATATTGCAGGCTTTACAAAACGCAACATCTGAATCGTCTTTAGCTTTAGATATCCATGAAGAAAGCAATGGATCTTGTTCCCACTCCGGGTGATACGCTCGTTCGTTTACTCTCCGTGTTCTTTGTTAAAACAGTGACTCTCAAAACCAACGAATAACGATGACCGGTGTTTAAGATCCTACTCTGATTTCTGCCTGACAAAACAAAAACGAACGAACTATGCAAACTCAAGAGGCAAAACTCTTACAAAACTCACTGCTGCAAACATTAGATTAGAATTATAAATGTAAGAAGGTGAATATTGGAGGAGTCCCCACGGTCCTATCACTTAGTAGAAAGGCCACCAAAGAGTGGCTAATGAGCGCAAAATAGTTATTGACATTATCAATAGATGGCGCTATTATGAAAAAAAATTATAGAAAGTAATTGACATTTGTTTTTTTACACTGGTAACACTAAATCAGTATGTCCGATGAGCATTTCTCTTTACGCAAAATACTAACAAAGTAACAATCTCTCGATTAACGGTGCACGTAAAAAAAATCTATTTCTAATACTTAATTACACATAGTCTCCAAAATTATTTAATTAAAAAGACTACGATCCTAACAATACTCTCTAATAATTTACTCTCTCTACGTTAATAATGAGCTCGGAGATATTACAAGTATTATAACGGAACGCGATGCGCCGACGTCATCCATCTTGTTTGGCTTCTGACTGTTTGTGATCTTGCATCTTGCGGCGGTTTGTGTATTGTGCTTTTCTTGCGATTCTCGTTATTATTTCGACAAATTTGGCTTCTGTTTTGGACTCCGGAATCTCTGTTATACTTGTTGACTACCGCACTTTAATTTTGGACTTCGATTTGCCTTTCGACTTGGATTAATAGACTTTGCCTGAGTGGCTGTGCCACTATGGCGCAGAAGAGGTGCTGTGTTCGAGATTGTTTCGCTACACGTACGTATAATACAATGTGAATGCTCTTTCTGCTCTAGAGGAGACTGAACACAGTATTATTTACGTATATTTTTCTTTAAGGCGAAGACAACGCTGTATTACTCTTTCCCCAATCCCGATATGGATGCGGAAAGATTCCGAACGTGGTGCTACGCAATTGGAGGAGATGTACTTACTGGTTTTAGATAGTCTGTTTATACACGCTAATCGAAGTGTGCCATAAACATTTTGACACAAAGTACCAGACTAGAAGCTCCAGATTAAGTGCTAATGCCATCCCCACTTTACAATTGAAAGGTAAGTTTATTCAGTTGTGTCCTCGTAGGTTAAATAAATATTGTAACTTGTAACAGTTTAAAATGTAAATGTAACATAACTACCTATAATGTTTAAATTTATTTGTAATACTAATTTTATGTGTTTTATTTTACAGCAGATGGATCATCCCGTAAAAGACTTATGTCAGATATTACTTATAATACAATATCTGCTGAACCTTCCACAGGTAAGGGCAAGTCAATTATATGGGTGGTAAAAATTAAATGAGAATTTTTTACGGCTCTATTCAAGTGGTGGTAGCGGAGCAGTAGAATGACAGCTTCTCATTCAGGAGTTATGGGTTCAAATCCCAGCATGTACCAATGACTTTGTTTTCTAAGTTACAAACAATTGTTAAGTTATAGAAGCGATAAAGCGATACTACTCGCTAACGATGAAGGAAAACATTGTAAGGAAACCCTTGTATCTGATGTACTTACATACCTTAGCATTTGCTACATGCATTGGCCCAACTATGAGGCTAAATAATGGGTTTCCTCATTATGTTTTCCTTTCAGTAGAAAGATTTTAAACCTTAATATTTACATTCTTTTTTTATGTACCTTACAACCATCCTATGGCAGGGCACAGACCTTCTCTCTTAAAATTAAATAAGTATTCTTTATGTCATTTTAGATTCAACTCTGCTGGAGAAGATGTCAGCACCAGAAAGCATGTCTCAAAAACCAGGAACTGCAAAGACCAGTAAAGGTACATTGCACAGTATATTGCATGTAATATTTATGTTGATGTATTTTGAACATTTCAAAATATCTATGGAGGGAAGCATACAATTATTTTTAATAAGTTTGTATAAGTCAATAATATTATTTTCCTTCTTTATTGTGCCTACCTGCCGTACTGGAAAGTATTGATAAGAAATATTTTGTTATGCAAATATAATTTGATCTTACCTTGTCAGACTTTAAAACTTTATTATTATTTTTGTTTCAGTCAAATACATTGCAAAACTGAAAAACACCATTAAAAAATTGAGAAATAAGAAAGATGCTGTTTTCTAGTCATGGGAACGATTATATACAACTTTGAGAATTTTCCTCAACTACGTCACTTACCTACCCTTCTGAGGCAATTATAAAAATATTTTCTGAAATCCAGGATGTGGCTACTTATATTTTGCAAAATAAAAGTAATTTAAATAATATAAAAAGTTACTTAAAAACTCTTTTGTATGCCAAAATTGATTTCAGCTGTTGTTCTTGCCTGGCCCACAAAAATGAATTAACAGAATTCTTTTTTGAACTGTGCTCTCGATTTTTTATATTTAACTGGTGCCGGGATATTAATAAATTGTTAAATGGCACCAGCACACTATCCCACACCCAAGATAAAATGAAGAAACTCGCCTGTGAATACAGAAAAAAAATTAATAAAAACCGCAAATAATATTTCTGTATTTTATTCCTTCTACCGACAGGCCCGGCTTTGTTCATCTACAGTTTTCTCTACGTAACATGTTATTACTAATTATAAAGGTTCTAACATTTTGGTAAAGGATTCTCCAAAGCTTTTTTACAAATAACATGTTACGTGGAGAATTTAAAGCCACATAAATTTTACCTATCGTCCACCCAATATCGTTTAGGTGTAGCTATAGATATACATACAACATTTTTTAGTTCTTGACAACAACACTAGATGTCGGTTAGGTGACTGATGACTCTATTCAGCCTAGCGCAAGTAGGAACTTTTAATTATTTGTTCGCATTTAGCCCAGTTTTAATGGCGGACATATATTTGTCTCACTCTTTAATACTACTTACTCTTTCTTTGTTGTCAATGTCAAACTGAAAACATTAGGAGTGGGTCGTTGTCCGATTTTTCGACGACGAAACGCAACCGTTTTTTCTGGAACGAAAACAGGTCCTCGAAACGGTCCTCGTTCGCAACTGGTTTCATTGTATGCGAACGAGCAAGGCGCAGAGGACGGTCAAACGAGTGCGAACGAGACGAAATCACGAAACATCAGAAAAAATAAGTTGTTTTACACGATATTCGACTGTATACTCATAGACATAAAGATTTCTTTATTGTATCACAGACCAAAACGAACGGAACGAGCAAGGAGTCGACGACGACGTCGCAATGATCTCATTACGTTCTAGGCTCTATTAATATAGCACTAAAGGACATATCCGCGTCAAACAATCTAAGGACTGGTCTCGCGACGAACAAACGCTGGCACTGCTTTAGAATGAAACGTAAAACCGTCCTATCGTCGCGGAACACAAAACGGTCTTATAAAACGGTTCGTCTTTGGAACGATCACGCCTAGAAAACATAACAAATATGGCGGAACGCGGCACATATTAGAACGTTTTCTAGTTAAAATGTTTGTGTTTTAAGTTTGTTCAATATCTAGCTGTGTGTATCTTGTTGTACAGTGTTTAGTGATTTTCTTTTAATAATGGCATTGATCGGATGGTGTCGAACTTGTGCCATTTGTAAAATAAGATGCAGCCGGTCAAAGGGTACCAAAAGAAAGTTTATGGGTAAATTTCCTAGGGATGAAGACCGGTAAGTATTTCTGGCTACAGTTTTTGTCATCTTGCACAAGAGCAAGATCATAAATTATGTTAAATAACGTAATTAATATACTATGAGAAAAATACTAAGATGTTTCAATGTCATAGTGATGTGCCTTGCACATATTCAATATCGATAAAAAATATCTGATAAGTACCTTGGTCAGAATTACTACTCAGTGTACGACGGGTGAATTGCTGTAAGCCATAACAATGTTTCAACGATGCACTATTAGTGGCTGCATTGAATGTTGTTTTTTTTTTTAGATGCAGACAATGGGTGAAAATTGTAGAAGATGTTATATCGTATATCCCCATCGAAAAACTCCACCAACATCAATATGTTTGTAGAGATCATTACCGGCCGAAAGATTTTTACAACGATTTTAAAAGGAAGCCGATTAAAGAAATGGTGAGTTGTGTTATAAACTTATAATGTAACACTACATTTCATGAATAATTGTGTAATAAAACACAAAATAAGCCTTGCTTTACGTCGAACATTTGAATGTATTTTGCTCCGTCATTTAGAACGCAATATTATTATTACGTCTTAATACATAAATGACATACTTTGATAAACATTTTTTTACAGGGCTGTATCTTCTCTACTTATAAATGCGCCTCCTCTTCCTGATTACTTACTAGCTGAGTTTCCTTACCACGTAGCCACGTCGCATCACTTGAAACTGGTTAGTGATTGGAATTACTAAAATATTTTTTTTACTAATTTTTAACTTAAAATATTTTTTTATAAAAATGTATTTGATAGTAACATAGTCAATTATGCAGTTATGTGGTAAACAGGAACAAACTATTTTTTTTTTTTCGGACTATTCTTGCAATTGTTTATTTTCAGATTCAGCTATACAAAAACCTATTAGTTGTCGAGCTTCACAAAACAACTCTGGTACGTAGACTTTTCATGTATCGCTGAAGTTTTTTGTAACTAGAGTTTGTTTACTTTGATAAATTACAAAGTGTTATCATTTTCAGCACCTTGTACAGCAGCCAAAATATCAGCTGTTGCTATTGGTCCAGTAGGGTTTGACCACAATTATTGGGGCTGGAATCTCAGCATATTTATCAGAACTATCCCGGTAAGTAGCATAGTTTACCAACAAATTAATAATCAATAACGACTCAACTTAACTTTTTTTGACGATTTCAGCACCTGAATCCAAACCACCGATTGATGAAGTTCGCTCAGATTGGACACCTCTAAGGAAAAACCAAATAGCTGCTGAAATAAATTCAATAGACCTTGACCACAATTATTTTGATTTGATAATCAATAATAAAATACTAATTTCATTTGTCGTTTTATTGAAAACCTTGATTTTTATTAATTTTATTAGGCTAACCGCGGAGCCCCTGGATGAAAATTTATCGATATCGATAAATGTAGTACCAATGTAAGTGGACGTCCCTAATGCACAGACAAGTTGTTATGTTGGTAGCACTTTTGACATTGCATTTTTGCTCTATTGGTTGGTATTGCTAACGGGGCTAAACTCATTACAAAAGCATTTAGGGAGGTCCCGTCTCTTAAAACGTAGTGTTTATATGCTCTGTGACTCTATTAGTATGGAGTCCCCAAGAAGAGGCCGCGTACAGTGTTGCAAGCATTGCACAAATCACTGTGTTTATATATCGACAGGGTTACATGCCATTTTTATTATTTTATGCCTTGCTTAATAGGACTTTAGTCGTAGAGGGAGTAAAACTATAGAGCAAGCCACAGCGCACACATACAAGTTTTAAATGAAACAAACTTCGTAGCGACCATGGGTGAGAAAGAGATAGAGTAAACAGCAAAAGTGTAACTGCTTTTTTTGTTTGCCCCCAGTGTCAAGTTGACGTTTTTGGGGGCAAACAAACGACAAGATTTTGAAAATTTTATCATATTTAACGCTACGCTAGCCGTTTCGAAGAGCAACCGTGTATTTGTGAAATGATATATTAAAAGTGACCTAAATAGAGAAAGTATGGTGAATTGTAGTGTACTCGTATGCAGAAATCGTTAAGAAAGAGCTTTGAGGGAAGTTTCCTTTGATAGGTAAGTAATTATTGTGTTTCAATTATTGTTAAGCCCAAAGTTGCCTTATGTTGAGTATTTTAGTTAAGTTTCAACTAGTAGCTTTGCAACTAGTCCGTAAGAAAAGCAATTTAATAGAATTTGCTTTCCTAACCTAAAAAAACGAAGAGTAAAAAAATGTGGCCATCCGTTTATGTCGAAAATCCCGATCATTACTTGACCGTGTTGGCAGACGTTATAAGCGACCGTACGATGGGAAAATAAAAAGTAGTATTCCCTAAGAAGGCTGCTAAAAAAACAGAACGTTTTCAAAACCTTTGTTTTATTACTTTAAAGTAAACAATCGATTAAACATAAACACACTATTCTTAGGTTTTTATTTATCCCCGTAAAGGGTTTTACTGTAATGTTAATATTATTGCTCTTGTTTGAGAAAAATCCACTCAACACCCATAGCGCTTAATATGTTGTTTTGCCAAAAGTGTGCCGTTTAGAGTTTCATTGCTCAGCCTATTTCGGATCTTTGTTTTAATAAGATTGACTGAACTGAAGCAGCGTTCATAATCTGTGTCACAAAAACGAGTAACCGGTAACATCGCACATTAGTTAGATTTACCTTAAGGGTTGGTACTTAGTAAGTAAAAGAATAAATAGTGACGTGCTATGTTGGTATTAGTACTTTGGTTGAATAAAATCTAAAAAAAGTCGTATGTTTACGTACGATTTCTGCCCCTTGATCGTACGAGTATATGCAACATAAATGTAAAACATCGTATGAATACGATTTAAATCGTATATCTGGCAACGCTGCGTGATCATTACTTAACTCGAAGTCCCAGACTTCGACGGCTTGTCCTTGTACAGATATTAAGTTACAAACGTAATCAAAATATATTATGAAACTTCAATACTTAATGTATCGTTATTAAAAATCAAATGTACCTAAAACTATAACCCGGGCTTGGCCCCTGCGGTGGAGTATGGCCTAACCTTTCTGCGATGCAGGACCCGTGCTCCAGAGTTATGGACATACAAGGGTTGATATCGAAATCTATAATAAAAACAATAGAGACAGAAACATTACGGCTACAGCACTGAATTATCAAATATAATATCCTGATGCTTTGTTAGATAGCTGCATCGCCTTCCTATGTGACTTGTTGCCCATGTAATTTTTCAGCATTCATTCCACTCAGCAGAAAATGTGTCAACTCGAATTTATCGCAAGAACCCTTTCGGTGTTTTTGTGCATTCTGCCGCAAGCAATGTGCCCTTGAATTCAGTATAGAATTCAAATTTGAATTTGTATCAATGAATCTCGTACAATACCGTCTAGCCGCGATCGTTTATTAGGTAAAACGTAATTACCTTATTTCCCTAATAAATAATCGACCCGTTCAATATACAACAGCTATGTATGAGTATCGCGAATAATAATACTAAAGTTATTACTTATTATATTTTAATGTATTACAATATTTATTAATATCAGCAATGTTTCTTTTCCAGATTTCTTCAAAATAGTTCTGTTCTGGAAAAATGGGTGCTAGCATTTAGAAGAGAGAACTGGTCACCTACATCAAATGCTCGAATATGCTCTCTACATTTCGACAAAATGTACATTTTGGTGGTCTGAGGTACCCTTCGAAAGATTTTTTATATGGTGAATTTTTATATGAAAAAAACTTATTAATAAAACAGTTTATGATTGTATTCCATTGGTGGTCCTAGATAGCGTCCCTAAGCGCCTTAACTTGTAAAATTTAAACGTGTAAAATAAAACGTATTTTTAATTATAAAAAATGACAATTGTTTATAAAACGTTTGCTACGTTCTGCAAACAATTGTCAGACATGTATGATTAATAAAATTCAAAACTAAATCTGCATTTTTATTCATGGCCTATGAACGACTGAAATATTTTATCCCTCATTATGACAATTCACTTTTACTGTGGCAACATTCACGCACACAAACAAATAATATTCACCGACGTGAAAACGGTTACACTGTGCCTTGATCTATAGTTCTACTCTATCTACGACTTTAGTTCAATACTGCCGAAAACTGCCAAAAATCATGAACTGCAACAAAATCTGCCAGAGGTTGAATTAGGGGTCAAATCCTGCCCAAAAGGCAGGAAACTGCAACAATGGTCACACTGAGAACAGACTATGATTTTTTTTTTGTCACAGTGGTCCACGGTGGTCACAGGCAGAACTGATTTTTGCTATGTTCTATGTTGAAAGTAGTAGCGATGTGAACCGATTACAATTTTTATCATCGGTATTTTCGAATTACTTTTACGAAAAACCGGGTTTTTTAATTCACTGCTTTTAGGTGTTTTTTATTTTTGTTAAAAAGATGTAATAAAAATGCCTTGATAGAATTAGGAGTATGTCAGTATCGTAGGTGTGTAGTTAATTACTTTAGTGAAAAAACAAGTCAATGATATCATCTAACAGCTTGTGGGGTTGACTCGTAGAGGGAGTAAGTTCTACTCTATCTACGGTAGGCGTGATCGTTCCAAAGACGAACCGTTTTATAAGACCGTTTTGTGTTCCGCGACGATAGGACGGTTTTACGTTTCATTCTAAAGCAGTGCCAGCGTTTGTTCGTCGCGAGACCAGTCCTTAGATTGTTTGACGCGGATATGTCCTTTAGTGCTATATTAATAGAGCCTAGAACGTAATGAGATCATTGCGACGTCGTCGTCGACTCCTTGCTCGTTCCGTTCGTTTTGGTCTGTGATACAATAAAGAAATCTTTATGTCTATGAGTATACAGTCGAATATCGTGTAAAACAACTTATTTTTTCTGATGTTTCGTGATTTCGTCTCGTTCGCACTCGTTTGACCGTCCTCTGCGCCTTGCTCGTTCGCATACAATGAAACCAGTTGCGAACGAGGACCGTTTCGAGGACCTGTTTTCGTTCCAGAAAAAACGGTTGCGTTTCGTCGTCGAAAAATCGGACAACGACCCACTCCTAATCTACGGGTATCCTAGTGTGGGGCCAGAAGCAATGTATGTGCTTGTATGTAAATGTTATGTTATGTTGACTATACACCACATTCACAGGCGGCAATCAGGCGCGCGCAGATTCGAACCTCATTGCTCCGCCAAGCATAGCTGACAGGCTGCGTGAAGAAGTAGAGATTTTATTTAAAAAGTTGTTTTTTCTATTCTGTCTAAAAAAATTATGATTGCTATCGGAATCGATTTTATGAATAATTTAATGTTGTTTTTCATGCAGATGCTATAGTTTTCAGTTTCATCTAATTATTGCAGTTAGTGTTAACTCCTTCTGTACATTATAATTTCCACCGTGCCAGTGTACTTTCAGTGTAAATAAACCTTGTACCTACATAAATTATTTATTTCTTTGTCCTTGGCACTGGATCCTAAAAGCTTTCTCAGCCTAAAAATGCTAATTAAGATTGACGAGTAGTTTCCAAAATAGCAAATGATTTTTTTCACATTCTTGCTCCAAAAGAAATTTAAAAAAAAAATAAAGCAGTGGCCGCACCACAGAACAATGAGGGATTTTTCTGACAGCTATTAAAAAAAAAAATAGTTCTAAAAGCTACGATGAGATGGCGCTGAATCGCAAGGGTTTACCTTTTTTTGTTTGTTATTGCTTGCCACAGGTAAAAACTTTATTGCTGTTTTGCGTAGAGGGAGTAAAACTATCTACGCTTGATCGTAGAGGGAGTAAACTATCTACGCTTGATCTATAGTTCTACTCTATCTACGCTGTTTTGCGATTTCATCGACTGGAAGGAATCTAATCTGTGATCAACGTCAACTGATCAACCATGATTTTAGCACGAAAATCAAATAGCAATAGTGCAAGAGCAAAAAAAAGAGGGAGGAAATTCCACGTGATCTGTGGACTGTGGACCACAGAATAAACTGGAAAGTGGCTTATCCTATTAAAAAAAACAAAAACCCTTACTTGAAAACGCCATCTACTGACAAATTAGGAACTACTTTTCTTAGCTGTCAGAAAAATCCCTCATTAAACCTCAAACCAATAGAAGAAACGATGATCACGTGACAGTGACAAAACGATACCACCCTGAGTAAGAGTCCAAATTAAGATGGTATTGAAACTAATAATAGTGTAAGATCTGTGAAGACGTCGGTCAGATTATGCGTGGTTGCTGCAGGTCACATAAGAAACAAAGAAAACGCTGATTATAATGTGTACTTCTAAAGGTGAGTACCTTAAACCTATGTTTTCTCGCGTAAAAAGCCAATGGGATGGAATATCACTTTGAAAATAAACTTTCTAACGAGTCATTAACAGAAATTACCGTAACTGTTGCTTCTAGAACCCTAAAATTAGGAAAATAAACCAATCCATTTGTACTTTTGTAGGTTATACTAGTGATGTCATAAGCATTGTCGATGAAAGTTCGCCTCAGTAGTAGTATAGTCGATACTTGTTCATTACAGTAATATCCTAATATAACTTCTTAGTACATAATCCATTGTTTCTTTTTGTTCAAGTTTTCCCAAATTTATATATGCACGCAATGGCACGCAAAAACGCAGAAATAAGAAGCAGGACAAACACTACTGTTAACTGTGCACAAGGCACTTTAGACCCGAGTAATTTGGACAAAGAAATTTATTGCGAACACGCCTGAAGGAAGATGTGGTGCCCACCTTAGATTTACCAGGAAAATGAATGTAATGGTAATAAAGTTAAACATGTGTCACAGAATATTAATATCGCTAACTTTTCATATATTCTTATGTTCTTACAAAATAGGATGCGCCCAGGAGTTTATTTTGTGCTCGATCATAACGAGAATAACTACGAAAGTTTACAAAATATATTTTTTACCTTTACTTTATTTCTTCTTTAGTAACGTTTACTGCAACCAAACTGTGTCCCAGGCACCGCGGCGTCTAAGTGGGGCCTTCATCCATTTAATTCATTTAACAGTTTATCTTTATTTCAGTATTTCTAAATCGTAATAAGTAAACAGTGTGATGGGAGAATTGATAATATCAAAAAAAACCGGCCCAAAGTTCCCACGTGACAATGTTGCTTATATTTAGACTTCTACATGAATGATGAAGCGGTGGTAGCTCAGTGGGTAGAACCATGGACTGACAAGCGAGAGCCCCAGGTTCGATCCCGAGTGCGGGCATGTACCAATGACTTTGTTTAATTTCAAAGTTACGTACATTTGCGAATTTGTAGTCGCAATACCATACGCCAATTGTGAAGGAAAACATCCTGAGGAAACCCGCGGCTTGGTTGGCTTGGTTGGCTCCCCACGTATTCACTAGTCTTTCCTGTGGGCTAGGCCGACTAAGCTGTCAGGATGGTATAGGTGCTGGGCAAGCCTACACCATCTAAAAAACCATGTCCCAGGCACTACAGCGTCGGAGTGGTCCCTTTACCCATCTAGTGTGAGTGAAGATACCACTGGACGCTGTATAAATCATCTCATTAAGTAGATGCAAAAAGGCCATTTTTTTTTTTATTTTAACATGAATGATCGTCAAAACTGTTAGTTTCACAATTAATAAATTATGTGGTGATCACTTTATTGCTTGAAAATAACAATTGTTTTTGTGATCACTTGAGGACATTGGGCTTTAGAAGTATATAGATGCGAACTGTACCTTACTTCAAAGTATGTAATTATTTATCAGGATCAATCTATAATAGATGAAGCTTGTGACCCAAATAGCTTTTATAAAAAAGAGATCTAAAACGAAAGTGTTTAAAAGTGGAATATGTTATTATTTAAGCAGCTCCCTTTTGTAGGTATGCCTTTCTTAAAAGATTCTTTTTGTTTTCAGGTTAGTACTGGACGTGGAAAGTGAGCAAAAATGTCTGTTATCTGCCAATGCCACGGTCATATTCATCTTTTTTGATCAAATTTACTGCAGACTGACGTATTTGATGATCCTTATAGTCATACGTTTCAAAATTCCTTCGTTGATGACCACTCCTATCTATTGCCTAAATTTTATGTGTCATGTGATGAATTTTGATTTTTAAATATCGAATTACTAAATTATTACTTGCAATATCATATTGTAATAATTAAATACGTTTTGCTGGCAACTTTTAGCGCCACAAATTGCGGTCGAAGATGGGTTTACCTAATCAATATTATCGATAAACACAGAGTTTTGATACATTTTTGAATTAACTTATAATACAAGGTCTTAGCTCAATCTGAATTTTTACTAAATGTGGAGAAGAAACGTAACGTCATATTATACGTCGTCACGGATTTTTTTCTGAAGCATAAGACTTCAGAAAGAAATCCCAGACGAAGTATTGTGTTGACGTTGACGAATATAATTGTAAATAAACTCTTTATATAAAAAGTGTTGCTTTTTAAATTATTGTTACTCATTTTGATAAAACATTATTTAAAACAATACAATTTATTTTAATTAATTACATGATTTAATTCAAGTTGTCCTCATTTTTCAACGTTTCTATAGGTATCAATAGAGAGTTAGGCCCATCCGTAGTGGTTTGTTATTTTTTTTTTATCTGTATTTATTTCCTCTGAAATGGGGATCGGAGACTTCTTAATCCGTAGTGGTTAGGTTACAGTAGGGCCTGTACGCACCTTGAAATCGATGCACTGATAAACGTAATACCATCAGTAGGTAGTTATTGGGCATTCTGGCTCACCATTTTTCGACATCACGCTCACGGCTCCGCCGTTCACTCGATGCCAAAAAAAGGCGATCCAACATGCCCAATAACTACGTTGGTCCAGTCGATAATTCCTGTTGTGGATAATAATTATGAAGTTAAACAAAAAAAAATTCAGCCATTGTATTACCTTGATTATTTTTTTCTTAAATACTGCAACGACGAAAGATTTTTTTTAGTTTAAGGTCAATCCTCAAATAAAACGCTTCTTGTTTCAAATGAAATTCTTAAAACAAAAAAAAACATTACGTTTCAACTTGTTATGTCCTACGGAATATATACAACAAACATTTCGTCATGGACCTCTTCTACCTAATTCTATCAGATGCATAATCTGTGGGCCATCTAATTGTGGCAAAACTAACCTAATGATTGGGCTTCTTTTGCATGAAAATGGTCTGCGCTATAAAAACGTTTACGTGTATTCAAAAACTTTACATCAACCAAAATATGCTTTTCTAGAAAATGTTTTGAGATTAGTACCAGGTGTATCTTTCATGAAGTTTCATGCAAATCAGCAAGTTCTCAGTACAAATGAAGCAAAATCTAATTCTATAATAATATTTGATGATGTTGCATGTGAAAATCAAAACAACATGCGTGATTATTTTGCAATGGGTAGACACAAAAATATTGATAGCTTTTATTTAAACCAAACTTACACCAAAATACCAAAACAACTTGTTAGAGACAATGCAAACCTGATTGTTCTCTTCAAACAAGATGACATTAACTTGCGTCACGCATATGATGAACATGTTAGCACAGATATGTCTTGGCATGAATTTCGGAAATTGTGTGCAACAATATGGAGTGAGCCTTACAACTATTTAGTAATAAATAAAGATTGTGAGAAAAACCAAGGTTGCTATCGTAAGCAATTTGACACATTCGTAGTATTTAATTCATAACTAGAAAATATATAAGGATGCAGCACGTGGTACTTTTGCATTCATATCAGTAAACTTGTTAAAACGAGAAGCAAAATTGATTATATTTAACATGGATAAACAATTAAAACAAATTGTTCTTGCTGCAGATGCAGTGAAGAAGAAATTCAAGAAAATGCGATGTATTGAATCCGATCACGAAAAATCTCTAGAAAATATTTTTAAACCAGTTATCAATCCCCTCAATCAAATAAGTGAAGCAGTCAAACATAAAGAAAATATAAAACCTATACCGAAAGAAAATATTAAAGACTTACCTCAGGATTATAATGAAGATGAACCATATGATTGGAGTACTTTAGATGAAACGATGAAAAGGAATAGAAAATCTGATAATTTTCAAACTCCTTCTCAAAGTGTAGATCCCTCAGTGGAATCAGATGACGGAATTTCTGATAAAGAATATGACAAACAAAACACTTACATAGGTGACAAAAATATATCAGAACATTCAGCAGTCAGCAGTGATCCTGATTGTTCCTCATGGTCGTTATCGTCAGAATACATTAAAAACGTTCCTTTTGGTATTAGTCATGTCCAGGGTAAAATTATGATGGGGTCAGCAACAGTATCTATCACAGATAAAAACATTATAATAGGAAAACACAACTACCACAAAACTCCTGGTTTGTTGGAATTAATAACAAAACGATCACCGGATTCAGCATTAATAACTGAGAAAGATAAACTTAACTACAAGTCAATGCTTTTGGAGACAAACGTGCATAGAAGAGATAATGATCCAAGTAAACCAATAAAAAGTAATAAAGGGAAAAAATATTTGGAATTCGTAAAACCTCACTTTGTCAAAACTCCGGAAAAACTTCCTACAGGTTCAGGATTGCCAACATTAAAAAAGTGGAAGAGAAATGTGGACTATATTTATTGGGATGATCCAAATGAGTTAGTGGAAAGGTTACGACTATTGATTGCATCACGCGACGCTGGTAAAACTGGACTTGATAATGAAATACTGTCAATTATAGAGGAACTGAATGAATATGGTTTATTGAATTAGAATATATTTGAAACTAGATGCAGATCAGAGTAATATATTTTTATATAAATATTGTTAACACAGCAATTTTTATTTTCAACTAGTGCGAATAAAATACTTACATAAATAAAATAAAGCCTAATTTTATGTAATTCTTACTGTTATTATTTTTTTGCTTACTTTCCATATTTTACGCGTATAAAACGACGAGTTCTTAGAGATTCGTCCATTTAGTTCTTCAGTAACTAAGTAACCAAGTAACCTTCGCTATAATGAACAATTCTGCTATAGCAGTTACGCTGCAGTCTACACAAGCCAAGAAAAGAAAACTAAGTGAAACTAGTGCTTCTTCACCGAACACATCGAAACAAATATTGGAACATATGACTAGCAAGCAGGTTCTCAGTGATTTAGAACTTGATCAATGTATCAAAAATAATATAAAGGTAAAGTCACCGGTATTATTAAATAATGTACCTTACGGGGTAAGAATGGAAAAAGGAAAACCTATGATTGGGTCAGTACCACTTTTTATAAGAGATAACATGCTGTATATAGCAGGAAATTCTTATAAGAAAACTAGTGGTCTTGTTGAATTACTCTACAAAAAAAGACCTGATTTAAGTACTGTTACAGAAAGTGATAAACAGAATTACAAGACCATATTAATGGACACAAATGCTCACCGATGCAGATATGATCCTAAGAAATCAATCAATTGAAGCAGAGGATTTAAATATTTACAAGTTGTAAAACCATTATTGCACGAAAAAGGAAAAAATATGCAATTGATAAAAGAACCTAATAAAAATATGGATTGGGCTTTGGAGCAACAGAATGAATTAGTGAAAACTTTGGAATTATTGATAGCCACAAAAGAAGCTGGTCACACTGGACTAGATAATGATATTACGTTTATCACAGCTAAATGTAAGAAACGTGGTTATATTGATTGAATAAATAGTTGTGTAAAGTATTTTTTGTTTTATTATAACTCTAACCTTCGTTTCCTTTGCAAGATGAACATCGATAAATTTGGTCATCATGTACATAAACGATTACGTTTGTTGGATTCATTTGAAATTACACCTTTAAACAAATTGCTGCTTCAAAATGATTCCGGAAATTATGATTTAAAACAGAGTAGATTAAAAGGATTGATATGGGCTGTAGATGGAGATGAAGCTGTAAGTAAAGAGTATGTTGACCAAAACATTGAAAAATGTTGTAAAAAACAAGACATTCTTGCAGACCTTAGGGTTTTAAGGACTCAATTGCAAGCGTTGCAGAAAGAATTAGAAAATAAATGTTCGAAAATTGAAGTAAATAACATTGTTAAAGATCATATAATATCATTGAGAGATATGAACAAGTAAATAAATAGAAAGGACATACAAGTTTGCTACATTTTATAAACAGAAACATAGCTGTCAACATACCTCCTTTAGAAATTATGAATATTCACTAGAGATAGACTGAAAAATGAAGAAACAAGTGGTTAATGAAATTCATAAAAATGCAAGAAAAAATTTCCTACGGCGTTCTGTTCATCTTAAAGGTATAGATGATTTGTGGCAAGCAGATCTTATCGACTTAATTTCATTGAAGATACACAATAATGGATTTAAGTTTATTCTGATTGTAATAGACTGTTTTTCAAAGTACGCGTGGGCTATCCCGTTAAAAACAAAGACTAAAACCGAATCATCTCAAGCATTTGAAAGTATTTTGCAAAAAAGTGGAAGATGTCCTAGTAATTTACAGACTGACATGGGAACCGAATTTTACAACGATGAATTTAAAAAAATAATGAATTCTTACAAAATTAATCATTATTCTACTTACTCCGTTAAAAAAGCTTCGATAGTAGAGAGATTAATTAGAACGTTGAAAACGAAATTATTTAAATTATTTCATCTCCAAGGTAGTTACAAATGGATTGGTAAGCCATTACAAAGTGTTGTTAAATCTTACAATAGTACAAAACATCGTATAATTAAACATAAGCCTAAAGATGTAAGTAAACTGAATGAAGATAATGTTATGAATATTAATAAATTCCAAAGCAGTGCCCTTAAAACCAGAAAACCTAAATGTAATGTTGGTGACTACGTTAGGATCAGCAAGTACAAAGGTCAATTTCAAAAGGGGTATACTCCCAATTGGTCTACTGAAATATTTACCATAAAGAAAATAAACAAAACGAACCCTATAACTTATGATATAGAAGATCTACGACATCAACCAATTTTAGGTTGTTTTTACGAGCAAGAACTACAAAAGACCAAATATCCTAATGTTTATTTAATTGAAAAGGTTTTAAGGAGAAAAGGCAATAAGTTGCTTGTAAAATGGTTGGGCTTACATAAGAGTGAAAACAGTTGGATTGATAAAAAGGCTATAGTCTAGAATAAGCCCTTAGTCCATATCTAGTAATGAAAGGTGGAGGACTAGTTAATACTTTAATAAATAATTTGCCCGTTGAATTACATCTACCCGGCTACAATTATTGTGGCCCAGGGACAAAGTTGGAGAAACGATTATCACGCGGAGATAGAGGTGTGAACCAATTAGATGACGCTTGTATGCATCACGATATCGCATATGCAAAATTTAACGACTTATCCAACAGACACGAAGCTGATTTGCGTTTATTAGACATGGCAAAGAGAAGGCTTAAATCGAAAGATGCTCAAAACGGTGAAAAAATTGCATCATGGCTAGTTAGTAAAGTCATGAAGACAAAATTAAAATCAGGTGCAGGGATGAAACATTTTAATTCTTTGGTGACTAATATTAAAACTCATGTCAAGAAAAAAAAACCAAAAAAATGTAAAAGTGCTATAAAAGCTGCTTACTCAGCTGCAAGGAAGCTGACAGCTAATAAGAAATATGTTAATATACCGAGAATAATTCCTATTCCTAAGCATGGTGGAATTTTACCTTTGATACCAATATTCGCTGGTTTATCAGCACTAGGGAGTTTAGCTGGAGGTGTGGTTGGTATAGCGAAGACAGTAAACGACTATAAAATAGCACAAAATGCTAATAAGGAAACAATTGCTTTAGGCAAAGGTTTATATATCAAACCCTACCGAACCGGTAGCGGATTATTTGTCACAAGTTCAAAAAACTATTAAAAAGGCTGCCTAATCGTGCTCTTACCAATATGGATATACTAGAATATGCACAGGATATACCATATTTTCGAGGAGTGTTTATGAAAGATGCATTACCAAGCAAACCAAGGAGTACAGAATGTGGAGTAGTTAATTTAGATAACTCCACCAACGAAGGGACACATTGGGTAGCCTATGTAAAACTTAAAGACTATTGTGAATATTTTGATAGTTTTGGAAATTTGAAGCCACCAGTAGAGGTTTTGAATTATCTAAATAATAGTAATTTGTATTATAATTACATGACGTATCAATCATTTAATACTCTTAACTGTGGACATTTATGTTTAAAATTCTTGCAAGACTTTTGGAATAAATCTATAAATTAGCGTTGTTTCTTTTTATTTTCATCATATACACAATGTCATTCACACTATCAATAACTGGCAATGAGTCACTTCTAACAACCAATTATTCCCCACCATTGCAACTAGAGGGTGAATATGAGTGTGCTCTACTTTATCTATCTACTTTTAATTCAATTCCAAACATTAAAAGTAAGAATAACAAGTTCTACTACGGGGATAAAGACTTTTGTGAAATACCTGAAGGAACATATGAATTGCAAGATATAAAAGATTACCTTAAAGGAAAAATTAAAGACGCCAATTTCAATCTATTCTGCAACAACAATACTTTGAAAACGTATTTGTTTAGCTCCAAAGACATCCATTTTGAGAAAAAAAATGGTCTCGGCAACTTATTAGGCTTTGGCAAAAAAACGCTCAAGGCTAATGAATTACACGAGTCACAGTATCCTGTCAACATTCTTTCAACTACTGTGGTGAGGATAGAATGTGATATAGTAAGTGGATCATATATAAACGGTGTATCTAGCCACATTATTCACGAGTTTGCGCCTAACGTGCCACCAGGTTACAGATTAATAGAAATTCCTAAGAACATGATTTATTTTCCTGTTAACCAAAATAATATAAGTAGCATAAATATAAGGATACTGGATATTAATAATCATTTAATTAACTTACGTGGAGAAGAGCTGCAACTATATTTACATCTTAAGAAAAAATGATAGAATTCAATAAAACCTCTCCACCAAAACATAAAATCATTAGTCACAATTTCATCACTAACAAGGAAAGAACTCTGAAGAAAAAAAAAATATTATCACCAGAAAACAAAGAATTTCTTAAATTAATTGGGTTGTCAAAATGAGTATACTAGACATTTCGAGTACACCTGTCTATGACAATAGCATTGATGGAATCGAAATTCATTCCTATAAACCTTACGTGACCAGTTTCAATAGAAACGATGAAATTCGTATACCGATTAACCAACAGGATTTGTACATACTGCCGTCAGCTAGCACATTATATTTGGAAGGGTTGTCAATGTGTTTAAGAGAGAAACGGAATCGGAGAAGGCTTCTAGTGTTCAGTTTACAAATAATCCATTGCTGTTCTTTTTTCAAGATATACGATATGAGTTAAACGGAGTTGAAATAGACAGAATTAAAAATGCAGGACTAACTACGACTATGAAGTCCATTTTATCTATGAACGAAAGCGAATCCAAGATGTCTAAGGTTTGGGGATGGGATATAAATGGCACTAAGAATGTACACTCCGGAAAATTTTCAGCTTCAATACCTTTAAGTAATATTTTAGGATTCGCAGAAGATTATAAAAAAGTAATAATTAATTGTAAGCATGAACTGGTTTTGCTTCGAAGCAATACGAACGTTAATGGATTACAATTAAATACGGGAGAATTTGTGGATGACGTTGTTATTCATAAAATTGTATGGCGAGTTCCACATGTGAAAGTTTCTGATACAGAAAGAATTAATCTTCTTAGATTGTTGGAAAAAGATAGACCTGTTCAAGTAGCTTTCAGAAATTGGGATTTATACGAGTACCCTTTATTGCCGAAGACTACAAAACGTACTTGGTCCATCAAAACGTCATCTCAAGTTGAAAAGCCAAGATTTGTTTTTATAGGTTTACAAACCAACCGAAAGAATGACGCAGTCAAAGACATGTCTCGATTTGATCATTGCACTTTACGTGATGTCAAGGTATATCTGAACTCCACATACTTTCCATACGACAATATGAATGTTAGTTTTAGTAACAACAACATAGCTATATTATACGAGCAGTACGCTAGATTCCAACAGTCGTATTACGGACGAAGGAGTGAACCCTTGTTAAGTGCAAAAGAGTTCGAGGAGTTTGCACCTCTTTTTGTAATTGATTGTTCAAGACAAACTGATCACCTTATATCTGGACCAGTAGTTAATGTGCGTGTGGAGCTAGAAAGCGAAGTAGAAATACCAGATCAAACATCTGCATATTGTCTAATATTGAACGAATGTTTAATCGAATATAAACCGTTAAGTAATATTGTAAGAAAATTATCATGAACGCAAATACACTAATTGTTGATGTGCATGGATTTAAAAATGATAGAAACCACTTTATCATTAAAGAACTTGCATTAGCTACTGCTGAAAACACTCAAGTATTTCTTATAAAACCTCCGTGGCCGTATAGATATTTAACTGATTTTGAAAAGAGACATGTAAAGTGGATCGAGCGTAACTTTGGATATAGATGGTCTGAAGGACATATAGATTATCTTCAGTTCCATAAAATCATCAAACCATATTTAGAAAAAAGACAGGTGCTAGTGAAAGGTTTAGAAAAAACTAGATGGATCAAAGACTTTTGTGATAATATTACAGTTATAAATGTGGAAGAAAAAGGGTGTCCTAATTTAGCTAGAGCTGTTTAAAAAGTATAATAAGAATAATTTTAGTTGTTTAGATCATAAAAATAAAAATTGTACATTAAGAACCGTTTTATGTGTTAAACAATGGTGTATAGATAATAAAATTGAGATATAAGCGAATTGATTAACTACTTTTTTTTCTTTTACTGTGTGCTATTTCAATGTAAGTTTTTAATTATGTGTACCTATAAAAATAAATGTGTACCTAAATAACTGAGTTCTTTAATTTAATCTACTTTATTTATGGGAATTAAAAAATGAGATAAGAAAAATTATGTACATAAAGTTTATTTTAAAGATCATTATAAGAGTCATTACAAAGTTTCTTACAAATTTCATTAACCAATTTTTCGGACTTGTCCATTATGTCATCCACTACTTCACTCACTATGTATTGCGCACTAACCACACTATCTTCCGAGGTCGCTGACGTTTGCCCTCCGCTGATGTTAAATATTTCAATCTTGATGCGTTTTAGGGCTCTTCTTGGCGTTTTTGTAATAACGTATGAGGAGGATGCTTGTACTTTTTTTCGCAATTCCATTTTGTTTTTTTGCGTCTTCTTTTTCTTTTCCTTGCTCTCCTGTCCAGCGGGGATCGATATTTCCAGTGCATCGTTGTAATCTTCAAATGGCTGCGCATTTGGGAACCATAAGTCGGAAGGGTCCATTATCTGTAATAAAAGAATAAAAGCATAAATTAGAACTCGAAACATGCCTTCAGTTTTATCCTATACACGCAAGCTGCAAATGCAAGTAAATCTTTAAAACACATACCTGGAAAAATATTCGTCGTCCGAATCGAAGAGTTGTCTTGACGTCCTCAGAGTGCTCGCCTGCCGATTGCGATCTTATGAATGAGTAATCAACAATATGCAAAACATTTGCGATATTTTCTAGTCAGCAATTCTCAAACGTAAAGTCCTACTTAGTGTCGGGCGCAGTTCATTCAACTGAGTTAATAATGCTGACATAGCTTGGCATGCTTCAATGGAATGTGATCGCAAGGTATCGAATAAATCTGGGGCAGGAACTTGTTGTTACATGAAAATGCTGACTTGCATCTACCGTGCAATGACATTACTGCTAATAGGCGGTGATTAGGTTAAATTAAAATCTTACAAGTAAAACAATAGTTTCTTTAATACATAAACATTTATTTTGATTCCCTTTTACTTATGTGCTATGTAAACATAGAGTATAGGACAAATAAGTACTTAGGTACTAAACCTATTTAAATTACTTACAAAAACATGTAAAAGATATCGTATAAAATCATATATTATTAAAGTAAAGCGGATTTGTGGCCGTACGATAGAGTATCAATTTTATTTCTTAGTATAATTCGCTTATTATCATTATAGGAAAGACATACTTTATTAAGTGACTGTGTAAATATTTCATGTTTTAAGGATTTAAACATCATATTTTTCTTTCTGACTAAGCTGCTATCGACTAGCACGGTCTTGTAATCATTAAAACTAATTTTTTTTACGACAGACTTTTTCGTACCCTTAGCCTTTTTGAGTTCCATATTTTCAGTTTTGATGCAGTATAATTTAGACCTCAATCCTACGAATTCAGTTACAAGCTGCCCCCCTAACTCATCTTTGAACAATCCGGGAACTTTATTATTTTGTTTAGTTATACCATGAATATTATTCTCAGAGTAATTGCTGGTGTCAAAATACTGTTTGAAATGTTTCTTTATATCCCAGTAAATGTCATTCGTTTGTATTGAGTATAGAAAACTATCAGTGTCCGTATAGCACATTTTTAAATTAGCTCCATAAAAAGGTTTCATAATAGAGTAATGAAAATCATACATATGGCTTTTGGATATTTCTAGCACTGAAAAACCAATGTAAATAGGTTTATCCAGTGTAATTTTTTCAGGTCTTAGTTGAATTGCTACAAAGTTTTCAGTGAATACTGACGAGCTATGAAAATTAGGCCTGGCTATTAGTTGTTCTGCACAAAAGATTTTTTTAGTTTTATTGCTGACGTCAGACCACTGGTTCACCAGCTTTACATTTAGTCTTTTTTCTGTGTCCTCTAATGTTTTGCCGAAAATACTATTATTTAACAACTTAAAAAAGTCCTGTTCGAATTGTGACTTAGCTTTTTGCCGCAATTCAGTGTTCAGATCTATGTATTGTTTTAAGTAAGGACCTTGATCGAATTTAATAGCTTTATGAATTTTTTTCAATTTCAGGCCATGTTTGAGGCAAGTCTTGAGATGAATGTAATGTATGACATAGTTATACTTGTCATATAAGTTCGGTATCAATTTACACGTTTGTGATCCAGGTGGTGCAAATTTTTGGGGGCAGAAAGGCAAATCATTATGAAAATCATGCAAAGTTTTTGGGTATTCTAAATCGACCTCAAATATGTAACCCACTTTAGCGTCATCTTTTAAAAGGAGAATATCAGAAACTTGGAATGGTGGGTTCTCAATTAATTCAAAGTTAGAGTGGGGTAGATAACTACACATAGCATACCCATATAAGTTATTACAGTCTATATAAAGTAAATAATTATCTGGAGTTGTGAGATCGTGGTTAGGTAGATACTTATTATTCGCACAAGCATAACGAGTAGAACATAAGCAAACTCCTCCGCGAATACTGCGTTGTATCATTCGTATTATTTCCAAATCTTCGATTAGTTCTAGTTTGACTCCGGTTTTTAATAACATAGCATCCCAACTTAAGCTGGGTGCCGTAACATAAAAGGCAGGATCTAATCTGTAATTAGTTTTGCACGTACTTCTAAAACTCTCAAAAATATCAGTTAACAATAACACGTCAGATTTTAAGTATAAGTCAGTGTATTCACCGAGGTTTGACAAATGAAATGTCCTCCAAACCTGTTTAGCGTGATCGTAGTCAGATTCTGAAATAGTTTCGTCAGTTAAACTACTGTAAAAACATTTGCGAGGAGGTATTGCTTTTTCTTTATAACATTGCCAATTACTCATGTACTCATATGGATAAATTCCTTTACGCCTTAACAAATCAAATTGCCGTTTATTAGGGTAAAAAAGTGACAAATAAATAAAATCATGACCTGAGAGATTTTCTGCAACTTTTTCTAAACTTGTACCTAAAAACTTTAAAGAATCCACAAAGCGCACCGCCATAAACTCTTGTTTATCGATTGGAAAAAATTTAGTAAAGGATACATAATTTTCTTTTGTCTTTGCGATAACATTTATGTTGCCTGGTAGTTCACCTAACTCTATTAAATAAATGACAGTCATAGCCTGACAAGTTGTGGAAGAAAACCGGTAAAAACTGTGGAAGTTTAAATTGAAGGTTGCAGTAGGAATGAGCAGCACCACGATAATTTCCTGTCAAGTGACAGTGATCTTTTACTTTATCTTCGAACAGTAACTTACTACAAAGATAGCAAATTTGAGATTTAGTAAAACTTTTTAACTCGCTCTCTGTAAGGGGTAACATATCAATATGATTTTTTAATACTCTACTTAACCTCAATACGTCAGCACCCAATTTTTTTAAAAAAAACTTGAACACAATCAAGTCCTCGATAAGAAACATACCGATTGAGAGATGTATCATAAGAACATACGATGTAATAACCAAATGCGACTGGAATGTGTTTTTGTAGGTTTGTTGTATTTTTTGATTTTTGGTCATCCGAAGTGGGTTGTAACATTGATTCGAAATCAGCGTAGATTACAAATGGCATATCTTGCATACGCTCAAAATGTCTAAACTGGATTAATGTTCCCTTTTCTGGCAGAGCAGTTTTGACACCACTGCATTTATGATTGTTTAGTTTATTATCGTCAGAAAAGAAAATCATGCAATCATCGCAAAAAGATATTTTACTATGATGTTTCGTAACTTGATTCCTGACCAGCCGACTTAAATTTTTTATGAGACAGTAATGCGTATTTTTACCGCTCTCCAAGAACAATAAATTGATATGATTTTGCTTTTTTTGCATGGACTTATATAACGGCCCAACAATCGTTTTGTTGTTTTTGAGGCCATAAATATTTACAGTAATATTGCTATTATTCTTTTCAAACACCCTAACATCCCTGAAGCCCACCGGGAAAGTCATGTGTCTCGTATCTAACAAAGTATCATAGTGAGGATATGACGATGTTCGGTTTGAATTTTTTTGGGCAGGAAATAAAGCTGCCATAATGCACCACAAAAAGCAGAATTGGTCAGCGTTTTGGATATTGACACATGCATGTTTTAATTTTATAGCTCTTGGAAGATCGATAAACCCTGACGCTCGCAGAGGATTATACTTGTTGATGTTAACCTCTAGATATGAATTAGCTACAAAAGTCCAACCACTATCTCTCTCCTGAAATTCGTCGATACCAGCAACTATTTGTTCGACAACCTTTTTAAACATTTCATTGAAGTCGTAGCTCTTATGAATTACGATGTTTCCGGTAGCGAACGATTTAACTTCACTACTATCATTTTTTGGCAGCGTAAACTCGGCGAATAGTTCAAAATTCGCTTTTACGCTGTCAAAAGATTCAAGTCGTGCGTTAATCAGCTGGCGCACTTGGCTACGCAGTGAACGAATAAACATTGATGGTGGGCTCGATTCGTCGACGTCTTCGCTGTCCGAACGAGGTCTCACTCTGTAAGTTGCAATGCGGTTACGAAATGCGGATAATACTTTCTCAACACCATCGCATTTCTTAACAGCATTGTTATTTTTATGTACAGTGCTTCGCAAATGGGAGGAAAACGCTCTACTTTTAACTAATATATCACATACCGAACAATATATTGAATTGTTATTAGGCATATTGATGTGTATAAGAATTTACTTTGCTTTGTAAAGCTGTGAAAGTATGAAAAGAGACAAACCTAGTATTATTATTATTATATCGTACGGCCACAATCATACAAAAATAAAACAAAGAAAAAATACAAACTAACACATATTTTTATTCTTACAACTACAAGAGTGAATAACAAAATTTTCTACCTATCTACCTTATCGCCGTAAAAATACCCGTCCTCCACAAACTTCGCCTTACACCGCTGCAACAGCTGCTGCAGCGCAGCTAACTCAGGCGAGTCGGGTTCCCCTCGGAATTTCAGCGCCAACACCGCCTTTTCGTGCCGCTTGAGGGGGTGAACGTTTTTAATGTCGTCCACCTGGTACAGTTTGAGGTCTAAAAATAGACCTCCCTCAAGCTGGGCAGTGCGGCGCACGACTCCGTCAGCGACTCGCTTCGCGTAGCTGGATCGCAGCTGCTGCGGCGGTCTGGCGGCACCCTCCTCCTCGCTGTCGGAGTCGAAGATGCGCCAGCTGCTCCTCTTGGCCTTGTGCCGCGGCGGTGCCTTGCGCTTTGCCTCCTTTGGCTTCGCTGCTTCCTTGGTCTTGCGCCTGTAAATACCATAATGTCAAACACTGCATAAAGACCACTGTGGGCTAGTTTGTTCATAAAACATTAAGAAAAAGACTTGTTTGGTGAATGTCACGTAATCTGCCATTAATAGAATAATAATAAAATTGTTTACTAGGAACCGCTTCGTCGTCTGAGTCGTGCTGACGCTTGCCGGGACCAGGTCCTTTCTTTTTGTTTCTGAAATAGAACGGAAAAACTGTTATTCATAGGTAAAAACACACTATTGACGAAAACACTATATTGACGAAACTGTGTTAAATCTTTACAGGAAAAAAAAAAAAAACGGCATTCAGTAAACTGTAAGAATATTTTATAAATAAAAAATCTATAATTGTTTGCATAAGAAAGTAGATGTTACCTCACTACAGAAGATTCTGCGTCAGATTCCGCAGCACGCGCTTTATACTCGGCTGGTGAAATCCGCTTGACAGGCTTCGGTGCTCTCCTCGAACTGTTGACAAAAGAAATCAAAAAACTCAGTTTGTTGTTGTATTATACCTAGTACAACTGTAAAAACATTAAAAATAACTGATTTATCACCTGCGCTGTTAACACGAATCGCTTGTCACCGTACAAACATAGTTACACACATGGACTAATACCTATATAATCAATTAATCACAAACCATCCATATGACCTTACACACAACATAACAAACACACATAACCGGTCAACGATAAATTTTTAGAACAAAATATATTTTTTTAAGTGAATAAATACCTTTCAAAATACTCGTCCTCCGACTCGAAGGCAGCCTTCGATTTGCGGGGGGCCGCGGCGTTGTAGCAATATTCAGAGTCAGACCTGAAAACAAACGAATAAATTAGTAAAATGTTATCAATAAAAAAAAAAATGGTTACCTATGAAGTGAAGTAAAGTGCAAATGAGGTGGCTAAAAAACTAAAAAACTAATCTAAGTGAGCGAAGCAAAGAGGAAAAAAAAAATTGAGCCCACGGATGGATAATTATAAAAAATAATTAAATAGAAAAATTATTAAATATTATTTGAATGGAATGCAAAAATCAAGAAAAATATTGAATAAACTTACGAACATTTTCAGTAGGTGTAGAAGTAGGGAAGCAGAACTTGACAGCAGGCAGAAGAAGGTGTTCAGCAGGGCACAACGGCAGCAGAGCTTCAGCAGCGGTTTCACAAGTAGCTCGGAGCGACTGGACGATCGTTGAAGCACGAAGAGAAGTGATACTTTTTCGTAACATTTCAGGCGTTTTTAAAGGAAAAATATTTGATGACAATGCACTGGTGTGTCGGACGAGGAGTTTGTGCGCATGTGTGTGTGACACTATATAAAATATTGTACGTATTGTCTTAAAGAATTTCATGGTTATTTTTTTATATTCATTCTACGGCGTAAGGTTAATATTAAATTGCGTATCAACATACGGTGTGGTCCCTTTATAGATCCTAGGACACTATAAACACAAAAAGTAGTCTGGGTAGTTTCAATGTGCCTATTGCTCTACAAAACTTTCGTGATAGATACTTTACTACAATGCAGTAAAAAATATATAATACACAAAGTAATTATACAATAATAACCCCTCTTTAAATCTACCCAAGGGATGACTTCAATCTAATGTAATCATGTATATTTGTTTGATCTTTTATAATCAAGCTATTTAAATTACCTACATCCATTTTAAATCCAGAAGACATGGGAAATTAATATAAGTACTACAAAACTAAACAACTAAACCATAAGCCAACTAAACCTTTTACTAAACTAAGCCATATTATGTACCTACCTATTTTATATTATATTACATTACAATACTCTTCATGTTTTCGGTTTTGGACGCGCTGATGGTAAAGCTGGAGGGATGTATTCCTTTAACAATAATAGCATAGCCCCCGAGCGAAGCCGCAAGCCAAAGCTAGTTTGATTTCGTAAGCGCATTTAGCTTGGTGCAAAAATGTAATACGCGGGTACACAACCTACCTAGAATTGCTTAGTCATGACACATGCAGTGATTAGAATCTTGCTGCATGACGTTGGTATGATATGGATATGCTTCTTTTTAAAACAAATTAAATAGGTAGATATTGTTTATTCGAGTGAGAAAGCACAGAGGAAATTTAAAACATACATTCATTCACATACATTCATTGTTTACTAGTTAAGAAGAATATATATTTAAAAAAAATTAACATCCTAACATAACCTAACTATTGTTCCTATCCTAACTATTAAAAAAGGAGGAACCAGACTACATTATCTCTCGCAATTACGTCGAATTTATTGACACACGATCATTCATCAAAATCGGTTCAGCAGTTTAGGCGCTACAGTGGAACATTCATTCATGAACACTAGCTGTGCCCGCGACTTAGTTCGCGTGGTATTCGGATAAAAAGTAGCCTATGTGTTAATCCTGGGCATGGTGTATCTGTGTGGCAAATCCGTTATGAGTCAAAGAGAAACAAACATCCATCCATCCATCTTTACAAACTTTAGCATTTATATTATTATTATTAGTAATACACTGCATTAGCCTTCCTTCGAACCGTGCCATACATGGATAAAATTGGAATATCCATATCATGTTAGCATGAAATTAAACAATACAAGGTGTTATAAAATTAACGGTAGGCGCGAAAAGCGAAATCCATGATACGATTACTAATAGTGTTATATGCTTTTACGATCCTTTTATAACTTTGAACTTTAGATTTTCAAAGTACCTACTTATCGTACTGAGCAACAATTTTTTTTTTTTCATAGAATTAGTTTAATTTGAAATTTAGTAGGTACCTATCTGAATATATTTCTATTTCTACGAATCCTGAAAATTATAAGAACTAAAATATTCTCAGTACTTAGTTTACAGTGAATAGAATGTAGGTTGATTGATAGATCACCAAATCTACACTCTACACATATAAACAAAGTAAATTAATTTTGCAGATTTTTCAGTTAAATAACACCGTGTATAACCATGTAAATTGATGAATAAGCAGACTGCAGCTTTATTTTAATTGTTAAACATTTTAATATTTTAGTCGTATCTGCAATATTTTTTAACTTGTGTATGTGAGCGCTGGCGGATGTGATTGCGAAATGTAGGTTACACGTGTCGAGTGTGACCCATGAAAATGTTTTGCAGGTAGGTACCTACCTACATGATCCTTGATGGATCCTTGGTTTGCCTGGTTACTATTCGGACCCCTAATAATGTTCCCTTTTTATTATGCGGAGAAATTGTTTGAACAGACATTTATGGACCCACCTCTAATTTTACTTTGTCATCGCTGGTTAGCATCGATCATCGCCAACGGGACGGTGCGTTAAAGAGTGCTTTGGGATTTCATAAATCGATCTAGTTCGTCGTGTTATAACCAATCTCAATTCCTGGATGGATTGATTATAACACGACGAACAAATCTAAAATCTTTCGTCATTGTAGTATATAAGAAGAAAAAAAATCTAGGTAACACAATGCCTGAACTCCTGGAATTTTTTTTTTTGTTTAACTTCATAATTATTGTCCGCAACAGGAATTATCGACTGGACCAACGTAGTTATTGGGCATGTTGGATCGCCTTTTTTTGGCATCGAGTGAACGGCGGAGCCGTGAGCGTGATGTCGAAAAATGGTGAGCCAGAATGCCCAATAACTACCTACTACCATCCCTTTATTCTTACGGAAGGATGGTTAGCGAAAGCAGGATAGCATTACTGTCGAAGGTTTCTGCTAAGTTACTGCTACCCCTTGGGCCCCACACTAGAAATTACGCTACAAATAACTCGTAATTATCAGATTTGAAAAAATCTATTTTCTTAGCGGTTTTCTCATAACCTGTGTACATCACTAGTGGAAACGGACGAGCAATGTCGTTGAATGAGGTGATGATTCTGTGATCTTGCAACACAATAAAAAAAATACTTGACGTCCCGCACTACATTGACGGAATTGACGTCACAACTTGACGTTTTGTTTGTAACCTTGGTGAAAAGTTCATTGATTTTTAGGTTTTCGCTGTTTGGAAAGAAAATTAGCACAAAAATACTAATATTTAGGCATAAGTTGTACTTGAAAGATTAATTAAGATCGGCAATTAAAGTTATTACAAATACTGCCAGAAAAGCATATAGATACCGGTTTTCTGAGGTATTGTTGTGTAGAAAATGAATAATGAATCGAACAGACTCAATACGTTTTCTAATTGGCCTTCGTCAGCTCCCGTAGATCCAATCCGTATTGCTAAAGCTGGGTTCTTTTACACGGGTCAAGGGGTTGAGGTACAGTGCTTCTGCTGTGGCGGGAAGATTTCCGAATGGAACTATGGGGATCAGGTGATGGCGCGCCACCGTCGGTTGGACGCAAACTGTCCATTTGTCGTGAACCCTCAGTCCTCCGGTAACGTAGCTTTGGTGTTGGGCCAGCCCAACTCTCAGGGTCACTCAAGCAATGAACTGGATCCAATGGAGCTGGTGCATGACTATGGACTCACCGACGATGATGATATGTACAAGAGTGATGCCTTGAGATTGCTGTCATTTGTTAATTGGGATGTGAGTATTCTATTTTATGGTTTTGGTACTATAAAGGGGTTTTTCTTTTGAACTGAATTAGGTAGTCAGTTGAAGTTTTAAGTGAACTGGTTATTATGGCTTATTGCACTACAATGTACGAAAACAAAAATAAAAAATAAGGGAAATCCCTGTACATAAAATGTTATTGTTTATATTTTGTTGTGTTTGCTTGGTACTATAATTATTTTAGTGCCCTTTAGTATAACAAAAAATCAAAACTCCTATAAACATTCCTGTATGAAATAAAACAAATTTTTGTTATGTGATATTTTATTGTTAGGACTCAAGCACTTAGGACACAAAGTCATAGACTTACATCTTATTTAAACACAAATCATAGTTCTGTAAATTTATTTTGTCATATCCAGGACAGTTCTGTGTCACGTGAGTCACTAGTGAGTGCGGGTTTCTACCATGCTGGTGAGGGTCGGCTGCGCTGCGCATGGTGTGGAGGAGAACTGGCCAGCATGCGACGTTTGGGCTCCCTGGGGGACCCTCTTGATGTTCATTTGAGGTGTGTGGTTCATTTGCTTTTACTTTATCTATGTGTACCAGGCAGGGGCCAAACTTATGGACTCCACGAATTAAAACTAGATATCTTCCGCAAGCACGGACATGTGAAGCCTTTGAGATGACTATAAAAGCATAAATAAATAATAATATAAAGAAGGCCTCGGTAGCGCAGATGTTTGGCACGCTGACTGTAAAACTGAAGGTCTCGGGTTCGATCCCCGGCCAGGTCAAACTAGTAAACGAACTTTTCTAGTTTGTCTCGGGTCTTGGATGTTATCTATGTATTTATTGTATTAAATCTATCGTCAAGTTAGCACCTATAAAACAAGTCATTTAGTTGTACTTAGTATAAGGCTAACGAGATCTGTGAAATATGTCCATGAATATTTATTTATTATTATAACATAATAATAATAAGTAATACAAGCCTTTATTGTTATTTTTTTGTAAATTACTATCAATACAATATGCATCCCTCTCCAGCACTTGCTTGGCCTCCCACAAGCCTTGTGGTTTGTGGGGTGTGGCCTAATCACCCTGGCTTCCCTGGGTGACTTCATATGTTACTTTCAAGCAGTTATTATCATTATTTCTTCTACATAATTTTGCTTCTTAACTTTGTATGTCTTCTCGAAAGTCCCTATTCAATTCTTTCTTGTGTGAAAATATATAGGTGTTCATCAGACCATTCCCGTAGTCCATCTGAAAACAACATACATTTTGCAAATACAATGTATATACAAATAAAAGAAGAAACATTGTGTCCAGCATTCAGCATTTAAAATACTTTTGAAACTGATGATTCATGTGCTTCACTATGGAATCTTTTATCATTTATCGCTCAAATAGCTCATATTTTTGAGGCCTCATGACTTTCGTCAGAAATTACTAATCGAGCATGCCTTACATGCTCGAACTATGCTCCGAGAAATTACACAAAAATTTCCCGTCCACAATAGGAAAATAGAGACTAACTTATTTAGAGAACTAAACTAGAGAAAACATTTTATTTATAGCTCATCAACTTAATAGGCAATATGTTCTTCAATGACAAAGTAATTTTGATTAGAAAAAAAGAGGCTAATGACTATGTATCAGACAATGCCTTGTTGAAGTATCAACACAATGTTTTCCTTTTATCATAATAGGTCCCATAGTAAGAAGTGTTCATGTCACATCAAGATTTCTAAATTGCACTCTTAGCTTTGTTTATTTAGTTTTAAACACATTAGTAATCATGATGAAATTTTTGTACATTTTATATTATGCAACATATGTGAAAATAATGCAATCATGGCTCCTGTTCTTAAAGGCACTTATGGAGGCCTTTAAGAACAGGAGCCGTACATAGTTTATCTATTATTATGAGGTAATTGATGAACAAGCGCATTTTGTTGTGAGGTTTAACCCCTATTTATTTCTAGAGATAATGTACAAAAATTCAGAGGATAGGACACTCTGCCCTTCTACTTTCGAAGTAATTGTGCTCTTAATTGCGCCACAATCAAGGCAATGTCTAACCATGAGTGGAGGTGACTTATCAATCACTGATGGACGCCCTATGCGTTCCTGCATATGCCTGATAAACAGGTATCCACAGGTCTTAAACACCGATTAGCTAAGGCCTGCTGCCTGGGTACGAGTGCACACCCCAATAGGACTTTAGTAATTTAAGTTGCATAAACCATTCTTGTTGGGGTCTAGTAATATGTTTTAGTCATAAGAAATAGCATTTCACTTATTGAAACCTTAGAGGACTTTGGAAGGGGGGGCTAAAATATTGAGTAAATACACTCACTTGTCGGGGGACTGACATCTATAATCTACAGATTATGTTCAGCAAAACAAGACTATTTTCTTAATTATAAATTTCATTGCTTGACTAATGCTTGTACCAACTTAAAATTAAGTCTTTTTTAATGATTCGCGATACTAATATATTAAAACGTGTCTAATCGCGATTATTCCAAGATATACTGTAGCTGTGGAAAATCCTACATTGGCCAAACGAAGCGTTCTATCGCGGAAAGAGAGCACTTGTTGGAAGCCGGAGCGAACCACTGGATCGAGCTACATCAACCGAAAGTTCTCTCAACCGATCGATAGCACTATCGAAGAATCGTTCGTGAAGCAATCTATAAAACACAAGAATTACCACAGAGGGGATGGTTTCGAGCTTTCAAGTTCGTGGAAACCAGTGCTAAGTACCTACGAGTAAACACAAATCTCGCGCCCTATTACGTGACCTGTCAGCGGCCATGGTGAGTGTTGTGTGTCGGCCCGCTGCGAAAAACTAAAAGTACCCACAATAATTGATTGTACTCGCCACTTCAGTTTACCCGTCAACTGCACGTTACTGCAGCGGGAATTACGGTAATTACGTTTTGCCTAATAAATAATCGCGATTAGACCCGTTTAATATATAAATGTGTAAAATTAACTCATCAGAAGTTTTATGCTAGTTTATATTTTATAGCCACGAAAGCACATGAAAGGGCTTCGCCGATTTTTATGTTTTTTTGTGTATATTTGATAGGTCTTAGAACAGGTCCTAAGTTATTTAATATGGTAAAAGAACGTTTGCGGAACGTCAGCTAGTATAAATAAATAATGTAAAAAATATATTTCTGTGAAGTCTGAATAGTTTGTGTTCAGGCATTACTGACCTGCAAATACCACATAGCTCGAGCTTGCAGCATGTTATTGAAATAACGCAACACCGAAATCTCTGACTTCAGTATGGATATCCACCATAAACCACCACCAAATAGGATAAGTTCACAATATTAAGTTTGTTTTATTTTCCAGAACGAAAAAAAAATACAATAACATTTAAAAACCTATTTAGAGGCTAAACATTTCACCCATGCCGGGATAGCCAGAGGTTGCGGGTTCGAATCCCGGCATGGGTGAAATTTTTAGCCTATAAATAGGTTTTTAAATTTGTCCTTAGCACGGGTTAGTGCATTAAAAATAAAATAGTATAATACAATAACATGTTATTTTTTGTCTTTACCTTCTTGTTTAACCAGTACACATCTCCCCCTAGGTACTTCCCCGGCTGCACGCACGCGGCCGCTGTATCCGCCCGCGACGCGGCGCTGGTCTCCTCGACGATGATCTCGGGGCCGGCGTCACCGCCGCGGGTCGCCCGCAGCGCCTCACCGCCCGTCTCGCCCGATGTCAGCGACAACTCGCCTGCCGCTATGACGTGAGCCTTTCTCGTTCACTTCGTCTCGTACTTGCGACCTTGGCCCATTGGCCTGGAAACTGGACTCAAACGCCGCAGGATTTCGCTGAGGCGGGATTTTATTGAATCGGAGCCAGTGATTGATAAGGTACATGATCCCTCGTAGACGTCGCCGCCCGTCTCGCCGATGCCTGTGACATCTCACCCGGCTCTACGATGTGAGCCTTTGCCTTTCACTTTCTCTCGTAGTGGACTTGCGTCCTTCGCCCATTGGCCTAGAAACTGGACTCAAACGCGCACCAGGATATCGCTGAGGTCGGATTTTATTGCAGCAGTACCAGTGATCTGATGCATGGTCGCCCGTGGGCATCCTGCCCGTTTCCCCGATGCCTGCGACAACTCCCCCGCGGCTATGACGTGAGCCTATGTCTTTCACTGCGTTTCGCCGTGGACTTGCGTCCTTCGCCCATTGCCATAGAAACTGGACTCAAACGCCGCAGGATCTCGCTGAGGCGGGATTTTATTGAATCGGAACCAGTGATCAGGTGCATGGTCGCTTGTTGGCGTCGCCGCCCGTTTCGCCCGATGCCTGCGACAACTTCCCGCCGCTACGATGTGAGGCTTTGTCTTTCACAGTAGACTTGAGCTCCGTCCATTGACCTAGATACTGTATGTACCTACTCGAATCTCGATGAGGCGGGATTTCACGTAATCGGAACCAGTGATCAGGTGCATGTTCCGTTGATCAGATTCGTGTACGCAGCACATCTCGCCTCATGCCACAAATCGTGTGCTGAGACGACGTGAGTTTTTGTCTTTGATTGTCTACGTGTATCGTAGGTTGAAAAACAGCACCCAATATATATTTTGTAAACAACGATTTTTTTTTTCTACGACAGGGTCGTGGTTCTAGCGATATCAAGTCTGATTACCACGCCGGAGGTCGTGTGTTCGATTCCCACTGGGGGCCGTTTGTACAAATTGGCCTCATTCTGCTTGTATTTCCACGTTTGTGATATTGTCTAGTTATCATAGCAAAGGATGTCCTACTTTGGGAGGAGGACATGTGATTGTGTTGTGTGGAAGTTATTATTACGCTGTTATTTTTTCCGATTTTTCCTATGCCATTTGTGGCCTCTCCAATCTAATTTTCCCAAGTTCACAACCTGATTTCTCAACAGCGAAGGTGCCCAGCACAATGCACGCGTCCTCTCAGGAAGCGGGACTTGGCGGTCTCTGGGCGTTGTGGGCGGGGCGGGTGGCGCGCGCCATCCGCAGTATTCCACGCTTGCTTCGCGACTTGCGTCTTTCGCCCATTGGCCTAGAGACCGGACTCAAACGCCGCAGGATCTAGCTGAGGCGGGATTTTACTATGCCGGCTCTGATGATCAGGTGCGTGCAATTTGTAGTCGATGTTGTTACTGGCTGGTGTGGTTGCTTGTACAACTTACGTCCTTTGCCCATGGACCTAGGGACCGGCCTCAAGCGCTGCAGGATTTCGCGGAGGCGGGATTTTACTATGTCGGCTCCTATGAAGTTGTAATAAAGATTGTTACTAATGAGTACTCTATACCACCGCTAAAAGTCGCCACTTGGATTGAGTAGGCGTGTCTAGCTTGCCGTGCGACTTGCCTCCTTCGTCCATTGGCCTAGAGACCGAACTCAAATGCCGCAGAATAACGCTGCTAGTTTGGATTCCTAAACACTAAGTACAAATGTGGAAGAAAGAGGAAGCGATTACCCCCGCAGGTTAAAGGTGAGACGGCGATAGCTCGTGCGAAACACGTCTTGGGTGTGACTTGATGATTATTTTCTAGTGCAGTTTAAAAGTCTGACATTATACGATAAAACAGAACTGTCAAATCTCATAAATGTGAATAGTTTATTCGGAAAAATAAGACACTGCATACCATACTACTGTTAACAGGTGCATTAAGTTGCAGGTTACATGAAGTTACATCATAATCAGAAATCTCTTTTCGCGATAGGCTACTGGCGACTTAAAAAAAATTTAAAATTTTAAAATTTTAACTGTTTATTTCATAGGAAAAAAGTACACAAATGTTTTCTTGTTCTGGAGGCTAAAAATCTTTCGTATAAGATTATAATGCTTCCAGAGGTTGCTCTATATTAAACATAAATTTTACAAAATGAAAGTGCGGACAATGCCGAGGACTTACATTACAATGGACTTACATCTTTACTCCTCTTTCACCATACTGTTGCTAGTAAAAGTTCTATTGGTACCTAGGTACATTATTCTTTTCATCCCCCCATCTCGGATTGAATTTTGAACATTTGTGCACTTGTGAATTCACAACATCATTATAGTACATTACACAACTAGGGTGGTAATACAAAGAAAGGCCGAGATCGCAGAAGTTTGCGGCCCGAGCTGCAAGCGAGGGACGTAAATATGCGATCGAGAGCTTTCTTTATTACCTCCCGTGTTGTGTACATCTTTTTATGTCTACACTTGGCCAGAAAGCGGCTTTTTCCGTACGCGCAGCGTGCGGAAAAAGCCACTTTATTGCCAGGTGTGGCATAAAACCTATTTACTTCTATTTCCATGGTGCCTAATTTATAATACAACCTTTTTTTAATTTGTTAAAAACTCAGAAACTCAAACTCGGAACCTTCTTGGTGTACTTTATTTTTATTTTCTTTGCGCGTGCCATTTCCTTTTCACCTCATATTGTTACGACATTTTACATTTAGTCATTTCCTCGCTGAGGCGGGGGTGAAAAGTTACATGTTGCACTCGAGTCCAAACATTTTTCACATCGATTCCCTCGCTAACACTCAGGATTCTAATTTGCGCTTGCTCGTTCATCAAATTGAACACGCGGTTGAAAGTAACTTTGCACTCTTGTTTAACAAATAATAACTTCTTTGGTGGTGTCTGTTATGTCAAAGCCAAGCCGTTAATCTACTGTTAACAGCTGTCAAATTCTTTTTCTGTATGCACTTTGGCCAACTGACGCCCGTTAACAGTAGATTAACGGCTTGTTAATGTACCAGAAACCGGGGGTTAGTGTCTTTTTAATACAGTTGCTCAAAAAGTGGCGTATTACAGGGACGTATAGCGTGCGGGATGTGGGCTATATTACACACTCGTGCTTTTTTTTAACCTTTCCCGCACTCGTGCGTTTTCTTTCCCAACTGTCAAAATAATGTCTATTAAAAAGAAAAACCAACCATGAAGTTTTTACTAAAAAAAATTCATAGAAGTTTTTATGAGCTACTAATTTGTTTCAATATCAGATTTAATGATTTGATTGAATGAGTTAAGTAAGGTTTCATTTCATCTCATTAATTTCATTTTCATTTCATATCAATAAATAAATTCTACTGAAGACTTGGCTGTATGGGCATAGTTCCCTTTGCCTACTAGAATGGGTGAAGAAAAAAAACCTCTGCTTATATTTTTTTACGCTTGGCGCCATTTTCCAAATATTTTTTCTTTATTAAATTGCTTAATTTTTTCGCAACTGTATTAAAAATAGTCGTTCCGTACACGTGCGGAACCGTCATTGCAATTTGTTCCGACTGTCAACCCTCGCATTCGGCTGCGCCTCGGCTCGGGTAGACATTTGTCGGAACTCTTTGCAATGATAGCCTTTCCGCACTTGTAATGAAATATACTATTATGCCACACCTGGCAATAAAGTGGCTTTTTCCGCACGCTGCGCGTACGGAAAAAGCCGCTTTCTGGCCAAGTGTAGACATAAAAAGATGTACACAACACGGGAGGTAATAAAGAAAGCTCTCGATCGCATATTTACGTCCCTCGCTTGCAGCTCGGGCCGCAAACTTCTGCGATCTCGGCCTTTCTTTGTATTACCACCCTAGTTGTGTAATGTACCATTTCCGTGCAACCCACAGGTCCGGTGTTTCTCTTGCGACGGCGGTCTAGGCAAGTGGGAGGCGGGCGACGCGCCGTGGCGAGAGCACGCGCGCTGGTTCCCACACTGCGGGTACCTACTACTGCTAAAGGGACGCGAGTTTGTCGCCGCCAACCGGGACTCGCCCGTCACGCGCACGGTGAGTCGGGGTATATACTCGGCTACAGAGTATATAAATACTCCGCTCGATATTTCTCCTGGGAGGCGAGCTGGGCAAGTAAGGGTTGCTGCTGAAGGGACGCAAAGAGGAGGAACACACCCGTCACGCGCCCGGTCGTGGTATATACTCGGCTACAGAGTATATACTGCGCTCGATGCTGGTTGGCAAGGAGAGGTTTCCCGCACTGCGGGTACCTACTGCTGCTGAATGGACCGCCAACCGGGACTCGCACGTCAAACGCACGGTGAGTCATGGTATATATTACGCTAGAGAGAGTATATTTGCTGCATCGCAGAAAGGTTAGGTCACACTTCACCACGGGGGCCAAGTCCGGGTTGTTGGAGGACTGCCAAACAATGGCGGGCCCACCGTCAGAAGTCATCAAGTGGCCCATAAGGCCTCTGACATGGCTTAACGACTGCCATTACACGTGCCCTGCGAAGCGTGAAAGCGCTCGGAAAAAATGCCCCTAATCCACTCAATTGTTCCCCTAATCCCCATTGAAAATTCCCATCAATGGGAATTTTCAATGGGGATTAGTGGAATAACCCGATTGATTCCGATCAGTCGGTTCGGCTAGGCCACGAGCGAGCGCGAAGCATCGGGTGTCATTGAAAATGCAATCTGATTTCGTCCTTTGGATTTTGAAAAAAACAGCAGAATAAGAATAAACTTTATTTGACAACAGTAGTGTCTTGTTGCCATGCTTTTCTATGTTCTCGGTAGATTAATCGATATTTCGATGCTTTGTCAATTCACTTGTATTTTCTGTTTCAGTTTTCGGCTGACATTGGTCTTAGTGCCCGACGGCTCAACTCGGAAAGTCGTGTCAATTTTCCTATTACTGAAAGTCAGGTAAGTTTGTATGAAAAAACCTTCTAAGGCTATATTTTTATAATAGTAATACTTTTGTTGCACTTAAACTAAATGTACAATGTGGCGGACTAAGTTGACAGAAATTGTCAACGCTGCTGTTACGTCCGGTATACGAGTACTGTCTCACTTGCAAAATGTAAGATTTTTAATGATCATATAAAATTGATTATGCATTTGTTACACGTGATCTTAGGATTTGGTAGATAGTATATTACGGAGGTTCAAGACACATTTGTTTTCGTATGTAGTTGTTGATTAAAAAACTTTGGAACAAATATTGATAATTTTGGCAAGTTTTTTTTATAGAAATTTATAATAATTTTATATCATGTTATTGTTTAATTTTAAACACTAATTACATTATTATACCATTCTACTGTTTGGCTTTACCCTCACCTTCTTCACGTCACCTGGTGGTTGACTAAAATAAAATACTATGTAGTATTAACGCCGCCAATTGTACAAGTTTTTACTGGTACAATAAAGAATTTAATAATATTAGACAACTGAAGTTATAGTAGCCATACCACTGTCTAATCATGAAGGAAAACATCGTGACGAAACCTGAGTGTCAGGTGTTCACATACCTCAGCGCTTAACAATGTCAATCCGCGGTGGGCACGCGTGGTATTAAAGCCCATACTCTCGCTCGAGGCCTGTGCCTTACAGGGGGACGTATAAAGACTGCCTTATTATTATTCGGACAACTATGTATTTAAGAGGCTTCCCCAGGTGTCGGAGCAGATGGAGAGTCCGATGGCGACGGCGGCGCTCGGCGCGGGCTTGGATGCGGCGCGCGTGAGGCGGGCCATCACTAGGCGGATGAGAGCGACCGGTCAGTGGAAAACTTAATGTCGTCAAGCTATACTAGTCCACTGCTGGACATAGCCCTCCCCTAATGAGCGCCATAGCGCACTTTTCTTCAGCTTGCCGCATTGCCGCTATAACTTAATACAATACAATTATAATACAGACAATTTTACAGTATGAAAAAAAAATCATTCTATACATTTGCATCAATTATGAGTTTGAAAACCGATTTAAAGACATTTTAACTAAGAAAAATTGGATGGTTTCTGCAAAAAAACAGGGTAAAACTTCATGATTTTTTATCTGTGGCAATTTTGTCGACGGGCAGGATTGGTAGATAATATAATGACGTCACAACTTAGTAAATGTCGCGATCCGAGAACCCGAGAGTTAACTTGACGTTTGTTTCTTTACTGACCAGGGACGTCACTAATTCCTATGCGACGCCATACTGCTTAAGAGCGTTTTGGCGGCTTAGTTTAAAAAAATATTTTTCTTTTCTTTTTTTACAAAAAATAAGTACTTCATGTACTTATTTTTTGTAAAAAAAGATTTAAAAATTAGTTATCACTTTCTGAGCATTTATTAAACACTTACGAAAAACCTGTCAAATAGACTTTACTTGTGTTAATACTTATTGTAATTATATTTTAAAGTACCTAAGTTTATGTATTTTTTTCCAATGTAAGTTATTTCGTCTATGTGCCTATATGCTTCTATATTTTATGTGCACCCGCCTATATACTCTGTTAATCTTTCAGTCCTATTCATCCTAAGGTTGTATGCAAGAGATCGCTTTTAGCGATTACACCGCCAATTGTACACTGAAGTATTTAAGATTTTCGTGTATCTACTCTCAAATTGCATGTTGTGCAATAAGGAAACTTGAGCTAACCGTAATCTAATCTTAATGTTTGAGCTTACCTAAAATCTAACCTTATTAAAAAAGTATAAGAGTTTTCTGTAAAGATGACGTCTGTGGCGCAGCGCATCTGCCTACCATGCGAGAGGTCCCGGGTTCGAACCCCAGCTAGGGACAATAAAACCCTCAAGACAAGGTCTTGGATGTTTACATGTTTGTGATGTCGTTGTTTCTGGTTCCCACGACACAGGGGATCCTAGTGTGGGGCCAGAAGCAGTGTATGTGCCTGATCTATCTACTCCGCCCGTTGATCCCCTGCCTCCCGTTTCAGGGCTACCGTTCAGCTCTTCGGAGGCTCTGATCGATGCGGTGTTGGACGCCCAGCTCAACGAGGAGGCGTGGAGCGTGTCGCCGCAGTCGCAGCGACTCGCGCGCGACATACTCAACGAGACGCTGCGGGAGTTCGCGCCGCAAAAGTACGTACGTAGTAATTGAAGATTCCAGAGAAAAAGACGAACTTGTCACTTTTTTCGAAACTAATCTGTGAATGCAGTTTTGTAGGGAATTTCCGTTAAAGATAGCAAACCAAACAGGAAGAAAAAACAAATTAGTCTCGGAGTTATTGACGCCAGGGAAACCGTGGTATAAGTCAAACTTTCAAAACCCAATATCTCCCAAATGTTTGTTGTTTGTCTTTTTCCCTGGGGTCTTCAATTACTAGAACGTGTACTATTTTTTAAATCATTTCTGTGTACAATAAAGAATATTTTATCTATCTATCTATCTGCGTCGGTACCTACGAAAATATTACACCTGTAGGAAAGAGTGGGTAAACGTACTCTTCTTCCACTATAAAAGGCAACAGTACATTTGCACCTACGAAAATATTACACTACACCTATACCCGAGAGTGGGTAAACGTACTCTTCTTCCACTATAAAGCACAAAGGTATGTGTGGACCTACGAAAATGTTACACCTGTAGGGAAGAGCGGGTAAACGTACTCTTCTTCCACTATAAAACGCAACAGTAACTTTGTTCCTACGAAAAAGTTACACCTGTAGGGAAGAGCGGGTAAAGAATTTTTATAAACTTACACACTACACAATCAACAGTATCGATAGTACTTTATGAATCTGAAGCATACGATAGGTTTACAAGCTGCTTAAAACAAAGCTTTGAAGCATTCTTTTAAATTGTACTTTTTTGAGACTTTTATTACATTGTAAGTACCTCAGGGAGGTTTTTATTATCATTATTATTAAATTCTTTATTGCACAAACATAATATCGTATTGGTACAAAGGCGTACTTAATGCTATGTAGTATTTTCTTCGAGTCAACCTTTGGTTTGTGGATAATGGCTGGGTCTATAAATGGCAAGAACCAAGCAATTACCCAGCCTAGATCCATATTAATTTACGTTATTTGCTTCCTCGATATATTCATACGAGTCACTGGAATTATCGGATAAATGTATTCCGTTATCTCATCGGTAGTTCTATCTATTAAGCTGATCTCTTTCATTTTTTCTTACTCTTTCAGGACACGGATTTCTAGTTTACACCTGTAGTACGAAAATATTACACCTGTAGGGTAGACTTGAGTAAAGTGTGTCCTTAGAGGGAGTTGTTATATCTCATATCTTTGCTCACCGAGACACACTTTATCTCTATCATATCTCGCTCAATACTTGTGTCCTAACTCATACGGCCTCCAATCAACTAAGTGCGTGTGGAAACAAGAGACACAAGTGGTGAGTCAGTCTAGTCTACCTATTCCCTACTTTATCCAGATCACACGTTTTTTTGGTGAACTTTCTCTCATCGCTTGTTGGTTACGACGAGAAATGCGGCCGAATGTAACCGATGTCAGACGATTGTGTGTGAGCTGGATAAAGTAGCATGAGATGACTACCGTACTGAGTTGAGAGTATGTGTGAGGGAGCCAGATATAGTTGACATGTCTGGGATATGAATGGGGCACACTTGACGGCGAGAGAGTTGTGTGTCCACTCATATCTGGCTCTTGAGTTACCCAAGGCTACTGTAGGGAAAAGCGGGTCCCCACCTCTACGCCGAGGGCAACCATCTGTCTATGGTCGGGTCAGAGAGTTGAGGTGTATGTTATATATAAGCCAAGGAACGCTTGGCCAGCTTATTAGCCTACATGACAGGAAGGACGAGACTCCGCACTTGTACTGCTACTTCTGTGAACAAAAATCGTTTGACAGTTACAAGAAAAATCAACGTTGTTAAAAATTAGTTACAAGTCAGCAAAGTTTTATTTATACAAATTGAAGTACCTATAGTTCCTTTTCCGTCTAGTCTTGCAAAAGGGTCGTTAAATTATGATATTAAGATTGAGATAACACTGCCAATAGAGTGTACGATTTTTTAAGTAATAAGTGCAATAAGGTCACTGTCTTACAATCCGCCAACAACCAGGACTTGAACCCCGTGGTGGAGTATGAGTACGTAACGTATAAAGGATTAGTTATCAACCCTAGTATGTCCCCACTGCTGGGGCACGGGTCTCTTCCTGCATCGCAGGAAGGTTAGGCCATACTCCACCACGGGGCCCAAGTCCGGGTTGGCGGTGGTGGTATAAAGCATTGATGTCGATCAATCAAGTGCAATAAAAGTATTCATACATAAATATATGTTTTTTTAATTATAATTTCCAGCTTAATACCAACCTCGAATTGGGACGACAGATCTGAAAGCCAACTGTCTCAATCGGAAAGCCCGCGGTCTCTTTCCCCAATGCTGACGCAACCCAGCCGGGCCGAGCAAGTCACAACGATACCTGAAGCGGAGAAGAGCCAAGAGGAACCGGTCAGTCCCACATCCGAGAAGAAACCGATTTCATTGGAGGAAGAGAATCGGCAGCTGAGAGAAGCGAGACTGTGCAAAGTCTGCATGGACGGCGAGGTAAGTCCTTTTAATGAAGTTAGTTAAACTTGAGATTACCACCGAAGCGCTCGTGGCCTAGGCGAACCGAGTGATTGGAATCAATCACTTGGTTAAGCAACAACAGGCGCGGTCAGGTACAGGATGGGTGAGAGTCCCGTGACTACCGCTAGTGGCATTTTTCCGAGGGCTTCCGTGCTTCGCGAGGCAAGGTTGGTGCCGGCTGTCATATAATGGCAGTCGTTAAGCCATGTCAGAGGCCTTATGGGCAGCTTGATAACTTCTGACAGTAAGGCCCGCGACTGTCTTACAATCCTCTACCATGGGTATGGCTTAACCTTCCCGCGATGCAGGAAGAGACCCGTGCCCCAGCAATGGGGACATACAAGGTTTGATAACGATGATAACGAGATTACCACACTCAGCCTCAAAACGGTTCATAATAAGATAAATATGATTCCAAAAACACTGATAAAACGAATAAAAGTAGTTTGCAAGTAAGCAAACGTTGTCAATCGTATTGTTTCGTCAAAAAGTGAAGCAAGTGAAAATCCAAAAGAAATCTTGAATGTGACGTAATTAAATTTTTTTACTTAAAAATTATAGGACCGAATGAAATAAGTAATAAAACCGTTCATTGTTGGGACATTGTGTAGCAACCGCTAAAGTATGTGATTACCCCAGAATAAGCCATTGTCACGATCTTTTCTTCACGATTAGTGGGTGGTATTGCCACTACAACTTCACAATAAATGTTCGTAACTTAAAAATCAAAATAGTTGGTACATGCACAGGGTTCGAATCCACGACAGAAAAGACTTAATCACAGATTAAGTAAACTGCCTCTGAGGAGTCCTTTAGATTAGAGGATTTCGTGTTTATATAAATAAGGCCGCAAGTGAAAATATCAACGTGTCTAAAATCCCCGTATTGGTTTATCCAACTATGCCTCCGATCACATTTGTCAAAAGCATTCTCGTTATTTCACTATAAATAAATATGATATTTTTCATTTTAAGTATGTGCATTGCATAGTATTTTCTAAGGTTAACACGAGTACTAGACATAATTAAAACTGTTTTTATACGGATTTCACTCGTTTATTATATTTTTTCAATTTTCCGATGTTTCGGCACTTTTACAGGTGCCGGGGTGTATGGTTATGTGCATGCATGTTGTATGTTTAATGACTCGCAATGCTCATCGCTCGCTAAGAAGCGCCCGTGGTCAGGTGCAGGATGTCCCGTCCCGTGACTACCGCTAGTTGCATTTTTCCTAGCGCGTTAAGCCGTTAGAGCCGGCTGGCCTGTAATGGCAATCGTTAAGCAATATCAGAGGCCTTAATGGCGGATTAATACCTTCAGACCGTTAGGTCCGCCACTTCCTTACCATCCTCTACCAACCCGGACTTGACCTCAATGTTGGAGTATGCCCCGGCAGTGAGGCCATACAAAGCATGATATCATTCCATCACACATAAAACTTATTACTAGCTACAATACATACATATTCAGGTTAAGGACACTGCAAATAATAAAATGTCAAAAATATATTGTGGGAATAATATAGAAATTTCACACCAAGTTTACCTCCTATTAACACCATTAAAAAAAAATTACGATCGTGTAATTACACTTTTCCAATAAATACTTATTTATGTTTGTTTTAAATTTAGTACTAGAGTCAATAATTTTTATCATATTTTGTTTATATTTTTAATACATTTCTATTGTTATTTTGAAGATCAAGTCTGAGACTTCGTATTTTAACCAGCTGTATACCATACGTAAAATAAATAAGTACTGAGAAGTTTAAGTAAAAGTAAGAGCTGGCAACGATGCGGTCATCGCGTTACACTCTATTTTAAAATCAGTGATTCACCATTAGATTACGACGCGTGTAGGGTAGAGTGCATTGTGCGATATGCATGATTTGTACGCAAGAGTATGAATCATTTCGCACGCACTGAGCATATGCAATTGTATTGGATCTGGACTCTGAAACGAGAAATAAAGCAGGTTTAGAGTTTACCGCACTTATCTACGATTTGCCTTGTTCCAATGGGCTTTTACAGGATGTTAGAAAATCACAGGTTCGTAAGTCACAAAAAAATTAAACAAACACAAAAAAGGTAAAAGTAAAAAAAAAGGTTGGGCATTTGTAATTTCAGCATTTATGTAATAAATGTATGATGGTGGGCTAAATGGTTTTCCCTTGAGTGCCAGTAAAATTTAGGTTTGATAAATATTAACGGCCATATAAAACCACAATTCCTTAAAACACTCCAGACCTCTCACTAAAGTAGTCTGTGGTGGAAATTTTACAAGGAGAGACCTAAGCGCAGATTGAATAAAATACCACAAGTGTTTTAGTGGAATCGTGTATTTTTAAATAAGACCGTAAGTGTTATGTTGGTAGAATATCCTTGAATAATTCCGGCCTTGCTCTATATAAAACACAATGTCCCAGGCACTGCAGAATCCGAGTGGTCCCTTCACCCATCTAGTGTGAGTGACATAATAGACGATTTATACAGCGTCACTGGACGCTGTATAAATCGTCTATTATGTGGATACAAAGGAAAGTTTTTTTAAAAGCATCTTGTTACAGTCTTGAAAAAGTGTTACTAAAATATGGTTCCTTCAAGCTGCGTCTTACAAACTACAAATTTACTGTTACTGGTTTACAGTCTAATTTTAATAATGAATCATTAGTATAGCTGTACGTTACATAAGTCCCATCTTAGTTTTCACAGTTCCATTTTCAACTATAAATGTCATGTGCCGACTTTCATTGTATGTCGAATTTCGTCAAAACGTTACAGTGTGGTGTAGTTGTGGTTTCCAAAAGTAGCAGTGGGCGTGACTATGGAACGTTGTATATAATTTTATAATAATAAATAAACTCTGGAACGACTTCAGGTGTGGTTTTATTTGCAGATTTAGTATAATATTTTAATAAAACAGAAAAAACTGGATAAAAACGGATAAGCAGGTAAAAAGTCAGATCTGGTCCAAGCGTAAAGTAGTAGTGGTGAAAAAGGAGGGAAATCGAAGAATGAGTGACAAAATTTAAATATTTGAAAATGATAGATAGAAAAAGAAATAAAAATGGTGTAAAGAGGTTTGCACCGTTACACTATAGCTCCCAGCGCAACAGTCACACATAAACCTGTACAGGTTTCAGTGAAGGTTTTTTGTATTTAATTAATATGTACTCTGTAAATTAATGTCTGGAATAAATAAATAAAAAAAGTCATCTAATGGCAAAAATATTTATTATTTGTGAAGCACGACCACATTGCTAGGATCTGATAACATTAAGATTAGTTCGATCAATTGACACACGCCTCACGGGGCGTAAAAATTAAAGAAAATGCACCACCAATAAAAATATACAGTCGGTAATGCAGTTTTACAATATACCTCGGCTACTGTCGGATAGAATGAGATATATTCGTGTTATAGAAATATCGGAACTAATATGACACTTCGTTCTCGTTATCAACCCTAATGTAACATTTACATATCTATTTAATTTTTGTGATTACAATAAAGAAAAATGTCACATGCACAATAATTATAAAGTTAACTTAAACTAAACAAATCCACAATCGTATCGTCATAACTATACAATATTACATAAAAAATGTCCTTAATAAAATACAAAATGTCAATTAAATAGACCACCTTGAGACATCTCTGACCCAAAGGTCCCCATAACCAACCCTTCAACCCAACAACCCAACCCTTCAACCCTTGTATGTCCATTTCTCAAGAGAAATGTAAGTTATGTACAAGGAAAACTTCGTGAGGAAACCCTAGTGTTTCAAGACTTGACACACCTCAGCGCTATCTACATAATATAATGGCCCAACTATGAGTTCTCTGGAAGAGATCACTTTTAGTGATAACGCCGCCGTCTATACTCTTAGGCTAAGAAAAATCTGTGTAATTTCTATTTTTATGTACAATTAAGTGTTCTCTATCTATTTATCTATCATGTCTTGCTTACTAAAGTACCAGTCGTGCCTGACCGTAGTTCCACCACATTTATGAAACGTTAGTTTTGTTTTGCTATTTCAAATAGGGATCATCATAACGAAACTTGTATTATTGATGAGTAGAATATATCACTTGTTTTACCCGAGGTAGAAACTAAATAATTTATACACTCTGAATAACTATTTGACGTATATAAATTTGGTTATCAACCCTTGTATGTCCCCACTGCTGGGGCACGGGTCTCTTCCTGCCTCGCAGGAAGGTTAGGCCATACTCCACCACAGGGGCCAAGTCCGGGTTGGTGGAGGGTTGTATATCAATTTAAAATTGTTTAATCGCATTTAGCGTACAAATAACCGGTTTGTCAGACCTCGCATAACGGCTGTCTACACAGCTCATAACCTTTATTAGTAAGGCCGTAAGAGTGTGTCGTGAGGGCGGTGGTAGCGGAGCGGTGTAGAACGCCGGCCTCTCAATCGGGACGTCGTGGGTTCAAACCCCGGCATGTACCAACGACTTTGTTTTCTAAGTTATGTACATTTGTGAAATTATAGTAGCAGTACCACTCGCCGACGGTGAAGGAAAACATCGCAAGGAAACCCTAGTGTCTGAAGTGTTAGCGTACCTCAGCGCTTGCAACGTACAATGGCCCAACTATGAGGCTAAGCGCGGAAATCTCAGGTCTAACTAACTAAGAGTGTGTCGTGCCCGGCAGGTGTCTGTGGTGTTCCTGCCGTGTGGGCATTTGGTGTCTTGCGCGGCGTGCGGCGCCGGGCTGGGCGCGTGCCCGCTGTGCCGGGCACGCGTGCAGGCGCTCGTGCGCGCTTACCTCGCCTGACGGACCCGCAGGTACAGTACTACACATCATAAAAGTCCCTTCGGGAATCTACGTTCGCGCAGACTAGGAAGAAGTGTAACGAAATTACCCGAAGCTATAAGTACATTCAACATGATCTTTAACCGATACGGTTAAGGTGCAGAATTGATTGCCGCAGTAGCGCTACCTATTTCGCTCACGCTAATATTGCCAAACTAATATTCACCTGCATCGATGACGTTGAATCAACCAATAGCAACAAAGCCGCGCGGCCTGCCATAAAATGAAACTATCTGATTGGTCGATCAACTTGCCGCACATCCAAAATTTGGTCATCTGCGCAGGTACATCCGCGAGACTTATTTCTTGTGTTGCACTGTACGTGCCGGGCGGGCCCCGCATGCCGGGCCCGGGAACGTTGCCGATATGCCCCACGGAGGCTCGTGGTGCGATTCCAAATGTTTGTATCCACCTCGGTTCTATCTTAAAATTATATTATGCTAAGTGTGCCCCGCGGTTTATCGATTTCCCGTGGGATTGTGATATCTCTCGCAGTGAAACGTAGCCTATATGTTAATCCAGGGTGTCAGCTAACTCCCTGACAAATTTTATCAAAATTGCTCCAGCCGTTTAGACGTGAAGAAGTAACAAATATACAGACTCACAAACTTTCGCCTTTATAATATATTATAATATTAGTTTGAATACAGAATTATAGACCACAATTGTTATTTTTAAAGTCAGTACAACTTAAAAATATCAATGACTGTCTATAATTACCATGAAAGTAATTATAGACAGTCATTGATATTTTTAAGTATCAAATAACAAAAACAATTGAAAGTCGATATTCAAATGTTTCAAATTTTTTAAAAAAAGAACAGAAACCATTTGAAAAAAGTTTCATTCGAAAACCTCAAACCATGAAGATTCTATGTCAATTCAAAGAACCTATTGCAATAAAACGGCAATTTCATACTTTAACCCCATTATCTGAAAATAATAGATAGAAAAGAAATAAAAATGGTGTGAAGAGGTTTGCACCGTTACAATTTCAAGGTCTAGGTCGTTAATTGGTTCAGGTCACCACATCATAATCAGCTGGTGTCAGTCCACTGCTAAACGTAGGCTTAAGAGGCACCACTGAGCCTGCTCTTCGGATCTTGCTTTTCAGTCATATGGTATAAAATTAGGTCTAAAATAAACAGGTAAATAATGGTCCTCAACTTAAGCCTTGTAAGGGCCCTGCAATTTTTTTTCATCAGAGATATAATAGATAATTGTTTTTATTCATAGGTACTAACATTGTAATCAAAGAGTAAAGTCTCTATATTTAATATAAATTTAGAAACACTTAAGCACACTTATTATGAGTGCTAAACCTAAGTTATTTTTAACACTAATAGAATTATTTACATTCACTATGCTAGCTTTGCCTACTTATTGGTAGCTATTATAACTATGTGTGGTCCGGTTCGTGGTCGAAAGCTCAGAACTTTTTCGCCCCAACCACCATCAGTTCTTCGAGCTATGTGCCACGCCCACAGGAATACTTTGAGCTATATCAGTAACTCGGGTTCTCCTGCGGATCTCCTCATTCCTGATTCGATCACGCAGTCAATCATACCATAACATAGCTCTCTCCATGGAAAACCATGAGGGAGGTCTAGGTCCTCTAAGGGGCCTCAAATGGCTGATAATAATGATAACCATGACTTTCTTCCATAAATTATTATGCTATTATATAATAGAATTTTGTAGTACGATAAGTAGTCTTTTATTTAATTTATAGAATGTATAATGATTATGCAAGAACCTGCAGGTCTTGGATGTTTACATGTTTGTGATGTAATTGTTTCTGGTTCCCACGTCACAGGGTATCCTAGTGTGGGATCAGAAGCAATGTGTGTGTGCCTGTATGTAAATGTTATGTTACGTTACCTAAAACAAGCCTTATCTTACTTTCACAGACGGTGCGCATTCGTGGCTAGGAAAATATCGATTGGGACTTGTCAACACGCCGTAGACATTCACTAAATATTATCTATTAAGTAACTGTAATATTATCATTAAGTAACTAATTGTAGTATAAATGATATAGCTTACATGTAATGTACGCTTTAACATTGTGTACAAGTTTCACACGGAATTGATATTTAACCATTAGGAGAATTTAGTTTTACGATTGCATAGGCAAACATCGAATGTAACAATTTTGCATGAATCTATCAAATGAGAGAAATAAACGTTTAAGTGTTAGAAAGCAATACTTGGTTTTCAGGGTTCACAAGTGGGGTCATTTACTAAACGTTAAATGTGTGATGTGAACGTAACCCGTTGTTAATTGATTTATAGAAATAGTAACTGCCTCCTAGTGTCTTATACAAGCGCAAGACGATGTTGTTGAGATCAAATGCACCAGCTTATAGGCTGTTCTTTATTAGGTAGTGTTAAAGGCGGTTTCGAAAATAATGTCACTGCATAGATGTTAGTGCCTAGTCTAGAGTGGGTCTCGTCTAAACGCGAGTCAGTCGTTGAATTTTAAATCGGGATATTGGGAATCGGGAGTTATAAATTAAAATGAACTTCTTTTACTAATGAAACACCAGGAAAATCACGGTCGCCGGACTAAAGCTCATGAGTCAAATTGTTATTAAATTAATGTTAATAATTTAAATAGCACTCCTTTTATTTTTTCTAAAAAAATATGTTTGTTCATATATGAGAATCATGGCAGGTCTCATTCAGTTCATGGAATTAAAAAAATACGATGAATATTTAAAACTCGTTATCACTTCCGCGACTAACAACTATTATACTTATGTGCTTTGGTTCGCTGACCCTATCTAATCTAGTTTTCGAGTAGTTTGATCGTTATCACCATCACTTTAGCCGTTAGCTAATTATTCGCCAAGAGAAACACCACAAAAGTTTTAAAAAGTATCCAGTGCAGTGGTTTGAATTGAATAAAGTAGTTACTTGTGATGAAATGAAAAGGTTTTATTCAAAGTAGCGCAGATACTGCGGCTTAATGAACGTTACAACTTGAACTAGGTGTCTATTTCAAAATCTAGATCATTTTGGAGAAAAAATGGACAAAATCACTCCAAACTTAGTCTTTTCGAAGTCCTGAATCAACAGAGTTTACATAATTATTGTAAAACATAGAACTCATGCATTGTACTGGCTTTTATTCCAGACATCATTGTCATCTAAATAATCAATTATGTTATTGTAGTAATTGTAACTATTATAACTAACGACCGTAGTTACTTCTATGGTAGAATGACTATGTTCTCAACGAAACTCTGCTTCCAATATTCCTAGGAGGAATATTATATTATCATGTGTTAGATTTCTTTCGAAATAATAATATGACCAAATTGATAAACCAGTGAATTAAATGTATTATAATTATTTTTAACATAACGCTAATGTGATCGACTCGTAAAATATTCGCAAATATTTATTAATAAGATATAATAACGCAATATGCGCGGCCCTCGAAAAGTAAATTGGCTTTTACGTATTTACTATTTTTTTATTTATGTATTAGATATATCGTAAACATCATAGTAAAGGCTCGTGTAGATATGGGGGCTTTCAAGTATTACGTAACGCAATTTCGCTGTATTGTGAATCGTTACGATACTCTACAGGGTGGGAGGGGGTTCGAACTAAGTGTTACGTAACATTGTTTTAATTTATTCATTAGGGATTAAAATCACCAATTTATTACAGTTTGCAACCCTTTTCGCTTACGTGACATCCCTAGACTGTATTGCACATAATTTTTATCAGCTATTGTACGAAACGTTTAGGAAGGAGAAACGAGGTACAGAATAACATTAGGGTGTGTTATATGGAGGAGGGAGCCTCACAAATATTCAAAAATGCGTAACGTACTACTTGAAGACTCCCGGTACAGTCTGTTCTTTTAGATTAAACCTCGGCTGCTATCGGATAGAATCGGATATATTCGTGTGATAGAAATATCTGAAATAATATGACGCTTAACTTTACATAACTTTTCAAAATAGAAAAGTTTTATACGGAGCAGGAAGTAGTGTGCTCTCGGCGAAAACCAAAGCCTACTCTAGAGCCCGAGGTATATTCTAAAGCTAACAGACTCTAATGTAGTTTGTTATGTATTATATCCGGTAAGTTTTATTATGTTTTACAATATCTAATTCATAACTTATCAATGGGTTAACTTAAGTTCTGTTGTAGAACTCAATTATGATTGTATAAAGTTACTACATAATATTCTAGCGATGATGTGGTGTAATAAATTGGTTTGAAACCTACATTCGTATATTCATATTAATGTCTATCTCCTTGAATATAAATAAGGTATAAGCATCCATTACACAGTAGCAGATATGACATAAATACGCTTGGACAGGAAATTGCAGAATACTTGGGATTTCCAGCTATAAATCGTGCATACGCAAATGCTGCTTGGCGTGGTCTTATTACTTAAATAAAACTGAATATTAATCAAGTAAAACTTCTTTTTCTAGCTTGTAATAAGGCTTACCAATTAAGTTAGAAGTGGGGAAGTCGTTTCTCGAACTCATTTATTTAAAAACAAAACTAGCACCTACTTAGACACAAAACATGATTAGAAATCCGCATTGTCGGGATGAGTTGAAGCGCTCGTGGCCTAGGCGAACCGAGTGATTGGAATCAATCACTTGAGTTAAGAAACAACAGGCGCGATCAGGTGCAGGATGGGTGACTGTCCCGTGACTACCGCTAGTGGCATCTTTCCGAGCGTCTCCGTGCTTCGCAAGACACGCTAAGCCGTTGGTGCCGGCTGTCATGTAATGGCAGTCGTTAAGCATTGTCAGAGGCCTTATGGGCGGCTTGATAACTTCTGACAATAAGGCCCGTTACTGTCCTATAACCCTCCACCAACCCGGACTTGGCCTCCGTGGTGGAGTATGGCCTAACCTTCCTGCGATGCAGCAAGAGATCCGTTGCCCCAGCAGTGGGGATATACAAGGTTTAATAACGATTGTCGGGATGAGTTAGCGAGATTTTTTATTATTGATTTGTCTAAATGCTAAATAATTCTAAGTCACTTTCGCATCCAATGGGCAGTCTGTTATTTTATCAAGTTATGTGCCGGTCATTAACTACATTTAGTATAAGCACAGACGAATCTACATAATACATTTACTTGATGTGCGCAAAATGGGATACTTTGTGATAAATTTGGCAACCAGGCATGGACATTACAAGCATGGAAAAAAGCAATACTGAGCTTCTTTGTACTTTATATGATGGTACTGCGGCCTACAGTGGGAATCGAATCCGCGACCTCTGTCATGTTAATCAAACGTGTGATTGCTATACTAACAAGGCAGTCATATGTAATCTGAATTCCGAGTCCTGAAGTTTATAAGTAAAGTTTACAATACCGTTAATGCGACAAAAAACAATAAAAAATTAAAGTATTTGGTATCAATATATTTTCGATTTAATTTATTATGTACATGCACGAACCGACTATATTCTTCATGCAATCCACTCCATCCAAAGGTTGTCCGGAAGAGATCGCTCTTAGCGATAAGACCGCCAATTGTATAACATTATTTAGACTTAAGAAACCATGGTTCATGGTTGTATCATGGTTTTTCTGGTTGTGCAATAAAGTGTTCTCTATCTATCTATCGATTCAGAACAAGCTCCAAGGAAACTGGTTACGAGTATAGGCCCTTGGTCTTGCTTGCACGCCATCCAGAGTGTTCTGTAAGCAAAGCCAAGTACGTACTTGGAGCTTCAAAGGCCCGGATGAAAGGAATGCGTACGTTTTTGTCGGATAAAGGTGAAGTGCGTCGCGAAGGCGCGGTATGCGCGTCGGCGCCGCCGTCTGGCCCCAAATAGCCCAACTGAAATAGCGCAGACGGCCCTACATCCCGCTCCTACCCACATAATATTAATATGCGAAACTGACACGCTTCCACATAACGCCCGGCTTGAAAGGACCGCGGCCCTTCGTTTCAATTCGTTCGGCCAAGCTCCGAGATGAAGCGACTAACAGGAATAGCCTCATATAGGTGCTCAAGTTAGGTATCAGTCTATTACCTATATGATGTTTCGTGTGCAGCGCAATTGTGGATTATCATAGTCTGTATCCTTAACATTTAAATACGCTTTTTTATGTAATATAGGTATACCTACACGTCCCACTGCAGGGCACAGACCTTCTCTCTGAAAGAGAGAGTGTGGCCTTAATTACCTCGCGTGCCTACCGCAAATTGGCAATTTCAAGCGCTGAGTATGTTGGACACCTCAGACACTCAGGTTTCCTCGCCGTTTCCTTCCCCGTTAGCAAGTGGTACCTATTGCTACTACAAGTATGCCTTCACTAAACTAAATTAACTTTGCTTCGGATCTTCGGTATTAAACTGCCTCTGATGAGCGGTTTAATTCATCGCGTACAATACGGTTACAATAAATAAAAATATTACTAGCAGCAGGAGCAGCAGGTAGGTAGTAACCTACCTGAGTCCTAAAGAATATAATTATGAAATATTTTGTACAATTTTATACGCCCTCGATTGATGTTCTACTCTTTACATATCATATCAGTGTGTGGGCTCAATTTTTGGACGTCCTGTCTTTTTTCTAGTGACGTAAAATTGGAAAAAATCCCAAGAACATGCTATCCCTGGATGAATTCGTCCTTATAATTTAACGAGTCTTAACGATCTTGTAAATTCTCTAACAGTTTTGTTTATTTCGCGTGTAAACATGAGAGTCATCAAAGAGAATTCTGTAAGGACAAATCTTATACTAAAGCTGTCCATTTCAGTGCATGTAAAGAGGAGTTGTGCCATTGATAGTGGCTTCAGTTGGCACAGACTGTGCGGTTGTTGTATCAAATGGGACATTGTAGCCGACTGCCATATGGCTTTTATCGCTCAAATATCGGTGGCCGAAGCCAGCTGTTTCCTGTTGCACACTGTATACTTACCTACTTACATCCCAGCTTTTACCCAATTAACCATACACTGATATTTTTATGATGCTCAAATGCGCAGTCCCGCAGTTATTATAGTTAGCAACACATTTTGGAATAATATGCGCCACCAATGGATTAAAAATCATAACTTCTTATACCTAATACGTTTTTCTTAAAATAAACATCAAAAGCCTTAATATCTGTGATAACTATTTTAGGACATACCTACAGCCTAGAACGTACGATCAAGTATACTATACTAGGACTTTAATCGATTTCCGCTAAAAACGGCCGTTTTTGGCGGAAATCGTTTAAAGTCCTAGGTTGTCGAACCTATAGGTTCTAGACTGTAGGTTCTAAAAATAACTATTATCCCATAGTTAATTATATCATAATTATTATCCTCATAGGCTAAACAACGTTTGCGGAGAAATATTGTGTATTATTAACATACGAGCTCTTCTCAGGCCTACCAAATATACACACAAATATCATTAAAATGAAAGTTTGAATGTGAAAACCTGAAAGTGAAAACGTTTCAGTTCGATAACAAACTCTGTTTTGAGTTTTTATTTATTGGAGAAGGCTTCTATTATATTTCTAATTCCATCGTACGCAAAAGAAAAATCAACATTAAATTACAGATAAGTTACGGAAATAAAAACAACAAAACATCAAACATTGTGGAGTAGGTACCTATAATTTTTTTTTGTTAATCGCGATGTGTCTTTTTTATATCAGGCTTTAAATATCAATCATGTGTTGTATTGTATATCTTACGTTTACTCATAGCTTATACATAAATGTTTCATTAAGTATTTATTTACGGAGATCATTCTATAATTAGCAATAATATCGACAGCCAAAACTACACACACTAAACGCACTAATGTTGACTCAATTCTTCGCAGAACTCTGACTGTGCTTCCTGTATGCTAGTACAGGACAGGAAAAATACCAATCTAGTATTGACACCCACCGATGACAAATGCGTGTGTTATTCCGCTAAAGGGAACTTTGGTTCGCCACACCACACTCTTGTGTTCAATATTGAGCCACAATTAAAAGCGATATACTTAGGTCAGGACGATTTCTGTCTTCTTAAATTCTTCTCCGTCACTGCAAGTTAGCAGTCGGTCTTTACAGCAGCCTCTGTTCAATGCAATCCTGAACAGCTCCTCCGCATGATTATATTCTTTTTAAAACACTAACCCGTGCTAAGGACATTTTTTAAAAACGTATTTAGAGGCAAAAAATTCCACCCATGCCGGGACTCGAAACCGCGACCTCTGGCTAACCGTGCCAGCGCTCTCCCAACTGAGCTAATGGGCGACTACCGGCATCAGTGAAATTTCGAACCTCTTTACAATACTCTCTGTATTAGCCATAGGTCGCGGGTTTGAGTCCCGGCATGGGTGGAATTTTTTGCCTCTAAATAGGTTTTTAATAAGCTCCTCCGCAGTTTTAATGAAAAATTCTGTGTTATTTCTTTATTTAAAACTTTTTTAAATATTGTAAATAGCATTACAATTATTTCAACTTTAGAGCGCATCGGAAGCTGAAGGATTATTTTGCCAAAACTCCTAAATAAATGCACTCAATTGTAACACAAGTTGGCCAAATTGACTTCGAGATTGGAGCAACTATGAGCCAATATTGAACCTCGGACTTTAAGCGTCCTCGGATTCATCATTTATGGAGATAAACTGTGTGACTAGTTCACCTAGCGCCCACACTGTACTTCTATTTTTCTGCACGCGACTAACGGTCTTATTTATAGAACCACGATAACTAAAACGCTTCTCGGGGGCCAGTCTGCGGTAAAAGGGAAGAGGTCACATGTGCCGAAGAAATGAAGTGACGTTTAGTTTTGTTAAGTTATAGTAGCAATAGATAGATAGAGTAGAGAACACTTTTATTGCACATAAAAATGAAAATTACACAGATACCTAATTCTTAACCAATACCACAACGGGAAAGGAAAACATCGCGAGGAAACCTGAGTATTTTAGTTGTTCAACAACGTACCTCAACGCTTGAAATTGCCAATCCGCAATCTCTCTCTCTGAGAGAAGGCCTGTGTCCTGCAGTGGGACGTATAGGTATAAGCTACATAAAAAAATGCTTCCGAAAAAAGGATCCGATGGTTGATAGGTTTCAATCACGGGGAGATCACGAACTGGCAAATGCAGCGTAGTACACCCATCAACTTGCTGGACCGACAAACTAAGGCAGATTCCCTGTAATGGCTGGATAAGGATGGCGAAGGACAGAAGGGATTGACGTGCCTTGAGAGAATCCTATGTCCAGTAATGGACGAGTACGGTCTGAATGATTGATTGAAAAGGTAAAAGGTGACTGTTTAGACTGCCTCTGAGGAGTGTTTTAGTGGATCGCGTTTTACGTAGAATTAGGTCCCGAGAAATATCACTCTCCGGTCAAGAACCAAATGTTAGTCCTATGTGGAAGCTACTATCTATGCCCCTTTCACCCAGTACGTCCTTTCATCTTTCATCTTTTCACGGAGACTTAAATACTTGAAATCTGAAATAATTTGGTAATTACAACAAAATTACATTCCATTGAAAATTACTTCGGCCTTATTTATGAAAACATAATGCATCTAAAGTAATCCTGAGAGGCAGTGTATTTAATCCACTGTGATTTAATCCACAGAACATAAAAAAAGAGTAGAAGTCGTAAGTGGGCGGTGCCCGCGTGCCTCACATTAGCAATGTATTGCCTATGCGTAGTCGGTGACAGTTTTGTTGACTTCAGTTGCCGTGCGCTTCTAGTAAAGAAAAAATGGTGAAAACTTTATAAAAATGCCTTGTTATGCTGTGTTAGAGAGCAAAAATAAAAGTTGGGGACCAAAATATACCGATCATGCCGTAACATTTCATCTTTAATACGTATTTCATTGTATTTTTAATTAAATTTGTAATGACATGAACACGGAAACCAATGCGAAAATGAGAAAGTGAAACCACCTTTATTTACTGGTTAGTAAAGTTAAATTTTCATTGAAGAAAGTGTACATTCTCTAGAAATTTCTGTCGAAATTTTAATTCTACTCGATTACGGTTGGGGGCACACATGATAAAAATCTATCGATAATTAGTTGTCTATGACTTAGTAGTCATACATACTTAACGGTACTTAGGTATTGTAAATTCCAATTCGTCTAAGTAGGTAAAATAATTATTGTTATTTTATACCTACTTCCTAAGTGCCTTTTCATATACACCCGGTCTCCGTCCGGTCGCCGGGCCGGGTAAAGTAGTAATGTATGAGATCCGGTCGCCGGCTGGTCGTTGTGCATGTGAAAACTGTCATTGGAGCTCATTCATTACTTTTCATACAAGATATGATATGAGCACATACAAGACATGAGCACAGCTAGATCGCGATATAGTTTTTCTTCACCAGTTTATCAGGGACTGAAATATTTAAGAAACTATCAAAGTAATTTTAATCTTACATTTTTAAATATTCCAACCGAGATGTAAAGTGAGGTTATCGAAAACGACTCATATGGTTTTTTTTACTTCAGTTCAAAAAATTAAGTAGTTTACTACTGTTTACCTGTTCGAGTGGTTCTTCTCTTGGCGAGCATCAGATTTTTGTTTTGTGGTGTTATTTGTTGTATGGTTTTTTATTATTCTGCTATTTACCCTTAATACTTCAACCCCTTTGACAACAGCAAACCGAGGCAATAATAAAACAACCCTCTCGGATTCAAAACAATTTGTTAGTGAGTTTTCGTTTAGTTTTCCTAGGGAAACCGGATATGAAATTAAAATGGAAGGCAGCGATAAGAAGGCAAAATTGGTTCCCAACGAAGATGAACACAATATATTCAGAGCATTTTCATGAACACTTCATAATAACTAAAAAAGGCGGAAGGTGGCACATTTTTTCTGGTATTGCTGCATCACATTAGTGTGATGCAGCAATACCAGAAAAAATGTGCTTCACTTCCAGGTTAGACTCCTGCGTATAAATGAAATTATATTAGTACAATCATCAATTAGTATTACGTATGAAACATGGCGTACAGATAGACAAAGATCTGAATTGAGTCGTAGAATAATATTTCTCGTGTTATAATTTCTAACGCCGGCGAAGCAGCGGGTTACAGCTAGTTTTAATAAGAGATAACATTTTAAAATATTATGAAATCTACCACATTGTTTTATTTGTGCATCTATCCACCCTATTAGTATTAATTCTTTATTGCACCAACGATAATGTAAAAAGATGCATTTTCTACCAGTAAAGCCGCAGGCAAAAAAGAAATGGCTAAAATACTTCTGAGTTGGTACCAGTATTCGTATTCGGCCGTTAATGTGTTAAACTGTTTGTATAATTTGTCGATAGGTTCACCCTATCGACAAACTAGAGCTCGCATTGTCCCATCCCAAACTGAAAATGTACTTGTTTTTCAATTTTGAACTTTATGTCTTACTAGGTACAAGTTCTTTTCGGTCCGACGGGGTGGTAGTTCCATCTAGTGTAGAGTAGCGTTACTACAAAATGTCAACCTTAATTTGATCATTGTCATTTGACTTTGATCATTGTTAACATTATGAAAAGGTGCATATTTCACTTGAAACTTTTATGATGTACACCTTTTTGGCATTGACTTTATTTACCAATAGCAGCTTGGCATTCGTAGTGTGCGTTTGGTTTATGGCCGGTATTACAGAACGATGCTCAAGCACAGATTGATCTCAGATCGCCCAATCATTACTTGAGCGCTGAATCGATGCTCAAGCACTCCCTTTATTTTCAAACAGTTCTTGAGTAGAGATCAGCCAATCACTGCTTAAGTAGAGATTCAGAACTGCAATCAGATTGTCTATGATCAAAGTTTGTTTTCTATGACAAGAAAAATACAAGTGTTGATTTTTACTCCGTTTTACGCATGTTACAAAAACGTGACAATAAAACTTAGTAAATTATGTCAAATATACTGAGGTAACTAAAATAATGTTTATGTATTCGTAAATAAAATGTTCAAAGTTTCTTTATTTAGTTATTGGTTTGTAATGAACCGTATATTTAAAGAAAGCAAAACGTTCACGCTTCTTGTTTATTTATTCGCTTTGAGTACAGAACGGAACGTAACAAATGTCGATAAAATAATTCTCTTGACGTCTGTCTGTTTATTAAATTAATAATATCTGTACATAGTCGGTGTGGTTTAATTTGAACATTAATCGCTGTTTTGAAACAAGATGTGAAAAAATGAGAACAAGGAACTTCACCATAGTGGAAAGAATCCTCCTTGTGGAACATAAAAAGTCAACTCACTGCAGAGGAGAGGGTCCTCCTCGTAGAAGACAAAAACTCAACTTCATCGCGGTGGAGAGGAACCTGCTCATGGAACATAAAACTTCAACTTCACCTTAGTGCACAGGAACCTGCTCGTTGGACATAAAACTTCAACTTCACCGCAGCGGAGAGGAACCTGCTTGTTGAACATAAAACTTCAACTTCACTGCAGCGGAGAGGAACCTGCTTGTTGAACATAAAGCTTCACCTTCACCGCAGTAGAGAGGAACCTGCTCATTGAACATAAAACTTCAACTTCACTGCAGTGAAGAGGAACCTGCTTGTTGGACATAAAACTTCAACTTCACCGCAGCGGAGAGGAACCTGCTTGTTGAACATAAAACTTCAACTTCACTGCAGCGGAGAGGAACCTGCTTGTTGAACATAAAGCTTCACCTTCACCGCAGTAGAGAGGAACCTGCTCATTGAACATAAAACTTCAACTTCACTGCAGTGAAGAGGAACCTGCTTGTTGGACATAAAACTTCAACTTCACCGCAGCGGAGAGGAACCTGCTTGTTGGACATAAAACTTTAACTTCACCGCAGTAGAGAGGAACCTGCTCATTGAACATAAAACTTCAACTTCACTGCAGTGAAGAGGAACCTGCTTGTTGAACATAAAACTTCAACTTCACCGCAGTGGAGAGGAACCTGCTTGTTGAACATAAAACTTGAACCTCACCGCAGTGGAGAGGAACCTGCTCGGTTAACATAAAACTTCAACCTCATCGCAGTGGAGAGGAACCTGCTTGTTGAACACAAAACTTCAACTTCACCACAGTGGAGAGGATCCTCCACGAGGAAGATAAAAAGTCAACTTCAACACAGCGGATTTATAGAATATGTGTCAATGATGTTACAAATTTATGAGCAATAAAAAAGCTGAGATTGTTTTACAGATTATTTTATTTATTCCTCTTTGTGAATGTCTTGTTGGCCTAGCAGCTAAGGCGCTTGGTTACCAAGACCGAGCTTGTGAGTTTGATTCCCACTGTGGGCCTCTATATTTGTACAAGTGACCACAGTCTCGGTGTACTTTCATGTTTGTGACGTTCTTGCCTGATTATCAAAGTACAGGATATCCTAGTTTGGGACCAGGTGAAGTGATTGTGTTCGTCATCAACCCTTGTATGTCCCCACTGCTGGGGCACGGGTCTCTTCCTGCATCGCAAAAAGGTTAAGCCATACTCTACCACGGGGGCCAAGTCCGGGTTGGTGGAGGATTGTAAGACAGTAGCGGGTCTTACAGTCAGAAGTTATCAAGCCGCCGATAAGGCCTTTGACATGGCTTAACGACTGCCATTATATGACAGCCGGCACCAACGGCTTAACGTACCTTGCGAAGCACGGAAGCGCTCGCGAAGTGATTGTGTTGCGTGAAATTTATTCAATGAAACCACCCCAATATTAATGTAATTGTTTTTGCACATAAACACTTATTAGAATCCATGCAGTAGGGGTCTTCAGCGTCCCTTAAATGCCTAAGGGGCTGCTGCTATCATTAACTATTTCGTCATAGTAATCATGGTTTTCGAATATATGAATTTTGCAATAAACATTCCAAATTGACAACTTTAATAATTGGCTGATCGACTCTCAAGCGTGGTTCCGACCACACTTGAGTAAATACAGATTTGATCTTTCCTTAAGTAGAGATTGCTACCCAAGTATCGTTCTCGAATTAGCTATTACTCAGTTGAGTCGCGCTTGATGAATCTCGACTCAAGTAACGTTCTAAAATTAAATCCATACTCAAAACTAGTCTTAAGTAGAGATCGGCGCTTGAGTACGCTTCTGTAATACTGGCCTATGTGTATCAGTTTGGTTACACTGGTTTTCGTACTAATGTGTCATGTCACTACTTCTACTCTTTTTTTATGTTCTGTGATTTAATCAGTGGTTGCTTCTTTTCCTTGTATGTGTGCAGACTGTTCTAGAAGACTGTAATCGGCGCTTAAAGAGTGTTTTATAAGCCCGTCATTCTTTCATTAGTTGTTTAAACACAAACCAGACAGAGAAATGGGAATTTCTATTTATTTTTTCCGTAGTCCATAAATTGGTTAGCAGATGGCGCTACACGACATTCGTATGTGTTTTAATAAAATAATAAAACATGATCTAAGGCCAGCAACTGGTTGATTTGATTTGTCATATAGATATAACATAGTTGAATGGATACTGATACAATTGCGTGGGTTACAAGCAACAAATAAATGACGATAAACAACCATTAAACTGAAATAACATAATGAATCACACAGGTGGCGCCTTTTTCGGCGAATTACACATTGATTCATATCGCATAATAGTTATCTATCGCTCAAAAGTTTCCGCTCGGCGTATGGAGTATATACGTGTTATCGTCTTTGCTTAATTGTTTATCTACTATGACTATGAGTGAGTCTCTGAGTTAAAATGTGTTGTAAACAATGCTACGTCGCCCCCTTACGTCACTGATCTCTGTACACAAACCTCAGTATCACATACGAAACTCGATACATGAGTTACATAGCGATTTTGAATACACCATGTAGCGAAATTAGTTTAGGTATTTGGACTATGCAAAAGTAAAGAAATCTACCGCCATGCAGGAGTGTTTGGAGACCATGGACACGACAACATTGTGACTGGAATTATAAATTTTAAAATGACGTTATGCTCCCCTTGGTACTAGGCAAGTCATTATTTCACATTGTCACACTTTATTGCATAATAAAACTTAAATAACACACAATGTGATAATAATTACGTACAAAGGCGGACTTATCCCAATAGAAATGTCTTCCAGCCAACCTATGGAATATTAAAACAAAGAGAGCTTATATAGATTTTAGAAATCTTGGTTGTATTCTTTTCTCTGGTTGTGCAATAAAGTGTTCTCTATCTATCTATATATAAAAGGTTTTATCCCAATATCGGCTAGCGCCATCTTAATTTCATCTTAATTTCACCGCGTAAAGCGAGATGCCGCTACTCGATAGTGGAATAAAACTTTTATCTTGGCCCTGTGCTCACCTAGGTAAGGTTGTAAATAATTCCGGCATGGTGGTAGATTTCTTTACTTTCCAAACCCCTATAAACATTTCGCGTTCGCACCATTGAACCTGCGTTGTACAGGGTGAAAAAAATCACCACTTACATCTATATACCTATTTTTTTTATGTACAATAAAGTGTTCTCTATCTAAAGAAAAAATTAACTGTGAGGGATTTTTTTTAACAAATTTCAGTAGTTCCACACTAAACCGCCAATTGTTAAAGAAGAACCCGCGTTTTCCAAATGGGAAGTTTCTTACACGGTGTATAAGAACGCTTACCTAACCAAAACAAACAAACCAGCAACCAGTTACGTCAACGTTGCTTCTCCGAGCAATACTTGAATACTTAATGCTTCGTAATTTTTTGGTTACGGTTGTAATACGGTTGTTTGGTTACAAAAATAAAATAGTCGACTATTAAATAATTTCCAGCGTCAAATATTAGTGCAATTTCGGCGATAAGTTTTTATTTACAAACTGTATAGTGGGGTGCATGCGATGATACAAGACTTACAAGAGTGTCTTCTTCAATAAATCAAGAATATTTTGTTACTTGCTTGATAGAATAGATACAAGACTCAAAGGTTAATGAAACTTGCAAAAAGAAAAGGAAAACGAGATAAAAGATCCTAAAAAAAGACGCTAAATAAAAAAAAGTCTGCATCGGCCGGGAATCGAACCCGGGCCGCCCGCGTGGCAGGCGAGCATTCTACCACTGAACCACCGATGCTACAGTGAATAATGTGAATTAATACATTAGTATCGTTGTAGCTGTTTGCAAAACCAGCTTTTGTATTACACGCAAAATCCTGATGATTCCAATTTGATAGTTAGACGATTGGAATCGCTCAAGATTTCGCACGCATAATTAAGGCTCATTTTTAAATCGAGCTCGATAATATAGTAATATGGACAAGATAACGAAGTATCGCAATCTCGCTCTCACTGGCTGGCAGAGCAATATGGCGCCACTACCTTTTCTATTCCCCATCCGGTATCAAGCTGGAAGAGACGCCAAGCTTTGTCTCCACCATTTTGCGGTGCTGAGCGGTGAGTCAGCTCCGAAGGTGGAATTAATTAACGATAGTTGTCTGCATAGACGCGGCGTCCTTGCAAGGCTGTTTGCTGTGCGCCCGCGTCCGTCACGTGATCACGTGCAGTCGCACTCACAAGATAAACTAACGTTCTATGATTGCTGAAAATTTTTATTTTTTGGCGTTCCGTAGTCAACAAGGAACTCTTATAGTTTCTATGTCGGCCGCGGCTGAGCTCAGATACGCTTAGTACTAGAAAGCTGAAATTGCATAGAATGTCCGTAGGTACATATTAATCACGCAGAACAAACTGAAAAATAAATCTTTTTTATGGTATCTCTCCCATATTTTTCTTTCTACACTATACACTACTATAGTGGGGTATCGTTGCATTACCTACTTGTTTATAAATATTGTGGGTGTAGGAAACTATGTTTTTCGTTAACTGGGTATTTCAGAAAGGTCCAGTGATAGTACCATATTGTCATCACATCAATATAAAAAAGAAACTTTTGTCAACTAATAATATCGCAAAAAAAATCAGCTGTTCCATACTCGTAGGTATAAAATTCATATTATACTTGTATTTTCTCTATTGAAGTTTTAAATCGATTTACTTTAGTTTTAATATAGCTTATTATTGTTTTAATATTTCTAAGTCGGTCTCATAATAAAAGTTGTTTCTCAGCAATTGTTTAAGTAGTGGACTCATTAGAGGCTAACTAATAAAAGCAGTTGTCGTGTGTTGCCGACTGTACCTACTTTACAGCTTATTATTTTGTGAAATATCTAAAGATAGATTGTAATGCAGAATGTCTCAGCCTAAGAAAGTGCAATGTAAAGTTATTCCGTATTGGGCTGCCATTAAGTGACCATATAAGCATGTCAGGATTTTCCTGTATTTTAACATTATCCTGTTGCGATAAATGCATGTTTTTATGTTGTTAACTTGTTATACGGGTGGAGGCACCATCTTACTTAGACGACTCGATACTTATATCCAAGCTAATACAAAGTACTAAACTAAACACGTACTAAACAGTTCAAGATTGAAATTAATGACTTTTCTTTTCACATTTATGAGTTAAACAGAATACGTGCTTCAAAAAAATGCTGTAATAATAATAATAATACAGTCCATAAACATCCCCCGGTAGCGTACTTAGCGGTATACAGCTAAGTACGAAGTACATGCAGTTGTACCAAATTAAATGTCCACAAAAAAATTGAACTCACATTCACATTCTTATCTTAAGCCGTATTAGTGGACAATGTATCCAATCAAGCATTATCAATACACGGCGATAAAGCATGCATGATACAATAATGAAATAGAGCGGAGCCTAGTTCGGTGTAGGCCCTCCATACCATACAGAGCGATAATGGTGATGCATGGTCGCCGAGCGAGGCGTGGCCCGCCCACTCGGGGCTCTGTATCCAAGCAACCGTGGCTAGGGTTGCAACTCCAGAAAAAGAAAATCCGCACTCAGGTCCATTTATCCCTGAAAGCCTGACACACTGCTCTTGCCACGCCCGCGAAATTCCAAAATCGCGAGTCGTATATGCCTGACCGCACATTCGTCTTTAAACTAAAATCCTCACAAAAGCCGGACAGGTCGAACTTGCATATTGGCCGGACACGACTGTAAAAAGCTGGACTTCTCGTAACCCTAACCGTGGCCTGTGGCGTGGGCGGCTTGGCGAATCTGCGTCTTGACGGACCGTAAATGCGAGACACCCACTGTAGCGAAAGAGCCTACTGTGTTCGTGAAGGTATTATGTAATGGGAGCAGCATTATATAATATTAATCCGGCTCGAAGGACCAATAAATTATTTACGACATCGTACTAATTGTAGGTTACATTCACGGCGTTCTCATCACATACATCGTGTTAATGAATTAAAGCAAAACCTGAAAACGTTTCTTCAGAATGGAGCACCCACAAATAAGTCATACTTTCAAAATCATGTTACGTGACTTGTCAAAAATAGATTAAGAATTTTACTAATGAAACGGTTTCCAGGGTTTGCGTTTATTTAATGTTTTGCACGTTTCACTTGCACTGTTGCAATATGATTGATAAAATCATTATCTTTATTAAAGGTCCAAACGCCATCAACAAAGATGTAGAGTCAGATTTTGACTTTTGAAATCTCATACTAGACACTGTTTTTCATTTTGTCACAAGACAGAAACTCTGTCTTATGAAACTAGATACGATGTTTCACGATGACTTTACCACCGCCGCTCACTACTCCTCCACCAACTTAGGTGTCCGTAAAACTCCGTAATCTATCCCTTTGTAGTTTATAGCAAAGTAGTATCAAAGGCTCAGTGTTAGTGGACGGTGGCGCCATCTCCCTAGTAGAATGCTCGCGAGCGTGGGTGCGCGTGAGTCACCACAGGCACTCCTACGGCATCCTGCCTAACGCCAAAGCGGCGTGCTAGGCTGTCTATGCTTCGAGGATTTTCAAGCCACAGGCTGCTTTCCTAGCATTACCTTTTACTTTGCTTTTTTGAGTTACTTCCTCCGTTGGCTCAGCCAAAGTGGGTATATTGATGGAATGGACGGCCTCGGTGGCGCAGCGGTTTGGCACGCTGCCTGACTCTAAAACCGAAGGTCTCGGCTTCGATCCCCGGCCGGGTCAAACTAGAAAACGAACTTTTCTAGTTTGTCTCGGGTCTTGGATGTTATCTATATATTTATTGTATTACATCTATCGTTGAGTTAGCACCTGTAACACAAGTCCTTTAGTTGTACTTAGTATGGGGCTAGCGAGATCTATGTAATATGTCCATGAATATTTATTTATTATTATTATTATTAATTAAATGGATATGATGTGCTTGCACTTCTCAATCATTGTCTTTGTTTTTGAATAATTATTTTAGCCACCTCCATCTGTTCCATGTGTTTCTACTCTCTGTTCGATTTATGTGTTATACCATGTCTGATACAGTATACCCGCCAAACTTGGCTGTTTATGCTCCGAGGGTTTTCAAGTCACAGGCTGCTTTCCTAGCTTCACCTTTTTCTTCGCTTTTTCGAGTTACTGCCTCCGTTAGCTTAGCTAAAGTGAGTATATTGATGTAATTAAATTATTAGGATGTACTTGGACTTTTCTATCATTACTAAGTCTTTGTTTTTGAATAATACTTTAGCGACCTGTATCTGTTCCATGTGTTTTTACTCTCTGTTTGTTTTCTGTGCTATGCCATGTCTGATACATTATGCCTGCCACTTGGTCACTGACAAAGAAATTCCTTTAGAAACTTTAAATTTGCCAACAACTCGTAAATATAAAACTAAAGGATAAATGGACATTAGGAAAAATAACTAAAGCTGTTGAAGTAACCAAGAAGGAGAATTAGCTTAATTTTAGGGTTGACAGCACATGCAATGAGAGAAAAGACGGGAAAATAGACAAGAGAAGTAACCGAATGGTACCTAAGAGAAGGAAAGAGAAAGACTTGTATAGAGCTCGGAGTCCTAGTAAAACTATGGAGAGTGATAGCTAGAGATAGAGAAAAGTGGAAATCCCCACAAGTGGCCTACGTCGGAAGATCTGTCGTTGAATTGGTTGCTGATGTAGGCACATTGTACAAAATGAATGAATCAATGAGGAAGAACCGAAAAAAAAATGTAATTCTAATTCAACGAAACTATAAATTTATTTAATTTGATTGATCAGAGATTGCATACTTGAGGTATGTATTCAGATATGTACGATAGATAGGAAAAATCTCTGGCAAGAGAATCGTAGGCCGGAGAAAAAAAGTGTTTGACAAACCTACTAGATTGGTCCGAAATCGGCATGTACTGCCGAGCTCTTCCGCCTTGCAAGAGACAGAGACAAATATGCAAAGCTAACAGCTAACCTTCGCTAGCCGAAAAGGCACCATAACAAGTAGAAGAATGTCAGCGAAATAAATGCTATTTTTATTTTAAACTAGCTGACCCAGCGAACATCGTACCGCCTAACAGTCAATTCTTTATTTTTTTCTCTCCGTAAGAACAATCCTCATACTTCAAGGAATATTCTAAAAAAAGAATTAGCAAAATCGGTTAAGCTGCTCTCGAGATTTGCGCTTACCAACACATTCAGTAGTTTATATTATAGACTAGCTGACCCAGCAAACTTCGTACCGCCTAACAGTCGATTTTTAATTTTTTATTATTTTTCTTTCCGTAAAAACCATCCTCGTACTTCAAGGAATATTCTAAAAAAAGAATTAGCGAAATCGGTTCTGCTGCTCCCGACATTTGCGCTTACCAACACATTCAGCGATTCATTTTTATATTATAGACTAGCTGGCCCAGCAAACTTCGTACCGCCTGACAGTCGATTCTTTATTTTTTTTATTTTTCCCTCCGTAAGAACCATCCGCGTACTTCAAGAAATATTCTACAAAAAGAATTAGCGAAATCGGTTCAGCTGCTCTCGAGATTTGCGCTTACCAACACATTTGGGAATTCATTTTTATATTATAGATTACTAGCTGACCCGGCGAACTTCATACCGCCTAACAGTCAATTCCTTACATTTTTTTCTCCGTAAGAACCATCCTCGTGCTTCAAGGAAAATTCTAAAAAAAGAATTAGCGAAGTCGGTTCAGTTGCTCTCGAGATTTGCGCTTACCAACACATTCAGCGATTCATTTTTATACTATAGATTATGAGGTTTATCTGTCCATACCTTACATACCAGATTGTATGTATAACAGTATCGCCGATTACGGTAAAAAGTGCGTCTCTTGGGACCTAGGCCTGTCTAGAGAATTAAATGTTCAGCAGCAGAATCCGTGTGTCTCCTACGTGAAGTAGTGGGTTTCGGTGGAATCTTAGCTTGGCTTTGTAAAATATAAATTTTTGGATTCTTAGTAGTAGTAGCAATGCCAGTAGCTAGGTAACAGTCAAGGAAAACATTGAGAGAAATGAAAATGAAATGAAAAGGTTTTATTCAAAGTAGCACAGAAACTGCGGCTTAATGAACGTTACAATTCAAACTAGGTGTGTGTCCATTTCAAAATCTAAAGATCATTTAGGAGAAAAAATGGACAAAAAAACTCCAAACATAGTTTTTTCAAAAGTCCTTAATTAACATAGTTTACATAATAATTATAACACATAGAACTCATACATTGTACTGGCTTTAATTCCAGACCTCATTGTCATCTAAATAATCCTTTATGTTATAGTAGCCCTTTTGGCACTAAGTGTGCTTAACATATTTTTTGAACCGCGATTCAGGCAAGCTTAATATATCTTTAGGGATTTTATTATAGAAGCGTATACAATGCCCCATGAAGGATGTATAAACCTTTGCCAGCCTAAATAGTGGGAACAAAAGTTTATGTTTATTTCTAGTATTTACATTGTGTTGGCTACCTAAAGTTTTAAAGTTACTGATATTTTTCCTAACGTACATAATGTTTTCATATATATACTGACTGGCAACTGTCAGGATGTTAGTTTCTTTAAAGAAATCTCTTAACTAATCTCTACTACCCAGCCTATAAATGAATCTGATCGCTCTCTTCTGCAAGACGAAGATGGTCTCAATGTCTGCTGCCCGTCCCCACAGTAGTATGCCATAGGACCTAAGACTATGGAAGTAACTAAAATAAACAAGCCTAGCAGTTGCGACGTCAGTTAGTTCCCTAATTCTTTTGACTGCATATGCTGCTGAACTAAGCCTATTTGCATTTTTTTCTATATGAGGACCCCATTGAAGCTTTGCATCAATTGTGATACCTAGAAATAGAAGCTTTGCATCAATTGTGATACCTACAGTTTCATTCACAAGGTCTAATTTGTCATTTCCCAATAAAACATTGCTGTCTACCGTTTTGACATTTGGAAGAGTGAACTTTATACATTTCGTCTTTTTTGAATTTAACAATAAGTTATTAGAAGTAAACCAATTTAGTACCCGAGAGAGAGCACTATTTGTATTTTCAAGGTCATTTTCTTGTCTCCTAATTTTAAAAATTAGTGACGGGTCATCTGAAAATAATACTATCTCTGACACATTTTGAACCATAAACGGCATATCATTTACATATACGAGGAAGAGGAACGGCCTCAAAATCGATCTCTGTGGCACTCCTATCGTGACCTCTGACCCTGAAGATTTAGTTCTATTTATATCAGCTCTTTGAACTCTCCCTTCTAAATATGATGTCATAAGTTTTAGGCTATTCCCGTTTATACCATAGTGCTTTAATTTTAAAAGAAGTGTTTTATGGTCAACGCAATCTAATGCTTTCGACAAGTCACAGAATACGCCTATAGCATCCTTGCACTCCCCATCAGAAACCCCGTGTATCTGATGTGTTTGTTTACATACCATGACACTTGATCACTTGATGCGTATAACGACCCAACTATGAGACTAAGTGCGGAAGTCTCAGGACTAGTAAAAATGTTCGTACACGTTCAGCAAAAAGTTCCTGAAATCCTGCGATAATACTGTTGAACGATACACATTACATGCATGCCGTCGTCAATCAGATAGTGGCGCCATCTGCCTTTACTTTTTTTTTAATTCTTGTTGACGCAACGTAATTTCGCATTAATTTTCTGGACTTCTTTATTTTCTCACCTGAGAAATTTTCTATTAATGAGGTAGCCAACTGCCATTTAGACATGAAACCTACAGAAATCATAATCCTATTTTTGTTCCCAATTTCCACCCATTCCGTGGTCACCCTATGCCCGACCCACTTGCATAGCTGCGCCTTTCCTTACCGGCCGCGCTTTACGTCGGGCAATACTTTATGGTGCAGGAAATCGGATTTGTCTGCATTAACATTTGTCCCGTCTGCCCTTTGGACCCTGAGTGCCCTGAGGCCTAGAGCCCTTTGTGATATCGCCCTGCTGAATAAGCCAGTTCTTGTTGATCGGTAAGTGAGCAGAGGGCGTAGATCTTGGCAAAATTTGCGACATATTTCCGGAAGATGGGTAATTTGCTTTAGTTTAATCGCTTATGCTACAAATAGCTGGATCTTCTAGCAAACTGTTGCCAAGAATAATTATAATAACTTCCACACAACATAATCACTTGTCCGTCACAAACTGGGATATCCGTTGCTATGGTATAATGTAATTTAAGCTAAAGTTCTGCTTTGGTTTTATACTTCAAATATAAATTGACGATGTTGTTACCTAACCTGAATAAATGAATATGAATATTGACGGCCTCGGTGGCGCAGCGGTTTGGCACGCTGACTGTAAAACCGAAGGTCTCGGGTGCGATCCCCGGCCGGGTCAAACTAGGAAACGAACTTTTCTAGTTTGTCTCGGGTCTTGGATGTTATCTAGTATTTATTGTATTAAATATATCGTCGAGACCTGTAACATAAGTCATTTAGTTGTACTTAGTATAGGACTAACGAGATCTGTGTAATATGTCCATGAATATTTGATATCAACCCTTGTATGTGCCCACTGCTGGGGCACGGGTCTCTTCCTGCATAGCATGAATATTTATTTATTATTATTTATATGCTGATCAATCAGACAAGGGCATCACAAACATGGAAATAGGTACAATGTCTCGGAAAGACCCAGACTGAGGCCATTTGTACAAAACAAGTACCTACGGCGGCTCCAGTAGGAATCGAATTCACGACCTCTGGTTTGGTAGTCAAGCGTGTTACAGCTAGATCAACGATGCATAAAGTAACTGGCAGATAAGTAATTAGACGCCACTCTGTGAGTAGATCTTGCAAAACTTGCGCCATGCGCTCTTCAACTCTACATATTTCTGGAGGAGTGGGTACCTTCAGTGTAGTCGCTAATGTAATGAAGTTTGGCTCTCTTAGGCCAGGAGACTTTTTAGTGCACAACAATGTCTATTCTCTTCAGCTAGAGTGAAGTCGAGGGGAATTACAAATTTACATAGCATTACCAAGAGCCAGATGTTTTTTTTATCCTTATAACAGTAACAGTTTACTCATCAATATTACTCCATCAGCTCGTCCCACTTTATTGCAGAAACCTAATTTCTTAACATCAATCCAAGTGAACAATCTTGTCTGTAGATCCCCGCGTAATGTTCTCGGATTGCGGAATACTGACATTATTACTACAGCATATTGATGCTGACCTAATGGGTGTTTACTTAGACTAAAGAACGACTCACACTGAGGACTTTCTGGAGCTTCCTCGTTCGCGTTTTAAAGTAGATTTAGTTTAGCTATTGTGGCGTTTTAGGAAAGTTGAAATTCTTCTTTTTTACCTAACTACGTCGGAGTCCAAAAAGGGTGTAATATTTTTTGATTATATTCTTTCTAATGCACTAACCCGTGCTAAGGACAATTTTAAAAACCTATTTAGAGGCTAAAAATTCCACCCATGCCGGGATTCGAACCCGCGACCTCTGGCTCGGATAGCCAGAGGTCGCGGGTTCGAATCCCGGCATGGGTGGAATTTTTAGCCTCTAAATAGGTTTTTAAAATATTATTTGAGCTAACCTAACAAGTAGACCTAAGATGGGTTTAATCAGTACAGGGAAGGTTGGGACCAAGTGATTGTACTTATTTGTAAAAGTCATGTTTTTCTTCCTTCAGCTAATCCACCTGGAACCTTTCCGCTCTCCGCGTTCTCACGAATTTGATAATACCGTTTCAATTTGCAATAGCTGTAAACAAGTCCGTTGGAGCAATATGAGCCACTATTATGGCAGAGTGCGGGAGGCGTTTTGCATTCCGCGATATCAGCGCAGTCGGGCCGGTGACACAGCGGGTCACTTGATAACCCTGCGGTATCGGGTGGCCACATTCCACGTCCGTACCTACTTGCCACCAGCCTCTAGCACATTGTCACTGAACAAAAAAGTCTAAAGGATCTATTCCATAGCGAGGAACGGTTGTGAAATAAGCAGACGCATTTATTGAGACTTGAAAGACCAAGCGACAACACAATACAGAGTACAGGTACTTAGGAGATACAGCTAGTAATGCACATTGTGCAAAGGCACATTGTAATGATATCTAGTGCTACGGTCTCTTCCTTGAAAAGTAGAGTAAAGAATGAGCGAAATACCTACAATGTAAGCGTCTCTATTGTTTCAGCAAAGGTAGACTCATATCATAAGACTGACTAAAACTGTCCTTCGCCGTCTTTTTATTTTGTGACGAAGCGTGACGCTTGATATCCTTGATGCGTCTTGACAGGGACCATTGTTCACTTCACACGGTGTTTGACTCCATTTATTGATACTGGGGAATCAGTGGAGCTGAAAATCTGGAATATTATTCTTCTTCAGGCTATATTAGCCCACTGCTGGACATAGCCCTCCCCTAATGAGCACCATAGCGCAAGGTTATGGTGCTCATTATGGTGCCCATCACTGGGGTGTAATGCCCATAATCCTCACGCTGAGCATGCAGGTTGGGGATCGCAGTTTGGTGAAATTGTACTGCAGGGGGCACTGCTGCCCACCCCCCGGGTTGTGTCCCTATTATAAATATTATTGATATTATTGGTTGAGGTTATTTTAAAGGACCACCCACTTTAAAGCCTATCCTGCTGGGTCGGCGCCGACATTAGAGATTTGTACATGACAAGTATTTTGCCGAGTACTTATAGGCACTTCTTCTTAGAATGAATCCACAGGGGTCTTTTTGTTCTTTCTTGAATCCGCGATGGTTCTTCCACACATTAGTGTCGAAGAATCATCACAGGTTTGACTAACTTAGTCTGGAGGTTAAAAGACGGTTGTGCGTTCGATTTTAAAAAATGACCTCCGTCTGGGTGTATTTAAATGTTTGGATGTCCTTGCCTGGGTTACCGAAAGAGGCCAGGGTATCCTAGTCAATATCCTAGTTTGAGTTTGGTGTGTTATTTTTACCCGACTGCGGCGAAGCCCAAAAGGAGGGTAATGTGTTTAGTTCGTATGTATGTATGTATTTATGTATGTATGTATGTATGTATGTATGTATGTATGTATGTATGTATGTATGTATGTATGTATGTATGTATGTATGTATGTATGTATGTATGTATGTATGTATGTATGTATGTATGTATGTATGTATGTATGTATGTATGTATGTATGTATGTATGTATGTATGTATGTATGTATGTATGTATGTATGTATGTATGTATGTATGTATGTATGTATGTATGTATGTATGTATGTATGTATGTATGTATGTATGTATGTATGTATGTATGTATGTATGTATGTATGTATGTATGTATGTATGTATGTAAGTATGTCCGATTCTATGTTCCCTCATAACTCCTTAACCAATGGTCAGATTTTGTTAAATAAGGTGTCATTCGATTCGGCATCCTTGCGCGGGTGTCATAGGCTATACAAAATCAGAATTATGCAATCAGAACCGTGATGAAAAATAAAAGTTGTTAATAAGCTTCGTTAAAGTACAGCTAGGAGCCACTAGATGGCGCTGTTATATTTAGTTTATTCAATTCGAATCCTAATTTTGTTTAACTACGCCTAACACGTGTGAAATATTTAAAACAGAATTTTGCGGATGTCGTAGGTTACATAAAATCAGCATAAATAGAAAAAGTAATATTCACTTTTAAGTAATTAAAGTACCACTTTTAGCCACCAGATGGCGCTGCTATATTTGATTTAATCTAATACATGTGTATACATAATTTCGGCTTTGGTCTACATGTAAACAAACCGTTTATAGAATCGGTACAAATACGGAAAGAAATAATGCCTATAAAGTGGTTTGTTCCTTCTAGATCATTCATTTTAAAAATATATAATTTAGTTTAACTACACCTAACACGTGTGAAGTATTTAAAACAGAATTTTGCGGATGTCATAGGTTACATAAAATCAGCATTAAAAGAGAACAAACGGAACAAAAAATAATATTAACTTCTAAGTAATTAAAGTACCACTTTTAGCCACTAGATGGCGCTGCCATATATTTATTCTGGTACATGTATTTAAATTATTTCAGCTTTGTTCTACATGTAACCAAACCTTTTATAGAAACGGTATAAGTGCTGAAAGAAATAATAGAAATAATGCCTATAAAGTGTTTAGTTCCTTCTAGGCCATTCGTTTATCTCGTTAATTTAAGAAATATCAACCTAATAGGGTAATTATTAATTGCGTAACTTTGATATTAATTTCTTACTGATACTTAGACAAAAACTAACTAAACAAAATATATAAAGTGTAGCATGTAACTCCTTTTCCCCTGTGTGGTCATATTCAGCGACAAGCTGGGTCCAAGTTGAAAGAAAATTGATAAAAAAAAATTTGAACGCTCTCACTGGTAACCGAAGACGGATCCGCCGTGGCATCGTATCGTAGGACCCATGAAATTTAAAAAAACTAGCTCTATTCATGTTAACGAATTTTATTTCGTTTCCTCCGAAAATAAGATTATGATTTTGTGTTAGGTTTCCTGTTAACTTGTGAGACCGAAGATTGCTTATCTATACCTAAATATTCAGTAAAAAAATTCAATGCTGTAGGGGGCCACCACAAGATAAATTTGTTATAGTTTCATTTTAATTCCGGTAAGATTTTGGCATTTAGAAAACAAAGATATCAAAAAAATTTGCTTGCATTTAGCAAGACTGAAGGCGGAGGCTCGGAAAAGCGGGCACGAGAAACAATGCGGGCACGAGGAACAATGCCACGTTCAGGTCGAGACTATTCATGTTTCCACATACAAGTTGCAACTTTTAGTAACTAAGGAGGCAGAAGGGCGAGCTCCGTTCAGGTCGAGGCTGCCTGCTTCGTGGGGATTCATGTCCCCACGAAGCAGGCACGAGGAACTCTATCGTGGAGCTCCGAAGAGGCCGCGACCGAAGTCCGAGATTTTGTATGCCTACACGCCCATGCCACAACTCTAAGTAACTACGCGAGGCCGAAAGCCGAGCCCCATGATGCGGGTGCGAGGAAACTTGCCGCGACGAGGCTGAAGGCCGAACTCAATACAGGTCACGGCACGGCACGGCATGGCCGAAGGCCCGTGAAGCGGGCTAGAGGAACACTTCCTCGGCGAGTCCAAATGCTGAGCTCTATTTACGCCGATGCCAAAGGGAGAGACTATTTATGATCCTACGCACAACACCCAACTTTAAGTGATTTTCGAGGCCGAAAGCTGAGCCCCCGGTAAGCGAGCACGAGGAACACTGCCAGCGCGAGGCCGAAGGCCGAGCTTGGTTGAGGTAGAGACTATTCATGTTCTCATGTGAAAGACCCAACTTTAAGTAACTAGCGTGGCCGAAGGCCGAGCTTAACGAAGCGGGCACGAGGAAACCTGTCGTGGTGAGGCTCAAGTCCGAGTTCCGAAGAGGCCGCGGCCGAAGGCCGCGATTATCGTTGTTCCTAAGCCCAAGCCTTAACTCTAAGTAACTACGCGAGGCCAAAGGCCGAGCGTCATGATGCGGGTGCGTGGAACACTGCCACAGCGAGGCCGAAGGCCGAGCTCCGTTCAGACTGATGCCAAAGGCCGAGACTATTCATGTTCCCATGCAAAATACCCAACCTCTAAGTAACTAGCGCAGCCGAAGGCCGTGACAGTTACTTAAAGTTGCTGCGACGAGGTTGAAAGCCGAGCTCCGTACAGGCCGCGCAGGCAAGGCCGAGGGCCATACCTCGCGAAGCAGACACAGGGACCACTGGCACGGCGAGGCAGAAAGCCGAGCTCGGTTCCGACAGAGATTTTTCACGTCCCTTTAAGTAACTAGCGAGCCCGAAGGCCGAACCTCACGAAACGTGCAAGAGGAAACCTATCGCGCCTTTGTACAGGCCGCGGCCGAAGGCTCAGACCATTTATGTTCCCATTTACAAGTCCTTATTCTAAGTAATTAGCGAGACCGAAGACTGGGCCCAGCAATGCAAGCATGAAGAATTCTACTCTGGAGATGCCGGAAGCTAAGCGCCCCGTTCAGGTCGAGGACATAATTCGAGGCTATTCCAGTCCCCACCTACAATCGTTAACATTAAATAACTATGTGCAGTTATTACTGTTAATAACTGTTGCATTTATTACTTTATATAAAATGTTGTTTGTTTAAAGTCCTCTAATGGGTCCCGACTGCATCATTTTATATAAAGTTATAACTGCTACATTTTGAGCAAATAATGCTTATAAAGTTATATCATTTGGTCCCTCAAGTAAAGCAGCATGATCTCTTCTGATTCGAGGTTAGCATTTTAAAATAAAATTATGTTGTTTTTTCCCTTTCAGTTTATTTATCACTGCAGTCGGGTTCTTTTATTTTTTTAAATATTTTTTTTTTTATAACAGTTTGTTTTTGACGAACAACCAAATGTCTATAGAGACCTTTTAAAACATGTGGCTAATGTTTGCAATATGCTAATCAGAGTAGTGTGCTAAAACTTAAAAAAACATAGTTATTTTTTAATGCTAAAGACGTGTAGTGAAACGTGCTTTTGTGTGACATCAGCTTTAGTTAAATATATCGCATGAGACATGCCTGATGCCTGCCTGTTGATTCATGTAGGACAATCTACCCCTCAGCCTTGTATTGACAAGAATAACAATTGGTCCCGATAAAAACAAACTTTATTGTTCAGTTACTTTTGATTTCTATCACTAGACGAGTTCATTTTACGTGTCTAGAAATTCTAGAAAGTTGTCTGAATGCAGGCCAATTAGTGAGCCAGTGTTGTAGGGTGTGTATTTCGGCACTTATGTCGATAATCGCTAGCCCTAATTGTCTACTTACTTATATACTTACATAGTTTTTCAATATAATGATATAAGCACGACAATGGTTGTTATTTGAATCCATTTGGCAGTCTACAGAGCAATAGCAGTACAATGTCATTCCAGGGGTATTCGGCAAATCAAAATTTGAGAGAAAAATACTTTTCACGGTCAAAGTAACAAAATAATAAATAAATAATTTTTTTAAGTAAATATTATACTTAAATATTTTTTTTAATATATATTTTTAAATAATATTGTTTTATCTTAAAACTTAACTGTGTTATTTATAACGAGACGATTCCTTAAGAAACTCTCGAGTGTAGCATAGTCTGTGGCAAATGCGCGGAGGAGCAAGGAGTGTTTTATAGGAATCATGTCTCGACCGCAGACAATTTACACTACATTTCAGAAGTGTTTTAGAGCACGTTATTATCAATAACACTGTTTTAGATGAGGGGATGATCTCGATTTCCATCGTAATTTTCATTTCTGTGTTGCCAACGTATTTTGAGGCAGGCGTGTATTGTCTGTAAATAGCCATGTTTGTATGGAAAAGAGTCTGTGATTGGCCGTAAAATCCTCCTCTAGCCTGGTGAAGAAGTAGGTATGTAAAAGTAAAGAGTTTTTTATTAAATAAAATGGTTACACGGATGAAGAGTTTACAGTGGTCATCACGCTACGAGTAGGTCAAACTTGTGTTGTGGCGGCCTTTGAATTAAATTATAAATTAACAGTCATAAATTTAACATTAGAATTAAAGAACAATTAAAAACTAACAATAACTCTATGTAACATCAGTCTTTTTATTTTCTCCTAAAATTAAAAAGTATTGGCTACAGTGTTATTCATAGAAACACGACTACTCCTCAAAACACTCCTGCAACATAAAATAAATAGGCTGTGGGAAAGGGTAAAAACCTTTACCACAAGCCACTCCAGCCAGAGGAATTTAGAAGTGAAATCTTGTATTATTGGTAATTTATTTTACAGAAAATTCAGTTACCTTTACTTGTAAACAAAAGTACCTATAATCATGTAACATGTCCGAAGTGTAAAAATAACAAATAAAAGAGTAATTGCAAAACCTAAGGCACTCTTCAATTTATACAGGAAATTCCCATCCGAGCGCACAACTTCGTGGAGTTAGGGAAAAAAAAATGACCTAAACGTACAAAACGACACATACCCACTTATATAAAAATTGGCAGGCCTTAGCGAGGACATCATGTGACTTTTCAGTCTATTACTGATGAAATTAATTACTATTAACGAAATGAAGTCACTCGTTCATAAATTTTAAATTGGGCAGGTTTCTGTAAACCAACTCAGATTTTTCGTTGGTGTTTAATAAGTACTCAGAAAGTGACAATTTGTAAATCTTTAGTGTAGGTATATTTCTTAAAAAAGGCAAATAAATCTTCATTTTTAAAATAAGCGGCGGAAACGCTATTGACAAATATGGCGCCGTACAGTATTATTAGTGACGTCGCTAGTTAGTAAACAAACAAACGTCAACGTCTACTCTCGGGTTTTCGGATCGCTTTAATAACTCTGATATGTGACGTCAATACAGATTCGACCAATTCTATAAATACGACCTTAAGTTGCTACATTTACAAAATCATCAAGTTTTATCCTGCTCCATTTTTTTTCTATGATCCAATGATCCATTTTTTTCAGTTTTTTACTTAAAATGCCTTAAATGACTAAATACTTATAATTGATACAAATTAATGTATAGGAACTTTTCATTAAGGCGCACTTGAAGCTATTTGTTTGTGACTCTGGCAATTGCTTTCGGCAAACACAATTTGGTAGAGTCGTAGTGATGATGATGACAAGATAGCCTACGCAGTTGCAATACGTCTGTTTTAATTACTAAGCGTGAGTTTAAACACACAATATGAACCGAATGAAATGGACGACTTTAACTGCCATTTTTACGCGAGCACTCCTTTTCTTAAATGACTTCTACGGTTACTGCATGGGGTTCCAGCTGTAGGTCGTAGAATTGGATACTTACATTTGATATTTCGTCGGCCTGAAAGCTGTACATCACATTTATCACAGCATTGGCAAACACTAGATATTATGAATTAATGTCTGGTGTAAAGTAGAGACAATGCGGCAATGTTCCAGCGGTGGGGCAATCGACGCGCAGACTCTTCCGCAACCGGCGGCGCTTGCGCAACCATCATCGCGGATTCACAATGCGCCAGCTCGTTGCCGGCTTTCACTGCAAACAAATAGTTGCTAACATTAATTCAAAGGACCCTCGATTTGGTAAATGGCATGTTTTGTAACTAAAACCAACGTTGTATTTACGTTACGTAAACGTAACACATTGATAAGGGATTATGTGGCGTCGTACATACGATACGAAACGTATAATCCCTTATCAATGTTTACTTTGGGGTAACTACTTCGATATCAACCGTTGTATGTACCTTGTATACATACAATATACAACCCTCGTATACTGCTGGGGCACGGGTCTCTTCCTGCATCGCAGGAAGGTTAGGACATACTCCACCACGGGGGCCAAGTCCGGGTTAGTGGAGGATTGTAAGAAAGTGGCGGGTCTTACTGTCAGAAGTTATTAAGCCGTCCATAAGGCCTCTGACATGGCTTAGCGACTGTTATTACATGACAGCCGGCACCAACGGCTTAAAGTGCCTTGTGAAGCACGGAAGCGTTCGGAAAAATGCAACTAATGGTAGTCACGGGACGGTCAAATCCTGCACCTGACCGCGCCTGTTGTTGCTTAACTCAAGTGATTCATGCCAATCACTCGGTTTGACTGGGCCACTAGCGCTTCTTCCAACTAGGTACTTATCTCTTGCACGTTGATAAAATTTAACTTTCCTTATGGTAGACTAAAACGGTTCTAGTATCAATTCTTGCTGGCAGATGTTTCCAATGTCCATTATCTCACCCTATTCCATCACGATACCTACAGTATAATTTGATAGTACCTACGACCTACTACGATAAGCATTATCAATCAGTGGTTGATCGTGTACCTACTTAAAAATATATGCGCATCAGTTTTTCAGGAACCCCCTTGTTGCCCCATCTCAAGTGTGTTGAGGTGAGGACAGATACTGTCGACGTGCCTTATCGTGGCTAGTCAGCAGTCACTAGTTCCCAGTATGGAGGGAGTCATTCTCAGATTTCTCAGTTCTCACCAAGTTAGGAGCTGCGCTGGCGCCGTCGCGACCGAGTCATGCAATAGCCATGCAAGTGTTTACAAAATAGCTTGACTAATCTAATCGCATAATTAGACTCATTTTTACCCGACTGAGTAGTTGGATATTTTCTTTAATCATCATCAAACGCTAAGGCGTTATGTTTTGCATGGCAGCCCTTTACTTTTATTTCTACTTAAAGGTTTTTGTATCGCTGTGAACGGGACGACCTTCTCGTGGCATTCACGACACAAGGGGCGCCTTGAGAGTTGAGAGACGGAAATGACTTGAGTAAACTGGACTGAGCTCGGATGACGCGGCGGTCCAGTCACACGGTGGCTCGTTACGGACACGTGAACAGTTGATTGCTTGTGTCCTCCCAGTCCTTTGTGATTTCATTGCGTCTTGGTTCTAAACTCACGCGTCGTAGCATAGCACATCCAAATAGTTTGGACATCTAGAATCTAACGGTCTTCTTTATAAAAACACGATTCCCTAAAACACTGCTCAGAGCCAGTCGTAGGAGGGAATAACGTAACCACAGATAGTGTCTGTAAAAAACCATGTTTGTATGGAAAAAGATCCGTGATTGGCCGTAAACTCCTCCTCGGGATTGGTGACACAGATTAGAATTTCGAAGTGAAATATAACTATTTTATTGAAAATTCAGTTACTTTACTTTTAAGTAAAAGTACTTACTATCATCTTCTAGTACTTATAATCATCTTCTATGGTTTTTATGACACATCGGAAGTGTGAAAATAACAAATGAAAGACGTAACCACAGATTATTCAAACTGCCTCTGAGGAGTGTTTTTGAACTATCGATAAATGAATGCCAATGAATGGCTACGCCAAATGCTTGGGTAACCGTAGCATTGGTTATCTAATAACGAATGTCTCATAAACACAATAAACCTTAGAATTCGAGAAACGAGCACAATCTATTTAACCGATTCCCCTGAACTTCCTCAAGTGTTAACCGATTTGCCTCTATGTCCTAAACGGTGGTTGCCTCGTTTTGTTTGATAGTCGCACTTATGATACGGGGCCGCAAGAGCTAATAAATTATTTCGATTTTGATACACCCATAGATACCTACTATCGAATGCTCTAAAGATTGAAGACACACCCCTTCGCTTCATCCAATAAGTTGTTAGAAATTTGTAACTATTCGTTTTTGATGGGAGTAGGTACCGTGTTAAAATTTACATCTAACCATCCACATACATACTCGTACGACAGACAGTTAATGTCTACGAATTTAGGTAAAGTGAATGAGAAAATGGGCATTACCCGCAATGATGGCACAACCTTGCGCTATGGCGCTCATTAGGGGAGGGCTACGTCCAGAAGTGGACCAATATAGCCTGAAGAAGAAGAAGAAGAATGATCAAATACATAATTATATGAACGCAACATATAACTATATATTTCATCATCATCAGCCATTTGACGCTCACTGCAGGACAGGCCTCCTTCATGGTTTACCAACCTTCACGGTCTTGTGCCGTTCGCATCCAGCGACTCCCCGCCACCGTAATCTAGTGGAGCGACTGCCCACGCTGCGTCGTCCGGTCCGTAGTCGCCAGGTAAGAACTTTTTTACCCCAACGGCCATCAGTTCTTCGTCCTGTGTGCCCCGCCCACTGCCACTTCAACTGAGCAATTTTTCAAGCCATTTCAGTAACTCGGGTTCTTCTGCGGATCTCCTCATTCCTGATTCGATCACACAGTGAAATTCCTAACATAGCTCTCTCCGTTGCGCCTTGGGCGACCTTGAGTCTTCTCATTAGGCCCATAGCCAGCGACCAGAATTCGATTCCATAAGTCATCACTGGCAACACCCATTGGTACGTCTACATACACCTTTGTCTTGAGACACTGAGGTATTGTAGACGCGAAAATCTGTTTTTGTTTACCGAACGCACAACATCCCGTTGGATTCTACGAGAGACCTCTTTGAGAGACCTAGGTATACATAGTTGACAGCAACTTCGATGTCAGAGTCTCCAACTTTGATAGGAGTTGGTGCTTCATGAAAGTTCGACATTATCTATGTCTTGTCCATGTACATTGCTAAAACATCCACCTTACACCGTACATTGACCTTAGGTTATCGTGGCCTCCCTAAATTACGCTTGTATGCCTTGTTCAGTGTCTGGGTGTTCAAATACTTCAGCGCTTGAAGTTGCCAATCCGTGGCTCGCGTGATAATTAAGCCCATACTTTCTCTCTTAGAAAATTAAAGAGCCCCTGTGTGACTTAAGACCAACTATAAACTTATGCCACTTCAAACATGTTTTGTAAGTTGTTGGAAAACGTTATTTTTAGTTTTGGTCTGACTGTATACGAGTATACCAAAATCCTGATTATGAAAATATCAGAGAATCTGAGGTTCTACTGGTCAATATGAACAATTTTAGGGTTCCGTACTTCCAACGGAATAACGGAACCCTCATAGGAACATTTTGTTCTCCGTCCTTCCGTCCGTCTCTCAAGACCCGGATATTTCGGGAACGCATCGAGGTATCGAGTTGACATTTGAACCGTATACTGAAGTTTACCTCCTACGGTTCTGTTGAAAATTATGAAATTTATAATTGTGCCTGGGTAAAAGATACCACCGGTATCAAATATCCTGGTAAGCCTGAGGCCTTATTAAAGTGGGTTGGAATCCGAACCTCCTAAAACATACTACATGAATTAAGTTTACTTTATGTGTCTGACCGGTACCTCCCTAGATGTGTGCTGACGTCGAACCTTCCATTCGGTCTCCTAATTAACATCTTGGTGCCGATGCCGAGGCGTTTACACAAAAGCTCCTATTCTAACCCGTGACGGGGATGAATGGCTCCAGCCAGTATGAATGGCGTCCACACTTCCCACATCAATGACGGGTGGGCTGTGGCCAGCCGGTCTGATATGGTAGTTGACTGGCAATTCGATTGTGATGAAATTGTATGTTTTATGTAATCTATTGTTCCTACAAATCTCACATAATTAAATAATTCCAAGCACAATGAAATTCGATGTTTTACAGGATTCATCTACAATATTGTTGATTTTCCTTTGCATTCCGAAAGTTTGTTAGGATGAGCCATTTGACTGAGCAAAATTTTAAATCACCCAGCATCTGCGTCCGATTTGTACGGAGTGTTATTGTACCACTTGACTATGATTACTTTTCGACAGGTTACACTAGGAAAATTATTAGTAGTAGAGAAGAATTTTCATAAGGCTTCTCGAATGAGAGCAAAATATTATTTTTGTCATCTAGCGTATTGAACACGGCCTCGTGCGCAAGCAATTAACAACTACACATCAACTTATCCTCGTCGCCAAGCTAAATACGCTCTCACGTAGTCGCTTCGTGATACGCCCCTGTGTTTACTCGCTGATTTAGTCAGATGCAACGAATGCACGTCCGCCGAAACTGGCTTTGTGCAGTTGGTCCGTGTCAGGGAAAACTGACTTGGTGGATTACAATAGTATCTTTTCATATCGAGGTTCATCAAATGCACGTTCGATACGAAGGTTGTTGAAGGGTACTTCTTTTATCTTGACAATCTTTTGAAACGTTTTCTGTTTGCTAAGTTATTCGCAACGGCTGCGACGTACAAATTTAATCCTTCCTTGTTCATTATCTACGTGTTTTAGATTAACACCGTAAGTTTTCATCACGCTAAGCCTTTTGGGGCAGTCGTGACGTAGGTAGTCAAATTCGTATCTTATAATCTTATGATAAAGTGTTCTTGCTTACCCAAGATGTACAGACTTACAGTGTCGTTTAGTTAGAGTGTCTTCTCGAGATATCACTGTTTGTTGACAAAGCGGGTGGGCGGTAATCCTCGCTGCCCGCAGGTGTGGTCCAAGTCAACAGTCAGAGGAATGCTGTGTGTCAACAGAAGCCTGGTTTGTTTTATCACTTCGCTCATTTTGGGGCCGATTCAGCTCTTACCACTTAGCGATCACCATAAAAAATCCCACTATAGTTATCTATTGCTGACTCCTAATGGATTGTTGGAGATCCGGTAGCAGATACTTGCATAGTGCCTTGCTGTGGGTAATAATTGCAGGCATTTCAAGGGTGTTTACAGCAAAACTGGGCGTGCTAGTTCAGTTTCTAGTAGTTGAGGTAAACGGCTATTGGTGTAACGTTGTAAGTACAAGTTATCAGCCCGTTGTTTGCATAAATTACGTACGGAGGTCGATGGTATTTAGGTCGTGACGAGCGACATGCATGCGTTGCGTTGACAATAAAATGGCGTCCCGCTCTCAGGGCTGTACTTCACCATTGCCAACGTACCTTACGTTCATCACCAAGGGATGGGATACTCCCTCATTTGTTCGATACCAGTACCTAATTACGCACGCTATAAATATTAAGGAGCAAGCCCGATTCACGAGCAAATTCTTGAGGTCACACGGAATAGACCACAATGTCGTGATTAGAGATGGGCCGATGCGAATGTTCTTCGACCGAGAATGTTCTCTAACGTTTGAGAATATACAATGAACCAGTGTATTTGAAATCCTTGCTCCGCGGTATATATTTAACGGTGTCTAAGATCCAGGTTTCTTCAGCTAATCAATATCACTCCTAAGTCTTGGGAGTGATATTGACCCAAATTTTAATTTTAATTTGGCCCAAATTCTAGCTACGGTTCGGAAAAAACTTACAGTAAACCAGAACTCTAACATCACATGAGGTGATCCTGGATCTTCAGGTTCATTTTGGATAAAACGTTTTAATATACCAGTTCAACTAAGTCCAAAATAAATTCTCGCAAAATACCTCAGACTTCGATAGAACGAGTTCGCCCACAGAAAGTTCTCAAGAACTTCCCATCAGTAGTCTTGATTGACAGAAAAATTCAAAAGAACTTTCTAAACACATTGGTGGTACTTTGTACTACTTAATGTGAACTTGCCGTAGCTCTGCCAACATAATTATCGAGTTTTTATTTTTATTGCTGTAAACTCTATAATTAACCGTTCTTACAAAAAGGTGATGACACGGCAAGTCGACAGCCCTATTCGTCTCTATCGCGTTGACGACCACAGAACATTGACGACGCACTTCCGTCGGCAGCGGAGCGTTTCCGGTGCGCGTACGAAGAATAAACTATAAACAAAGGGTCAAAGGAGCTTCCGTTCCGCGCTCTTGACTGCGGTACTGTCAGTGATATTTTTATACCAGCACTTATGTTAACGCTACAGTACAGGTACAGGCAAGGCAGGTCACAGTACAGGCAATGTTCTGCTTTACATCATTTAGTATACTCTGTACTGATAGACTCCTGTAAGAATCAACCGCAAACGATTGTGCACCCTATTTGCATGATTTATCGTGTAGTGGAGTTCGATACTTGTATGCCATACTTACTCGTCACGAAAAGGACGCCGAGTGCTACTCTGCCGCAACACAGTGTTAACTAGCGCGAAGGGTAGTACAAGTCATCTTTCTGCTGTTACTTAAACGTTTATTTTACTCAACTACCTACGTATAATTCATTGTAATTTAATAGCTTTCTACAAATGACTATAAATAGTTGTGATTAGAATCGTTATTCCCTTAAAAATTTAGAGACGCTAAAATCGTCATAGCTTATTGAAGTATCCACTCTTGTCAGCATTGTTGTTGTTGCGTTGTTTGAAGAATTTGCTGCTCCTAAATTTACATTCGTGCAATCGCACCTCCACCGACATTGCATCACGCGATTATAAACAATTAAGCCGAGGCCTTCCGCGGCCGTTGAACCCCATCGCAACGCCTAACAAAGGTACAACTGGATCTTTGTGCTCAGATGGAATGTCCTGCACGAAAAATGGAGTAGAGAGAAGTAGGATGTTATTGGGCATTCTGGACCAGCTTCCATTCGTTTGAGCTCACGACGCACCGCGCCGGTTGGCGCGGCTTGTCGTTCACTCAAACTCATTACATCTGTTCCAGAATACCCAATAATATTGATTGATTCTGAATTTTACTTGCGGCAGGAAATGAAATGATGTTAGTAACACAGATAAATACTGAAGTTTAATCGTGATGATCGCATTTCAGTAATGAGGACATCACTGGTAACATATTTCTCCAAAAATGAAATTTGTTAAACAACCTACATCACTAAATCTTGAGAATATTGATGTAGGATCTGAAAAAAATACATATCGTCACGGAAAGCTTTTACCAAACACCATCCGTTGTATAGTTTGCGGACCGTCTAACTGCGGAAAAACAAACTTAGTCCTTGGGTTACTTTTACATCCTAATGGTTTACATTTCCGTAACGTGTACGTTTATTCGAAAACGTTGTATCAACCAAAATACATATTTTTAGAGAAGGTAATGAATCTCGTTCCAGGAATACGTTATTATAAATATCGCGATAACAAAGAAGTCTTAAATCCAAGCTTAGCGTCTCAAAATTCTGTCATTATTTTCGACGATGTTGCCTGTGAAAATCAAAATAACATTCGTGATTACTTTGCCATGGGTAGACATAAAAATATAGACTGTTTTTATTTGAACCAAACTTATAGCAAAGTCCCAAAACAACTGGTTCGCGACAATGCAAATCTACTCATCATATTCAAACAGGATGATATTAACTTACGTCATATTTATGATGAACATGTGAACACTGATATGCCTTGGCATCAATTTCGCGAACTTTGTTCACAAGTTTGGAAAGATACATTTAGCTATTTAGTGATTAATAAAGACTGTCAAAGAAATAACGGATGCTACAGAATGAAATTCGACACCTTTATTACTTTCGACGAGTGAGATACATAAATGCCGTTTTTTTTAAATCAGAAGCCACTTTCTTATCTTCTTTATATGCGAGTAGTTGTAAAATAAGAAAAAATGTGTGATGAAAAATCAATTAAACAACAAATAATTAAGTCTGCTGAGGCTGTTAAAAAGAAGGTTCAAAACATGAAAAATACTAAAATGGATTCTGAGTTGGCATTAGAAACTATGTTCAAACCAGTAACAGATCCACTTAAACAGCTAACGAGAACCCCGTATCAAGAACAGTTAAGTAATGAAGATGTTGATTCGCTTGAACATTTAGCACGACAGTCTACACCTACGAAGAAACGAAAATTTTCTGAAATTAGCTCTTCAAGGGAATCACTCCAAGAGGTATCGAATGCTAGTAACAGCGATGATAACATAAGTGACTCTGAACTGAATCAAAGTCTTAGAAATAACATGAGTGACATATTTTTTGAAACAAATTCGGATGGTGCTTCAACACCAAATGCAAAGTCTTTATCGTCATGGTCTTTATCATCAGAAGTATTCAAAGATGTACCTTATGGAATTAGATTGGAAAATGGAAAACCTATGATAGGATCAGCACCGCTCTCCATAACTAATGATGCATTTGAAATAGCAGGTCATTCGTATGTCAAAACTAATGGACTCAGTGAATTACTTTACAAAAAAAATCCTGATCTAAACATTATCACTGAAGATGATAAAAGGAATTATAAATTTATACTAATAAGCACAAACGCTCATCGACGTAAATATGATCCCAATCAACCAATCAATAGCAACAGAGGATTTAAGTATTTACAAATTGTAAAACCCTTATTATGTTCCGCCAATGTTTCCAAAGGAAAGGGTTTATCATTGCTTAAAAAAGTTGATAACAAAGTAGATTACATTTTTTGGAATGATCCAAACGAATTAGTTGAAACATTGAAATTATTAATAGCTTCGAAAGATGCCGGTAATACTGGCTTAGATGATGAAATTGTATCAGTTTTAACAGAACTGAAAAAACGTGGTGTGATATAAAATGAATAAATACTTATGTAATCTATATTTTATTTTATTTCTACTCTAACCTTCACACTATTTACAAGATGAATATAGATAAATTTGGACATCATGTTCATAAAAGACTGCGTGTGTCAGATCCATTAAATTTGGTTCCTATAAACACAGGGCTAAGTAAAAATGAGTCAGGAGTTTACGACTTAAAACAATGTATATTGAGAGGATTACCGTTAGCTGTAGCAGCAGATGAAGCTGTTAGCAAGGAGTATGTAGAAAAAAACAATAAATTATATTGTAAAAAACAAGATTTCATTAATGAACTTAAAAGTATAAAAACTCAAATACAACTGCTACAGAAACAGTTAGATGAGAAGTGTTCAAAGGTAGAAGCGAGTAATATTATTAAAGATCATATAGTAGCACTCAGAGACTCATCGAAACCAGCATGAGCAAACAATCTGTTGTAAATGAAATCCATAAAGCAGCTAGAAGAAATTTCCCACGTCGTTCTGTTATTTTAAAAGGGATTGATGATTTATGGCAAGCCGATTTGATTGATATGCAAAACTATCAGAAGGTTAACAAAGGATTCAAATTTATTTTAGTAGTCATCGATGCTTTTTCTAAATACGCATGGATCGCTCCATTAAAGAATAAAACAAAAACTGAGGTGTCTCTAGCGTTTGATAAGGTTTTACAAGAAGGCCGATCACCTGCTAATTTACAAACCGACAAGGGTACCGAATTTCACAATGACGTTTTTCAGAAGCTTACGAACCGATGGAAAATAAATCATTATTCAACTTATTCAACAAAAAAAGCGTCTATAGTAGAAAGATTAATAAGAACTTTGAAGAGCAAGTTGTTTAAACATTTTAGCTTGTTTGGAAATTATAAGTGGATTGGAGAACCTTTATGTGATATAGTTAAGAGCTATAATAATACTATGCATCGCACTACAAAACATATGCCGTCTGAAATAAACAAGTTAAATGAATCACTCGTTGCATGTAATATAAACAAATCACAACCTTCCTTACCTGCAAAGAAAATTAAATTTCGTGTTGGAGACTTTGTCCGTATCAGCAAGCACAAAGGAGATTTTCAAAAAGGATATACACCAAACTGGTCTACCGAATTATTCACTGTTGTAAAAGTAATAAAATCTATACCCACAACATATTACATACGAGATCAACATTGTATACCAATAAAAGGTTGTTTTTACGAACACGAACTGCAAAAAACTAGCTGTCCCAATATTTATTTAGTTGAGAAGGTAATTAAAAAAAAGGGAAACAAATATCTTGTTAAATGGCTCGGCTTAGGTCAAGAGGAAAATAGTTGGATTAATAAAAGTGCTATAATAAAGCATTGAAGTATATTACTACAGATTAGTTAACTTATTTTTCATTACATCGTTAGTTATGAAAGGGAAAGGACTTCTCAATACTTTAATCAATAATTTACCAATAGAGTTACACTTACCAGGCTACAACTACTGCGGTCCAGGTACTCGATTACAAGAACGTTTGCAAAGAGGCGATAAAGGCATAAACCCTTTGGACAGCGCTTGTATGCTGCACGACATAGCTTATTCAAAGTATTCAAGTTTAGAAGATCGGCATAAGGCTGACTTAGAGCTAAGAAAGATGGCAAAGCAACGATTAAAATCAGAAGATGCTAGCAGAGGTGAAAAAGTTGCATCATGGTTGGTGAATAAAGTAATGAAAGCAAAAATTAAATCGGGTGCTGGAATTAAATCATTCAAAACTTCTATGGCTAAATTAAAATCGCATCTGAAAAAAAAGAAACCTAAAAATATTCAAGATGCTATTCAGTTTGCATACTTAGCAGCAAAAAAAATATTTCATAAGAAAAATAATATGAAGCTGCCAAGAATTATTCCCATCCCTAAAACTGGAGGAATACTTCCACTCATTCCTATTTTTGCTGGTCTATCAGCATTGGGTTCTTTAGCTGGAGGTATTGGTGGAATAGCAAAAGCAGTTAATGATTACAAGTCAGCCCAAAAAAATCTTTCTGAATCCGTGCGTCACAATAAAATGATGGAATCGATCTCCTTAGGCAAAGGTTTATACATCAAACCATACAAGACAGGTAAGGGATTGTGCGTACATTCTTCAAAAAACTAGTTAAAAGGTTACCCAGACGAGCACTGAGTAATATAGATTTAATATATTATACTCGGGACATCCCATACTTTCGAGGTGTCTATATGAGAGACACTTTACCAAGCAAATCAAATAACATCGAGTGCGCTATCCTGAATCTAGATAATTCAATAAATCCGGGAACTCACTGGGTAGCCTACATTAAGATAAATAATTACAGCGTGTACTTTGATAGTTATGGTTTAAAACCACCTGTAGAATTAATCAAGTACTTAACAAAAAACACTAACGTTTATTATAGTTATATGAACTATCAACAAAACAACACCTATAATTGCGGTCATTTATGCATAAAATTTTTAAAAACATTCTGGTTGAAACATTTATATTAAGAAATCATAAACTATTCTCACCATTATTACGATGTCATTCACGCTATCAATAACCGGTTGTAAACCAGCTTTGTCAACATTTTATTCGCCGGCTCTGCAGCTTGATGGTGAATATGAATGTGGGCTGATCTTTTTTTCGACGTTTAATTCGATTCCTAACATAGAATGCTACAACAACAAATTTCATTATGGCGACAACGAAATGATTGAAATACCCGAAGGATCATACGAGCTATTAGATATAAATGACTTTTTAAAAACAAATTTAGTAGACTGTACGTTTAATTTGATATGTAACAATAACACTTTGAGCACAAAAATAATTTGTTCAAAAGATATTCATTTTGAGAAATCCGGTTCAATCGGAAGGATATTGGGTTTTGGAAATCAGACTCTTAAAGCTAATATATTACATGAGTCTCTCTTCCCTGTAAACATTCTACCAACAACCATCGTTCGAATAGAATGTGATATCGTGAGCGGATCGTACATAAATGGGAAGCCTAGCCATATAATTTACGAATTTGCACCTAATGTACCGCCAGGGTACAGGATTATAGAAATCCCAAAAAATTTGATATATTTCCCAGTAAATCAAAATACAGTTAGCGAGATTAATATAAGGATTTTGGATGCAAATAACAACCTTATAAATCTACGACAAGAAGAACTACAGTTATATTTACACCTAAGACGAAAATGATAGATTTCATAAATAAAACATTGGTACCCGAAACCAAAGATCTCAGTACAACACATCCACCGCAACAGAAACCACCTGCTAAAAAGAAAAAACTGACTAAGGAAAATAAACAATTTCTCAGATACTTAAAAGTCATAAAATGAATATCTTAAATATCTTGGATTCTTTCGCCTACGACAACAGCATTGAAAGCTACCAAATCCATTCGTATAAGCCCTACATTAATAGTTTTAACAAAAACGATGAAATACGCATTCCCATCAATCAACAAGACTTATACGTCTTACCGTCACAGAGTACACTATACATCGAAGGTTCTATCACAGTGCACCGTCCAAATGGCGATAAAAAAGAGAGAGTGAGTAATATTGAGTTGGTGAATAATGCAGCGCTTTTTCTTTTCCAAGACATTCGATATGAACTAAATGGCGTAGAAATTGATAGGATAAAAAATGCTGGGATCACAACTACTATTAAATCATTGCTCTCGATGAATGAAAATGAATCAAAAATGTCACGGCTATGGGGGTGGGACATTGATGGAATAAAAAATACTACTGGTAATTTTTCCGCCTGTATCCCATTGAATAAAGTTTTAGGTTTCGCTGAAGATTATAATAAAATAATAATGAACTGTAAACATGAGCTGGTTCTTTTGCGTAGTAATACAAACCTTAATTCTATTAAATTAACCACTAATGAAGTGTTAGATGACATAACCATTAACAAAATTGTATGGAGAGTACCGCATATAAAAGTATCTGATCGTGAAAGAGTTAACTTGCTGAGATGTTTGGAGAAAGATAGACCTATCAGTTTAGCATTTAGGAATTGGGATCTCTATGAATACCCTCTTTTACCACAGACTACAAAACATACTTGGTCTATAAAAACCACATCTCAATTAGAGAAACCACGTTATGTGATTATTGGTTTACAAACTAATCGGAAAAGTTTAGGTATGAAAGACATGTCTCACTTTGATCATTGTTATGTACGTGATGTCAAGGTTTTTTTAAATTCAACTTACTTTCCATATGAAAGTCTCAATATTAAGTTTACTGAAGAAAGGTATATGATATTATATGAGCAGTACGCTAGATTCCAACAGTCTTACTATGGACGTCGGTGTGAGCCGTTGTTAAATCTGAAGGATTTCAAAGATAAAGCACCATTATTTGTAATAGATTGCTGCAGGCAAAATGAGACCCTGAAGACAGGTCCCATTGATGTTAGAGTAGAAATAGAGAGTGATTTAGAAATACCAGATCAAACTTCTGCTTACTGCCTCATACTAAACGATTGTGTAATCGAATATAAACCACTTTCTAACATCGTTAAAAAAATAACATGAATTCTGAACATATTTTTGTAGATTTACAAGGATTTAGAGATTATAAAAATAATTTTATTATTAAAGAGTTTGCTCTCGCTACTAAAGAATTTACTATGGTCTACTTGGTAAAACCTCCTTATCCATTTTCTACTTTATCAGATAGCGAAAAAAAGCAAGTTGTTTGGTTGGAAAAGAATAGAGGAATTTATTGGCGTGAAGGTTTTATTGACTACCGCGAATTTCATAGGTTAATTTATAGTTTATTGAGGAATAAGAAAATTTTTGTAAAAGGTTTAGAAAAAATCATGTGGGTAAATAAACTTTGTGGTGATTGTTGTGTTATTAATATCGAGGAAAATCAATGTCCTAATATAAAATACCTGCATGATAAATATAGTGTATGCAATTTTACGTGTTTTTCTCACCACAAACAATGTGCGTTGAAAAATGTACTATGTGTCAAGAAATGGTTTTATGAAAATAATGTTATAGAATTTATTTAGAATAAGCAAGTATTTATGTAACTTTTTTATTGAAAGTAAGAAATAAATGTAAATGTATTTAAAAAAGAAAACATGTTTTATTTAATTAATTTTTAATTTAAAACGAAATTAATAACTATTGCACATATTTTTAGAAATGTTCTTAACTACGTTTTCCACCATGTCCATTATTTCGTCTACAGGATCTATCACAACATATTGGGCACTTAACACCGCACTTTCACTGTTTGTGTCCTTACACTCATTTAAGTCGAATACTTCTATTTTTATCAACCGATTTCCTCTTCTTGCCGCCTTGCTAACCACATATGATGTAGACGTGGAGTCCTTTGCAACCCGTTTCCTTGAAGTCTTACTTTTCCGCTTCCCCACGTCTGATGGAGCCGGGTTTCGTATTTCTTCGACATCACTATCGAACCCACTCAAAATATTTTGCGCGTAGTAGTAAGGGTCAGTCGGATCAGTCTCGCCTAAAATCTGAAAAAAACAAAAAAAAAAATTATTAAAAATATTCAAACCTATTTCAAACTGTGTAATATAAATTGGATGGAAAAAAATAATGCTTACCGAAATCGACATGTTTTCACGTCTGCTGATCTTCTAGTTGGCTCGAACGATGCAGTAACAATAAATTACTGAACCACCAAATATAAAATGGATTTGTAGATGAGTGTAACTTACCTATTCATACGTTTCGATCGCTCTAGAAAATTAATCCTGTCTCTTTTAATACATATAAGAGTGAGCGAGCTCGAATTCGTAGTCAGCATTATCAATATCGAATGTGTTTGAATCAAGTATGTCATTGCTGACTAAGTAAATAGTAGTCATTGAACCCTTGCGCGCTATGCAACATCGATGCGCCTCCCTTGCTGTTTGCAACATCGCTAACACCTTGACTTGACCTACTTTTGACTGTCTCGTCGGTCTAGTGATGATAGCGTTTGATTACTATTGCAGAGGTCGTGGGCTCGATTCCCACAGGGAGCTGTCATACTTTCAGTAGACACGAAATCAAAACTTCATTGAATATAGTTTAGCTCTCCTCATCCCACCGCGCTCAAGACTATGTCTATAGCAAAAATTTCTGAGATATGTAGGAACTAACAATACTTACATATTCTTTTGTTTTTGTAACATTAGGTAACAATGTTAGGTCATGGAAATAAAAGAAGCTGGTAGTATAACCCAATTTATTCACCCAAAACTATACTTATTAGCTTATAGTACATAACACTTTTATAACTAAGTACCTATCTATTTTAATTCATTACATTATTAGTTCACTTAAATAAATACGCTATTCTTAACATACCTAAAGAGCTTTAGCTTTAACTTGAAGAGCATAAGAACGAAAACATAATATTAAGCTTATTCCACACTAGCTCTATCGCGGCGGTTACCGCAGCCGCAATCCATACACATAGCATCTAAGACTGAAACAGATCTATGAAATACATCATATCACGATATTTTGATTACATATTTTTAAATTTTATCCCATGGTCAATTTTACTATCTTATTTTCATAATATTGAGGTATGGCCCCACGCTTTAGTTGAGATTTGATCCCGATGAATCAAACGTTTATCATCATTTCTCGATAGAGCTATTTTGTTGACACTTTGCGTAAATATTTCATGTTTTATCGATTTAAACAAGATATTTCTCTTGCGCAGCACATTACCTTCAAACAAGGTCTGCTCATAATTACTAAAGTTAAGACCGCGAATAACGCTCATTTTTACTCCTTTGGCCTTTTTGACAGTTTTTTCTAAAGTTTTGAAACAGTACAGTTTTGATCGTAATCCTACAAATTCTGTAATAATTTCACCACCCATTTCATCCTTAAATAGCCCAGGAATCTTTTTGTTTTTTAATGGAATTTGATGTATATTATTACTATCGTAATTACTCGTATCAAAGTAAGGTAGTAAACGGTATTTCAAATCTAGGAAGAAGTCCTCTGTGGACAAATGATAGATGAAGCTATCCGTATCAGTATAGCACATCTCAACATATTTCCCATACATAGGTTTAATAATTGAATAATGAAAGTCATACATGTGGCTTTTGGATAACTCAAGAACAGTAAACCCAATGTAGATAGGTTTATCTAAAACCACACGTTCTGGTTTCATTTGGATGGCAACCAAATTTTCGGAAAAAACTGAAGCACTGTGAAAGTTTGGACGGGCTATCAATTTTTCTGCCGATGTGCATTTTTTCGTTTTGTTTTGACTATCGCTCCATTGATTTACCAAATAGACGTTTACTCTGTGTTCAGTATTTTCTATAGTCTTTCCAAATATGCTGTTGTTCAAGAGTTTGAAAAAGTCTTGTTCGAAAGTTGATTGGGCTTGTTGCCTCAGTTTTGTATTAAGTTCAATGTATTGTTTGAGATAAGCACTTTGACGAAAAGTAATGACTCTATGGATTTTTCTTAGTATTAATCCATGTTTCAAGCATGTTTTAAGATGCACATAATGAATAACATATCGATATTTATCGTATAGGTTAGGGATTAATTTCGAACTCTTTCCACCGGGTGGTATGCATCGCTCAGGACAAAATGGGAAATCATTGTGATAGTCGTGTAGGTGTGTGGGATAAATAATATCCACTTCAAGAATATAACCAAAAGATGCATTATCAGGAACTGATGTGATATCAATGGTATTCACTTCAGACTGTTCCAAAAATCTGAAATCTGACAAAGGTAATACTTGAGACATGCTGAAGCCGTATAAATTGTTAGCATCAATATACGTTATGAAGGACTCGGGACGTGATGGGTCGTACTCAGACATGTATTTATTGTTTGCTTTCGCATGTCGCTTGGAACACATACATACACCACCCCGTATTCCATCCTGAATCATCCGAATAATCGCTAAGTCGCTAAGCAATTCTAATCTGACCTTAGTTTTCAAAAGCATCGCATCAAATGATAAGCTGGGTGCTGTGAGGTAGAATGCCGGGTCTAATTGATAATATCGTTTACATGTTTTGCGGAAATGTTCAAAAATATCGGCTAGTAGCAAGACATCTGTTTTAACGTATAGATCAGTGTATTCACCTAAGTTACGAATGGAGAAAGTTGACCATACTGACTTGGCATGTTCATAATCTTGATCAGAAATTTCTTCACCACTGATAGTATTATAAAAAGCAGATTTGGGTGGGAGGGAATTTTCTTCGTAGCATTTCCAATGTGACATATAGTCATATGGATAAACACCTTTGCGAGTGAGTAATTTGAGTTCAGTGTCATTTGCAAAAAATGATTTCAACAACGAGAATTCCTCCACCTTCATTGTTTTCGTGAGTTTTTCTAAACTGGTACCTAAAAATTTAAATGAATCGATAAATCGAAGTTGGATACCTTCATCTTTCGATAATGGTATATACTTCGTGAAAGAAATATAGTTTTCTTTTGTTTTAGGTATTATTCTAATCGGACCAGGCGCCTCGCCTAGTTCTTTGATAAATAAATGGCAATCGTAGCCTGACAAATTGTGGAAAACAACTGGAACAAAATTTGGTAGTTTAAATTGTAAATTACAATGCTTGTGAGCTGCCCCCCGATAGTGACCAGTGATGTGACAGTGGTCTCGAACCTTGTCAAATATTAAAAGATTATCACAAATATGACAGCGGACAGCATTTTCAAAATTTTGTGAATCATTATCCGTGAATATAATTTTAATATTAGCTTTTAAAATAGTGTGTATTTGCTTCATGTCTCGATACAACCATTCTACAAATTTTGATACACAGTCTGATCCCCGATAGCTGACGTAGCGATTATACTTGGCATCCACTGTACAAACAATATAGTAACCAAACGCTGAGGGCACATGTTGTTGTAGCAGGCTAGTGCTCGCAATGTTAGGGTCTGCTTCACACCCCAGATGACGTTGAAGCATAGTCTCAAAATCAGCATAAATGATAAAGGGTATGTTTTGTTTTCGTTCGTAATTCTTAAATTGAAGAACCGACCCTTGGTTAGGAAGAGCTGTAGCAATACCACCACATGCATGAATGACTAGTTCATTAGATGTTTTAAAAAATAACAGACATGATGAGCAAAAATGCAGTTGCTGATGGTGTTTAGATATTTGGCTTCTAACCAGACGGGGAAGGTTTTTGATCAAACAAAAGTGAGAGCCCTCATCATTCTCGAGAAATAGCAGATGAACGATATTTTTCGCAGTGGAAGACTCTGATCTGTATAGTGGACCTACAACAGTTTTTTTGCCTTGTAAGCCATACACAAAAATAGCGATATCTGGATTATTTTTTTCAAACACCGGGATGTCAGAAAAAGTTACTGGATATGATAAGCCTTGAGTGTTAAAAATATCGCGAAAATCGGGATAAGACGAGACACGATCGGGGTGGCTCTTTGAAGGGAATAGAGCAGCTGTAACACACCAAAGAAAACAATAAGGATCATCATTTTTTATATTCAAACATGCTTTTTTGTTTTTTATAAATTTTGGTAAATCTATAAACGATGACCCACTCAATGGTTGATATTTATTTACATTGATTTCCAAATGAGAGTTACTCAAAAATGTCCAACCGCTATCTCGCTCTTGAAACTCTTCAAGCTTTTTTTTCAATGTATTTATGATTTCTGAAAAAATGGAATTGAAGTTGTGGTTCATGTGTATGGTAATGTTTTTCGTGCCAAACGATTTTAGTTCTTGCAAATCGTTTTTGTACATAAGGAAAAATGAAAAAAGGTCAACATTGACTTTTATGCAAACGTGTTTTTTCAATGAAATATCAATCAGAGATTTTAATTTATTATGGATAGACTCGAAAAAGGTTTCAATTGAGTGCTGACCATCACCGTTAGCCTGTATCTTATAAGTTGCAATACGATTACGGAATGCAGAGGTCAGAACCTCAACATCTTCTGACAAATGATGAGTTGCGACTTTGCTTTTGTGGTCAGTGCTGCGCATATGACCCACCCAACTTTTTGGGTTGACAAGAGTTTTGCAAGTAATGCAATAAGGCATTGTAAATAAAAAGTAGTAAGATTGACCAGGAAACAGATAATTAAAATTTAGGTTTTAGACACAAAAATAAATAGGTAAGTAGCAAAATAATATGTTTATTATAAATTAAAGGAATTTTATTTTATATTTATCTTATCACTAAAAAAACTCGCCTCACTATTATCATACAGTGAATAAACTTGTTTAATAAATTTCTGTAATACGTCCCAGTGCGGTGTGTCCGTATCAGTCTGCAATTTTATTACCATCAACGCTTTTTTCCACCTCTCTTGAACGTTGGTACTTGCAGCATCGGTAGTGTTGTAGACCTTCAATTCTATATAGAATTCTCCTTCCGTCGTTGCTGTCCGACGAACGTGACCATTGGCGACCCGCGTCACTAGACTCGACCCCAGTTGGTGCTGCTCGGGAGTCGCTTTAGCGACCTTCTCTGCGTCTCGCAAAATCCCGAAAAGATCTCCCACCGTCTTTTTCTTTAAGGTGCTTGCAGACCTGTAAAAGTGAACAATATATTTTAAAACATAAGTACCTTCATAAACTTATACCTATATTCCGATTGGGTAGGCTATCTATAGGAGATACACATACATTGAACGAGTATGAAGTGGATGATAGTTTAATATGAAGGGTACATATCTACTTTTGATCTATCCCATATATGTCATTCTTAATAAGCAAATATCCCAAGTGATTCTTAATAAGCATATCTTACATGGAAAACAAAAATACTACGCGAAGCGGGTATCGAACCCACGACTAGTAAGATGCAAAGTAAACAGTCGACAGCATGTTAACCTTTACGAGTACATGCCTGCAATGTAATCAACGATTCAATGACTCAGCGGTGTGCTAGAGTCAAATGACGCGACAACGTAACAACGAATAATATAACGAGACTAATTCTATTCCAGTAAACTTTTCCCTGGATGTAAACATTTACCGTAACGATCAATGTTAAGCCGGGTCCGCTGCGCCATGTTACGCGTGTTACAAAAAATGTAACACGTTATTAAAACAAAAATGGGGAGTGGTATTAACACTTTACGTGTTACGTAACGTAACGTTATATAACAAGTACCTAACGTGTTATACCATGTCCCACTTTTATTATATTTAAGTGTTACGTTTTTTGTAACACGCGTAACATGGTGCAGCGGCCCCGGCTTTAGGCTATAGAAAATAAGGTTTAAGGGTCAAACCTATGGTTTGAATTATTAAGACGAATAAACAACTTTTAGTTATGAAACAAACAAATAAACAGTTGTTATCTCTTTCAATGTTCCAAGATTTTCATCAACAGCTTGATTACATCGAGGGAATCGTCATTTGAAACGATGTGTAAAGTGTACAATCATTTATAATAAACTATAGATGTATTGTATTCTTACCTAACTGTCTCCTCAACGTAGCTCGATGCTTTGCGTTTGGAGCTGGTTGGAGTCTTTTGCTTCTTACTCGACTGCACAGCAATAGGTACACCAGAGAATTCAAACTCGGAGTCAGACCTGAAATAATAATAACATAGTTTTATACCAGTCTTATACATTTAACCTAAACGATTTATACACCGTATTGTAATTACTATACTAGATAAATGTAGTGACTGGAACATATTTTTTAGACATAGTTCGGGACATAGTTTTCATATAGGGACTAATACGGTTTAGTCAGTGGAACACGTAAAAAAAAAAATTAGGATGTAAATAAATATACTTACTAACATTTTGATACCGATGGAGTGACTGGTAGCGAGGAAGTCGTAGATAATTACACCACACGGAGACTGTACTGAACAGCGTTATCACGTTATCGGAAGTGATGAGAATTTTAGATAAATCAGGGTGTTATAGGTTTATATCCTAAATGTGTATGTTGTTTTTTTATTACAAGTACTGTAATGAAGTAAATGCGAAAATCGCCTTTATTTATAGGTGTATGAATATAGGTGATTGTTGATAAAAGTAATACATATTACTTTTTAGTATCGAACACCCAAAATTTTTGCTTTGCCTTCAAAAGTAGGTACTTAACCAAATCATCTTGACCGGTAGCAAGGTCAAGCCTATATGTTATTCTCATAATGTCAGCACTATTTAATAGCTCAAGTTAATGTGGCTGGTTGCCATTGCAACATAATGTGACCAATATATCGATTATTGTAGGTAAGATGTTTCGCAATCAGAAGCTTGCAACGGATCCAATAACGTTAACGTAGCAAATTCGTAGGTTTCATACCTAGGTAGGAGTAAATAGTCCTAGATACACATGTTGCAATTTACTTTAGATTTTCTTGATCTTAATCAGATAATGTTCGAATTGGGTGAATATTTCACTATAGCAGAAGAAAATAAACTGTTATTTCCAGTTACCAGAAATCGGATGATGAGCTAAATAGGAAATTATAATTAATTCCTCTAGCTTATCCATAGAAAACATCGTATGATATCGATGAAATTACTATATAAATGTATTTCAGGATAAATAATACTTATCTAGGTATTCTTTATAAAGCATTTGGTAGACTCCACAATATTATGTGAAAGTCAAACATTAGGTATTAATGATACCTACAGCTAAATATTTTGATGCAACGAGTTTTTTCCGTGTGGATCTTAGACTAGAGTATAGCTAGTATAGTCAACCTTTGGTTATCTCTTATGTAGGTGATACATTAAAATATTATGACCCCTCTAAATTCTTTATTTATGGGTTATGTAAAATTTACTGTATTTATTTTACTGTATGTTACAGATAAATTTAGATAGAAAATGAACGAGAACTGATGTTAGAAAACTGTTGAAAAAATATAAAACTATCTGCATAGGTTCAGTTACGTATAATGGGATGAGAATAATATCTTCAAGTTTCAATTAAAAAAAGACAAAATGCTGTCGGTCGTATTTACAAAATCATGATTTCTTAAAATACTTTAACATCAAGTCTTAAAAAAATAATAACATGGAAAATGCTTTATTACCGGAATACCTTTAAGGAATGTTCAAAGGAACCAACTTTTATAAATAAAACTGTACTTTTTGACAACATATTTTTTCTTACACCGTGTATACTTCGTATCAAATTTATAACTCCTGCGTCAACAGCTAAAGGTTGACAATCCCTGCCAGCCACCTATCATATTCGCATTCGCGTTAACTAAAGTGACACGTTAGTAGGAAATAGATTTCCATTAATGAAAGTATACTTTTATGTGTCAGTGATATTATCATTAATTCATGATTTTACTTAAGTATACCCAAGGATTCAAGTAACTGTAGAAGTACATTTTTCCTACTGTGCAATGTTTTGTGTTTTCCGTAGTGAACGATAAACAGGAGACTTCAATCTGATCACTAACATTTTTGTGGGAAAAGTAAGGTATTCTTTGTGCCGACCATAAAATATGCCTAAAATACAAGTATTTCCTGGTTCTGCCAATCACCCAGTATTTGTGTCACATGAAAAGGATCACAAAATTTTGTTGTGTTGGAATCACCTTTTTTACAATGGGAGACGTCAATCTGACCATAAAATACAGTTAAGACGAAAATGTTTTGTGTCACTGTTGTGCAAGAAGGTTCATCACATGAAGTCAATCTGATCACAAAGTAATTTGTGGTGCTGAATCTTTCTAACAGTGGGAGCCGTCAATCTGACCACAAAATATGATTAAGTTGAAATTGTACTTTTATGTTATTGTATGAAGGGCCATCACGGGAAGTCAATCTGATAACAAAATTTGTGGTGTTGTACCTTGTTCATGTGGGAGACGTCAATCTGACTACAAAACAAACTGGGTTGAAAAAGCAAAGTTTTGTGTCACTGTTATGAAAAGTAGACACCAGTGGTGTTAAACTCATTCAGTGGGAGAAGCCAATCTGGTCACAAAACTATGACTGGGTAAATACAAGTATCACTTGGAATATTTCATGTCATTGTCTTAATGAGGAAACCTAACCGATACCGCAAATAATGTGTGCTGTTTTATCTAGTATATTACGAAACTGCACAAAACATAGCTAGTGGGTAAATACAATTCAGTTGAGCTTGGGGATCCTTTATTTAATTCAACTCAGTGACTATGCGGACCTATCTCCACCAAGATGATGGTGAGTTGCATTCACTCAAGCTTCCTAGTGTCATTCGTTTTCATTGATGGAATTTATCATAAACTGTGTAGGTTGCTCGTAAAATTATTGAAACTATAAATTAGAATCACTCGATGTTATTGGGTATTCTGGAATAGCTGTAATGAGTTTGAGAGAGCGACAAGCCGCGCCAACCGGCGCGGTGCGTCGTGAGCTCAAACGAATGGAAGCTGGTCCAGAATGCCCAATAACATCCTACTGAGAGAGTGCGGGCTTTAATTAAAACTGAGGTGTAACAATAGAGGAGCAAAGTTCGTTAGTCGCGGTCACTTTGATACGAGCGCCGCTTTGTAGACGTTGCCAACAAAGGATTGGAGTTAACCTTTTTAACTGACAAAGGGTTTAGCCGATAATCGCTCGCCGTCAGAGCATCAGTCAGCGGCCGAGATGAAAGCTGACGATGATGGCAGGACGGCGGAGGCCGTGGGACTGCCCTCGTAAGTCTCGTGACAAACGAGCTCGAACGCCATTGTGGCACCGCCTTTGTATTTAGTGAAACAGATCGCCGCATTGAGAAATGAACCTAACCATAGGTCTTTCAGTGAGAAGCGAGTAGCGAAACAAAAAAGGTTTATCTGTGATGATAACCTTCACGATGACACACAGCTGCTTGTTCATCACTCTCTTTGTCCTTAGTTCCCTTTTATTTCGAATTGAACCTTCGCTGAAGTCCAACAAACGAAAAATCTTTAAACCATGGGAACTGTAATGGCCCTTACCAATTTGAGATAACGAATCTCCGAAGAGCTATAATATAATCTCGCGGCCAATGAAGATAAATCACCGAAAGCCAAGTCCAACCGACACTTAACAACATGGTCGAAGTGTCGATGATGTGAAATACAGTTCACGGTTGTTGACTGGTGTTGCTAAAGGTCTGGCCAAGAACATAAGGGTCGGCTCTTACCGAAGCTATTGAGCAGAATCGCTTTCACTAAGTTTCTGACTGTTTTTGGCATTTTTGAGTCAATCATACGCCTGTGATTTGACTTTCTAAGCGCAATAGAATGCGCCTTTCAAGTCTGTAATGCTATATTAACAACGCCATAACATTACTCGGAAGCCCAGGCGAGTATTTGCATAAGTTTATTGTTTACAAGAGTTCAGCAACTCTAGAGCATGGTAGTGTCGGGCTAGAGTCGGGTAGTCTTAGCCTAAATTAATTCACCAATGAATTCTGTTTAGAACTTGCTATTCGCCAACTTACTCAGGCCTCTACTTCACTCCGACTGGACACGCTATGCCACAGGAAACTTGGCAATTAATTTGTGTTCCTTTGAGTTCCTTTCGTCAGGCGGGGTTTAATTGCGTCCTGCTAAATAAGCAATTATGATATGTCTGCAGCCGGCCGGTTTGCCTGCCGCCTTATTACACCATTATTTACTTAGTATCATGTTTATTAGATTAGCTAGGCATAGCCACTCGACCACTAGTCAAGCTGTGGCCTGTGAAAAACTAGTCGACTTTGACTTGTGAAAGTTTATCCACGCACGGTGTTAGGTACTTACAGCTGTTTTGAAAGTCCGATACCTCTGGAACGAGTTTTAAAAGTAAAATCTCATCTCACCTCATTTATATTCATCCAAATGCCCACAATGTTCACAGTACCACGCCTCGGGGTTCGTCATATTATCGGCTTACTGTTTTATCCTTGGATTGGATATTGTCTATTGTTTATTTCAAAGAAGGCCCATAAAACAGTACATGGTAATGCCTGTTATGTGTTTAGCCATAAAGTTGTCGTTATTGACTTACTATAATATCTTCTAAGTAGGCATTAGGTCCATAGTCGAAATGACGTAGGGTCTGAGGTCATGTGCAAATAAATAAAGATAATTTTATGCCATTTATTAAAGTGCAATTTCATTAAGTCCGTTATGGCGCTAGTGCTTCATTTCTGTGTCAGGGAGAGCAAACACGTACCTTGAAAATAGGCATAGGTACTGTGCTGTAACAACACCATATAACCCTCGCAGTTTCGCTTGGCCGTGTATATTTCGTAGTACTGAAATGTTGGCCGCTGCGAACTGTAACTAAAATAAATTCAGCTGTCAAATTAGTTTACCCTAGTACTACATTAGTCATGCTCTCTGTATTAGATCGGCCATGGTAGCCCACGAGGGTTACCTGGACCTGATATAATTTCAACTAGTTTCGAGCGTTCAGTGAGCGTACAGTGAGCACACATTATATTATAACTACTTGGCTGGCACTGCGTTAGTCAGACCTTAGGATCTGATCGGGCAAAGCTTGATTTGGGTTCAATTTAAAACACACCTGCCCTAAAACCAAACATGAGTGGCTGCCAAGAGGCGAGCAGGCACGTGGCGACCTAAATATAGCAAATAGCTTCCTGTGTAATCCAGCTCCGTAAACTTAACAACTTTTTGTAACACAGCCATTAGAGAGCTGTTTACGAGATATAAATAGAACATTAAAATGTATAACGATTCGATGGCGATCGAAAACACAAACTTTATGGTTTACTCACTCAAAGTAACATCAGATCCTTACTTGTCACAAAGTTAATTAGACCGCGACAGCGACACTACGAACCAATGGGATCTGTTGTGTATACTCCTTGACCTTAAATCTACTCGACGAGGGCAGTCACACCCTTCGGACATTATATACATAATGCCAAATCCAAATTCAATAATTTCATTCATATTTATTTTATTTGTTCTTAACATTTTTACTAAATGTAACTAATGTACCTCGTCAAACTTAGGCTTTATGGGCGGCTTAATAACTTCTGACAGTAAGGCCAGCCACTATCTTACTTTTCCCCTCCAACCCGGACTTGGCCCTCGTGCAGGATGGCCTAACCTTCCTGCGATGCAGGAAGAGACCCGTGCCCCAACATTGGGAACATGCAAGGGTTGGTATTGAAAGTTTCAATAAAGTTTCAATGTCAATAAAATGATATATTCACCATTATTAGATTATGTGGAGAAGGATCTAACAAAGGAACTCCACGTCAGGGTACACCTACCATTTTCAGAAAACTCATCCATTTTCTGACACCATCTTGGACATTATAGTCACACAGCACCATCAATTAAGTATATCATTGTAGTGAATCGAATGAAAGTGTTATTTTAACGTAACCCAATTCTGTGGAGTGGACTCTGTGTAAAAATGTGTCCGTTAGGAGCCCTCGCCCACCCGACAACGCCCTCCTCACAGAATACATTTGCTGAGCCTGCAATTCTCTTAATAATCTTAAATGTTTTAGTGGATGACCCTGAACAATCAAAGTCTTTTCAATTACACTCCAAATGTTCCGAAAAGCAGGAACTGCTACTGATACGAGAAGCATTTAGTTGGCAAAAGCCAACTAAATGCTTCTCGTATCAATAACAACTCAAAATGAATCGACAATTGAGATGCTGCTGGTTGCTCAATGTTCATTTACCTCGTAAATAGAACACCCGTGATATTTCCTATTCATTGTATGCGCATTCATTTACACTGACTTACTAAAAGAACACTATCTTACCGATAGGATGTGTGTCGTTTTTATTTGTGATCATTCTAATAAAATGTATAGTGCATTCAATGTGATCAAAATCTATAGTGAATTGACATCACTGTGTAATTACGTAGAGCTTTGTTGGATAGAACTGGAACAAAATATTTTAGCTAAGTTTGCAGTGGTAGGTACTCGAAATCCCCTTTTCCTATCTTATCAGGTCGCACACCAAACAAGATTAAACCTTCATATCTAAGTACTGTTGTTGATGGCGTCGCGATAAAGCCGAATAGAGTCGTTTTATCGCGTTTTTCCGTGGTAGCACTAGTTGAAAGCGTGATGTTTCGAGTTCTAAGAAGTTGTCCATTGGGTAATGTACATATATGTAGGAAAATGTTAATTACACAGCTGGCGCCATCGCCACCAGTTCAAATATAGATCTCGATGACTGTGTGCGTAGACGTATCTCGTACATACTTGGCATGCAAGTCAAGTTTGCACTTATGCACAAAACAAACTGCAAGACGCTTATTACTCATTGAATATATTCAGAGTTTCTTTCAGTCACTTGCGACATGGTGTCTTGCATTGCATGCATGTATGTGCCTTTCTAAATCCCTAGCGCATGTTTATTAGCATAACACTCCCTGGAAAAGTGAATAAATCACTAAATCTAGGTGTACTATTTTGGCGCCCAACATGGGCCTAGAATTTTTGGCGACGAGTAATTTCACAACAATAGCAAAGTATAAAACCATCAGGTCATGCATGTCTCGTAGCAACGTCACTGGCGCCTATCTAGATACTGTGTGACATTTTTTATTCTCAAGTAGGTACTTGAAGCTTTGATAACACATTGCTCGCGATAAATGGATCAATACGTCAATTATATTTAAAGGTTTTCAACAAAACAAAACACATAACAGAATTACTTAATGTGATACTTATTGTTCGCATCTACTTGTACCAGCCTTAAGTACCACAAACAAGTTAATTGTAGGAGTGAGAGAGTGTAAGAGAACTAGGTACAACCGTTGGAGAATGTTATTTTTTTATATTTTTCCTCTTACGAAAAAACGGTAAGACATACAAGTGTTAAACTTGTTACGATTATATTATGTCGTGTGGTCTGATACGACTTAGAAGTAAGTGAAGGTAAACTCATTTATTTCTACAGGGGCACTAGTAGAACGGAACTCACTGTGCACAAGTCTGACTCCGCTTAACCTATTTTTTCCGCTCGGTGTTCTTCTTTCGTGTCGAAATCGTCGACTCCTCCTCAGACATCTCACACCCAAAGCCACGCCATCGCCACTGCCATTGCGCTGGGTGATGCCTCCATGAAATCCTGCAGGCTGCACTGTGGAGCTTCAGGGCAGACACAACCATGCAATGTAGTTTGTGCAGCTCCACATCGGCAAGAGATATTAGTATCTTCAGGCAAGTTCCGATTATCCCTGGATCGAGCAACATCTCCGCGATTTGGTGTATGAACCAATGAAAAAGGACCGAGGTACTTTTCCATTGTAAGATTTTCCGGAAGATTCATTACTTAATATCCACAAAAATGGCATTAGTACTTGCATATACGTTTGTAATGTACAAAATTCACAGCATCTTTTCGTATCTGCAATTTGATAGCGCCGTGATTTATTATTGAAATTGCTCTCAGGCAGATACACGTATGTAGATAATTCACAACTACCTCCGAGGTGTGGCTCTCAGCCGACGGCCTGTTTCAGCAACCTATAATCTTGACAGTCTGTCGAGATTAGAGACTGCTGAAGACGAGGCCTTTTGCGACACAGATACTTATGCGTCAATATTCTCAGAATCAAGAAGTAAAATAATCAATGGGCAATACATATGTCATGCAAACTGCAAGTTAGTTGATATCAATTACCTTAGAGCTATTCTCTCCATTAAGATTCATGTTCATTGAATGTGAGTCAGATGAGGTCTCATTGAGAACTGCAACGTGACAGCTTCGACTTGACTCGCCAGCTATTTGATGCAAATCACGCCCCAGCGTCAGTACCAATCGCCCTCATATGCAAAGGTCCTAAGGACGATGTTAGAACGGAAAATATGCAAGCACATTGACATGGATAAACATTTCATTAGCTCTAATGTCTTACATCCGGGCGAATCACACTAGCACGCTGTAATGTAATAAACAATCATTTAGACGCTTTATAGTTGGATAGTAAAGGTTCTCTTACATAAAGATTCTTCCCTGGAATTATTTTAGTAATATTCCGTTGCTCCGAAGCTCGTTCGTCTGAAGCAAGCCAAAGCAGGATATCATATAAAGCTATTTCTGGAATATGTATTGCAAACCAATTATTGTTGTTCATTGTTTCCTCATACCAACTTATCGGTCGACTTCTTTGAAACCTACAATGGACGATAAGGTTAACAATAGCGACTTATCACAAGTCAGTCAGTACATACTTATTTGAGCTTATTGCAAAGAAAATGGAATGAAAAGAGATTATTTGCACAAAATACCGTAAGGGCGTTTGTCCACAGCCACCGTCACCGTGACGTCACCGAGAACGAGATTATTTCGGGCCGAGTTTGATATGACGTGACGGCGATCGTTTGTCCACCGCGACCGATGGTTTAGTTTGTTCCAACTGTTCCAAACATTCTTTACTTTCTATAACTTCTATTAATGAATAAATATCGTATTTAATTTTTTTGCCCATTTTTATTACAATGATATATTATGATAATTGATGATAGACAAAATAATAACTGAGCTCGTGTACGGTGCGACGGCGACGGCAGTGTGTGGACAAGTTCATACGTGTTTTGTATTGGCGGCACATCGGCACGTCAAAATCTTGGGCGACGTTCTTTCTAGCGGTCACGCCGATCTACTCGCAATTTCGGCGGCCGGGAAGACGGCGCTCGGGTGACGGATGTGCGGTGGACACGCGGCTTAAGTAAATGTATGTACCGCTACTTCGGCGCCGTCATCTCGTTCTCGGTGACGTGACGGTGACGGCGGGGGTGAACAAACGCCCTAAGTCTGTTAGCTTTTAGAATATACCTCGGCTACTATCGGTTAGAATCGGATATATTCGTGTAATAGAAATATCGGAACTAATATGACACTTAATTTCACATAACTTTTCAAAATTGTGAAGAACAGTTTTATACAGAGCAGGAAGTAGTATTATACTCGTGTGCTTTCGGCAAAAACCGAAGCCTACTCTAGAGCCCGAGGTATATTCTAAAGCTAACAGATTAATAAACAAGGCTTAAAGAGATTCAGTTGCAAACATTTAAGTGTCTCTGGAATATTATTATAATATTTTTATAAGCAGAAAGTAGCAGCTTTTTGGCAAAATTCAGTTTCACTTGGCGAGCAGCTACAATTTTGCTTGGAGGTGTTGTATTAAAATTCGTAAAAATGAAAAATGTTTGTGTGATTGTGAGCAAAACATCTCATTTCGTAGGTATATGTAGAGATTTGGCAACGAAAGCAATCTTAGTTTCTAAATAGGAGCTTGTAAGAATCTAAGGGTGACGTACTACAAATGACTCGGATGGAACGATTTGAAAAATAGATCCTTGTTAATCTCTCTAGCGTTACCCTGTAGAAATAGCGTATGCCTCAAAACTAAAGCTACATAACCTGGGTGTACCTTGAGAATGTGCGTAGATCAGAAGTTTTTTTCAGTCTGTGAAGACTATAAAGCGTTGTCCTAATAGAACGCGAATGCGCGATGCGAGCGATGCGACCATCGCGTGTTCGCGCGACGTCAAAAACTGGGTGTCCTAATAGAACGCGAATAGGCGATTACGCGAATCTCGCTCGCGCGATTTGACGACGGGAGCGAGCGTGACCGTGGACTAGGGCAGTGGCACGGTCGAAACCAACAACCATGGATGTCAATATGTTTGATCGCGCGTTCGTACGAACTAAGTTCGCGCGTTCGTACGAACTAAGTTCGCGCGAATAGAGTTTTAAACATTTGAGTCGCGCGACCGCGTCGTGCGATTGTCAGTTAGGACACCTATTCAAATTCAATATGTTTGATCGCGCGTTCGTACGAACTAAGTTCGCGCGAATAGAGTTTCAAACATTTGAGTCGCGCGACCGCGTCGTGCGATTGTCAGTTAGGACACCTATTAGAGTTCAATATGTGTGATCGCGCGTTCGTACGAGTAAAATTCGCGCGAACTTACGATGATCGCGCATTCGCGTTCTATTAGGACAACGCCTTACACTTCTCTATGCGGTAACCAGGTGCAGTAGGTATTCATCTATAGTAACGTCCAATGGTGGTAAATGGTGCATGTTCTATTTGTTTATTATATTACATTTTACATTGATATATTTTAAAGAAATTTCATTATTTCTAAATTGCATAAATTAGGTCTTATTTTCATTAATATGTATATTGTTTGCGTCCAAACATCCAACAAACTTATCTATAGCAGCATTTACGTGTGATTAATTTTTTTTATTGTTAATAAATTTATTCCATATTATTTGCAAATTATAGGCATTTATTATTAGTGATTTGAGACAGGTCATTTTATGCCATAAGAAAAGTAACGATCCCATTATGCTTGCTGGGACCGTTACTTTGGGGACCTTACTGAGGGAAATCGATTTAACTCTAGAGGAGACTTATGGATTTGCACTGTATTATCCTACCATGGTGTAAATTGAACAATTTTGCAACGATCAAGATATCTATTTACCCATCTCATGCTACATCTCTGATGCCAGGTTTTTTACATTTGTCAACTATGTAACACATAATCGAACGTTTTTGACATAGGTATCATAAATTATAACTTTTATTGGTTTTTTCTTGTCCATATATCCAATAACTTCGGTAAGAAATTGAAATCATTCCATTCTTAAGAAGGATAGAATGAGAATGGAATCAGGTAATAATTCCATTCTTAGGAAGAATGGAATGAGAATGGAATAAGGTAATCATTCCATTCTTAAGAAGAATGGAATGAGACTGGAATAAGGTAATCCCATTCTTAAGAAGAATGGAATGAGAATGGAATAAGATAATTATTCCATTCTTCTTATGAATGCAATGAAAATAAATTTCAAAAACAATCATTCAATTCTTCTTAAGAATGGAATGATTACCTTGATTATTTTGTGTTTCAAGAAACTTATTTTGATTTGCATAGCTTTTTTTCTTAAAAACATTTAATAACGGCAATGGAATTTATAAATGTCGTTTGTACTATATTTTTATATTATAGAGGTTTGATAATTGACGGTTTAAAGCTGTTGGAAATGGGTAACTAGTCGATGGGTCGAGTGCAACATTGACCTCTCCCAAGTGCTGAGATAACCCTACCCCTGTTGCGTCCTCCTTGATTTATTTCCACTGCCGTTGTTGGAAAACACCAGAGCACTGACACGATGCGTCATCCTCGTGGACTTTGATCCACAAATATTGTAATGGACTCGGTCCCAAACACAAACAAAAGATTCGAGAGAAACCTAATGTATAAACACTTCATTACATCAAGTGGACGCCGCTGATTAGTTTAACAACACAAATCAACCGAGTTAAAATAATCATACCCTGTACAGACGTAATGTCATACGGATCATAATTTATTTGTCCAGTAACTGCAGATGTAGCTAAACAAGCGGCTATTGGAGACTGAGACTGTGTAATGTAATGAGTGTGTTTGCAAATGCTAATGAGGGTTTAACAAGTCGCTGCTCACAGTTTGCACCTGTCTGCGCAAGGGATGGCAAACCCTTTGAATGTGAGGGTATGCACAAAGATCATGGTGTCTAATGATTGTGTACAAAAGAGAAGACGGTGGTCTTTCTAAAATCATCTTCTTTTGAAGTTGAAACTTCAATAGGTCCTGAAAAATGATTTACCTTGTAAACCGAGTTTCCATGCCGAGCATTTAAAGCATATGGATCACTTCAAGAGTCCTCAGTGTAAACATGCACGCACTCAGTGCGGGCTGGCGACTCATTTGCAAAACAAAGAGTGCATGCAGAATGCGGCCGAAATAAAAATATTTACGCAGCCACCGCCGCTGACTCAGGCGCGCTTTGTTTGGACGGAGGAATAAACCTTTTACAAGAAAATAAATTACTGTCAAATCGGTTAAAATTAACCATTCCGGGACCACAACGCCACCGGCACTTTCAGGATCCGGCCACAGCAAGAAATGCCCAGTATTACTTGAAATGATTCGGCCATTTGCGCAAAATGCCACGTACTCGGTGATGTTATCGCTCCGAGAGAATTACGGAGGTGACTGTAACATAACATAAATGTTTTATTAGTACAAAAAAGGTCCTAAGCATGATGCATGAGGAGCATTCAGTGTCACCGACCTCGCCACATGGAGCTGAGACAAGCAACAAATTGTGACCACTTAGCGCTAAATTCACTTTAGTTATTTGATACAAAAAAAAAACGCATGAGGCATAATATACGGGGCGCCCCATCCTACCCAATGACAATGATTAGTGTTCAACCAGAGATCCACGTTATTGTTGCAGGGTATGATAATGATTTGAACTCACGGTTAAAGATGACGTCAAGTCCGAATGACATCAGCATATCGACATCGATGACAGAGAGAGTTGTTCAAGTAATGAAGCCACTGTTTTAATACGTGCAACGTGCTACCAATTTATAAGTACAAGTGCTCGAATCCATCCAACAGCAGGCAAAAAGAAGCCTAAAGTATGGAACAAAAAAGCGGTCAAGTGCGTGTCCGGCCACGCGCATTGTAGCCTACACAGTGCAAGGCTACGTGGAAGGAGCAAGCAAGAAGTGTTTTCAATTGGATTAATAACTTCTAAGTATCATTCCATGGATTTTGTGCGAAATGTTCCTATTATAAATTGCACGACTATTATTCAGTAAGTTATAGGTAAGTTATAACCCTAAACCTACTGATACTATGATAGTGGTTTTTAGGATTTCGTGTCCGCAGGATGCGAATGGGACGCTATTACTATGCTAGTGGCTATCGTCTGTTCGTCCATAAATTAAAGCAGTGTTCAGCAAAGTTATTGCTTTCGATATACACTTACGAAGTTTGAAAACTTCAGGTTGACCATTTTTTTTACAAAAAATTTTGGGTTCTGCCCGACCACAAAAAAAAATTAATTTTCTTTTCAATACTTCTTTGCAAAGAAGTGTCACCGAAAAATATTAACAGCCCTTAATATTTTAGTATTTACATTGAATAGATTCAATGGTATTTATTTTACTTTTAGGGCTAAAATCATGGTTTGTTTATTTTCAAAGCTACGTAAGTTTGTGAATTTGTACTAGCAATTCCACACCCTAACTTTGATGGAAAACATCATGAGGAAACCTTGGTTGGCTCTGAAAGTACCTATTGACTCGTCTTTTCTGTGGCCTAGGCCTACTAAGCTGTCCGGTTGTCATAGGTGCTGGGCAAGCCTACTCCATCTAAAAACAATGGCACTGCAGCGTCCGAGTGGTCCCTACACCCATCTTGTGTGAGTGAAGGTGTCACTGGACACTGTACAAACATCATCTCATTACGTAGATGCAAAAGCCAAAGTAATAATTTTGATGGCTGGCTTAATTAGCTGTTCTAATTATTTAAAATAATTATACTTACATAAAATTTGTACCTATATGTATAAGAACCTGTGAGTGAGCGCTATACTAATAGTCATTTCACAATTAAACAAGTGTGTTGATTGTCAATTGTACATGTTGCGTTATAATTATTGTGTTATTTTGAATTGTAGTATTGAATCCGAATTATTGATAAAATTACGTTACAATTTCGAATAAAGATGTCTATGTCTATGTCATACATAACGCTTGAGATGAAGCGCCCAGAGTTATTCGCTTCTTGATGCATCGATGAAAGCTCTTTGAATTGAATGCATGACTCAACGAATCTCAACACTCGCAGAACCACTATTTCTATTTGTTGCGTCCTACCTACTTGGACTCAGTAGCGATACTAGCGATATATTCAACTCATGTTTGGTAGAGTCGGGTCAAACAGAGCGTAGTCAACGTAGAGTCCAAGTATCTCTAAGGCGAACAAAGAAACTTTCTAGCGCGATTGTACTAGATTGTTTGTTCGTTCTAAAAATGTTCGAATCGATTGACCGCATTCTACATACCAGGAGGCATCGACACTCGGTGTAAGTAGTAACGGGTGTTACTAATAAACCATATGAGCAAACGTTCCTATAACGGTGCTTAGATTTACCCATTTCAGGTGGAATGCGTTTAGGCGTAACTTATTTACTTTGATTGATGGTGCTTGCGGCAAAATGACAATTTTCCCGCGATCGTGGTGGGTATCTACTTAAGTAAGAAAATTCCAACATGGCGATTAGCATGGGCTGCTGGTGGCATAGGCAAAGTAATATAGTTCTAAAATATAGAATAGGCCCCGTCATTTCCGGCAAGTCCAGGTTGAGTGGGCTCTAGTTCTGATTCATAGCGCGATTAGATTGGCGGCACTTTTGTGCATTGACCCGAACATGGCAATACATACACTTCCTGCTGGCCACGAAGGCCCAAGCTTATCCGTTAGAAATCGAACACAATCCTAGCAAAAACAGGTGGCCTTCTTCAGCTGTGCATGCAGAGATACCAGTAAGGGCATTGCATATCCGAAGCAAGCATTCCGTTGAATTTAAACGTCACACAATAATGATGGAAAGCAATGCAGGTGACACGCATGCTGGAGGTAATTTGAGTATCACGGCAGGCTTGTGCGTTTGTCCGGATCGTGTCGAGTGCATACTAAAGGTGCGTCCACAATCGGCATTCCATTGCGCCCGTCCTCGCCGTAAAAGGCTGTCACTGCGACTGACAACAGTGAGGTTGCCAAGAATGTTGCGGTGAGCGGCTACCAACTGTTAGACACCAGCTTGTATGTTCGCAAATACCAAACATCGGTTATGCTGGGGAAATCCTCTTTGTCATAGGCCTTTCATGGAAGTTTGGATGATATAATAATATTTATTACCGTGTACGCGGCCATATTAGCACAATTCACTTGGGCTGCGTTACTAAGCCGCCACATAGTATACCTATAAATGACTCGACTCTGTCATCTTAGAGGCGCCCAATCATAATAAAAGTATCACAGTCGTGATAGAAATTTCAGCGGCCGATTAGGCTAGTATTCGCGAGTGGATACCGTTACGTCCCCGGAATGAGACCGTCCGTTCCACCGGTACATTCACTGCACCGACTAGTGCGGCCCTCTTTGAACACCGTTTCGGTACAAATTAGACAGAACACGTTAGAAATAACACCGAAGAAACACTTTCGTGGAAGTGGACGGTTTCAGAAAGTTGACAGTCTAATAAAAGCTCGGGGTAATTTTGGCCCACACCAAACTGAGTTGGGACCGGGAGCAACTTTTAAGGAAAGTTAAACGAGAATTATTGCAAGTATATGGGTACTTCACCGTTGATCACAGCTTTACTTCCAAATAAACAATTATAAATTAATAGTCACAAGCAATCTGTTGTGGAGTCTTCCATGAAGAACACTTCAAAAGGCGGCAACAGATAATGCGTAGTTCTGTAATGTCGTTTTGGGAAGGATTAACAGGCTCACACGCAATTAGCAATTCTACAGACGGATCGTGAAGTCACGCAACGCTCTGGACAATGGTGGCGATGATGAGCGACAATGGGTATATCGTGCGCACGCGCAGGACACTTGATGTGACTGTCCAAGTGTTTTCCTGTATTATTGTACATTGGCAGCACACGTTGCGACAGTGACAGGACAGCTAATCAACATTTTCTTTTCGCTATAAACGTTTTTCGACTTTGAATAGTTCTTAATGCAAAAGAATTGAGTTTAGTTTCGATTGGTCGGAAAGCTGTCGTGTGAGAACTCACCCAACAGACGAGTGAACTATCGGTATGAATGTAATTTATTTTCTACTATGTAGTAGGTACTTACTGTAATAAAAAATGTTAGGGAACAGAAAAGTATGATCTATAGTTATTACTTCGTTATAGGAGTTGTAAGCAGTCCGGCATTTATATGTAAAGTTTGCATGAAATTATTATTTGTATTTCTCAATTCAACACGCATCTGCGTTCCAGATCTTGCTCTAAAAAGAGCGTCTTATTATAATGATTTACTTGTGAATGGAAACTGGATTGAATATATTAATACGTAATTGTAAAGTATAATGCGTACAGGCCCTACATTAGGGAGCAAATAATGGCAAATATATCTCCCAAAACATTCACAGAACCGTGGCCCCTTCTAAAAAGTAAGTAGGTAGAGTACATGAAACTTATTTCAAAGGAACTCGTTCCAACGTGTTATTATTGTATTGCCAGATGTTCCCGAAACCACTTCAGTAATTCGGTGCTTGAGTCTGCAGATGCTATACAAGATGTTGCCAAATTGTATATTTGCATAATCATTCTTTGACTTTCAAGAGTCAAGATTGAAGATCTATGAATAAAGTTATTTTCGAGTAAAAGCGATATAACTAATTACTTATTTTCAAGCTGTGGGGGACGTGTCACCCATCTTGTCTGTGGTCCCACATGGCACTCACGCGCAGCTACACAGCCGTTTTTATAACCTGCGGGAGACCGCAGCTTTTACTTAGAAATATGGTTACTGAAAATACATTTTGTTGTGGCCCCCACGTTAGAAAAAGTGACGCTCTAAAAGCAATTTAAGAATTATAATAATTGTTTAAGGGCTTAGGTTCGACCCGAGTAAAAGATGCACATGAGTTTCGTTTGGAAACAATTACTACTTTTATTGTTTGTATGAGTCAGAGCCTTCAGAGGAGTTCTCGAAGGAGCGATCCAAAAATCGCGGCTGGATGATCTCACGTAGCCCGAAAGAGTAGGTGCAGCCTGCATTCATGCCGTCACACATCACGAAGCTTAAATAACCTCGCTCGGTCGAGCGAGGCCAGCTAACGCAACCGCCTCAATTGGCGCTATCGGTCATTGAGTGGGAGGGGAATTAGGATAGGGACTGTAGTTGCCACTGAATTATTGACCACTTTAGAGGTCAATGTGTGCATGACTGACTAAACAAAGCTGGAACTCCAATTTAACAGTCTCGGACATCTTTTGAAGGCAAATAACGGCGTTGAACAAGGAAAAGGAGCTTATAACAGTCTTCTACTTAATAAAACTATGAGTCAAATAGAGAGTTCACGAGTGAACTAACGCTGGAGTAGTGGGTTAACGACCCGCAGTGTGCTAAAGTTTTTTGGCACGATTGTCTTACATCCCATCATTGGGAACGCTCCGTTAGATACTTTGTTAGACATATATACCTAAGATGGAAGCGTTCTACGATCTATAATATTGACACAATCAATCTGACAGATCACAACTTTGCAAAACGCTATGATGGATTTCATGTCTTAAATTCAGTGATTGATGGAGTTATGGTCGGATTCAACGAGATTCAATCTTACATGTTCTGTAATTTTTAGAATGTTCTCGGAGTAGGCACCTACCAACTTAGCAACAGTTGGTCGTTATCAATGGCAAATGTTCCGCGATAGCTGTGGCGAGCGAACCTAATGGCAATCTACCGGGCGGCGTGATGCCCTAGATTCAGCTCCGTGTGTGTACATGCGAGTACGACCGACTCTATTTCGCTTATTATAAGACGGAGCGCACCTATCGCCTATACTAAGTTATGTAACCTCTGTCGGTTGTGCAACTGACTGTTGCGAGCGATTTTGCTCCGTGTGCAGTAACTCTGGCATAGATTGTGCAGTCAGGGAGTCGAGTCGTGCCTAACGAAGCATTGGTAGATGCTCTGTCAATCAGACATATGTTATGAAACCAAAGAATAGACAATCTCATTGAAATAGGTCAGATGCAGCTGCACAGTGCAGCTGTGAACGTCTCCAATGGACCGAAAATACTGGATGTCAATGGATCAGCTTTATTAACTTTATTGCGGAATTACTTGATTTTTTTTGTCGTAGAGTCCGGTTAGGATTCGCTCGCGTCGTCGCTAGCCCGTGTCTGACTATTCCAAAAATTGCGACAAAACTTCCAGTAAGTAATTCCGGAATTATTAGTGGGCTTACAAAAGTTGTAGATTAAAAATGGATCAGCTCTTGCAGCAGCTCTACGATCTGCTGATTCTAGAGTTGCGACGTTACACTTAACCTACACAACTATGTGGGTAGCAGTAATCGCGTTTTAATTTAAAAAAAACCCAACAACTTAGGTATGTATTTAATCCATCTCCGCGTGTAGGAGGGTCCCGTGTGGGCGCAGATCAAATGCGTCTGAGTCACATTTAAAGGTGGATTTCCACGGTGCGCGATTGCGCAGTGCCGCGCGCGAGCCCGCACCTACAAAGTACAAACCATGGGAAGGAGATAACTCTTGTCTTGTGGAAGTTTGATAGCGAGGATCTGTCCTGTCTGGTGTGTCGGATCCAATGCGAGCCGGTAACTTTAAAGTACGCTGTGGGCTCTCTAGCATCGACACGCACTATAGGTAGTGGCTCGGTGTGGTGCATGGCTCTCTGCGTTCGCATGCGCGAAATGAGGCATCGTGGAAATTCAGCTTAAGCGCACCACAATAACCGCATATGTACCTGGCTGCACATTAGACGAACGACCTTCCGGCGTCATTGGGATCTGTTTTCCATGTGACTAGGTACTGCGTTTTTATTGTCACATTACGAGTCCACGTGATGGCGAATATGACTAAATATTCTAAATAAACTTTACGTAAAGATTAGTCAGTCTTATATTATAGTCAGTAAGTACCGTGACTGACTGATTGACTACAGACAGTCCTTAGGGGTGGCTCTCGAAGTGTGAGATATTGTAAAGAAAAGTATAAGAAATAAAGGATTGTAATTTTTTAAGTTAGAAATATTTATATTAGTCTTAAGACTTCCGTCCGTAAACACCGTTAACTACTTAATTAATTACCCTTTAAAAGGGTAAAGTAAAGGATGAAAGTTTATATGGCACAGCCTCAATCGGTAGGGCTTTCTAAATTTTGCACTGAAAATCCTTATACTCGTACCTACATTAATAGTACACATTTCAATAAATTACAATCTCCGCCATAGTCAGCAGTTCGGTTTTACTAAACAGCGGAATAAAACAGACGACGGAGTCATCTTACTTTAATTACATATTTTCAGTGCGTGGGAGAGGGATGCTGTAGGCGTATATTATGATATGATTTATGAAAGGCATCCAACTGTGTATACCACGAAGTGGTTAGACTTAACGTTTACACACCAAAGAATTAAGAGTGCAGGTTTAGATCTTCTAAGATCATATTTATAAGGAAGGTTTCAAAAACCAAACATAAATCGTGTTAAATCCTCGGGTACCTACGCTTGAAAAATAGGAGCCCCGCAGATCTATCCTAGGGCCGTTCCTTTTCCTAGTCTATTTAATTTTAATTAATTTTATTCTATTTAATTTACAATCCTCACCATCCCGGCCTTGCCCCCGTGGTGGAGTATGGCCTAATCTTAGACCCGTGCCCCAGGAGTGAGGATATCCAAAAATATAATTGACGAGGAGAACTCCCGAATTTCACATTTTCTTAGGTATATATTATGGCGATTTTGTTGCAACCTGTATAAAATAAGTGGTAAGTTTTGTTTTTTGGCCTTAAATTAGTTCCTTGTTCTATGTTAAAATTCCTTGCAAACGAAGTTCGGGGCGAAAGCTAGTGATCCTACTAAAATATCGTCCAAACAACAGTCCAGTCGTTAAAATAATGTTATCATATCAAACAACTTATCAAGATTATGAAAGGATATATATCTTTGTTAATTACCGCTCTTGAAGATTGCAACTTCGACGAATATAGTCTAGGATCCCAACATACTAGTAATGCCAATAGTAGGTACCCAAAAATTTTTTTGACTTCGCCCGAACAGTGCTAACGGGACTTTTTACATTCCCAAAAATCCTTGGCGGTATTTTAATGACTCCCGATGCTTATACACGATTATACATTTATTTACTTACATTACGTAGGGGCAAGCCCCCTACTTAATGTATATAAATTCACTCCACGTTTTCTTTTTTTATATACATGGTTGAAATAAGATTTATTTTGTTTACACGTAACCCATCAAATATGGTAAGTGAGTGACAATCGCATATTCGAAAATTTGAAATCGGCACTAATGGCAAATTTTAAACCAGCCATCTCTATTGGCCTCAGTTGGGTTATAACTAGGTACACTATCCTAGTGTCATAGTTTGCGCCCAGTATAAATCAATTAACTTATACGTACTTAAGTTTAAAAAATAACATTTCTGGTTGGGTTTTGGGCCCTAAACTTGAGTTATACGGGATCGTCGTCTATTAGAACAAAGGCGATTCTTACTTGATGTAAGAAAACAAACCTTATCATTCGCTGGTTTATTTATATGAAACAAAGGAAAGATTCCACTCCACTAACTACAGTCGGCAACAAACGGCAACAAAAAACTTCTAATTAGAGTCTCATAATAATTACGAATACAGCATGGGATAGGTATCTCGGCTGTTCTCTACTGTTCTTTGACTCCACAGTATTGGAAATATTCGTTAAAAATCAAGCCAAACTCGAATCAATCGAACCAAACTCTTCTTCTTCAGGCTATATTAGTCCACTGCTGGACTAATGAGCGCCCTGTCTTCAGCTTGCCGCATCCAGCATCTGCCGGTAGTTTTTCGCAGGTCGTCATCCCACCTGGTCGGAGGGCGTCTTAAGCTACGTTTGCCGAGTCGCGGTCTCCACTCAAGAACACGTTTACTCCAAAGGTTGTCGGTTCTTCGTGAGATATGGCCAGTCCACTACCACTTTAGCTATATAATTATCTGTGCTATGTCGATAACTTTGGTTCTCTGTCGGGGGCATTCGTTACAAATCTTGTGTTTCAGATAAACTCCGAGCATAGCTCTCTCTATAGATCGCTGAGCGACTTTGAACTGGTGCACCAGGCCTTTCGAACTTTCGTTTCCAAAACTTTCGTTTTCACATAGCAAACAAACCAAATTCATTTCAATCTAATATATTACTCCAGGGAGAATATTCATGGTCGGTTTTGCTTTCCCAGGGCACACCACATCTTTTTTTTTCGGCCATCGTCATCCAGCTGTTACCAACAATCTGAATTAGACCTTAGGCACAGTGAGCTGCTGGGCGTTCACGATCCGAATAAAGGGCAATCGATAAATTCACACGAATTTCGTGTTTTTTTGACCCCTCCACCGTCCTTGTGACCCGCTGTCAGATTTGTGAGAAACCCCCTCCCCCTAGTGTGACGTCACATATTTTGCAATTTCACATTTGGAAATTATTGAATTTTCAAACAGCAGTGTTGCAAATTTAGTATTTTGTTAATAGTGCAAAGTTCGTGTTTTAACACGTAGATTTGGAAATTTCTCTCCGTAAGAACCATCCTCGTACTTCAAGGAATATTGTAAATAAGGAATATTGTAAATAAAGAATTAGCGAAATCGGTACAGCTGCTCTCGAGATTTGCGCTTACCAACACATACAGCGGTTCATTTTTATATTATAGAAGAAGATAGAGAAGATAAAGCAGTTACTAAAGGATTGCTCCCATCAGGCTTCATTTGATGCTGCCCATCAAATCGTCATCGTTTGAGTTCTTTCTCCATCTATAAAAGTCTTCATCAGAAGTTTATAAGATGTGATAAAGACTTTTAAAAAGAAGACTGCAAAGAAGAAGATGCAACCAATATGACGTTGCACCTATTAAAAAAAATATGTAATCGGTTAACATTTGACGAATTTACGAGAAAAAAACATACGCGGCGAATTCATTTTTGACTTCAGTTAAAAATGCTCTCACTGTATGCAACTACGAGCTCAAATCATTATGTGGTAATGCGTGATGACGTGAATGTTCGATTTCGATGATTACACACTTAGGGCATTTTATAATCTAAGGCCTAAGGGCTTAACTTAGTCAACTTAAATAGTGTTTGGAGTAATACCTTTGTAATTTTATTTACGTAATATCCAATTTTCTAGACTGGTGCGTAGTTTTTAATGTTGCGATTGAGTTATATGACTTTTTTTAATATTACGAGGATTATATCCTACACACGTCCTTTTTGTTGTATTTATGGTTACCAAAGTCGCAAAATAAATACAGCATCATCAGAGAACCGTTTTCTTCAATCGCCTGCATCGAACGGTGTTCTATGATTTTACGATTTCCTGTTATATTGAACGGCAATCCAGCTCCAACCACGTCGTGGACGTACCATGGGCACAGCCTCGGGAAACTTAACAGTTCTTCGAAACCCCGTTGGGCGAAATTAAACTTTAAGTTCCAGTAATACGGCTGAAAGTCCCCCACGCGCACAAACATGTTACCTAAGTTGACACAATAAAGGAAATTGTATGGCTTGAATTATTATTCTCATATCTGTGCGGCTATACGATGTTCAATTTATGTTAAGTAGATCATAGCCCGTAAGGACTTGAGAAACTTGTCCCTCGAAGTACCTACTCGGGTGAATTTACAATTCTAAGAGAGAAATACCTTTACGAGGCAACTCCTTTAAGAGACCTGGCAAGTCCTTCCTTCCAATTAAAGGACCAACAATTGCGTTGGCGAGATCAAGATGGTATAAAAACTGGATCTTCCTGAGAGCAGCGAGCGCGGCACTGGCGCAGACCAAAAAGTCGACGCATTCCATTGTTGATTGGAAACGAGTCGCGGTCTCGCGGCCCGATGGGAAAAGTCGCACAACTAGAATGAACCCGGCGCTAGAAAAGCTCTAGGAGTGGAGCTGGCTTCTTACCTTATAAGTTTTTGGTACACGTTCAATTATGGATTCGGCAGCTCCAGTCCAGAACGGGCTTGTTCCCCGGTCCCACCTATCTACGCCAGTGATTGTAGTAGTAGTGGGAATAGAATAGCTTATGAAGCCTACTCCACTCTTGCCAGGCTGTTCCGGTCGTGGTTCCATGGCGCGGCAGGCTGGGCGTAATGCGGTGCAATCACCGCGTTGGTTCCCGTGAGAACGCGACCGATACGGCCGCCGCATGCCTGTGCGGACGCTGAAAGGTCAACACGTTCAGATCCGCAGGTAGGGGATCGCCCTGAAGGGGACGGCTTATGACCATAGAGTGATTTTTGCATATTAGGTTAAGATACTTATTAGTTTTGATAGATCTCATAATGTGAATGTTCGGATGTTTACATTTTTGCCTTACAATGGACTAAAGGACTGGATGGATTTAGATGATGCTACACATATAGAGCATGTAATTTTTAACAGAATACCAATCGAACGGGCGTTGAAACTTAGAAAATCGGCAATCCAAGGGGGATTCCCCTTGTAAGGATGCCGTTCAAAAAACTAGAGTCAAGTCAGTGTCTCAAAATTATTAAAGTTTTAGTATCTGTCTGAAGTCGAGACATACTTAAAGAGTTTGAGGTGGAACCAGAAGAAATGAGGAAAACTTAGTAGGTACCTATCCACAGTAGGGTGAATATTTATGAAGTAAGAACTCCCTACTAAGAAACTAAAAATAAGGAGACACATTTAGTCCCTTATAAGCTTATAAGTATCTCGCTGCGCGCCAGGTCTCCATATTCATAGCCTGGCAAAATGCGCTAAAGACAGTCGCCAACCAACGGTTCATCATAAGGAAAAGGTGCGTTTTATACTTCGGGGAATTTGACAGGTTCCTGTTGGATGTTCTTAATGGCATCGAGTTAAAGGCCGCCTTTACGGATTAGTTACAGGTGTGAGAGATAAACTAAAAGCGTTAACGGCGTTAACTAAAAGTGGTTTTACTTGGTGTCCCTTGCTTTCAAAAATCTGTAAGTAGGTACTAGTAACTTGTATAAGTTATTTTGATGATTAAAGCATTGGCTGATTGCTTATTCCACATTAGATATATAACGAGACACGTCCAGAGCAACTAGTAGTATCATTCTAGTATTTTTTCTAAGTTTAACTACGAATGCTTGGTAATGCTGAGAAGTAGTTTGAATTGATTGATATAAACCTGTTGTAACTCACACTGCTGGGGCACGGGTCTCTTACTGCATCGCAGGAAGGTTACGCCATACTTCAGCATGGGGGCCAATTCCGGGTTGGCGGAGCATTGCAAGACAGTAGCGGGCCTTATACTGTCAGAACATATCGATCAAGTTATCAAGCTTGAATATACAATGGAAAACAAATCAATCAAATTGCAATGAGTAGTTCCGTATTTAACTGCCGTATAAATCATATAGTTGGTTAGGCAGCCACGTCTTATCTAAACGGAGGCCCAGTTTAGAACTATTAAAACCATTAAAACGTAATTATCACGGAATGCGGTGACATACCTACGTATGCCCATAATAACCAACTTTGGGTTTTTCATTGCAATCAACTAATTCAGCTTTAATGTTGGTACTTTAGACTAGTTGGTGTAATTAAGGCCGACGTCCCTTAATCGCTTGAAGGACGGTCGGGTAACTGCATTCCTGTGAGAACAGAAAAAGGATTTGCTTTTTTTATAAGAGATTCCATGAGCCTTGTTGTTTGTCTTTAAGAATGCATAAGTATTTAAAAAATTAAGCAAACGCTAAGCCGTTAGTACCGACTGTCAGGCAGTCGTTAAGCTATGTCAGAGGCAACATGGGCGGCTTGATAACTTCTGACAGTAAGGCCAGCCACTGTCTTACAATTCTCTACCAACTCGGACTTGGCCCCCGTGGTGGAGTATGGCCTAACCTTCCTGCGATGCAGGAAGAGACCCGTGCCCCAGCAGTGGGGACATACAAGGGTTGATATCGATCGATCGATTTCAAAAGTGGATTAGGTACATGAATACACCTATTGCACAATTTCCCTCAAAGCTTTATGAAGTGTTAAAGATGTTGCAATAGCTGTATGACTCGCTTTCCTTTTTTTTATAATGCAATGAAAACGTAGCAATATTCTCTAGGGAAAAGTTCCTTCCTCCTTCTCATACAAGTCATTGAAGCCACGCTCGTTACCGTGTGAAAATAGCGAACAATGCTCCGTCGACAAGTGAAGTGCAATAAGAAATGGTTCATTGAAGGCGTATTATCTACCAGTCGTTGTTGACCTACCGTGCCTTGCTTGAAGCGGAACGTCGGCGCTATAGATAAGCCTCCCAAAAGGACTTCCTTCAATGGGCGCCCCCAGACACACACTACATCCATTGAGTCCCTTCACACGGTCAGAGGCGACAAAAAATAATACAAAAACCGTTAGCGCACCCGAAAAATGTTCCCATAACTCATGAATCGGGCTCATTGACAAACTGTGTAACCCGGTTTGGGTATCACAATATAAAACACAAGTTGAACATTGTCCAATTGATTCCCGTGGTAACGCGAATAGTAAACAAGGCCTTCCTGATCTTTGACTCTTGAGCTGGATATTTATGACAAGTTAGCGCATGAGACAAAGTTCTGTCTGTCACCTTTGTCCTTTAATGACTAGCGTGTTAATCGATGATGATCATAATGAGTCAGTTGTCTATTTATGCCCTGCATTAACAGCAAGCGACCTGCAGTGCCAGTACTTGGCACACATGTGCAGCACATGCGTGGGACCGACTTCACTGAATGGACTGAGCTCTGCACGAGTTATGGGACCGCTCTCTTTGAACGTTTCTCACGATTCATAGAATAAGTTTGAAAAAAACAGTTTTTTCTATAGGGTGTCTCATCGACCCGACGACGACGCGTATCTTCAATAACGATAGCGAGATAAAGTATGCCAGGCTTGTCAAAGTTCATGTTGGTTTTAGATACGTAATGTAACCAGCGTTCTCTATTCAAAATTAGATTGCGGTTTTTGTTTTACAAGCTACAAAGGGATCTGAGACAGCATTGAATAACGCGCGAAGTATGTTGATGTTAGAGCTCGCTGAGAGCCAGGGGTGCATTGAGCCATCAGCATCACAGCGAGCGAGGCCGCGCGTCTGGCTCGCTGGACAGCATTCTTCAGAGCCAGTTCGCGTCCTGCCCAGGAATGTCTGCAGCCTCTCCCGCAGCTCGATACGGAAGGAGTTGCGGCGGAAGCGGTTCATGGAACCGGACAGCTCCGGTACTGAATGACCGAAGATAGCACCGCAACTCTTGAAGAAAGTGCTTTCCGCACTGGACATGAAATGCATTTTAGAGCAGCAGCCCGAGCGGACGTAGGCGCTGTTGTCAGCGTCGTAATTCTAGACTAGTTGCCGGTTTAAATGTTGTATCTGGTCTAGCTTGATTTCGAAAAATAGTTGGTAAAATGATTTAACTAAAGTCGATTTTAGAATGCACGTGGGCTGTGCTTACGAGAGGAGGGCGCGAGAATGTTCTGGGCCGCAGCCCGAGACGGTCCCGCTCCACTGTACCGTGCATCCTGTCTTGTACAAAGTATAATTTTCCAAGTATTTTACTTTATCACTATCTGTATGCCTTGTGGCCATTTACAACAACCAGCGATTTGGCAGAGAAATGTCTACTGAGGCCATTTTCTCCGGTACTTTGAAACCTCTTTGCCGCGCTATTAGTTTGCTTGCAGCGTTGAGGATTTCACGTCTCATTGTTAGTAAAGCACAGACCCCCCACAACGGAAGTATACATTACTTCGAGGTATTCAGTTTTCAAAACGCCTAATTGCGTCACAAATCGTCACGGCTCGATTGTTGTTTAAACAACGAAGCGGGCCCGCATGCCTCGTACATCTCAATTGTAAACTATTATTGGAAATCAATTGACACAGGGTAAATTGACTTGACGAGTTCGAAGAATTTACTTTTAGTACAGGCGGATCACGTTGTGTGCCTCCGCCGACTCTCTGGCCGTGATTAAATGTCTGTTTAAGACCATATCGAAGGACGCACCAGTGCAATACCTTTACACTTTTAGCAGGCAATCACGGTTGCATCGATTGCAGAAATCTGTTCGCCGTTAAATGAACCCGTCTCTCATGTGAAATCAGTGACGAGTGTTGATTTGCCGTTCTGTAGTGTAGGTAGGTACTGATATTAATCGCATCGACTAGAGAACGGGAGAGAAAGTGAGGTCGGCAGGCGCTTTCTATCCGCCGCGCTCGCGGCTTGCGAAAGTCACCACAAACATGTCCGCTCCAAGTTTATCCACTTCACAAAATACCAGACTGGCAGTGTTCCAAGTTACCTTAGACCTGAAATAAAAAAATATTATCAAGTGAAGTTCGAACGTGAACCAACTTTCAAGTTGGTCACGGTCTTGAAACATTGATTAAAATGTCGACTACGTTCGGTTCATTTTTCACTTTGAAGCATCGTATTAACTTCTGGTACGTCCTGGTCTTCATCGCACTATCGGTGATTTCCCTTGCACCTCCCGCCTATGTCACGTTCTACACGGACGCCACGTGTTCTGAAAATACCCCGGACCACTTCTTCGCCAAGCAATTCAAAACAGAAGGGAACAATACTAAACATGACATGCTGAACCCGCCCGGGAAGACCGCCTTGAGCTTGCCATAAAATGCACAACCTTAATTCAAACCTTAGGTACCTACCTAAAGGGGCATGATGAGCGTGTCTATTCTAATCACATTCTATTCATAATGAACTTTCTATGAAACGAGTGTGTGTTTGTACAGCTACTCACATTTTAGCGAACACAATGGGGCTGTGCGCACAGTGTGAAACCATTATTCTTGTTGGCGAAGACGGTGCAGACAATGTCCATTGTGCAACTACCGCACAGAAGCGATCTGAAACAAGATCCTGGCGGTGAAACCGAGGTTAATACGCGGCGCATCTACTTAGGTAGGTACAGTCGCCTGCAATCCTGGAAGTGTAACACCGATCGCTTGCCAAAGTAAATATTGGCAAGATAAACTATTTTATATTTTCAACGAGTTGGTGGTTTGGTAAATAGAATCATCATCAATAGAAACGTGCTCCGTGAAGCACGAAACGTTCGAGTGATTGGATCAACGACACCATGACTTGTGAAATACACTGTCTGACTAAAGCAATGCAAATTATTATCCAGCCTTAGAAACTACCCTACTTATTATTAACAATAGAAGTATTAAGCCCGCCAATCGTACAGTCGTTACTGGTACAACGAGTATTAAGAATATAATAATAATATTTACTTGGTAGCTCACTTTATTCTTATTAATCATTTTAGTTACTTTAGTTTCTATCTAGAAATCATTTTTTTACGCATGGCACAGACCTTCTCTCAAAAAGAGAAAAATAATTACCACGCGAGCCCATCGCGGATTTGCAATTTCAAGCGCTGAGGTTTTTGGACACCTCAGAAAATCAGGTTTCCTTACGATGTTTTCCTTAACTTAGCGAGCGTTACTGCTCTGGACATTATAATTTCTTAAATGTACAAACTTAGAAAATAAATTTAAAAACATATTTAGAGGCTAAAAATTTCACCCATGCCGGGATTCGAACCCGCAACCTCTGGCTATCCGTACCAGCGCTCTACCAATTGAGCCAATGGGCGACTCACGGCATCAGTGAAATTTCGAACCTCTTTACACTATTCTCTGTATTACGTACATTAGAAAATAAAGTCATTGATTGGTGCCCGGATACGAACCTATGATCTCCTGATTGAGAAGCCGGCAAATCTAATATTAAATAAAATTAGGGGAAGCAAAACAACAACCCATTAGAATTTTGTGGACATCGACCGCGATGGATTAAACATAGCTGATAGTCGTTGTCTAAAGTTTCTTATTCGAATCTTACTACGTATATTCAACAGAATTTAAACTCCATGTGATATTTAAAAGAGACAACGTACATTGCCTCTTTAGATCCAGATACACGGCCTCCTGTGGCTAGCATCAAGTCGGTGGTAAGGCTACAATAAATTGCGAGAAATCGATTAAGGTATGGAGTCAGCTGACGTCACCCTACTAATTCGGCATTGGAAGGCAGACGACCTCGAGGCCAAAGCTTGATTTTTTGGGGGCCTCTACGAAAACTGCGTCGTTTCGTTTCGAGTGACGCAGCACTCATTAGGGGACTTGGTAGCATCAGCACAGCGTGGATAGATGTAGTTCAATATGGACAGTGGTGTAAGCGGATAATTGAACAGAATGTGTTGTGTTTTATCATAGATGCATCCTAGATTGCGTATTCAACTAGTCTTATAGACATTGAATAATGGATGAAGGATCCTTTTAACTGTTACAGGTAAGTAGGAGTTCATAAATAGGTACTTGGTTGGTTGTGTTTCATCAGACCCTGAAGGTCAGTTGTTACAATAGTACAATACAACAATGGTCAACGAGTTACGTGAGAAAAATGATCATGCCTAATGAGCTTCAGCGCAGTGGTAGTAGTCTAAGTACATCTTAAATCACCTGTATGCCATCCTGTGCTGTCCTAAAATTAATTTAATCAGTTAAATTACAGACCCAATTGGCGCTGGTCTGGTGTGACGCGATCCCTTTGATAATATTAATGGCCAACTATTAGCTAACAATTAATGTAAAACTATGGTTCATAACAGGACAAAGGTGTGACGCAAAGTTCATTACATTGGTTCCACCTCAGCACCATAGAGAGACGGGCTTTCAGGGACACAGTAACTCCTGTAACTGAAAACTTGCAGCTTAACATTTTGTTGCACTTATTTTAAACCTTCAAGTGGGTTGACTGCTGCAGTTATAATAAGAGTGAGAGCTATCCGGTCAGAGTAGGTATTGTTTGTGAGCACATTTACGTAGTCGCATAAGACGTCTGTAATGGTTGCTAACAAAGGTTCCGACCGTCCAGTTTACTGACAGGCTCGAGATGCGGGCGTCTTGTGGTGGGCACCACATCAACTTGTTTAACAAGTTCTGTTCTGTTTAGATTGATCTCTTCGGCGACAGTTGAGTTAGGTCAGCACTTCCAGGATGCAGCTCTATTCCATTTTCAGCCTAATGGCACACGTTCACATCCGCGTGGAGCGGTTTCTATCGAGAATAACTTCGACTGTAGCTTATAGACGAGGGATTAGTACCAGCGACGAGTCATCGCGTGCCCCAAATTCCAAAGCACACCATCCGTGCATCTGTGCGAGCAAAGCACTGCCGACCGATTCTCAGACGACCCAAGCTTCATTTTAGCTTGGAGCAAGAAATCGTAGACGTTGTTCCATGGTTTCCGTTCCGATGCCCTATGATGAGCATTAAATGTCTAGCAGATGCCTCGTTTGTTGTTTTTAGTTTAATTTATGTGCGTCCTAGTTCTTGTGTTTCAGGAATCCATTGCGCTTGCTCATGTTAGTGCACTTCCAGAGAACAGAGAGATAATCTGAAATAATTGCAACGTTCATTGTTTCCTTATAGGGGGAAACCACCATCGAGTTCTCGATGGTTGTTCCTCCCGAACGGGGAATGTTCTCGATGTATCTGCGCCTAGCTGGTGCTTAAGATGGCGCCGGGCCACAATGCAACAGACTCCGGCCTTCGAACTAGCTTGGGAACGCATTTGGCTCTATCAACAACAATGCTATTTTCCAAGAAACGTGCTGCGCGTGCTTCACGCACATATTTTTAAAAATTCACGCCGCAAAGTCTTGATACTTGTAGGGTCGGAATTCAAATCGTTCTCTTTTGCCCCCTCTCACACGCTTTAAGCAACTAGATTTATACGCGAAGAAATTATAAATATTTTATTATAACCATCAAAGCCGATTAAAATAAGACCATAGATCTCCTGACAGCATATCAAAGTGCAATTTATATCGATGCAGCAATTACCAAGCTATGTTGGCAGTGGTACAAATTCCTTTGCCTTAGCGCCAGCCTTTTTTTCTACCTACCTGTGGCGTGAAAAAAAGTTTTCTGGCTCCGAGGCCGAAGCCGGGACGCAGGCGGCGCCTTTTGAGATCATTTATAAGGTTCTGCCTTTCTCGGAATTTCGAAATCCCGTCTCGATAGCCCCACGCTCAGCGTCTGGCTTCAGGGAATGGAATGTAACGGATTTGGATCGGAAAAAATCTTGCTTTGTACTATGTTTAGAGCGTGGCCCTTTGTGTTGGCTTTTCGTAACGTTCTATAGTAGTAATTTAAATTGCTTTAAATTTTGTGCTGGTATTGTAGATCAGTTCCGTATAATTTCTTTTAAATGGTTCCACTTCGGAGTGATCAAAATTAACAGAAAACATAGTTTAAACTTTGGCGACTTGAACTCATAGTTAGAATATACTATTTTTATTTTTAATGCACTAACCCGTGCTAAGGACAATTTTAAAAACCTATTTTAGAGGCTAAAAATTCCACCCATAACCCATAGTCATAGTTAGAATATTTTCGGGGAAAAGTCAGTGATAGCGGAAAATCTGCTTGAATCAGGATCAAACCACTGGATAGAATTACCTACACAAACCATCTGTACCTACTTTCCAACGATCGCTATTATTATAGCCGAATTGTGCGGTTGAAATTAAGAAACAAAAAATTTTTAATCGGGAATGTGGTTTCAAACTATCGCAAACGTGGGATCCGGTCGTCAAGAGTGTTCAAGTGGAAAAAGTCGCATGGCTTATCGTCCGACATTGTCAGTGTAGTGTGCCGCAACCCTAATAGTGCTTTGTGATGATGGCTGATTGAGGGTAGTCTGAAACCTTGTCAGCCGAAGATGCGAGCGGGTGCCAGCCATCAGTCCATAGATAAGTATATTTTACTTCAGTCTTCTCGTGACCACGATGACTGTAACGTCGTCGAAACGTCGAGGTAAAATAGCAATAAATTACTACGCGATTAAGCCCCGAAAATATTGTAACTAACAGCAAACAATCATGTAGGATAAAATTAATCAAAGGCTGGTGTAATGAAACCTCAAAATAATACCTTGCCTAGGCGGTTTTTCTATCATGCTAACCATTCCGAAACGCTTAGCATGATGGAGAGTCCAGCTAAATTTACCGCTTTGGTTGATTGATACTCCAATAAGTACGTACTTAAGTAATATACCTACGTAGGAATGTGATTGTTTTATGCTTAGTCCTGGTGTTGTATGCAGGTGGAATGGAAGGTAAATACCTAGTTACATAGCACTGCCTACATACTTCCTGATAATGATGTGGTTAAAGTTCAGCATGATGCAGGTATTTTGTGCCTTTGTGCATCCCCAAGGGTCGAGAAGCGAGCTTCAAGAGCAGAGCGGCGAGTGGTAGTGGAGCAGTTCTCAGAAAAGCGGACCGCATTCCGAGCTGAGCGCTCCCATTGGACGCTGCGGAGCTTCGAACTGCATGCCATAGACGATGGCGTCCCACAGAAATTACACTCACAAAAGGAAACAAGCTAATGTTGTTGAAAATACTGGTAAAATGTGACGACGACCAGTGACAGTAAAAGTCAAATACAGTAAAATGAGGGTAGGAGAAAAAAAAACTAAATAAGTTCCTGCCATCGGGTTCTTCCACGTAGTCAAACTATTTTATCAAACTGATCGCGAACACTCTCCCAAAAGAAATGGTTTTTTGAGTCATGTAGCTATGCCTCAGTATATTGGGTTTTCCAGTTTTTAGGGAAGCATTCCAGCTCTGTCTGATATACGCGTAAGTTATCTGTGGGCAGTCACGAAGCAAAGTGAATGCGCCGATTGCGCCGACTCCTCCGCCCCCCCTCCAGCGCCCGCGCCGGCTTGTCGGGTTCATTCATTAAAATATGCATTTATTATGTGCTTGCATAGACTGTCGCGGTCATATCCTATTACGGTCATTGAAGCAAACTATAACAGCTCATCATGCATTTAGTTAGACGCGTGTGAATGTTCGCTTCATCTAATTATATCTTGTCCATGGTCCTACAGATTAGACCTTGATGCCTTACCTTTCAAAAACTTTCATCATCTACTTTATCAGTCAAGCAAGGAAACAATTAGATATTTTGATAGTGTGAGAAAACATTCAAGATTCTCACCACTTGCGCTTTCGAGTATTGGGGATTCAAGAGATTTTGAGAATTAAACTCAGGTCAACTAATTTTTTTTATTTACTATAGAAACAAATGAACTTCAAAACATTTAAACTATCAATAGAGTATGGAATGGTGGAGCTGTTAAAAAAACATACTAAATGACTGAATAAAAAGATACTGAATGAGGACTTTCTCTGAATACTCACTGTATAAATCCACAAAACGATGCATATGCCTTAATTGTTCTTAGAGAAATTTCCAATTTAGAAACGGTGGTAAGAAAAAATTCATAAAAAAAATGTTTGTTGTAACCCAAGGACTTGTTTGTTGGAAAATGTTTGTTGTAACCACACTAGTATTACCACAACTCCGGAAGAAATAGGTCTTTCTGCTTTCTGACGTTCGTATACCACCAAGGCTAGGACCGGTGGGACTATAATGAAAAAGGAGACTACCACGAAAGAGTGTCGATAATCAGAATGCTACTCAGCATAACATTGGCGCCTGTCACGCGTTTTGTGGCGTTAAAAAGTTAGAATTTGGAAAGTAGCGACTTTTGTCATTTAAAACGGGCGAGACGCGTCGTCATGCGACCTATGCATGCATGCCTTCGCCTACGGCTAGGAAGGTAAGGAAGACTAAAAACCAAACGCATCTCTGCGACCACCAATAAAGAACAGGATGCGCTTGTGAACAATGAGTTTTGAACTTTTAAGGGTTGCCGGGGGTGAAGTCTGAGGTGCAGAGGGAGAAGAGGCTGACAGCTGCGAAACACGTGGTAGGGCAGCTGACGCCCGCGCACGAGCAAGCTGCGCGAGCACCTGCCATCCTTGATCCCGCCAAACTTCGAAAATGGAACAACTTTTTTTTACTCAATAACATCTGACACTGTTGTTCATTGCATCTGCCTCTATTTAATTACTTGAATTTTATTAAAATTTTAGAGGTGACCCTGTTTCATTTGGTTTGTACGGGATCCCCCAACAGCACTGGGTGGAAAGACCTTACTTCCCGTTGATCAAAATGCCGCTGTTTGCTGGTTGGGTTAGGTAACTGCTACAGGCTACAGGTTCGATATCAACCCTTGTACGTCCTCACTGCTGGGGCACGGGTCACTTCGTGCATCGCAGAAAGGCTAGGCCATACTAGATTACATCTTAGTGATTTATAAAAATTGAGCCCCGCAGTGGTTAATATTGTACATTGACATTTAGGAAACAGAATTACCTAGATTATTTACACAGAAATATATTATTGATATTTCTGATTACCTATTAAAATTGCCTCCGAATATTTTAGAATTGTTCTGAGGACTAAATACTTACTCTTAATGCCGGTTTATTTACTAGCGGTCTTATATATAACAATATTAGTAATGCCTGTCTCAGAGGTTCTGTAAGTAAAACGCCGTATACCTAGTAAATTTTGTGATATTTTTTGAAGATTTGGATATTTCCACAGGTTGAAAATGTCAAAAAAACGCTTTGATGCTGCAACGAGACCACAGAACATAATGTTCTGTGGACGAGACAATCAATCATTTTTAGTCTCTGGTCAAGTTAGATTACAGGCTGTCCCAAAAATAAGTGTCAAGCGGGAGTTCACAGATAGAGCACCTCTATCCGAATCACCCTCAGGTACGTTCCGCGATTTTTTGTAGTTTTAGAGTAATAATTGTTTTTCGCATTTTTTGTTACAATTCCACTTAAAACCATTATTTGCCACAGAGACATGAATTAATAGGATAAGTCACAGAACAATTATATACCGTTCTTGATTTTTTTTCCGAAATAGTCGAGTGCTGTACACAAAATCAATTGTTGGTCATCATGAACATACATGGGGGTGATTCGGGTACCCCAGAGGTGCTCTATCTCTAGCCTTCCTCCTTTGACACTATGTTTTGTAAATTTTAGACGTTTACACGTTTCACGCCCTCAATAGCGTTTTTAAGGCCTGCGCAGACGAGGAACTTTTGTCCCCAAGGGACAAAAGTTGTAAAAAATGTCCTCCGAGTACTTGTCGCGGACTCCACACCTACGGTGTGCGGTCATTTGTTCCCCGGAAATTGAGTGAAGTGTACTGTACGCTATGGAAGCAAATATTTTGAGATTACATTGCGTTGTAATTTAGATGAATTTTACAAAGAAAAGGCGTTTTAAAGGAAAACACTTAACTTTTATCCAGTCCGGTCTCTTGATGTCCTCGGTAACTTGAGGGACTTTTTGTACGGGGTACTTTTAGTCCTTCGTGTGCGTTATTCGATACAATTTATAAGAGATCTATATCGACGGACAAAAAAGTACCCGCGGGATAGTCCCTCGTCTGCGCAGGCCCTTAAGTTGTAATGCCTACCGATGTTGATTTGGATAAAACTAAGTCCATGTCCAATGACAGAATCGCAGAATCGTGTGGGAGCTGAATATCGTCGGTGAGGTGGCCCTCGAAAGTATTCCGCGATATGCTACATTGGACAGACCACATATTATTCAAACAGGGCAGAGATTGTTCTGATGGGCAGAGGCAACTTCGAGAAAAAGGCCGCGAGAAAGATCAAAATCGGTTGGGCTGTATTTGGGAGTTCATTATCTATCCAATTACATCGAATCGTCATAGTAAACTAAGAATTGTGGTTGTATGAAAGCGGTCCACAATAAAGTATGTACTTTTAGTCTATTTTACGCTTAAGAGTGTATACTACGTAGTTTATACTCTAACAGCCTTACTAATAAACTTGGTGTAAGTATTGTATAACTATGCAATATTTTGTCTCTTTTCTTCCAACTGAAAATTACATTCAAATGACGTGAACAAAACACTGTAACTATACCAGGCTTATACGGTGTTTATCAGTAAGAGCATTAGGTTTTACACGAATCACGACGGATGCCTATGCCCCAATTTAATTTTCACACTATCACAATTTTTCATGAAATACTGGTGCACCAGTATCTAAATACGTATATGAAACAAGATATTGTACACTAAGAAACTACACCCGCAATGGATCGCAAATAGAATCTTGTGTCGATTTTCAGATTGACAATATAGATTGTAGAACAGAATAGACTAAATAGGATACCTACCTATATATTGAATAGATAAGTATGATAATCACTTGGGATATAAATAAACATATCGAATGGCGTAGTAAATAGAGGTGACAGGAGCTTCACTCTTTCCAACATCGAATAGCGTATAAGATGTTTTTATCTAAAATTTACAATTTTTTAAATACCAATGGCAGTTAAAAATATAATTTTCCCCTTTTTTTGCTTTATATTGAGTAGTTTGTTAGATAATGTTTGAAACTATATTAGGTACATAGAATATAAATTTTTAATAGAACGCAAATTTAATAACGTTATAATTATAGCCGGCGGCAGTTTGGAAGACCTGTTTCTAAGACCTGGCGGTCGAGCCCCATTTGCGGAGGTGCAAAGAAAGAAGAAAAATGTGAATAAACCCTCCCAGCCTTATTTATAAAATGCTCATTTTACACCCGTACCTATATAGTTATCGGATACCTCCAGTGAAGTTATCGTTCAATGTCATATTAATGATTATTCCACCTACATTGTCGTACCTACCTAAGTCTAGCTTTGAAACGTATCAGTGATCAAACGGCGAGACACTCCTACAAACGCCGATTTGTAGCTGGACACGTTGTGCAATCCCTGCACCTGTGCATTTACCACGAAAATATGATAAAGACCGTGTTTTGAGAAAAACTACAACGTCTTATTGAAATAACGCAAAACTTGGAAACTGTTTCTTCGGCATAAATAATCAAACCACTTCCACTTTTTTTTATTTTACTTGTGTCGATCTGTATGAATTTGCATGAAAAATTAAAATATTGAAATAGTTAATTTAAGGACTTTGCTTAGAAATTGTAAGTGGTTTAGTTATAGAAACTGAAGAAAAGTTTTTTAGTTTTACGTTATTTTAAGAACACGCTGTAAGTTAATTTTAGATTTTAAATAGTGCGTCTATGCGTAAATAAAATAAAAGATCAATTTTGAGACCAAAGAGTTTTCTAAGTTTTGTCCAGTTTATAATTTGTAATGTGTCAATAAATCGTGACGCGATTGTGTAGGTAATATAGAAAAAAACAAATATTTTTTTCTATCGTGGTATTTTCATGGTGTTTTCGTAAAATTTTATTTTCCTTGCCCACTTGAATGGTGATAGTGACTAAAGTTGTTATGTAACCTCGGTTAATTTCGCAAGTTCCAAAAATGATGTAACTACCCTCTGGATTATGGACGAAAAGAACACTGCTGCGAGCGATGATTCCTCCAAAAGAAAAAGAAAAGATAATCCTAATCAAGAAAGTAAGTACCTACATACCATACCGTACGTAAGCTTTGCCTTCTTCCATGCATGTTTCTGAAAATGAAAAACTGCCCCGTCCTGTGAAAAAACCATCAAGCGCGCGCGACCTCGCTTCGCTTTTCCGAAGTGTTTTCTCGAGGAACCATTGGATACAAGACTGAATCCCATTGGTGCGTATTCTTCAGTAGTTCAGTATTCGGGAAAGAGACAAACTACATGTGCTGCGCAGTCAGTGGCTCGTAGGCACTCGCTATCTCATTCGCACAGCGCGGAGCGTACTGTACTCACTGCCTGTCAGCGCGACATTTTCTTGCCCGACCGGATCGTCTAACAGTCGCGAGTTTCGCGCTCTTGTCGTCTGTAGTGTGGTGTGTGGTTGGTTTTATCGTGGTGCCAGTGAGAGTTGAACAGCTGTTGTTGTTATCAAGTTGGATGTCGAGGATATTTCCAATTTATACAGTGAACGGCTTTATGCCAGTCTTGGATTAACAAAGAACAAAGCAAAAGGTAATTCTTTTTTCGATCTACTTAGAAATGACGTGTTTTCACGTATGTATGTGGAACGAGGGCGACGTCAATGAATTTATTTAACGAACAGCTGGATTGTACATAATAATTCTGTTTTTCTTTTTTTCCAAGCTACTCGCCTACCGAATCGTAACACACCCTATACACGTTTTCATTTTGTAATTTTGATAACCTCAATTCTTATATAAAATCGAATTCCTAGTTAATTGTATATGTAGTTGAAAAAAGGTGGGTAATCAAGTCATTTATCTACCCTTGAAGTTTTAATACGTATTGTCCAAAACTTTGAGGTTAGCAATGTCAAAAATGATGTGTAGTTTATCATTAATTTTTACCATAGTTTCCTCTTATTGGTATTTAGTCATGTATTGTCCTCTACCCACATAGTTTGAACATTAAATTAGTAAATGACAGACTTACTAAGTATATAATTATGACATTAGTTACCTACTATTCAAAGACTTAGCCGTAAATAGATAAAACATATATAAAGAAAACAGCAGCTTCATGCCCATACCTTGACTAAACAATGCATGCACCGATCACTCTTGTCCAAAAAAATTGGCTTAGCCTTGGTTGTCAGACAGTTTAGTACCTACCCATTGGGGCCTCTGCCCTGTTGTAGAATATTTTATTTGTGCTATGACCTCACTTTTTGGCAACTACTCATGCTGCCATGCTAGACAAAAAATAATCATACCATTGTTTTACATGTTTTGTTATTGAATATGCAGCTGGCTTAGATAGAACACCAATTCAAGTTGATTCAGTACATGTAGCGCCATCTGCTGTGTTTTCCAGTTCACTTCTCTTTACTTGAACTAATTCATTATAATTTAAATACTGCACATTTATTGAAAAAAAAATACTCTCATAAATATGTTAATTTCTTTGCCGAGCAGAAATTAAATTTTCTTTGTTATCAAGTCTGATGACCTGACTAGTAGTTTCCTTCAGCTTGCTCCTATTATAGCAGTTACTGCCAGCAAAGAGCACAGGGTCAATTACTCCGAAACTACGGGCTATGTCGGCGTCTGTGATGCGGCGGCGAGCGGGCCGTGGGCCGCGCGCATTCCACAGCTAAGCACTGTGGGGCAAGAACCAACATCTAATGGGACAAATATATTTATTATTTTTTTATTTTGTTTATTTATCAATATAACCATAGCTCAACATAAACAATATAAAATGTACCACCCAATATCAGTTATTGTTATTTAACTATAAGTGGTAAAAAATAAATTATATAATTATGTATTAGAAAGAAATTAAAAATAAAGAAAGCATAATTTATGGAATCAAATAAGTTTTATTTGTTAACACGAAAGACAGTATTTTAAATTACAGTTTATTATATAGCTTCAGTAAGAAATCAAGACTTATATATAACAAACAAAACTCAAGACTATCTATTAGTTTAGCTATAGCCACAATCCTAGTACGAAACTGCATTATGAAATGTAAAAAACGAATTTCAACATTGTATTCTGCGCTAGTGGCAGCCGCCCACTGTGCCGACTCGTTACAGTCAGCACGTTTTTCTCTTGTTGTAAGTGGCCTTTGGGAAACTTCGGCCGTGGAATGCAGTCAGCCGCCGGCGGTACCCGCCTCGCCTCGTTGGTACTTACATTTACATTATGCGAGGGACTATGTCGGCACCGGCGGCTTTCTACCTCCACGTAGCGGTTCCGAATCGCAAGATGAGACCAAGCGAGAAATTATTGCACCCGACGCCGCGAGCAAGGGGGTTAATGCTTTTTTTGTTGTTAGGCAGACTTTTAACGAAATTTCAAGTTGATTTGCTTCTCAATCGGAGGAACTCTAGGTTTGTGTTTTCTATTTTTCGTCTGAGCGTATCAATGGTTAACTAAACAGGGTACAGCGGTTTTACACCAAAATTTTGTAATTTTTCTTATTTACGTACTTTTAAGATAAGATAATTATTTATTTGTTTTATTTATTTTTATTTATTTTACCGCCTGTACTGTCGCCAGACCGCTTGCACTCGACAGGTTCTTAAATTATTACTATGCAAAAAAAGTAAAGGTCGACTTGCTGTGGACTATACATTAAGGTTATCAGATAGACACTAAGGAGTTTATTTTGAGCTCTGTATTCGTAGTACCAGTGTCTAAGTTTTTCTTAATGTATGCGCCATCTGGCGGATGTTAGCTTCCGCCGAAACTTTCCGGTCTTTTATCGTTTAGTTTATTTTTCGTTCCCTTTATGATGAGAGAAGCCAATGTTTACACTATAAATGTGGTGTGCCCTAATTATCGCCTCCTTTTGTAAGCACACGCACTCTAATTTTCATAACAAGTTTTCTTCTAATAAAGAAAGCCATTCCAGCCAATGTAGCATCAGTAGATTGAATCTAGTATACTAGTTAAATGGAGAGAGCGATGTAATGCCCTAGGTGCGTAGGTGCCAGTCGCGGGAATGGAATTTGAATGCCTCTTGCCGACCACCCATAGGCATGAGAACATGGCTGCCTCCCCTTCCCCACGCTGCCTGCTTGCTTTGGGCCGGCCATGGCGCCGCCTCGCCTCTCTCCTCCATAGGCACAATGCTGAATTTCATTTGCTTTTCGCGGCGAGTGCCGAGGCCTTGGATGCAATCTCCTTTTGCGTTTTTTTGCATTGGCCATCTCAACGAGCCAGTCTTTTTGTTCTTGTACCCTTTTGTTGTCTTGAAGCCATTGCCAATTTTATGTGCAGATTATGAAAATGTTTCCTTGTGATAATTTTGTCTCAGATTACAAGTCAAACCGTTTTTATATAAATTGAAGAAATGAATTTCGTAAACATAATTTTTCCGTTGAGTTCTGTCCGCATTCCAGTAACCTGTTTTGGTTATCGCCTTTTTATCCGGCGTTAGACCCGCCCAGCAGTGCCGCCACATTCCAAAGGCCCTTTTTTACGTTGTGTGGTCGCGGTTTCCGCTGAGACGGCAACGCCGGGCTTCAAATATGAATGAAATCCAGTCGGGAGTGAGCGGTGCGGCAACGTCGCGCCAGACGCTCGCGTGATTGAGAACTTTAGTACTCTCCCGCGACGTCCCTTCGCGCTCTTTATCCATCTACACAATTATAGCTACAGCAGCCCCGACACGGGGTGGTCTCTAAATATTAATATTAATTTACACGTGATGTCGCATTCATTATCGCCTCAGGAATAATGTTCACGTTGGTCATGGTTTTAAAGTATTTTCAGAATCCTTAGAACCCATTTTAGAAAATATACAAATTTCTTTGTCCTGTATGTGAGTTTTTCATAAGAGTTAAACGACAGTCTGGAGTCCAGAGAGCTAACCCTCGTTGAAATTAATGTAAATAATAATAAAGGCCCCACAGCTGTGCAGTCAGCAGTGGCCCCTACAAAGGGCAAATTTGGAACCCCTCAAAAGTTGTACACGCATGCGCCGAGGGGTGGTCATTGCAGTGCAGTTCCACGTCGCCCGTAGTCGACACAACAAATGCGTAGTCAACGATGCTCGTAGACAGTCGAACGCCATTTCTGCATCTGGAAAAAATTCAATATTTTTGTCCCAAAGTGCGCAGTGTAGTAGCAATGTGCGTTTGCAGTGTTACGTGACTCCAGTGTTGATCTGTGCTTCAATTTTTCATAGAAATGCCTCTTTTGATCGACCGAAAACACAGAAATGGTAATTATCGATCCGTGTACGACTGCGGCCATTACCCTACTCGTAGCTTTATTTCTCTTCTTGCATTCCAAGGATTAGTTAGGCGGCTTATCATTCGTGCAGTTAAAGACATTTAGTAATATAAAGTATTAGGACAATAAGCACCAATTCATAGAAAGGATGCATACGAATTAGTTCTTAGTAGAATGGAGTAGTCCATATGAGTTGGGCATGTATTGTTTTATTATGTTCATACAAACTACTCTATTATTTTCCACTCCTGAAAATGAGCTTGAAAAAAATTGATTACTCGTTTCATCGAGTGCATGCGCACTAGGTGCAATGGTGCGGGGGGAACGCGGGCGCGGGCGGCGGGGAGACCGCGGGAATGGAATGTCGATGACGCAGCCAGCCGGCCGGCCCGGCGGGTTATGTGAAAACTGTTTCTCATGTACTCTCACACTCGCAGCCCTGTACACTACATCAGAGCGCCATGTTCTACTTTATTGCCCACTTCGTGATCTCAGATAAAGCGTAGATATAAACGCGAACCAACATTACAGGGTGCTCCGACAAAATACTTACGTCGCGTTTGTCTTGTTGCAGTGGCTGGAAGCTCCTCGGCCGCAACTCTATCACCGCAAATGGCGCTCGAGTACACGCAGGCTCTGTTCAAAAATGTCCCTCGCGACGGCAAGATGCGGCCGCTCGTGGGCCTCGTGCTGCCCGTTGGCGGCGCCTGCGAGGAGAGCGGCTCGCCCCCCTCGCCCGCCTCCCCCGCCTCGCCCTCCTCGCCGCCGCCCTCCGCCGACAAGACGGACAACCACGATCTGTCCTTCTGCCCCGACGCGCCCGACATGCGGCGCGAGGACGAGCGGCTGAAGACCTTCGACAAGTGGCCGGTCGCCTTCCTGCGCGCCGACGTGCTGGCGCGCAACGGCTTCTACTACCTCGGCCGCGGCGACGAGGTGCGCTGCGCCTTCTGCAAGGTGGAGATCATGCGCTGGGAGGAGGGCGACGACCCGGCCGCCGACCACCAGCGCTGGGCGCCGCAGTGCCCCTTCCTGCGGCGCCGCGCCGGCGTCGGGAACGTGCCGCTGGACGCGGCCGCCGCCACGGACGGCCGCGACGAGTGCGGCTCGCGTGCGCCCGCGCCCGCCGCGCCCAACGCGCCGCGCATGCCGGGGCCCGTGCACCCGCGCTACGCCTCGCAGGCGGCGCGCATGCATTCCTTCCGCGACTGGCCGCGCTCCATGCGCCAGAAGCCCGAGGACTTGGCCGAGGCCGGCTTCTTTTACACCGGCCAGGGCGACAAGACCAAGTGCTTCTACTGCGACGGCGGCCTCAAGGACTGGGAGGACGACGACGTTCCGTGGGAGCAGCACGCGCGGTGGTTCGACCGCTGTGCTTACGTGCAGCTGGTGAAAGGACGAGATTACGTTCAGAGAGTGATGTCGGAGGCGGCGGTGGTGCCGGCGGCTAGGGAGCAGGCGCCGGCGCCCGCGCCTGCCGCGGCGCCGGAGTCGCCCGCGCCGGCCGAGGAGCCGGTGGAAGACTCGAAACTGTGCAAGATCTGCTTCGCCGAGGAGCGAAACGTGTGCTTCGTGCCTTGCGGGCACGTGGTCGCGTGTGCCAAGTGCGCGCTGAGCACGGACAAGTGCCCGATGTGTCGGCGGACGTTCCAGAGTGCGGTGCGGCTGTACTTCTCTTGAGGAGGGCCGACCGGGGCGGGCCGCGCCCCCGGCTCGATGCTAGTCATGGTTTAGCGTTCCGCGGGCCCGCGCTGTGTGCTGAAACCACCCGCGCCCTCGCCGTTTCCACAGTACGCTTTCGATGGGAATTCTGAAAGACTACGCTTAAGCTGTGATTTAAATACTAAGTAATTGTAGAACATAGTGGCGGCGGGCCACGTTGAGCGGGAATAGGCCGCACATTGACATGCTGGAGCTAATTGCAGATGTTCAAATGATTTATCAAAATTCAAATTATATCTGTTTACAGGGTGTTTGTATGTAGGCCGCGCACCTCCTGAGCCGAAAGTTAAATTTTCTAAGCATTCATTGTAAACAATTTCTAAGGTCCTAACTTTCAAATTACGTGCTCTGGGCTTGGTTAGTGGTCGTAACAAACTGTATGTCTATTGTAAATATATTTTATTTAGCTTATCATTTTGTCCCACCGGCAAAAAAGAGTGTATATATTGTGAATTTTGTAATGATAAGTGCCACACCTCTTTCTTAAAATTTCTTCAAATCTTCGTCAAACAACTTTTCTCTTTAAACCTTTTGGAACTTGACATTAACTTATTCTTGGATGTACAACATATATACCATAAATATTTATTTAATTCACCTTAGAACTTGACTGACAATTAAGAAAGTGACTTTTAGCTGATGTTCCTTAAAATAGCCATTTGACAGTAATTCTGTAAAATGTTAATTATACTTACTTCAGTAGACATTATGATAAGCAGTAAGTTAGAATGGGTCGTTCAAATTATTTTGTTAACAACCAAACGAATTTCAGCGACTAATACTTGCATTTAAATTATTTTGGATTTAAATTATCTACCCACAAGTATAGCTGCAGTGACATCAATAGAACTGATATAGCCTTAGAGATGTTGCAGATTTTAATCGTAGCTTTATTTTAACAACTGTCACTACAATCTAATAATTAAGAGAAATGTAAAATTTGGCCAACAGCCTTTTGTTTTCATAATTATTATTTCATCCTGTTGATGTTATTAAAAGATAATGATGTTACATTGTTGTTTGATTGTTTGGCAGATGAACCCAGATTTCCCAGTCCATTTACAATTGATATACTTACAAGCGGTTGGCGTGACAGCTATCACTGGTGCTGCAGTCGCCTTAGTCCTTCGAGTTTGAAATGTTGCTTCTACGGTCACTAGTTTCTATATGTTATGTCAGCGCACTGATAGTAGATGAACTGTATTTGCAGTAGGTAGGTACCACAACCCTTATAAACTAACTGGGTTCTTCCACGTAGTCAAACTATTTTGTCAAACAGTGAGAGAAAAAGACACCACATTGGTCAAACTGTTTAATAGATATATAGTGGGGATAAAGGTTAGTATAACAAGGCCCAAATTGGCATATCTTGTACAAAAAAGGCAAGGTATACTGTTATCGGTATGAAATAAAAATAAAGAATTTTTATGAGAGCGAGCTCACTCACGTAGGTACCATAAGATACATTTCAAAAACCGCTAGTGCCATCTATTGTATTTCGATGGCATCTCATAGAAATGAAGAAACGTGTAGCTGTCAACAGATGGCGTTGGATAGAAAGTAAATTCGAAACTGTTTTCAAGATCATTATATAGTCCTTTTGTTATGTCCAGATTTCGGACAATAAGGAAAAATTTAGGAACTAAAACAAATGACTCTGAGAACAGTATGTAATGAATGTTTTTATAAAAAACAAAGGAGTTAAAAAATGCACTAACTTTCGAGAATCAAGCCACAAATACGACACAGACGCGTCCCTAATGACTAGTAATGACACTAGACATAGTACCACAGTACAGCTGAAACACTTGTCTATAGTTAATAGGTAGGTCACGCAGCCACAATTGACTGGATATATTTGTTCCCATGACTTAGCAGCTCTTCCTTCAACTCATTTACCCTTTTCTCTAGGGCATGGTTGTCAGACGTGTCTTTCTCAATCTCCTTACACTTTCGTAGGAATTCCAGGACCATCTCTTGACCTTTAGCAGTTTCGTCGGAGTCGACGCCTTTTTCAGCTTCGAAAATATTAGTCTCCAGCTCGGCTTGCATAGCTTCGGCATTCTGAAACGAGCAGAGTGAACATTTAATAAATGACGGTAGGTATAAGGAAAATATCTCTTAATTTGCGGATATAACATCCATTGTTGTTTACAAACTGTTTTTTTTAAGGAGTGCCCGACAGACAGACTTGCAAAAGGCGTTAGATAAGATTATAACTTTCCAGAAAAAATGTTTTCGCCCGGTGGGCGGCGATAAAGGGCCAAGAGGCCTTATCGCTACTTTTTTCTTCTGTGTCGCTACCAACAATTTATATAAAAAAATCTTACGATGACGTAAGTTAAAGCGGACGCTGCTAAACATTCCGTACTGATAGCTTTCTCTTTCTTCTGTGCTGAAACCGTACTTTACAGCTTGAACCGGCTGTTCCACAATTAAGTACTTCGTTTAATCAACATTAGTCTTTTAAGGGGAGCGGTGGTGACGGAACAGTAGAACGCCGCGCGCCGGTTTCTCAGTCGATAGTTCGTGAGTTCGAACCCCGGCGGAAAGTCATTGGATGTACCAATGACTTTGTTTTCTAAGTTATGTACATTTGTGAAATTATAGTAGCAATACTACTCGCTGACGGTGAAGGAAAACATCGTAAGGAAACCCTAGTGTCTGAGGTGTTAGCGTACCTCAGCGCTTGCTACGTACAATGGCCCAACTATGAGGCTAAGTGCGGAAATCTCAGGTCTAACTAACTAACTAGGTCGTGAGTTCGGATCCCAGCATGTACCAATTGACGCTGCTTTCTAAGTCATGTATATTTGTGAAGTTATCGTAGCAATACCACCTGTCAATACCAATACCATCCAATACCACCTGTGAAGGAAAACATCGTGAGGAAACTTAGTAAAAAAAAACTCTTTGGTCTCAAAAATGTTTACTTAGATTCTTAGTTTAAGTAGTTAAGTTATTTTGTTGTCTTCAAGTCAAGATTGACTTGGCTAAAAGATGCTTGCCTCAAGTTTATCGTTTGTAAGTGCGACCACCTACCCACATTTATTTTTAAAATACTGTTAAAAGAAGGAGCTGGTATTTCATAACACAGGTTTGTAGCCTACTATGAATACCAAGCAACTATTACTTCACGTATGAATATATCAATGTAGCATACAATCTAAGTGATTTATACTTGTGCTTTGGACGAATAAACTTTATCTTATCTTAGTGTCTGAAGTCTTAATATACCTCAGCGCTTGCTACATACAGTGACCCAACTATGTATGGAAATCTCAGGTCTAACTACATTTGTGTTTTATTTTTCCTAAATCATGATTTTCATAAGACTTTCGCCCCGAAATGTAGGTTTTATTTTATGGGAAAATTCAGGAAGATTGCAATCTTCAAAGTAATCTCTTTTATCTAAACTCCATAGTGTTTTTACCTGAAGTGCTGCATACGAATGGGCTTTATAAGTTTTTATTTCTTTTTGTATGTTAACTTCAAAATGGGAACCAATAAAGAAATTTGACTGATAGAAAAGGTTTCTGTGGTGAGTTTACGGGTCAAGTACTTTGAGTTTTCTTTAACCATGATAAAGAAATACAAGAATTACGTTAAAATGCTGCAAAATCTACCAGTATGTAATTAAATTTTACATGACATCTACATTTGTAAGTAAGGTATGTGACTTATATAACATAAAGGGAATCAGTCGTGATAATAATATAATTCAGGTGTTTGATTCCGAATCTACGTATGACGTAGGTAGATTCTACGTATTATAGTAGATAAGATATACATGTGACTAATAAGATATTACTGACTTAATAGGTATTGACTGGGGTGTTCGAATCTGTGGATAGTAGCTATGCCATCAGTCAGAGCCATTGACCGCAATGCATTCAAAACGTCGGGATCCCCAACAAGCGTACCGCTGATTTATACCTGCTAACGACATGCCGAATAGCAATGAAATTTTGCCAATACCTTTAGAGGACAAAAATTGAGGCTTAAAACTGGGAATAAAAGAACTAAAAATTAATACAGCCTCATAAGACAAAAAGAACTAAAAATAAATATAGCCTCATAAGACCTTTAATAGAAACTATCCTCCAGGCTATAATTTCGTTTTGAGATAAGTTTATTTCCAATTCGCAGTACGATCAAACCTGGATTTGTGTCCTCTAAACGTTCAGGCAGTTTCATTTCGATCCGACATGTCGTTTGAAAAAATAAACAAACTACGTTTGTATGGGAATTGGGCCCCGAGGAGCCGCCTTACGAATACTGAACGTTACGCGTTTATTGAAATTGAACCATATATAATTCTACTCCTTCGCTTGGCTTGGTGTCTGTCTAGTTCGCATAATGTAACATTCTTAGTGAATGTACAAAAAAAAATTATACTTTTGGTAACGAGTTCATCTCGTATGGGTGCTGGTGACCTCTGGCAGGGCAGCGGGGTGGTAGAAGTAAAAGGGCTTCTGTTGTTATATCAGTGGACTCTGCTCCTATATTGTATGGAGTGCCTCTGCGTAACGTTAAGGGCTTACTAAACATCATCATCATTCGCCACAAGAAGGCCACTACTGGATATAGTCCTTCTCCATGGATTTCCAAAACTATTTACTAAACATAAGTGCAACTTATTGTAATAATAAGGCTACTTGCCTACTACAATACATATGAACAAAGAAAATACCTCAATGATAGACTGCGGCAGGTCAGCCAACTTGGCCACGTGGAGTCCCAACGAGTTCTCGGCCGGTCCGGGTAGGATTTTGTGCATCAGCAACAGCTCTCCGTCGTGTACGGAGGCCGAGGCGTGGGAGTTGACGATACGCTTCGGGTGCAGGGACGGGAGGCGCGTCAGCTCGTGGTAGTGGGTCGCGAACAGGCAGAAGCACTGGCAGCGGTTGGCTAGGTCCCTGTTTTAGGTGAGGTTAATTTCACGTTAATAAGCGTGAAGACCGTATCAAATAATCAAAGATTTAACGATATTGGGAGAAGGCACATATTGGAGGCTGGGGGATACATTCAGCATGCATCCCACTGCGCATATGACCAAGACAAATGGAGAACTATTGTATATGATCACGATCCTCAGAATTAAGGGACCGATTAAAAAGAATAAGAAGTTATTTAAAAAAAAGAGATTACAATTTTAATATTATAATACTACTGTCAGCCATTTTGACCATGGCACCGCGTGACGTCCGCTTAGTAAAGTTCACCCGGGCTTTGTTGTGATTACTAGAGAATACGATGTTTTTTTATCAGAGCGTGACGTTAGGTTCGACGCTATGACACTGCGAGCGTTTTCCCACAGATTTAAAATCATTTTAGAAAAATGACTTTAACCTTCGTTAAACTTTAGTTTATTTCTGAAATATAGTTTTTTGTAAATAATAAATGTGTCTCCATATTATAGAAGAGGTTTTAAAAATCTTTCGTCAAAAAATAATCCAAAGTCGAGTCAAAGCCATGGTTCAATTTCTTGAAACAAGTCAATAGTATATATCTACATATCTGCGCCAGACTCTAGCATACAAATATGGGTACACTAGGCATAGATAATATGTCGGTAGACTCTGGCGTACAAATCCCGGCATGAACCAATGACTTTGTTTCCGAAGTTACGTACATCTGTGAAGTTATAGTAGCCATGTCAATAGTCAAATGTGAAGGAAAACATCGCGAGGAAACCTGAGTGTGTAAGATGTTTATATCGTCAGCGCTTTAAGCTGCCAATCCACGATGAGTACGCGCACGCTTAATCCTCAGGCCTAATAAGGCTCACTAAAATCCTGTCGGAATCCCTAAGTTTGCGATAATAGGATGGCATGTGGCTGTTGGCGATTGGAATCGCTCAAGATTTAGTGCGCGTGATATAGGAGCTGGTCCCAAACTAGGATAGTCTGTAATCTACAAGGCAAAGACACCACAAACACGGTAATTTGTACAAATCATGTACGTCGGCGTCCAGTGGGCATCAGAACATCGGACTCTGGTACTCAAGCGGTAGTTCAACAAGGCAGAACTTAACGCAAAAATTGTTTAAAGATAAAACAGAATTAATTGCCTTACTTATCAAAATACAACTGAAACAAGGTTCATGATAATTATGATAAGCTAAAAGGCAGTGGCTCACCTGGTGCTGACATGGGTCTGTCCCGTCCCGTTATTTCAGTGTCGACACAGTAGAGATTGTAATGACACTTTTCGCATAAAGGACATGTAAAAAAAGTAAATTTTTTTCAAGACTAATGGAGCCCCTTAATAAAAGTAAAGCCTTCTGAAATAGCCGAGGCTATAAATAAAGCTAAAGAGTACCTTGCGTAATAATTTACAGTTTCTTGCAGACCGCTATTTAAAATGTAGGATAAATATTTTTAAAATCATTGGATGCTTACTCCGCAATTGCCCAGGCCAGGCCGCACCCTTCGTATGTTGATGTTCCTCTTCCAAGTTCATCAACTAAAACAAGCGAGTCTGGTGTTGCAGTCTGAAAAAAACATTATTGTTCTAAAATCTGTTGTGGTCTAAGGGCCGCTATTATCATAATTATCAATGTGGAATATAAACTACTAGTCGCGGAAATAAATAATGTGCAAATTGAAAACATATATATTTCCCCTTAGCACTTTGTCTTTCAAGTTTGTTAATTTTTAACAGCACATACGCTAATCATAAAGCAAACGTCTAAAAAGTAAAACGTTAGGTGCATTGCAAAATGCACATTCCGTTCACTCAGGCTAATCTGAAATAATCTGAAACCGTGGATAAGGTTTCAGATTAGGGCAAACCCTGGCTCGGACTGGACACAGAGTCAGGACGGTAGGATGGTATTTTTCACCTATGGCTTAAGATATTAAGCTATGTTAAGTGCATTTGTGCCAAAAGGGCTATGATAAAGGATTATTTAGATGACAGAGATGTCTGGAATTAAAGGCAGTACATGTTTGAGTACACATGACTTCCATGTTTTATAATAAGTATGTAAGCTCTGTTAATTAAAGACTGGATAGACTAAGTTTACAGTTTTTATGTCCATTTAAATTGATGTAGATTTTGAAACGGACACCCAGTTTGAATTGCAGGGTTCGTTAAGCCGCACTTTCTGCCCTACTATGAATAAAAACTTTTCATTTCATTTCTTGGCCCCGACCTGTACGAGTCCCCTGGAGCGACTTTTTTGGTGGACGTTATTAATTCTTTTCTCAACTTGGTGTGGACAGAGCCGCACGAAATCCTCTATAAAATAAATTTCATTATTATAATTTAAATTTACATACAAACAGTACCCTCAAAATGGCGACCGACTCCAGCATCGCCAGCACGCAGCTGCCCGGTCGTCTAGCTAGATTCACGTCACCGAACGTACCCTCAAGATGGCGGCCGACTCCAACAACAGCAGAAGTTTGCTCGGTCGTCTAGCTAGATTGACGTCACTGAACGTACCCTCAAGATGGCGGCCGACTCCAAGATCAGCAGAAGGTTGCTCGGTCGTCTAGTTAAATTCATGTCAGCGAACGTACCCTCAAGATGGCGGCCGACTCCAGCATTTCCAGCATGAAGGTGCTCTGCGCGAGCAGCTCGCGGTCGGCGGCGCCGACGCGTGCACAGATGGCGCGCAGGCGCGGCACGGCGGCGCGCGCGCACGGCACGAAGAAGCCGGCGTGCGCCAGTAGTGCGCACGCGCCCGCCGACCGCATCCACGTCGACTTGCCGCCCATGTTGGCGCCCGTCACTATGTGCATCAAGCACGACTCTGGAACAGACGCAGGCTCCTAAGACTCATGTGTATCAGGCACGATTCGGAAACAGACTGAGACACCTAAGACTTATGTGTATCAGGCACGACTCTGGAACAGATGGAAACACCTAAGACTTATGTGTATCAGGCAGGACTGTGGAACAGACGGAGACACATAAGATTTATGTGTATCAGGCACGATTCTGGAATAGACGGAGACACCTTATATTTACGTGTATCAGGCACGACTCTGGAACAGACGGATACACCTAAGACTTATGTACCTCATGACTCCGGAATAGACGCAGACACCTAATGTTTGTTCATCAGGCAGAACACTGGAACAGATGGTGACACCTAAGACTTATGTACCTATGGCATGACTACGGAATAGATGGAGACACCTAATATTTATGTGCATCAGGCAGAACTCTGGAACAGAAGGTGACAACTAGAACTTGATAAGTCAAGTTCTTGGCGAGACTTACGTCGGTAGGCACTATTGAGGTTGGGAAGGGACCAAGTTTTTACAAGGAAAAGCCGTAATCACAAATTAAATAAAAAGACTCTAATAAGTGCTTTAATGCAATCGTGTTTTTTATAAGTAAGATTAATAATGCCTGGCGCCGTAGGCAGAGGGAAGATCTATTAACCTATCAAAAACGACACGGCACGGATGGCGAACCCGGGTCATTCCGGGCTAGTACTAGTAGGCGGCAATAGATTCACCACGTCTCATGGCAATTATCACGCAGAAAGCTACTAGCACTGAGTTGTCTAAATATTAATAGAGCCTTGGGCCGCAGATATACGCATTATAGGCTCATCTATTTTTGGAAATGTCATTCTCTGGAGTGTGCACAGGGGCTACATGAACTTATACCACCATCCACTTTCTTCCATCGGACCACCAGACGATCGGTTCGAAGGCACGCTTTTGTCGTGGAAATTCCGCGAAGCCGCACCGAGCAGTTCGCGAATTCTTTTATAATAAGAAAGTCACATCCCCACTCCGACTCCCCAAGGTTTGCTGGAAGAAATCTCTTACAGAGATAAGCTCGCCTTTGTACATGTATTTTCTTTAATTTTATTTCTTTTTTGTGTTTTTCGTGTACAATAAAATATACAGCGGTGGTAGCTCAGTGGGTAGAACCATAGACTGGCAAGCGAGAGCCTCAGGTTCGATCCCGAGTGCGGGCATGTACCAATGACTTTGTTTAATTTCAAAGTTACGTACATTTGCGAATTCGCAGTCGCAATACCACACGCTAACGGTGAAGGAAAACATCGTGAGGAAACCCGCGGCTTGGTTGGCTCCGCACGTATTGACTAGTCTTTCCTGTGGGCTAGGCCGACTAAGCTGTCAGGATGGTATAGGTGCTGGGCAAGCCTACACCATCTATAAAACCATGACCCAGGCACTACAGCGTCGGAGTGGTCCCTTCACCCATCTAGTGTGAGTGAAGATACCACTGGACGCTGTATAAATCATCTCATTAAGTAGATGCAAAAAGGCCAAAATATAAAGTAAAGGCAAAGTCGCGGAACACGCTGCCATCGGTGTCTTTAAAGTAAAGTTTTTAACAGGTAAGCACGTAGCATCGTAGACCCTGTCTTCGCTTACCATCAGGCGTGACTGGGGTCAAGTGTAACCTGGCCTACTTAAAAAAAAAATATTGGGATCATCCAAAGAAATCCTCCTTCCTCCATCCTTTAAATGCGTAGATCGCCCGAATGGCGGGCGTCGCACAGCTCGGAGCCAAAGAAATCATCGTTTAAGTCACACTAACCTCTATCAAAGACGACGTCGTTGGGTATGTAAGTGTGCCCGGGCGCGGCCTCGAGGCACGGGTGGCGGGCCTCGCGCAGCTCGAAGCGGCCATCCTGGGCCACCAGCGGGCGGCAGTAGGGCCGCGGCGCGGTGGCCGCCGCCACCGAGAAGGCCACCAGCACGTCCAACCGGGACAGGAGATGGGACAGACTGAACAGGCACTCGGAGTAGCCGGCTGGAACGGAAGTGCGCGTGTCAAGCCGACTCAGACGGTTCAACGAATTCCGCGAATGAAAGAGACGAATGACAAGGTGACACTAAAAGAAAGTGAAAATTTGAACAATAATAGATTTTTGTTTTAACACTCGCCAGAACTTTCCGCTGTATACTGAAGATACACATTCTCCATTTCTGAAAGTCTTCATCGATTCTTAGAAAAAACTTAATTGATTTATGCGATCACATAGATTTTTAAAATAATGTACACGTCTAATTGAACCTCCTTCTTTTTTTTTGTTGATTTGATTGATTTGGTGCCAAGGGAAGCCTATTGCTATTTTTATTTATTTATTTATTTATTTCTTCACAAATTATATGTTTAAGAGTACAGTAAGTGCCTGAACACTTCACTAGGCAAGCCCGTGCTGAAGTGATCAGATTCCATTATCGATTGCTGTGTAGGTAAGAAGAGGCAGTGCTACATAAACATATAAAACACATCAACAAACAGCACACCATAGATTAGACCAACTGACATATACGTAAACACAATATACTATAATATCAAATAACATACAATATTACATAAATGCTATACATAGAATATTATTATATAATAAAATAATAATAGCTAAAATACATTATACTTATCATGTTACTATATCCATTACTAGCTTTTCCGCATCTGTAATACCCATGTTACAAATCCAAGATTTAAGTCTCTCATTACTCCTCCGCAGGCACACCTTTATATCCTCTGGTACTTTATTGTATAATCTGGGTCCTAGCCAGAAATGAAATCTCTGACCAAAGCTTGTTTGCACCCTGTCAAGCATTAAATGCTGCTTATGCGCTGCCCTTGTGACAGTTTCTTGTCTGACATTATGTAGTTCCTTGTGAGAGTGAAAGTATTGCGATAACCTTAGCATGTACTGTTGGCGAATGTTTAAGATTTGTGTTTCTTTATAAAGGTCTTCATTGTGGAATCGAGCAGGTTTCCCATAAATTACTCTTATAATCGCATTTTGTGCTGGTTGTGCAAGAGCTAGGGTTGTTTTACATGTTCCACCATAAGCAAGAATACCATAATTTATTACGGAAAGTGCTAAGGCGTGATAAACACATCTCAGCATGTCTACGTCGGCAATTTTGCGAATCTGCCAAAAGAAGTGAATCAGTGATTTTAACTTATTAGATATGGCCGTAACGTGAGGTTTCCAGCTAAGGTGCTGATCCACTATCATACCCAGATATTTAACTTTTGAGACTCGCTCCAACTCAGAACAAGCACAAGGGAATTTGTGGGGGCAGGCCGAAATACTTAACTCCGTTATGGGTTGAGTGGTTTTATTGATTGAAAAACAAATATATTTGGTTTTCGACTTATTTAGTGATAATAGTTTTGAGTCCAGCCAGCTCATAATCCGCGTAAGTCCGTTTTGTGCTAGTTCAAAAACTTTTTCCCAAGTATTAGACGTAAATAAGAGAAGTGTATCATCTGCAAAAGCCACTACCTTCCCGCATTCAAGGGATAACTCACATAATTGATTTAGGTAAATTAAAAAAAGTATCAAAAAAAGTAAAAAGTAGTGCTATGGCTATGAAATTTGTATGTCTGCGTTAAATCGACGGTGCATCAATCTGGTGGGTTTACGCTACCAGGTTATACGGTTTACGTTACGTGATCAACCCACTGCCACCTCAAATTGCTAATCTTATAGGCTATGTCAGTCAGTCAGTGCATAATTCTTAGGTGAATTATCTCATTTCGGGCACACAATATAAGCTAACCATAACACGTCTTCATGAGGACTATGTCCGCTTTCTATAGCGCGTACCGACGAAGTCTATTAATTGTGAAAGTAACAGTTTTCACGTCCATTGAGTAAAATTATTGTTTCTATAGCGAATCAGCGAAATCACTTTGCCTGAAAAGCTCACCCGCAATACTGACGATCTCAGCAACCACTTTGTCCTGTTCCCTCTCGTATGTGCTTTTGGCTTCAGTATAGTCTTCGGACAAACTCTCCAAGGCGCTGGTCTTAAAGCGGACGCCGCTTTTGACAGCGTCGATTATTGTATACTTCTTGTTGCCGCGAAGATTCTGTTCCTCTTTCAATGTGACTCTGGGAAAAGAAAAAAGACAGAATGAACTGTTAGGTATGTGGTTCCGTGCTTCGCAAGGCAGGTCGAGCGGTTGGTGCCGGCCGCTGTCGATAGATGGCAGCCGTTAAGCCAAGTCAGAGGCCTTAGGGCGGCTTGAAAACTTCTGACAGAGAGACCAACCACTAGTCTTGCAAGCCTCTACCAATCTGGGCTTGACCCCCGTGGTGGAGTATGGCCTATACCTTCCTCAGGGAAGAGACCTGTGCCCCTCGGTGGGGACATAATGGATTGATGACAATGTAGAGGTCGAAATCCCGCGCGGCTCGGCCCAGCTCCCGCTCGGCTTGCGACGCCGCCTAAAGTAGAAGGCGAAATCCCGCGCGGCTTGGCCCAGCTCCCGCTCAGCCTCTGTCGCCGGCTAAAGTAGACGACGAAATTCCGCGCGGCTCGGCCCAGCTCCCGCTCGGCCTCTGTCGCCGGCTAAAGTAGACGCCGAAATTCCGCGCGGCTCGGCCCAGCTCCCGCTCGGCCTGTGTCGCCGGCTAAAGTAGACGACGAAATTCCGCGCGGCTCGGCCCAGCTCCCGCTCGGCCTGTGTCGCCGGCTAAAGTAGACGACGAAATTCCGCGCGGCTCGGCCCAGCTCCCGCTCGGCCTGTGTCGCCGGCTAAAGTAGACGGCGAAATTCCGCGCGGCTCGGCCCAGCTCCCGCTCGGCCTGTGTCGCCGGCTAAAGTAGACGGCGAAATTCCGCGCGGCTCGGCCTGTGTCGCCGGCTAAAGTAGAGGCCGAAATTCCGAGCGGCTCGGCCCAGCTCCCGCTCGGCCTGCGTCGCCGCCTAAAGTAGAAGGCGAAATCCCGCGCGGTTCGTCCCAGCTCCCGCTACCGCTCGCCACCTACCTGAAGCAGAAGCCGGCGGGCGCGGCCTCAAGCTTGACGGCCTTCCCGGCGTCGAGGCCGAGGTCTCGCGCGGCCCGGCGTAGCTCCCGCTCGGCCTCAGCCTGCAGCCGCGCCAGCCGCGCGCTGAGTGCCTCTAGCTGCTCATCGAATGACGCCTTCACGAGGAAGTCGCCTGGGAAATTCCGAGACCGCTATGTGACAAGGCTTCTTTTATAAAACGAAAACAGGTCAAATTTGCAATACCTAAATATTTAAATTATTATGGATCTAGGCTAGTAATTGTTTGGTACCTGCCTCAGAACACAAAAATAAGGAGAAAAGCCTTATGGGCGTGGCACTGTCGCTCAACGTTAGCCCATTTGGGCTAACCTCTGCGAAACTTTAAAATATGGCCGTCAATCGCTTCGCGCCAGCCGTCGTAGTAACATCTGAGAAAAATGCCTAATTGCGCAGTGATTACCTGCAGAAATCGCTGTGATACATGCTATTCAAAAGCAGTGGAGTGTCTTTTCACCGGTAAGCCTATTTTACTCACTATATTCGTCTTATAAACTACGAAAAATCATAATTATAATAATTTTATGTGCAATGTGCATCCCATTACTAAGAACATGAATGAGACGTATTTATTACATTGGATTTACTCCATTGCTGTTTTTATATAGGATTTTCGTGGAGGTTTTTTAACTAGGAAAAGCCAGCCCGCAGTGAACCGTCACGCAAAACTGATCATTGTTCGGTGCGATGTTTCGAGGTACGGCCGCATGTATTTACCGTGAAATGTCAAATTCACCAGTAGGTGTCAGCTGGAGACATAGTGATGGGGTAGTTCCTTTCTTTTCAGACTGATTAAGTATCAATATTATTGAGGCATTTATAATCGTTCGTCCAGACTTGCAAAATTACTAGAACCAATTATTGTAAGACTAGGTATCTATTGCCCGCGACTCGGTCCGCGTAGACTTCAGCTTTCGTTGCTAAGGAAGCTTTTATTTTAGTGGAAGGATTTTGTCTTAATAAAAACAGGCCTAGTTTCGATCATGTATTTCAAAGAATTTCTAATAAAGATAAAGAAAAATACGAAAGAAAAATGGATCGAAACACAGAGAAGGTATAACTGGTTTCCTCTCAAATAAAGTACCATTTGCTCCATCCATTTTACAGAGAAGTGTTTCCAGATGCTTAAGGGGGAAAAAAATATTTCCGTGGGCAGTTCCTACTTTGAAAATACCAGTAATAAACGAGTTCCACAAAGGTTGAGGTACCAGTATATTTAAAATCACGATAGAATTTTACATGGTTTAGAATATTCAACTATCACTTTATTCTAAATCTTCATTTCAGATGGACGACGCATAACTCTCCAAAAGAATGTGTTGCTAAATAGACAAATCAGGTGATTTGGTTGTGGTACTAAATCATATTCTTATATACTTAATTTTCTATGAGCGTTATGTTATAAATGAAATTCGATTAATGAAAAACAAGTTAAATAAAGTATTTTAATAATATATTTACCATTTTAGATCCGACAAGTTCTCGAATGGAGGCCACAATATGGTATGTCGGTACTTGCCGATATGTCATATCGGCAAGTGCAGCGTCGGACGACAAGATGGAAAGAAGATCTCATCCTAGGGGAGAGAAGACGCTGGATGCAAGCCGCTTTCAACTGGTCTTTTTGGAAATCCACGGAGGAGGCCTATGTCCAGCAGTGGATATCTTGTGGCTGAATGATGACGATGATGAAAATATTCTCTGTAGGATTTCAGTCGGATGCTGATTTTATTTTTTGTTTCGAAAGTTTCTTTAATTTTTTTTATTACAAGCTGATAAAAGTTCTTACTATTTACTGTATTTTTAATTAGGAAGTTACTTTATTTACAGGCCCATGATACATTTCAATCACAGCCATCAACATATTCTTTAGTTAATCCTGAAAATCCAAGCATGGCTACTGATTTCCAATATATCGCTGTTACTTAGGCAAGAGGCAATTTCTTCAGAAAAATTGTTGTTTTTCGAGTTTAAACACGTGTTTGTTCAATTTTTTATATAGCTGGGTGAATTATTTTCAGAGAATGAGAAAGTAATTGCTATTGTATTCTTAAAAAGTCAGCACTTCATTCTTTCACCCAACAAAAACTGCTGTTAATTTACAGTCCTAACAGAGTTACCAATATCAGCCGATTTGTAAATGGTAATGTAAGTGCATTTCACTTTACATTGGGATTCATATACTAAATAAAATACAAAGAAATATCCAACATCCAGGCACAAATGCGTCCCTAACCGTGGACGTGCTCTTCACACAAATATTAGTTCTTTCTATTACCAGGATTCAAACCCAGAAGCTTAGCTTGCTTTTCGCTAGCAAGCTAAGCTTTTCGGGCAGCGTCACTACCAAATATGCTTCAGTGGTGTTCTGTCCAACCAATTTAACATATAAACATTTTTAACTTACCGTATTAGTAGACAGTACAAGGGTCATCATCATTATCAAAATAATCAAATTCTATATCAATAGAAAGCCAAGTTTGCGTCTTTATCATATACTGAAGCCACAAATACTGTCAAAAAGACACGTACTTAAAATAAATATTTACATTTCACGGGACAGTAAATTAAAATAGGATTATTTGTTTAATAATATTGTTTTTGTAAATTTAACATGTTCTGTTTATTTTGTATCACCCCTACACGAAGTATACTGTTTATAAATGAATAACCTCTCATCGGATAATTTTATCGATTAATGTATTATTTCATACAAGTGTTCCATCCCTAAGGAGTTCACCGACGCTGTTGTTTACGTGTACGAGTGTATTCGTACAATTGTTTTTCATAGTGTGCGAACCAATTAAAAGATTAGAACGCTAGTAAATGACTGGACAGACGTGTGCGTGAACCTTATATTTACAATATTGTGCATGTAATGAAAACGCACACATATTCAAAAGTGGCGACAGCGGTACCGGACTTATTTCGCGGCTAGGGCATATCTCCTTCTTTCTATGATCTGAGGTACCTTCAATTTACAAAAACCTCCCAGAGGAATTATGTAATAAGCACCTCAGAAAAGCACAATTTAAAAGTATGCTTAAGCGCTTTGTGTTAAGTAGTTTGTAGACATAAAATATTATCGATAATTTTAGTTGTGTAGAAGGTAATGTTAATTTAGTGAGTTACAAAGAACTGTTACCAAGAGCTTGCCGATAAACTGCATTCGCAGTTTGGCAAACTAATGATGTTGTAATCTTGCATTGTTTTCAGTGAATAAAGATTTATAAAAATAAAAAAAAATTTAGACTATGTACGTCCCACTGCAGGGCACGGGCCTTCTTTCGGAAGCTTGTCATTAATTCTTTGTTGCGTTAAAGAACACATATATTCTGTGAAGTGCCATGTACGGTTTCTTGCTTCTGCGCGAGTGACCGACCCAACGTAGTTAGGTTTTTATTTACAAGCGGCAAGGCGGAACGCAACTAAACTTTGCCAATACGTTCAGAGGATACATATTGAGGTATGGTCGCGCTCAGAATTGTAAATAAACTTATCAAAAAGAAATTATAGCCTCATAAGTCTTTTTGGTCAGCGGGCATACCAGCGGCCCGATGATGTTGTTGAGTCGGCAGTGTCCGTGGAACCGGCTGGCAAGGGGGATCGCGAGAGCTGGCATTTGGGGGGAAGGCCTACACCCAACAATGGGCAGCGATGATGAAGTCTTTTGAAAAGGTCCCTTAGTAACTCACCTCTGTCGACGGCGTCCATGTCGAGGGTGGAGTCAATCATGAGCTGGTACTTGTCGAGGTCCTGAGCCAGCTCAGTCAGTGGCTCTGCCAGTGCGCTGTGAACGGTGCTATGTTCCGCCGCCGCCAGGCAGCCCAGTAGAGCGGGCATGCGGCCCACGGCCTGCGAGGGGTGGGGCAAGTTCAGTTTTGCTCGGGATAATTTATTTTTTATTCCATTGGAAGGATTCTTACAATAAATAATAATAAATAGTAGATTGTCATGCCGGAGGCCTTATGGGCGGCTTGATAACTTCTGACAGTAGGGCCCGCCACTGTCTTACAATCCTCCACCAACCCTAACTAGGCCCCCGTGGTAGAGTATGACCTAACCTTTCTGCGACGCAGGAAGAGACCCGTGCCCCAGCAATGGGGACATAAAACGGGTTGATATCAAAAAAGTAGATTGTATCAGAGCGCAGTGAGAATCCAGATCGTGGCGAGCGATTCAAAGTACATCGCCCGAGGCAAAACTATATTTTGCGTCCGAGTGATACACTCTACTTTTCATCATCCATTATGATAAAATAAAAGGCGCCGTATTTTTCAAAACAAACCATGATTTTCTAACAATCCGTGAAAATTTACAAATTCCTCCATAGTTCGCGAGTTTTTAATTTATTTATTTTCTTTATTCAGCGCGGCGCGCTTATGGGCCGTCGTAGCAGCTAGTCTTTACTCGAACAATATTTGCGTTCGATTTCTTTGGCGCTGAACACTACTTAGTGTTAAGATGTTCCAAAAACAAAAAGTGGGCGGCAAAGATAATGCGGCGCACTTATAAAGCGGATGAAAACCTCATTACTGCTCGCTAAAAGTTTCTTATAGAAAACACCACCTTTGGGTCTCTTAAAAGCGAACGAAGACGTCCTTGTCGAATAGACGGTATGAAAATGTATATTGTATATGACTTCAAAACACTGTTTATTTTTAAAACTGTCGAAAATTGAATTCTAAAGAATGTAATGGAGAAACGGTTAATTTGCGTTGCGCCCTTTCTGTGCTACGTGCCTTCTCCACAATATCTCTCCGTCTCCTTTTACTGTATTCTCTTAATGTTATTTCTCTCTGTTTCTTTCTCGCTCTCTCCTTCTCCTTCTCTACACCGACTGCTTGCTACCAGCCTCTACCATACTAACGCCGGCGTGCGCTCTTCTGTGCGTCGCCCGGTAGACACACAATACATATTATTATTTCACCCATGCGGATATTTTTTCTATTCTTTTAATAACAAAATTATTTGTACCCTGAATAACATGTAATTCCATTTCCTATTCGAATCTACTTTCTTGCATGACTGTGTAAAATAGTCTCAGTTTTAACTTGGTTATTTTAGTTTTTGTCTCTCTTTCTGTTTTCCTTAGCACAAGCAATAACACTGTATGTAAGTAAGCCAGCGATAATGTTGTAGGTTATATATTTACTATTACCTACTATTGTCTATTCCACAATAATTACTCATAGTATATAACTGTTTGTTGTCCCAAATAAAATAAAAATGTTACTTTGTGCGTCCGAGAGAGTATGACAGGTGTAACGGCAACCTTACACGGTTCAGCCTCCTAAGCCCTAACGTCCTATACATAGGACATCGTATATAACTTTCTTAATTTACACCCAATGAAGTTTAAATAGGAAATCTAGAAAATTACTGTTCTAGGTCCAATATTTTCTTTGAAACTTTGTTGGGCACATGTGTTGTTACTAAATCTACGTTTTAGAAGATATGAAGAAAATTTTACCTTCAGAGGTTAGGAGGATAGGCTTGAACATTTAGGTACCTGATAAATCTTGTAGCAATCTTGCAAGCTCGCCTTCTTCCGCGTGATGCGCCTCGCTAAAGATTGCAGGTCGGGTATTCTGCGCAAATGTTCATCGTGCAGCTGGAGACGCAGCTGCGAGTTGTTCACCAAAACCTCGACGACGTCAAGGCGTTCGTTGATCAGGTTGATGTCGCGGAGAGGCTGACGCAACCACTGAGCCAGAAGACTGGGGACGGAATCATTTATTAGAACATGGCTACCACTAATTTTTATGTAGGAAAGCACAATATCTGTGAGTTTGTTCAGCTTATCGTCACCTGTAGACCGCATTGATAAAAATAAAGTTCTACCTTCCTAGAGGCCGGATACCGTAGTTTAGGCCAAAAACTTTGGTTTATCAAAAAAAAAAAAAAGGTGACCACGTAGTAATATTATTCTGTGGTTGACCACCATTCAGCATAATGACTCTTGCAGTAATTGCAAATTTAACTGGGTTTTCAAAAAAAAGAATGGTGACCACCGTCACCACCATATTATTCTGTGGTTGACCACCATTTAACATTATGACTCTTGCACTAATGGCAAATTTAACAAACACAAGATACTTTCGTAATTTTAGATTTCCTATCTCACATGGCACGAAGTTTGACGGTCGGGGACTTAGAAGTTTGAATCAGACATCCTAGTTCCCGCTCGGACCCACACCCAGACTGTATGAAGTGCAGTTTGACAAGCAGGAATCAGGAGTTTCAACCAAACTTCCCTCTTTCCGCTCGTCGTGGCCCAGATAGCATGAAGTTAGACGAGAGGGAACTAGAAAATTTGAATCAAACTTTATGAATTAAAACCTATAAGATGACAAAGATTGCCAAGTACAAGTGGCAGTGCGCTGGTCACTCTACTCGTAGAGACCATGAAATGGCAACTCCAGCGTAGGAAACCTAATTGCTTGCCGGGAACTCCGACTTGGCCAATGTTTTGTCTAAAGACTGTTTTGTGCTGTCTCGTTGACCCTTACTTGGCAAATGTTAAGGACAGTCGTGTACAGAAGTCACTTACCGCTTCCCGTGCGCCGTGCGGCACCGGTCCAGAAGGCCGTACAGGCTGCGACAAGGCGAATGGCTCGAGTCGCCCAATTCCGGGAACACATTGAGAGCGGAGAGCGCCGCAGCGTCCACATGGAGAAAACACTCCGCTTGGATCGTCGACAGGTGGAAGCTGGAATCATTCGTTAGGCAGATATACAGTCGATATCAACCCCTGTATGTTCCTACCGCTGGGGCACTGGCCCTTCCTGCATCGCAGTAAGGTTAGGCCATATTCCACCACGGGGGCTAAGTCCGGCTTGGTGGAGCATTGTAAGACTGTAGCGGGGCCCTACTGGTTTGACGACTGCCAGTACATGACAGCGGGCACCAACGCCTTAACGTGCCTTGCGAAGCACGGAAGCGCTCGGAAAAATGGCACTAGCGGTAGTCACACGACGGTCACTCATCCTGCACCTGGCCGCGGCTGTTGTTGCTTAACCCTAGAAAGATAATCATTTTGGGAGTCACGTAAAAGATAATCATGCGCCTCTCGAGCGCACGAAACATTAAGACTTCTCTGTGGCATGTACAGCTTTTAAATCTGGATCTACCTACTTTGGTATAAAGTACATACGTAATAGAATAAATTAAAGTCAAATCTTAATGGAAATTATTTATTTTACGAAAAATCTAACACAATGTTCTAAACCTCTTCGAAAAATTAACAAAAAATGACAGTCTTCTTTTAATAGACCATAAGTTCTATTTGGGAGATCACGATCGCGAGTTCTGCTTAATTCTACTCGAAACTAAGATAAAAAAATATAAAAAATATCTTTGGGTCCAGGAATGGCACACTAAATACAGTCTAAACACAAATCTTTTTTATGCTCGCCACAGATGCACTTTTTGCACTTAGCGCAAGTCATTTTGGACATCCGCCTTTTTTTTTATGTGCATAGGTCACAATATCGCCGTTTCTTTGGCTCGGGTTCATTTTGTCCATCGAAAGCTTCATTTTCAGAAGATTTGGGTAATGCAGCTTCTATAGCAGTCCGGGCAGATCGTTTCAGAGTTGGTATGCGCAATCTGCTGCTCATCCAGGGTTCCGTAAGTTGAGTGTTCAATTGTTTCATGAATTGTCTGCGATTCAATGGCTTTTGTTTATTGACTGTCATATTATGGCAGTAAATGACGTATGAATTAACAAAAGCCATATTCAATATCCCATAAATCATTGCCATAGGCCATCGATTAGTTTTTCGTGAGCAGGACATAGAAGAGCACATTTGATCAAACGTATCAACGCCGCCTTTTGTTTGATTATAACACATAACTACCTCTGGCTTTCCTGTGGATGTATTTATAACCCCTTGCTCATCACACGAAGACAATAGATATACCATCTTTGAAGGCTTCGGCTTGTACGATACCAGGGTCAGAGGACCATCGTAACAAAACATAGACGAACCGACTGGGCGAGAGGGAGTGTTTTTCATCTCTTCAGGTATCTCACGTTTATTTGATCGTATAGTTCCAACAAGTGTCAGTTTGTATGGTTGGAGGAGAAGAGACTTCGCGAGGGGAACTGACGTGAACCAATTATCACATGTGATGTTACGATTCGAGCCATGTACACTGCGAGACAATTCTTTTACGTAGTACTCTCCTTGTGGCAATCCATTTGTTTTAGTGGCCTTACCTATGTATGGCATGGCATCGATCATGTACTTAGAGCCATTATCACACATCATAGGGATTTTGATGCCGTACTTATTTGGCTTATTCGGGATGTACATTCGAAATGGGCATCGACCACGGAACCCCAGTAATTGCTCGTCAATAGTTAGGTATTCTCCAGGCGTATAGTTGATTCTACACTGAGTTATAAACAGTTCCCAAACTTTCCTGATGGGTATGAAAGGATCTTGTTCACGAAGAGCTGGGTGTAAAGTCTTGTCATCCATCCTTAGACATTTTATCAAAAAATCGAACCTGTCTCGGCTCATAGCTGCTACGTATCTTGACCCAGAGAAAGATGTATCAAAGAGCTCATCAGTAGAAAGGTGGTTATCTTTCATTACAGCAGTTAGCACAAGCACACCAATCAAGGCTCGGATTTCTGTTACAAATGTGTTAGCAAACGTCGCGCTGGTCATATTTTCTCGCCGTTTGTAGGATATTTCGACATTTGTCCACTTGACGATCTCCTCAATTATTTCCTCAGTGATGAACAGGTCAAAGCATATTATTGGATCAACAACATTCCTACACATCCTTGTAGGACCCCTGGCAGAACGAACAATATTTATCGCCGATGTTCTAGCTCGGTTCTCCCCTTTTGACGTAGACCAACTATGTTTGTTTTTACCTTTGAGTACTCTCTTGCGCGGTATAATAATCCGCCTGTCATGTCTAGGGGAATCTTCCACCACATCCAGGGGAATCTCAGGGGATCCAGAAGGTGAGGGATCAGCGATTTCATTTGAAAATGTTGTACTTTCATGGACAACTTCAGTATTAATTGACTCGTGATACCCTTCTTCCACATCACTCTGTACCTCGTCCTCACTCAAGTGATCCTCCACCTCACTATCACTGTCCTCACCAGCAAGCTGGATGTCATCATCACCTTCGCCATAGAGCTCACGTTCTATTTCTTCATCAGCTAAATTTCTATTTCGTGCCATGATTTCCAGAGCCTAAAACACATAAAAAGCTATAAAAATAACAACTAATCAATCTTGATAAATTCCGTCTAAAGTTACACAAAAGATAATCATGCGCTCCGCGAGCGCAAGACTTAGCGAAAACAACTAAACCAAAGTACTTACCGGTGGCACGCGTCCGCCTTTCTGATGCACTCGGCGACGACTGAGATTACCTGTGGCGACAGGTTCGAGAGAGCGCCCGTTAAAAAGATATATCGATAAATGTGTTTCGCTTGCGCCTTTGAGGCGCAGATTATCTTTCTAGGGTTAACTTAAGTGATTGATTCCAATCTATCGGTTCGACTAGACCACGAGGGCTTCATGCGCGCAGAAATAAATAAATAAATTGTAGGAACCTGTAGTTTCACAGTTTTTTCCGCGCATTTCCCGAACTTCAAAGACATTTTTTTATGATTTAATTACATATCTATAGCTTTCAAAATCACGCTGTAGTTTTACCAGCTGAACTTACCTGCTAAAGTTAGTGGCATCCGTCAGTAGAGACATGTATTTGACTGCCGCAGCGAGACTGGCCATCGCCACAACTTTTGTGGTTTCCGGAAAAATGTTGGCGTCTTGTTGCTGACTGTCCTTGAACTTCAGTAGCCTATTCAAGTCTTGAATGAGACCTTCTGTGGAAAAGTCTGTCTTCTTCGTCTTGGTAACAGTGACTTTGGTCCGCTCCATGACTTTTTTGACAGCCTTATACTGGAAAAAATACAGCTGTGGCATAATTCGTGAAGATTTAGTTTGAACGGAGTATCTTCGAAAATATTCTCTTATGAGAGGCTAAAAATTCCGCCCATGCCGGGACTCGAATAATGTGTAATAATAATATTATAAGTAGGTACGGAGCCCTCAACTATTAAATTTCCTAATAAAAGGACTTCGGAGAAAAAAAACCCTATGATTGGCAGAAAGTCAGTTGAACTGCTGGAACCTCGATTTTTTAGATATACTTGTCTCAGTAGTTCTACTTTTTTAAATTTCGGATGAGAGTAGAACAAATGAGAAAAAAGGATTCCCATTAGTCCGACAGTAGAACTGTAGTGTCTCACTAGTTCTAGATACTATTTGAGTTTCGTGAAAAAGTAGAACTACTGAGAAAAAAAATCCCACTAGTCCGATAGTAGAACTGACCAGTTGAACTACTGGGAACGAACGCTCTAGGGCCAGGTCCCAACCAGACTAGGATACCCTGTGACGGGATAACAAGGCAAGTACATCACAAACATACGGAAAGTTGCTCCATTTACAGAAAGTAAGATTGCTCACGTTCGTTCGTTCTAATCGTTCCTCGTTGCGTCCTCGACATATTTGCTATCGTCTCTTTGTTGATGTGTCCCCCTGTTATCAATATTTATTATTATTGCGCCGACCGCGATCTCCTGTTCGTGAATTCGAAGAAAACGGACGTAACGGAATGCTTTTTGTTATTTCCTCTTATTATCAATAACGGTTTGTAATGTCATTGGCTGCCCCCGCAATTTTGTTCATGTGAGTTTATCCCGTGGGATAGTGAATTCAATTTGGCCTTTGCAACTACGTACCTATTGAGATGATTTTTACGGCGTCTAATAGAACCTTCACCCACAATAGATAGATTAAGGGACCATGGGACGTTGTTTTTTAGATGGAATAGGCTTACCCAGCACGTATACTATCTTGATAGCTTAGCCAGCCAAACCCACAGGCAAGACAAGTAAATAAGTGCAAGGTCAACCAATCAGCGGTTTTCCTCACGATGTTTTCCCTCACGGTTCGTGAGTGGTCTTGAGATTAACTCATCGCATTTTCGCGGTAACAATAATAGGGAGTTACCTCGTCAGTGTCCCCAAAAGGCACTATGCACTCGGAGGGCGACATTTGCACAGTGATGGTTTCCAGTTCCGTCAGCAGATCGTCGTCGGTAAACTCCGTCACCGACATCTGATACTCCGATGCAGACACACAAGCCACGCCCAGGAGGCGGCCCTGAAAGTGTTAAGCTGGTCTTAAGTCGCGAATCACATCACCAACATGAAGTGGCAATAGAATTCCCCGAAATAAAGGACTCGATTTACCTTCCTATTACTGATTGATGGAAAATAAACAAGGGCATGTAACTATTATGAGATGTGTATAATTAATAAAGCTCTTGTGACTGAGTACTAATGAAATGAAGGTTTTATTCAAAGCAGGCCAGAAACTGCAGTTTAATGAACGTTACAAGTCAAACTAGGAGTCTACTTCAAAATCTAAATTATTTTAGAGAAAAAAATGGACAAAAAACTGTAATCTTAGTCTTTTTAAAGTCCGTGATTGACAGAGTTTACATATTTATTATAAAACATAGAACTCATGCATTGTATTGGCTATATTTTAGACATAATTGTCTTCTAAATAGTCCTTTATGTTATGGTAGCCCTTTTGGCACAAAGTGTACTTTAAACATTTTTTGAACCGCGTTTCAGGCTAGCTTAATAAGCTTACTTTCATGTACTGTCTTAGATTTACGCTTAGAACAAAAGAGAAATAGGACCTTAAACTGTCAAGTGAAAACTCAATTCAACATAAGAAAAGTGGATTAGAATATGTCTATGGTATTGATAGGGAATCAAGATCGGCGTTACAGGGAAGAGGCCTATAGAGGTCCAGCGTGGGCAGTGAGAATCAAGGGGTATACATAAATCGTGGTCAAGGTCGTAACGTTTTGTGTTCGTGTAAGAATTGTTTTTTTTCACAATTCTATTTAATTTTTTTATGGGAAATACCCTCGTTACGTAACCGGATAGAGTTTGACATAAAGGGAAGCATGTAAAATCTCAGACCTCTTCTTTCTTAACCATCGGGTACGACAGTGGTATAGTGTAAGGCTAACAAAAATATACATCTTGGGTTTCTGTCAGACTAAGCTTCGAGAAATTTGGATCCACACGAACTCCAATAAAAGTAAACTGTGCAAACTTTAGACTTGTCAATCATTGGGGTTATTAGCTGAACGATGTTATTGAGTCAGATGCGAAACCACTTCAAAACTCGGCGTCACAAACGACTCTTTTTTTGCATTGACTGATAACGCTTAAACACGTTGTGAAACTCAGATTTTAATAGGTGTTTGAGAATTCAGAAATTTATTTCAACGTAAAGAACTGGTCGAAAATGGAAAACAGGGCAACGAAAAAATCCCTGACAGTCTTTTCTCCATTCACATTTAACATAATACATCAGTTGCTTTGCAGTGGCAAGATGAGATTCTAATTGTGCATCGATAGCTTGAAATACCAAAACATTAATTACTTTTCTTACAAAAGTAATGCGGCCAGACACAAGAACGGGACTTCCATAGTTTAATCGGAAAGTCCATGTCGGATTGTGTTATTCAAAGGCAGTAAGCAAACAAACAACATATGGAAGTAAAAGATAACGGTTCATGTTATTTTATTGGAATAATAATGTCATGATGTCAAGGATTGCACGAGTAAAGAATCACGAAAGACGCTGAAACACACTCTAAAAAGAGATACTAGTGAAAGTAGAAAATGGATTTGCATCACATATTAAGGCGCTTAGGCCGCCACGAATGGAATAAAAATCATAACTTGTTTTACAATACGTTTTTATCTAAAAGTGAACGTAAGAAATCTTACAACCTGTGATAACAATTTTTAGAACTCACAGTCTTGAACCTAGGATCAACAATCTAGGACTTTAATAGATTTCCGCCAAAACAGACGTTTTTAGCGGAAATCTATTGAAGTCCTAGGATATCAGTAGCGCTAAACCTCACTGCTAGTCTACTTAAAAAAAGACTTTCTTGAAGTTACAACTGTCGAGTGCGTGTAGGTATTAATTAATTACATATGATCCCGCTCCTGCTCAAACTGAAAATTTAACAGCGTCATAATTGCCTCGTTTAAGAGTTTTAGCAGTCAAGTTTTTGATTTCATAACAATTTATTTCAATCAATCCATCAATGAAAAAGGTTTTGTTCAAAATAGCACAGAAACTGCGGCTTAATGTACGTTACATGTTAAACCTATAGGTGTCTATTTCAAAATTTAGATCATATTAAAGAAACTCCAGTCTTTTAAATTTTAATATTTTTTCTGATGTTTACCAACAATATGATAGCTTACCAATATGCTGGCAACAGCTATTTTGCTTTCCGTAACGTCATACTCGTACATACAGCAAGTGTCATTTCATTTACACCTCATTAAATTTGTCAAAATGAGTACAGCTTTCAACCTTTGAGTGGTAATAGAGAAACATTCCTACATTCGCGCGGAAAACCTACGCCTCGTTTGCTTGCGCAGTTGGGTATTAATAAGCATAGATATTTCTTAACCTACGAGTACACACGGCGGCTTTATCGCTAAAAGTGTTCTCGTCTAGAAGACCACCCTTGGATGGACTGAAATAGAATGGTTGAAAGATCGTAATTTTTTAAATCGTGAGATTTCAATTATAATTATGTTGCGAAGTGACGTAGTTATGTTTGTTTGTCTACTATATACTAGCCAGATTTAGCAAAAAAAACTATAATAACATCTACCATAGAGTCGACACAGGCTAGTACGATTTTCTTGTCAATTTCACCTGGAAATTAGAGTTACGCTTAATAGTAATACCTTAGTCACAGGGTCGGTTTTGATGTTTACAGCCATGAGGCAGGGCGGGGTGTCGTCTGTGGCCCCCAGACCGTCTCCTAAGAAGTCCTCCAGCTGGGAAAGGCATCCCGGCGAGCCTTTGTATTTAAGCACCCAGTCGCAGCTCTTAATAGAACCATCTGACACATAGATCTCGACTCTGTAACGCCTGACCTGGAAAACATCAAACAGCCGAATACACACAAGAGAACATAGATAGCCAAATTTGTCAATCTGAAATAAATTCTGGAAACTTCGATCACTCTGGAACAGTGGCTCTTAATCGGTGGTCCGCGGACCACTGGTGGTCCCTGGAGGCATTCCATGTGGTCCGCAAAGCAATTATTTCGAAATAATAATTGAGTGTTAGTCGTAAAATTATGCGTGATTTAGTTATAAATAGATCAACCAATCCCATGTTTATTTACGGGTTTATTTAAGTAGCGTATATTACTAATATACCAATTGGGTCCCTGACAAGACAGAAATTTGGTAAAATGGTCCCTCACGAGTAAAAGGTTAAGAACCAGTGCTCTAGAACACTTCTCAGTTGCAGATTAAATATTCTGTCGTAAAAGGAAAACCAAGTTACCCTGCATTGGCATAGTATTTAAAGAAATCGGGCTTTTTATAAATAAGTCTCTTCGACTTTGCGATAAGAAAGTTCAAAATGTAACTCGTACGCATTTATCTTCTGTTTATTTACTTCAGCATTTTATTAAAACTTACAATAACTTCACAACTAATTTTACTATAAAACATAACATAACGTCACGGCTGTATCCCATGGGGGTAGGCAGAGACCAGGGAATGATTGCCACGATTCTGACAGATCACTCTCGCTTTATCAACATTCATTCGTCGTTGCAGCCACGCACGCCAGTTTCGGGTACATTGCCTCCCTGGTCAAGAAATCCCCCGTCGTGGCAAGGACCCTTCAGAGGTTGTCACCAAGGGCAGCATAGCGGGGCAAGCGGTTCACTCATTGACAAGATAACCCCTGGCCAGCCATCAGAGATTAAGTTAGTTGCTATTTCTGACTTACTTTCCAAGTTATTTTATTTATTTATATATAACTTCCACACAACGTCTCTTGTTCAGGTCCCAAACTAGGATACTCTGAGTTGTGGTAACCAGGCAAGGACATCACAAAGATGGTAGACTGACGCCATTTGTATAAATCGAGTACGGTGGCGACCGACAGTCTGAATCGAACCTAAGACCTCTGTTTTAGCAGTCAAGTTGCTAGACCAACGAGGCAGTCTGAATGAGTTACATATTTTATGGACTCCAATTATTCCAACATTTCTTTACATTTATTATAAAACTCAAAGTAAATAATCAATGGCCTTTAGCGTTCTTGACACTGAAACGAGTGATAAAACTTCGCCAAGTTAAGTGGGCTTCAAACAAATGAGTCCATAGGATGATTTAAAATGAATACATTAAATTAATATGCGACTAGTACAAATCAAAGTAACTAAATTTTACTTTGATTTTAGTGTCATGGGGACTTTTGAATCGGATATATAGCTAGGAATGATTTATTTTGGTTGCTACTGCCCGACCCGACTGACTCGAATGTACTGGTTATCTATCTTATGTTTTATGTAACTATCTGTGTGGTTTTTAGAACTTCCATTCCACTTTTTCTTTGGTCAACTCTTGCTACCCAGGTAAAAAAGTGGATCAAGTCGTAACACCATCTCCGTCGCGGTCTGCCACGTCGCCGGTGGCCATTGCACGGCTACCAATCGGTGACCATTTTTGCCCACTTTTCCAGACTCATACGCCTGACGTGGCCAGCCCAGCTCAGAGCTATTTCTATATTCTATATCAAGCCTTTTGTATAACCCTACTGCTGGGGCACGGGTATCTTCCTACATCGCAGAAAAGTTAGGCCATACTCCACCACGGGGCCAAGTCCAGGTTGGTGGAGGATTGTAAAACAGTGTCGGGCCTTACTGTCAGAAGTTATCAATCAACCCATAAGGCCTCTGACATGGCCTAAAACGAATGCTAATACAAGGCAGCTTGCACTAGCGGCTTAGCGAGCCATGCGAAGCACGGAAGCGCTCGGAAAAAATGCCACTAGCGGTAGTCACGGGATGGTCACCCATCCAGCACCTGACCGCGGCTGTTGTTGCTTAACTCAAGGGATTGATTGCAATCCCTCAGTTCGGCTAGGAGATATTTAAAGAAATCTGCGATATTAAGACGACATACATTCCCTATTTAATATGAAATCAATTATTACAATTGGAGTTTGCTACTTATCAATCTAATATTCTTCTATTACAGTAAGATATATGATATAATCATCCTGTACTTTAAATGTTAGGTCGTGTTGAAGTTCAATGTTCTTTACCATGATAAGGAAGTTCTTCAAGACCACAATAATATTAGACCTTTTGCAGAGTGTAGGTTAAGTTCGAGCTGGCAATACTTATACCGGAACTTTAGGGCCACTCTAAAGCTCAACGGTTTTAATTATAAAAACACGAATCCTTAAAACACTCGAAGAACGCCGATTAAAATAGTCTGTGGTGGAGATTTTACAAGGAAAAAACGTAACTACAGATTAAATTAACTGCCTCTGAGGATTGCTTTTAGAAGAATCGTGTTTTTATAAATAAGGCCGTAAAAGTATAATAACTGAATGATTGGTTTCTTTGTGGTATCTGCCAATAAAGAACGATAATAATTTTAGAGTCCGAGAGCTTATAATTTGTTGCGAGTTTTTTGGTCTTACACAATCGGCACTATGGGATCGTCCTGTGAAACTAGCAATGTAAGTTAAATTCGCGCGCTCTCAGGAGAGTGTGTACAGCCGCCATTAGAATAAACAGTGATTAATTGTAAATTATTAATTGCATAATAAAACATTTGTCCAAGGGAAAGCTTAATACAAATTAGTATAATCTTCGAGCTAACCTTTGGAAAATTGTTGTACGATGCGAATTATAGTACGACAAACTATAATTCGCATTGTAGAGTTAACTGTATCTAAAAAGACCAAAAACCTATTAACATTTCGTAATATTTTGTCACCGGTACCGATTTCTATCGAGAGGAGGACCTTACCAAATCTCACCAACGAAGATGGAGCGGTTTGGTATTAATGGACGCCCCCAAACCAGCACTTTGGCTAGAAGAGCCTTAACTCTAGAGGGAATCACAAGGCCTTACCCATATATTTCCACATCTCGACAGTCATGCCAGCTAGTGCCGATCGACTTAGTCTCTTGAAATTGAAATACATTGTAAATATTATGACAAAAAAAATTGAGACTAATATGTGATGAAAAGGATAGTGCTGTGAGTGCATGCATCATCACAGCGCAGATTTTCAGCCCGTCCTTGTTCTCACTGAATAAAATATGATAAAAGTTTGCGGATTTTAAAAATCTCTTAGGCTTTAGTTCTTTTCCAGGTGATCCTTGATCGCCCCCTAACACTGTCAGTCATGTGACGTCATGGATCTATTAACATACCAGCAGCAACTTTTTGACCAGCGTCTCGAAATTTCCTTTCGATAGTACGAGGTAGTCGAGGGTGGCGGGCTGCACGCCCATCCGCTTGATGTTGGACAGGGAGGAGAAGACCTCCTTTGCCGCTGTGGCAGCGTCCGCGCCATGTACGCTATAGTAGTCGTTGCGATCGAAGATGCGGACCGTCGTTGGCGGTTTCTGGAAACACACAAAGATAGTGACACAAGTTTTGCTCGTAACTATGAATCCAACTTCAAAATGGTAGAATTACCATAAGGTTAAAAAATGTTTTCTTAATATGTTAAATAGTGTTAAATGAGTAAACAATTAAAATAAACAATTGAATTGGCCGGCGTAGACCATAAGCTGCTCCACCCATTTGTGTGAAAGTGATACAATAATCGGTTAAGTGCGTGATGGGCAACGCGCGGTGTTTCGTAGCAGATTATCTTTTTTATTTGTAAGTTGGGGCCGTTCGGGGACGGAACCCTAAAAACTGGTTAACCGTGAGTCCGACTCCAAATGAACACTTTTTTTTAAAGACGTAGTTATTTTCATAGAAGAGTAATGGCTAACCTTCCTGCGCTGCAGAAAGACACCCGTGCCCCAGCAGTGGGGACATAAAAAGGGTTGATATCAGTTATTTTTATAGTGGTACGGAACCCCCGTGCGCGAGTCAGACTCGCACTTGGCCGGTTTATTTACCTTTAAATTATAAAGAATCCAAATGCACAGGCATAGAAAAAACCCTAAATGTTACTTGTACAGCTACAGAAATGGCAGCATAATAATATTTTGTTTTGCACATCGATCCAGAACGTCTGTATTATTACTAGGCCAAGTACACCATTATCAGTTTTATATTTTTATATTGTTTTCCTGTAGCCTCGAGTTTTTTTGCAATGTCCTACATTAAAAGAATGCTTGTGCCTGACCAAAAATTAGATAACAAAATATATGAATCTTGTTGGTTACTACTTTTCTTAGTGACCTACCTATAGCAAAATCTCATCAAAATGTGCAACTAAAAAGTCCTTGCCAACACCGGATTAACCGTGAGTTGAAAATATTGTGACTTAAACAAATTAAATTTAACAACCTTTTTAGAGAAGCTTGAATGTTCATAGACAACTACACTAGGCATGACGAATGATTTTTAAATCCTCTTCCATAATGTCGGGACACCTTTATTATTTACAAAAACACCTATATTTCAGTAATAGTCATGGCGTGGAATCCGACGTCACGCGAAGGTAAACAAACATCTTAATCACTAGTCACAATAAATCACGGGTGAAGTTTACCAATGTTAACCTAATCGTGACGTCACGCGGTGTGTTGGGGTGTTTCAGTTAATGTATGACTGAAAGCAGTATTATAATCTTTTATTTTATTGAAAATATTGGTAATCTCTTTTTTTAAAACTAAATCAGTGTCTTAAATCCTTATAATTTGTACTTTCCCCTAATATCGTTAAATCTTTGATTATTTGATACTGTCGTCACGCTTACCTATTCAATATAACTTGCTGTACAAACAGTGAAAAGTACATATAAGTCGCACCATTTTTTGAGGTCGGTGTGAGTCATAGAATGGCGAAAATTGCGTTTTGGGACTCTCAATCATTTCCCACCTGGACTCCCAAGACTCTCAATTGGATATTACATTTTGGATAGACGTTACAAAACTAAAATGGGCAGGATTCGGTCATTTCCGTGAATATATGCTGTGCCTGGTTGCCGAGAACTTGGCCTGGCGCACACTGAGCGCCTACATCACACCTCTCAAAAGGCCAAATATCATGGTAGGTATCAAATGGATGAAGTCATAGGTGTCTGAATCACCTAAGACGGCGACCACAAGCTGCGACAAAAACAGCACGAGTTGACATGACCAACCACTATTAATAACAAAATGCGATCATACAGAATAATTTGGATTGTACAAACACAAATATCTGTTGGTAATACAATTCTCGGAATTGAGTATCAAGTATGAGACGGGGCACGAGAGGTTATCATAGCTGGACCTTCTTATATTCGCGGTGCGTGCGGCAGCAATGTCAGTGCGCGGTCGCTATTTACTTCCAACAGTGAGGTGCAGAGTGTAATTTGAAAAGAAACAATTTATAGATTTTAATTTTATAAGGTGTGTAAAAACTCGGTGATTTTGAAGCTTTAGTTAAGTTTTGAGAGAATGCTCTTTGCGCTGTGGTTTTGCTCGTAACTATGAATCCAATTTCAAAGTGGTAGAAGTACCGTAAGGTTGAAAAATGTTGGTCATAACATTGAGCTATATATTTATGTATTTATTTTAGTTTATGTAGTTTATTTATTTCTTTCTTTCATAGTTAGGTAGGTTATTCAATATTTATGCAGTATATTTTGTACACGTATATAGACCCGCTTTTCACCGCTTCTCCGACTCTCTAAGGTTTGCTGAAAGAAATCTCTTTCAGAGATAAGCTCGCCTTTGTACATGTTATTTCTTATGTAATGTCCTGTTAAATGTTTCGTGTGCAATAAAGTATAATGAAGTCCAAATAATCGCGATCACCAGTGATTTACAAAATAAAAAATACTGTCAATTTTGACGAAATGGGAGACCAAAGTTATTATGGCTACACAACCTATGAAATTAGTTTCAAGTTGAAAATGTTTTTTAATATGTTAAATAGCGTGTCCTGCGAAATGGGTAAACTATTAAAATAAACAATTGAATTGGCCGGCGTAGACCATAAGAAGCTCCACCCATTTATTTTTAACTTTTTGTCCTGATTTTTTTTAACCTAATGTACTAATTACAAAAAACATTTTTGACACCTTTATTTTCAAATAAATTGTGGTAGTTATGTTCCCTTAAAAGTTGTCAATAGAATTCTAAGACACCCTTTAAAATAAATAAAAAAAATATGTACTTCGTTTATTATTATTATACTTTATTGCACACGAAAAACACAAAAAAGAAATACAATGCAAGAAAATACATGTACAAAGGCTAGCTTATCTCTTAGTACTTATCTCTCGTAAGTGATTTCTTCCAGCAAACCTTCGTTATTTATTATTTTCAATAATTGATTTTTTTCTTAGGGGCAAAGCCCAAGCGGTGGTAGCGCATAGGAAGAACGCTATCCTCACATGCGTGAAGGCGTTGATTCGAATCCCGGCATGTACCAATCACTTTTTTACTATGTTACGTACATTTTGTCAGTTGGTGTCAACAATACCACTCGCTATCTGTGATGGAAAACATCGTGAGGAAACCGGAGTGTCTCAGGTGCTAACAAACCTCAAGGTTTTCTCGGAAATCTCAAGGTTTCCTAGGTAACTACAGTAGTTGTTTACTGTTCGGTTTCAAATAGGTACCGACAAAAATGACATCTCTATATCGACCAGAAAGCAAAGTTCTAACACATATCTATTCCAGAAAATATTTACAAACAACAATATTTTTCAGATCTACATGATGAGGCGTTTGCTCCTCATCGCAGCCGTATCGGCTGTAGCATTAGCTAAACCCGAATTGTACCGGGAAAAGGAAGACTTCCAATACTCGCGAAGCTCCTCAGACGACGGCACCAAATCTGGCTTCTATGGCGCCCAGAGGGGCAATATGGGGGGCAACTACGAACGGGCTCACAACATGGACGGCCTGGCGCAGCACCAGATGGGCACTGCCCTCAGGCAAGTCGAGGGCGAGCTCGGAGACACGACTGGCATCGACAAAGGCCGCGTCTACACCGCTGGCAGCACCAGAGGCATCTATGGGCGAGGAAATTACAACTTAGAAAACCTTAGTGGTAGAAACTTTCAGGAAAGCAGCGCGGGTGCGGACAGCTCCCACTCGTCTTTCTCAGATGGCTTCTCCGGATTCGGCTCTCTTTCGGCTGCCCAGTTGGCTGCCCAGTCGGCTGCCCAGTTAGCTGCCCAGTCGGCTGCCCAGTCGGCTGGATACGGGTACGAAACGCACAAATCGAGAAGTTCCGGATATCGGAAGGGCACTTCAAGCGCTCAATTGTTGGAACAACAAAACCGAGAAGCTCTAGAAAACCTGCAGTATGGCAGACACACGGCAGGTGGTTCCGCTTATTCGCAAGCAGAGTATAATGAAAACAGTGCATACCATCAGGCCCAATCGAATGGGATGTCTTCACGAAACACGTACGGAGCAACAAAAAGTACGGTGGTGCCAGTTAGAGTCGTACTGAGACCTGGATCGACTGTGAACGTGCCGGTTAATGCGGAGGTGTATGACAACACATACAAAAACACTGCTTATGATCAAAATACTATAAATAGAGATGCAGAAGTTTTTAGTAACACAGGTAGCAATCACATGGTACCAAAACCAACTACTACCTCTAAACATTACGAATCTCAATACAAGTACCAAAAAGAATGGGAAAAGCACGACACTTTGCCAGCTGCGACACCTTTGTTGATTCCTGGTAGCCCTGTCCCTCATAATAGTGAATCTTACCATGATTCCGTAGTAGGATCGAATGCCGCAGCAGCTAACGAGTACCGCACTAGTGCCGCAGGATTCCAAAACCAATTGGACTACGCTAACTCAGCCTCAAATCGCCAGACTAGATACCAATCAGGCTACAAGGGACTCCAATCCAAAACGACAGGTGATAGTTCCAATACTTATGACGCGGATCGTAGCTCAGATTATTCTGCCGATTTGATTAACAATAGACATGAAAATATCGCATATGTCCCGAAGACTTATCAGTCTTCTTATTCCTACAAAAAATCCTGGGAAAGGCAAGGAGATCCCTACGTGATTACACCAGTTGGAGGTAACACCGAATTGCAGAGGTTAACAGCTGCTTCAAATCATAACGCTGGCTACAGGTCACATCAATACTCTCACGGCGAGGGTGTAGATTGTAATTGCGACGAACAAGGCAATGTGCGAGTTGTGAGAAGCATTGACGAACAAGAGGATTTAGGACAACAAACTCAGCAAGTGCAGTCGTCGGACTTCGAGGAGCTAGGTCAGCGTCCATTTTCTCAGAACTTAGAAGATCTTGGACAGCAAACTCAGCAAGTGCAGGCGTCAGACTTCGAGAAACTACGTCAGCGTCCTCATTCTCAAAATTTGCATGATTTTGGGCCACAAACTAAGAGGGCTCAGTCAGGAAATGAATTTGAAGACTTGACTCAGCTATCACAACAAAGACAATCAGAAAACCTAGAAGATCTGGGACAACAAGTTCAAAATGGCTGGGACAATTCTGACGATGTTGGTCAACAAATTCAAAATGCTCAGTGGTATGCTGAGGATTTGTCAAAGAAACCTAACGGTAAAGTAGATAGCTTTGGGCAAAAACCTAGAAATGCATGGCATGCAGAGGATTTATTTAAACCGGAACAGCAGCATATAAATAGCAATTTAAATAATTTAGGTAATTTAAATTCACAGATCCAGCACGGTCATACGGAAGACGTTGGTGATTCTTCAAATGTGCAACAAACCCAAAATGGCTGGTATGCAGAAGATTTGTTTAGGCAACCTCAAGATAAATCAGATTCACATCAACACAATCGGCATATACAAGGACAGACGGATAATTTAAGTCAGCAAACACAAACTAATTGGAATATAAATGACAAACTGCACCAAACTCGATCTCAAACTGAAGATATTGGTCAACAGGTACAAGGTAACTGGAATACAGACAATATGTTCAAGCAAACTCAGGACCAAAGAGAACATGTTGGTCAGCAAACACAAAATAATTGGGATGAAGTAACAAACACAGGCCAGCAAACTCAAAATGTTTGGGATGACATCACAAACACCGGACAGCAAACTCAAAGTGTATGGTACGGTGAAGAAATGGCTCATCGCACTCAAAACCAATGGAATCAATTTGAAACTGGAACGGCAACCGAGAAATCTTTTAGCCTCCACGGAACAAACTCACAGCGAGAACCAAACACCCCCAGCTCCTTAAATCAACGCAAACCGGCGTCCAATACAGTGGGTTCATTTCAACCTGTTGGGAAACAGCATGAGCAACGTTCAGTTGGTTTGACTGACTGGGATAAATTCGAGGATATTTTTAATGGCGAACCTTTGAATGAAGGTAAATCACATAGTCGCGGTATGGATGAATACAGCTTTCAACAATCTTCCCAAAATTGGGGCAACGCACATGTAGAATCATCACACAGTGTTCAAAGTCACCGAGAAGTACAGTTTACAATTAAAAACTCGACTGATAAAAATAATGCACATACAACCACATCTAATGAATATCCATGGGAAACAACAACGAAAAGACAGTCAACTGATAATCATCAATTTCCCTCGCTAAGCAGCAATAAAAGCAATCCTACAACTCCAAGTGTTAGTCGCGGCCGAGGCGATATCGATGCTGGCGATTCTTATCAAGCAGTTATAGGCGATGGACCAGCACCAACAGCTCCTCTAGTGCATACTGCAATATTGCAGAACAAGCAGTATAAAACCCCTGCTGAAATAGAAACATTAAGTTTAACGAAAGCAACTGAGAAGCCTACAACTGATAAAATCGACAAAACTGCCAGTTCTATTACAAACGGCCAACCTGAAGACAGTTTAAGCGTTGTGGGTTTAAACCAACAATGGCTTGATGATCAGAAAAGACATGGTCAAACTTTCAAGGCTACAACGCAAAAAGTTAACCAACTAGATACAGTGAACAATTGGCATCTAAGACAACAAACACAAGGACAGAATGGTCAGGAAACACAAAATTGGTTTACAAATGATAAACTACATCATAGTCGAGCTCAAACCCAAGATATTGGTCAACAGGTTGTGCAAGATAACTGGAACACAGATTACAATTTCCATCAAAGTCAAAGTCACACCGAAGATCTTGGTCAACAAGCACAAACTAATTGGAACACAAATAACCAACTACATCATAGTCGACCTCAAACCCAAAATATTGGTCAGCATGAAGTGCATGGTAACTGGAACACCGATTACAAATTACCCCAAACTCAGGATCAAACCGAAGATCTCGGTCAACAAGTGCAAACAGGTTGGGACAGTGAAAACTTACAACAAAGCCAAAGACATAGTGAAGACTTGGGCCAGCAAATACAGACTGGGTGGAACGCAAATGAGAAATTCACTCAACAATCTGATCATCAGAAACAAACAAATGATTTTTATACAGAACATCGTCAACTGCCCAAAGCTCAGGTAGAAACTATAAAGGTTGAATCTCATACAATATCGGCACCACCAGAAATTACTACAAAACCACCTGGATTTTGGAAAAGGGTTGGAGGCAAAGTATCTTCATGGTTCAAGAGTTAATTTTAAGGTATTCTGTATTAGGTAAGAGCATTTATTTTAATAGGTTATCAATATTATAGCAAGGTTGATTATGTGTAATTGTCAAACTTTTTTTTTTATTTTATGTACATAGCCTAGTCTTTTTTATTAGATATACAAATCCTCTGCCAAACCTTATGTATTTGTCGCCAATGTTTCTTAAAATAAACTGTAAGGTATGCATTAGTATAATTTTTATTTATGCAAGTCCTGTTGGTAGGTTGCAAAGGCCTTTTGAAAATAGTGAATTTCGCTGGGTGATTTTTAGCATTGAGACAGAGTACTACCGATTGTTCAAACATTTAGCCCATTACTGATTTAATTAATTGGCGCCAACCATTGCGGTGTTATTTATAAAAATACGATTCCTCTAAAACACTCCTCAGTGGCAGTTTAAATAATCTGTGGTTACATCTTTCCCTTTAACACAGACTATTTATCGTATTTATATAAATAAAACGGTTAGTGTACATATACAGAGTGCTTAGTGCGAGTTTGACAGATCCAATCGAATAACTTTATAATAATAATAATATTGGCCTTTTTGCATCTACTTAGTGCGAGTTTTTTAACTACTCGATCGCGTTAACGTAAACTCATATTTCTGTAATGTAAACCATTACAACTCGCACTCAGCAATTTTAATTTCCATACTTGTCGCTAGGTGGCGCTTCCTACTAAGCACTCAGAGTGCTTAGTGCGAGTTTTTTAACTACTCGATCGCGTTAACGTAAACTCATATTTCTATGGCATCGAGGAAGCGCCACCTAGCGACAAGTATGGAAATTAAAATTGCTGAGTGCGAGTTGTAATGGTTTACATTGAGAAGTGAACACGTTTACCAGCCAAAACACGAATAAACGCGAGTGCGAGTTGTACTGTGACAGCGTTTTGCCAGTTCGAACGGTTAACTTACTCATACTCACTACTCAATGCTCGATTAACGCGGTAGTAAAGTTATTCGATTGGATCTGTCAAACTCGTACTAAGCACTCAGTTCATTAAATTACGTTCTGAGAGTAGTCTATTATGTGAATGTAAACTTCAATAACTTTCATCGCCCACATTCAGGCCTTCTCTTTTTTCAGCCGGCAGAGAAAAATAAGAAATTGTTCACTTTTTATCTCGGCCAAGTTCGAGTCGGTATATGAACTCACTCATGATCAATATAGTGCAAAGGAGATGCTCACAAAATATAGACACCCTAACCAAGATTTTGTACAGGGTATAGTTAGACGATGCGATGACGAAAACATCGATTATAAACCTGAAAAATGTTAGTTTTTTCGCTTACGAAAATTACCTAAGTCTGTTTGTTCTGTTAAGCGGCCCACTCAAAGCCCGATCTGCAGGGCCTGCTTGCAGTGTCACTGCCAAATCGTGCTGTGTGTGTTCCTGCAGGACCGATATTTTTAATATTCACCCTACCCGACAAGCCGATTTCCCCACTCCACGTTCTGCAAGCAGGGCCATGTATGTGGCAATCGAGCCGATTTGGTCGATACTGTATGGTCTGCGTGAGACTTAAAAAAAAAGAATGTCAAACTTTTACGTTTTTGACACTGACTTAATGGAACTAACGCACTTAAGGAACAGAAATATTTAGTTAAACCTATCTTATTTTTCAATCTTTCCTGATTCCTTTCACGTAATGACCCGCTTTCAGCACAAGTTCACAAATCAATTCATAGATTGCGCTTACAGACGTGGCCACAGAAGAACCAGAATACGGCTGTCAAAATTTGCGCTGAGCAAAATTTGACAGACGTGTCCCTGTTTTTGTATCGTCATGGCTGTAAGCGCCATCTATAATGAATTGATTTGTGAAATTGTGCTGAAAACGGCTCAACATGCGCAGTTCCAGACCAGCACAGCACATACATTTTTGGCACCGACTCCAAAATATACTTCTACAAAACCTAGATATATATGAATTTCGATTTATATGAAGCTCTAATCCTCTAATACAAACCTCTACAATAATTGCGTTCTTTGAGTATATTTAATGTTTCATTGCATTTCGGTATGTCTTTTGAATGAGCCTCTTTTAGCACAAATTCACAAAGCAATTCATAGATGGCGTGTACAGCGTGGCCGTAGAACCGGAATGCGGCTGTCAAAATAAAATATCGAATAGGTGTAGGCACACGTCTAGTCACAACGGTGTTCAGGCGTGAAATGATATGCAGGGACATGTGTGTCTATCAACCCTGCGGCAGTAGCGAGGCAGTGCGTGAAAGCAGGCCCTGCAGATCGGGCTTTGAGTGGGCCGCTTTACATTGCCACATCTGCTCTGCTTTAACTACTGAACCCACTTTCATGAAACTTTACACCTTCGATGTATATTAAATTTTTTTGAAGCCTGGATTGTGTCGAAATTCACCTGATATACAACTATAACTAATATATGGCAGCGTAGTCTGGAAATACAAATGTTTATCCAGCTTTACCAGTTTATCTAGCAAAGGTTTTTGCAAACAATTCAGATAGAATACATATGTTGCCTGATTACAATTTTTCAAAATACTAGGGTCAACAGTTTAACGTTTTTGTTACTCTTTGTTATATGCTGTTAGTCTTCCCAATATTAAATAAATAAATAAACATAATATTGTGAATATTATAGTCGTAGGTAAGCGGTGGTAGCTCAGTGGGTAGAACTATGGACTGGCAAGCGAGAGCCCCAGGTTCGATCCCGAGTGCGTGTACCAATGACTTTGTTTAATTTCAAAGTTACGTACATTTGCGAATTTGTAGTCGCAATACCACACGCTAACGGTGAAGGAAAACATCGTGAGGAAACCCGCGGCTTGGTTGGCTCCGCACGTATTGACTAGTCTTTCCTGTGGGCTAGGCCGACTAAGCTGTCAGGATGGTATAGGTGCTGGGCAAGCCTACACCATCTATAAAACCATGTCCCAGGCACTACAGCGTCGGAGTGGTCCCTTCACCCATCTAGTGTGAGTGAAGATACCACTGGACGCTGTATAAATCATCTCATTAAGTAGATGCAAAAAGGCCAATATTATTATTATATTTATATACGTAGTGCAAAACAGAAGTCAAAGTATCAGGTGAATTATCATACAAGGCAGAATAATGAAGTCATTTGAATAATGTTCCATGTTTTATTAACTCAAAGGAAGGCTTTTAGGGCAATATATTCCCTGAGCTGAATAATTTCGTCTAGCAGCAGCTAGATTCCTACAAACTTTTCCAATCAACACCCCAGACCCAAATATTTCACATTAAAGTTACATGTAAAATTTAGTATTAGGAATAGATTTTAGACATCAATGACCGGAATCATGTTAGGTAGTTTCTGATAATAATGCCACTATAAGGCTGAGAAATCACCATAAAATAAAATATTAGTAAGTTGACTAAAAAAAATTATTAATAACCCGTGAAAAAACGTAAATAACTTCATGAAATTAGTGTTTTAAAATTACCCCCATGGAAATTAATGCGTGTAACCCATGGAAATTAATGCGTGTAAGAAAAAAAAACTTGTCAAGTGCGAGACGGACTCGCGCACCCAGGGCTCCGTGCAAATACGTAGTTAGGTACTTAGGTATATAGTATAGAATTGCGAGGTGGCTGGAAACAGGGAGATGGAAAAAAGTAGGGTATTGCCCAGCAATGGAACACAAAAGAGGCTAATTTAAAAAAATGGAATAGCTATTTTAAAAACCTATTTAGAGGCTAAAAATTCCACCCATGCCGGCATTCGAACCTGCGACCTCTGGCTATCCGTGCCAGCGCTCTTTCCAACTGAGCTAATGGGCGACTCACCGGCATCAGTGAAATTTCTAACCTCTTTACAATATTCTCTGTATTACGTACAAGCAGCGACATCTGGCTGAAGTAATTTGCATCACTTGCAGCCCTGAGTACCTATTTTGCAATTAGGTTATACATCGCAATGCTATCGCTGTACCCACATAATTATATGACTTTTAATGCACTAACCCGTGCTAAGGACAATTTTCAAAACCTGTTTAGAGGCTAAAAATTCCAAATGGAATAGCTTCACCCAAACTTCAAAGTTTTTATTTTTAGGATTTTTCCTGTATTTGTCGTGTAAGAAATTACGTGCCAAATTTCCACCGGGAAGTACCTTATAATTTTCGATTCCCCTGAATGTTGAAATATAAGTCTTTTTTAGAAGTATGATTTTTTCACAACTTCAAGCGACTGTAGACCTAAGGTTTTTATTTCAACTCGATGCCTCCAAGCGTTTCTGAGATAAAGGGTCTTAACAGACAGACGGATGGTCGGACGGACTGAGAACAATGTGATCCTGTAAGAGTTTCATTCTTCCTTATGAGGTATAGCACCCCAAAAACGTATTTATTAAATAAATACATTGCATATAACTGCAGTAACACCACAAAAACATATACACGTATATATACGCGACAAAATTGTGCGAATTGTGTAAGAACTAGTAGCATTTGCTTTCAAGGATTGACTTGACTGAAGTTCCTTAATGGGACCAAACGACCACAAAATCGATTTAAAAAAGGCTTCGAGAGGATATGATATGACATACCCCCTGCTATTGGTAGGCGAGGGTCCTACTCTTGGGTTTGTGACTACTCCGAGCTACCCTTGCTAGTGGGGGGCACATGTCCTTACTGGCTATGCCCATGAATAAGTTATATATAATTTTTAATAATCATCAGCTGGATCAGCAGTATGAATTCAATATACTGTGTCAAAATATGATGTCTTTTAGGGTTGTGGTCATGCCCTTTATGCCCCCACAAAAATGGATACGCACTGGACGCCACTACGATACAGATATGTTGATTTGTGTACCTCTTTCTTTAACAAATTCCACAAAAGGTATGAGGCATTTCTTTGTGTCTTCATCACATAATGTACAGCAATATTGCATAAGCAAGAGCCTAGTGGCTACCCTGCATTTCTTTAACCAAAATATATGTCTTTGTGAGTCGTTACTTATTATTTTCAGAGCATTGTTGGTGAAGCGCAAGAATGTCAGCTCCTCAATCAGGAGGTTGTCCCAGCATGCTACGACTTTGTTCTCTAAGTTATGTACATTTGTGAAGAAGCAATACCACTTGATAACTGTGAAGGAAAACATAATGAGGAGACAATAGTGTCTGAAGTGGTAACATACCTCAGCATTTCCTATACACAATAGCCCAACTATGAGGCTAAGTGCAGAAATATCAAGTTTATAACTATGTAATTATTATTCTTTCTCCTGAATGAACAAACAAATGAAGTATTTTATTCCAAATTAGACAGAGACGGCGACTTATTGAAAGTTGCAAAATAAACTAGTTATCACATATTTGATAAAAATTTAAAATTACACTTTACGCATAAAGTAAAATTTTCAATTAAACAAAATTTCATATTGTGTACTTCATGACACTAAATATTGTCTTGTAGAGGTCATTCACATTTGTTTTATTTTCCTTCGATTTATAGATCAATTTCACCCAGTGTCCTTTATCATATTAAATTTTAAATGTATTATTGTATCAAACCAGTTGGTACAAGTACAACTTTGTAAGAATTATGATTTGGGTACATAGTTGAACCTTTACATTGCACTAAGTCAGATAATATACAGGCACTATAGCAAAGAAAATATAGTGCGCCCCAAACATTACTCACCAACCGTTTGCACAATACTCAGTTACATTACGTTTAGCTTTTCGACAAAAATATCACAGGTTGTTGATCAACTTCCGACAACTGTACCTACTGTTGAGAGCCATCTAGCTACACATGATGTTGCTAAATCATCTGCTATGCAATGGAATAGAGTGCATTTATAATAATAAAATTAATAAAGTTTGCTGGGACTGTACAGTTGACAGCACAGCAACCGGTGCAAACATCTAAAGTTTACTTACTCAATTCTTTGTGTGGTTTCCCTATGAACTCTGCCAATGTTTAGTACATTGAATTTAAAAAACTCGAAATTAGCTATTCTTACCTCGGGCAGAGAATTGTAATATTTCACGAAAGTTTGTTGCTGCACAGAATCTGGAGGTAATAGTTAGGTTAATGAATTTCAGTTTGCAAGTTATTTATTCACTTAGTCAAGTCTTATCTATTCACCTAGATTCAATGCCTGGATCGGCTGTAAAGTAGTCATGACGGATAAGTTTTTCTCACAGAAAATCGAATCACTAGAAATATGACTTTAGACAAAGCAGAACAGTGCACCGAGTGCACCACAAAAAGTGAAAAACTACGAAAATAAAATACATACAATACAACAAACAAAAACACACAGCTGACATTCATGTGTCAAAAAAATTGGCGGGAAGGAAATAGGGATGTAACACATTCGATTTTAAACAGCCGATAATTTTTCAAAAACTTATCGGCTGTTTACAGACGTTACATAGGTACAGCCCTCCTATTACGTAGCATTCCACTCTATCGAGTGAAGCATTTAGACGACTCCTAAGTGTCAAAATATGTATTCATTTGACAGCCGTAGTAGCTTAAAAAAAGTAAAAATCAACGTCACTCAACTCAGTGGATACTTACGTAATAATGCCCCAGATAGAGCGTTTATTAATTTTCGACTTATCCCGTAAGCTAATTGTTTACAGGATAAGTTTGATGTCGTCAGTCGACTGCAATAGGTCGAATGCCGAATGCTGCAATAGTCGAACAATGGAAGACTGCCGCCGTAACTCCGTTACCCAAAAACAACAATCCTACTGGTTTCAATGACTTGAGGCCTATTAGTATCCTACCTTACTTCTCCAAAATATTAGAAAAGGTCATCTATAATCAAGTTGTCAAGTACTGTGAAGATAACCACATTTTACCTGCTCACCAATCAGGTTTTCGCAAGCACCACAGTACTTCTACTACCCTTCTAGACGTAGTTGACAACATATTGGGGGCTCAGGATCAGGGAAAAGGTTCATTTCTTGGATTATTAGATTTTTCTAAGGCTTTTGATTCCATAAACTTCGACCTGCTGCTTTCCAAGCTCGCCTACTATGGTTTTCAAACTGGAGCCATAAAATGGTTTGAGAGCTATCTGTATCGTAGACTCCAGCAGGTCTTGGTGCGATCTAGGTTGTGTAGAGTAGGCCGGGGAATTCCTCAGAGATCAATCCTTGGCCCTCTTCTCTTCACCATATTTTCGGCGGATATCGTAAAGTGCATAAACCATTGTAACTACCAAATGTATGCAGATGATGTACAGCTCCAAATCCCCTGCGACATGAGTGACATCACTGCAACTGTTACTAAAATAAACGAAGACCTAGATTGTGTTTACAAATGGTGTTTGAATAATTGCCTCTTACTAAACCATTCTAAATCCAAAATAATGATTGTGGGTTCTAAAAAGCAGAAGGAGGCTATTATGGCGTTGGATCCCGTAATTTGCATAAATGGCGCGCGACTGGATTTTGTTAATGAGGCGAGAAACTTGGGTGTAGTGATGGACAGTCACTTACGCTTTGAAAAGCATGTCGTAGAGGTTGTGCGCGGGTGTTTCAACCGTCTAAAAGTCCTATACCAATTAAGAAGATATCTCAGCGTTAAAGTTAGAGTACTCCTCTGCGACTCTCTGGTACTATCGAAAATAACATATGCCCTATCTGCTTATGGTCCCTGCATTTATGGTAATACTCAGAAACTGCTTCAGCGTGTCCAAAATGCATGCGCTCGTTTTTGTTTCGACGTCCCTGCTCGAGCTCACGTAACACCTTATATAAACAGTGCCAATCTCCTTAAAATGGAAAATAGGTTAAAACTTTTTACGGCAATTTTATTATTTGGTGTTATAAAAACGCAGAAACCTGAGTATTTATTTCAAAAACTGGTTTGAAGGCGAGCAATGGGAGGTGGTATTCGGGTGACTTCAATCACCGAACTGCCGCCTTTCGCGGCAGCTTTCGGTTTCAGGCCACAAAGTGCTGGAACGATATACCGCCACCTCTCCGCCAACTCCAGTCTAGGGCCACATTCAGGGGCCACCTTAAAGGGTTTCTGCTGAACCAGCAGAAATCGTTACCCTAGTAAGTTTTCAGGAATAATTTGTCTTGAGTTGTTGGTACATACTCGTATATCTTATCTGTCTGGTATTTTCCTCCGTTCAAGCATATAATATAATTTTTACTTACAATTTACTTTTTTGACATTTATTATTTTATTATCAATTTAATTATTTAATTTTATACAATTTTACATTATAATACAATTTAATTTTTTAAATTTAAATTTCGATGACATTTATTATTTTGATATTTATTGTTTAACAATTCATATTTTTAAATTACTCAATATCTGTGACTTTGAGTAGGTACGAGTAGGTACTCAAAGTTTATCTAGATTCAATATATTTATTTATTTTTTCTTACATTACCTTGTATGGTCATTTACAATTTATTTCTAATAATATACTTATATAAAATACAATTTATACTGATATTTCCAGCCAGTCTTTACACTATTTAATCCGGTACGACAGCAGTTGTGACTACTATACCTCAGCTCTCTTGGCGCTGCATGCCGCTCACACCGGGTACCGGCAGAATACCAGCGCTGAAGTTCTTCCTGAACTTTCAGCACATGCTGAGTCAGAGCCCATTCACATTTGCCACACCTACGTCGATCACTCTCAGTCCATTATAGCCTAGGTACACTACAGTACCGTGAATGCCTATCTTCTGTGTGTTTTTACTTTTTATGTACCTATGCTACTTTTTTGTTATATGCTTTGTTCGTGTTGTGACTTGTATTCTGCTTTGCTTTGTATACGTGTGTGTGTCTTATGTGAATAAATGTTTTATCTATCTATCTATCTATCTATCTATCTATCTATCTATCTATCTATCTATCTATCTATCTATCTATCTATCTATCTATCTATCTATCTATCTATCTATCTATCTATCTATCTATCTATCTATCTATCTATCTATCTATCTATCTATCTATCTATCTATCTATCTATCTATCTATCTATCTATCTATCTATCTATCTATCTATCTATCTATCTATCTATCTATCTATCTATCTATCTATCTATCTATCTATCTATCTATCTATCTATCTATCTATCTATCTATCTATCTATCTATCTATCTATCTATCTATCTATCTATCTATCTATCTATCTATCTATCTATCTATCTATCTATCTATCTATCTATCTATCTATCTATCTATCTATCTATCTATCTATCTATCTATCTATCTATCTATCTATCTATCTATCTATCTATCTATCTATCTATCTATCTATCTATCTATCTATCTATCTATCTATCTATCTATCTATCTATCTATCTATCTATCTATCTATCTATCTATCTATCTATCTATCTATCTATCTATCTATCTATCTATCTATCTATCTATCTATCTATCTATCTATCTATCTATCTATCTATCTATCTATCTATCTATCTATCTATCTATCTATCTATCTATCTATCTATCTATCTATCTATCTATCTATCTATCTATCTATCTATCTATCTATCTATCTATCTATCTATCTATCTATCTATCTATCTATCTATCTATCTATCTATCTATCTATCTATCTATCTATCTATCTATCTATCTATCTATCTATCTATCTATCTATCTATCTATCTATCTATCTATCTATCTATCTATCTATCTATCTATCTATCTATCTATCTATCTATCTATCTATCTATCTATCTATCTATCTATCTATCTATCTATCTATCTATCTATCTATCTATCTATCTATCTATCTATCTATCTATCTATCTATCTATCTATCTATCTATCTATCTATCTATCTATCTATCTATCTATCTATCTATCTATCTATCTATCTATCTATCTATCTATCTATCTATCTATCTATCTATCTATCTATCTATCTATCTATCTATCTATCTATCTATCTATCTATCTATCTATCTATCTATCTATCTATCTATCTATCTATCTATCTATCTATCTATCTATCTATCTATCTATCTATCTATCTATCTATCTATCTATCTATCTATCTATCTATCTATCTATCTATCTATCTATCTATCTATCTATCTATCTATCTATCTATCTATCTATCTATCTATCTATCTATCTATCTATCTATCTATCTATCTATCTATCTATCTATCTATCTATCTATCAGTCCGTCCGTCCGTCCGTCCGTCCGTCCGTCCGTCCGTCCGTCCGTCCGTCCGTCCGTCCGTCCGTCCGTCCGTCCGTCCGTCCATCCATCCATCCATCCATCCATCCATCCATCCATCTATCTATCTATCAATAAGTTCCCTTTTTTCTGATTATTAAAAAAATTGTGTAATTATACGGCCATTTCCTTGCTACCTAACTGTACCTACATATATTTTTTCCAATGTATGGAGGAGGTCTTTCACGTAATGTTCTATAGTCTGTAAAATATAGCTTGAGCTCCACGACAGCCGTCACACTGACAGGGCTAGGGTTGGAATGATGTCTTTAAAACATGGTTGGCATTAAGTCATGTCTTATCGAGAAAAACAACTTAGTCCCAGTTTGCAATATTTTTTATTTTGCGCAAAAAATCCACACGGGCAAGTGCAATATCCGTCCGCTCTATTACAACTTTAATTTTAACGCTCTATTTTATATACATACCCAATTTTTCTTAGAATTTTCGCCAATGATGGTAACGTGGATTTAAACAAATTTAAATCGTTCAGGGACGCTTCCAATTTTCTTAATGTGGGTAATTTTGCTCTAGAGTAATATGCATATACGAGTATGTGGTTACACATTGCGGCGGCGTCAAAACTATCAACCTTTGTGACGGGAGAAGTTTTTTTCTCTTCTTTTTTTTGGTGATGAAAGTTTTTTAATCACTTCTTCTTCAGAGTGCTTAGTGCGAGTTTTTTAACTACTCGATCGCGTTAACGTAAACTCATATTTCTATGGCATCGAGGAAGCGCCACCTAGTGACAAGTATGGAAATTAAAATTGCTGAGTGCGAGTTGTAATGGTTAACGTTGAGAAGTGAACACATTTACGAGCCAAAACACGAATAAACGCGAGTGCGAGTTGTACTGTGACAGCGTTTTGCCAGTTCGAACGGTTAACTTACTCATACTTACTACTCAATGCTCGATTAACGCGGTAGTAAAGTTATTCGATTGGATCTGTCAAACTCGCACTAAGCACTCAGGCATCGCGCTTGATTTTTTCTTTCTCCATATTTTTCTTAACCTTAACTTAAAAAAATTCTAACCACCGTAGATCGTCTAGGACCAAAAGCATCTGCAATTCTGTTTCACACAAGCTCTAATGGCAGAAGCGGACCGACGATTTGGTTTTCGCGCGTGAAATATTCGCGCTAACGAATCACAAATTCACGGCATTCACTATTCAAAACAGTTTTCTTTGATCTTTTTGGCATCATGCAAACAAAAAGGTACAACTATAACTCAACTAATCAACTTCACGATAACAACTACAGTCTTTAAAGCATGAAATACTTTAATAGATAATAATTTTGAAAATTCATCAATAACCAAAAAACATTTCGTTGTCAGGGTAAACAAGAACGTCACTCACTAAAAATCAAAACTTGACCATAGAGCGCGCGACCGATCAGAGCCCAGAATCACGGAGGTTCGGAGGAAAGTTGGAGAGACGTGCATACACGCTATTCGTTATTACACCTAACATAATATTGTTATCTAACATCAAACCAGTATTTTGTTAGATAGGTAGGTATTAACTGAAACAATGTTCACCCCGGAGAATTAGAGGTAAATTCGCTAATAATTATGATTATTTTAATTGTAATTAAATTTGATAATGCTTCTGAAACAATTAAACTTCAATGCCAGTAGTAAACCTGCAGTTTAGATCATACATCGCCAAATCATCGATCATTTGTAATTTGCAGTTACGATACTGGATGAAGACATCACATGGAGACATCACTATCTGTGCAGTAAGTACCGAGTTTTCGCAATACAAATATTTTGAGAAAAAAATTCAAAACTTCATGGACGAAATTTCGATGACAGCTGTCGCGGATCTCCAGCTATATTTTACAAACTATAATAAAACGCATACCTAATACATTTTTTACACAGTGGATTTGAGTCTACAAAAGAGTTTATTTATTTAATAGGTAAGCCAACGGCCCTCTTATAAAACACAAGCTTAATTAGGGTATAACAGGTTCATCCTTATAAGGTTGCCAATAAAAGGCTTACACAACATTCATAATTAGGTCTAGTTATTAAACATGTGATAAACATAACAAAACAAGTCTTATTCTTGTCATCATGTGGGTACAGCGATATCGTTCCGATGTAAAACCTAACTGCAAAGTAGGTACTCGGGGCTGCAAGTGATGCAAATTACTTCAGCCAGGTGTCACTGCCTGTACGTAATACAGAGAATGTTGTAAAGGGGTTCGCAATTTCACTGATGCCAGTGAGTCGCCCATTAGCTCAGTTGGTAAGAGCGCTGGCACGGATAGCCAGAGGTCGCGGGTTCGAATCCCGGCATGGGTGGAATTTTTAGCCCCTAAATAGGTTTTTTTAAAAAGACTTAGTTTTTTAAAAAATCCTACTATAAAAGGGTTGTCTGGAAGAAATTACTTTTAGTAATAAGACCGCCAATTGTACCTTAATCTGTATCTTCTTATTTTCTAAATTGTAATTCCTGGTGTGCAATAAAGTATATTCATTTCATTTCATTTCATTTCATTTCATTTCATTTCATTTCATTTCATTTCATTTCATTTCATTTCATTTCATTTCATTTCATTTCATTTCATTTCATTTCATTTCATTTCATTTCATTTCATTTCATTTCATTTCATTTCATTTCATTTCATTTCATTTCATTTCATTTCATTTCATTTCATTTCATTTCATTTCATTTCATTTCATTTCATTTCATTTCATTTCATTTCATTTCATTTCATTTCATTTCATTTCATTTCATTTCATTTCATTTCATTTCATTTCATTTCATTTCATTTCATTTCATTTCATTTCATTTCATTTCATTTCATTTCATTTCATTTCATTTCATTTCATTTCATTTCATTTCATTTCATTTCATTTCATTTCATTTCATTTCATTTCATTTCATTTCATTTCATTTCATTTCATTTCATTTCATTTCATTTCATTTCATTTCATTTCATTTCATTTCATTTCATTTCATTTCATTTCATTTCATTTCATTTCATTTCATTTCATTTCATTTCATTTCATTTCATTTCATTTCATTTCATTTCATTTCATTTCATTTCATTTCATTTCATTTCATTTCATTTCATTTCATTTCATTTCATTTCATTTCATTTCATTTCATTTCATTTCATTTCATTTCATTTCATTTCATTTCATTTCATTTCATTTCATTTCATTTCATTTCATTTCATTTCATTTCATTTCATTTCATTTCATTTCATTTCATTTCATTTCATTTCATTTCATTTCATTTCATTTCATTTCATTTCATTTCATTTCATTTCATTTCATTTCATTTCATTTCATTTCATTTCATTTCATTTCATTTCATTTCATTTCATTTCATTTCATTTCATTTCATTTCATTTCATTTCATTTCATTTCATTTCATTTCATTTCATTTCATTTCATTTCATTTCATTTCATTTCATTTCATTTCATTTCATTTCATTTCATTTCATTTCATTTCATTTCATTTCATTTCATTTCATTTCATTTCATTTCATTTCATTTCATTTCATTTCATTTCATTTCATTTCATTTCATTTCATTTCATTTCATTTCATTTCATTTCATTTCATTTCATTTCATTTCATTTCATTTCATTTCATTTCATTTCATTTCATTTCATTTCATTTCATTTCATTTCATTTCATTTCATTTCATTTCATTTCATTTCATTTCATTTCATTTCATTTCATTTCATTTCATTTCATTTCATTTCATTTCATTTCATTTCATTTCATTTCATTTCATTTCATTTCATTTCATTTCATTTCATTTCATTTCATTTCATTTCATTTCATTTCATTTCATTTCATTTCATTTCATTTCATTTCATTTCATTTCATTTCACTTATTCTTGACTTATAAAATTTAAAAAGAATTTGACTTTAAAAAAATTAAATTAAATATAATTAGAAGAAAATAGGAGCTATTAGGAACTTTTAGGAACTTAAATTCTTGAGGAACAGTCTTGGAGTAATTTGCGCACTTTAACCTTAAAACTATAGACGCTATCACAGTGGATGTCCACATCATCCTCTATGCTGGTATAAGTGTTAAAGAGTTTCATCATCCTCGGTATTGGTGAAAATTTCCCAAGATTGGAGTGGTTGAAAATGTTTGTCTGGAAGAGACTTCGATTAGATGGCCGAGTATTGGGTCTTGGTACAGAATAGTTAATTTGTTCTAAGAGATCGGGTGAGTCTATCATATTATTTACAATTTTGTAAAGAACTAAGAGGTCTATTTATTTTCTACGTGCTTCTAGAGAGGTGATGCTAAAGTCTTCCAGGCGCTCTTTATAAGAGCTTCGATAGGGGCAAGCGCGTGCCTTGCAAGCGAGAAATTTGGTGAATCTACGTTGAACTTTTTCAATTCTGGATGAGTGAATAGTGTAAGTGGGATTCCAAATAACTGCTGCATATTCCAAGTGACTTCTTACAAAGGAGTTAAAAAGACATTATGGTATTAGGATTTCGAAATTCTCTGCAAGTTCTCTTTATGAAGCCGAGCATTTTGAGGGACTTGTTAACTATGTGGTCAATGTGATCGTTAAAGGTGATTTTGCTATCAATCAGAACGCCTAAATCCCGAATAACCTGGACTTCTTGGAGAGGTATATTACTTAGGTAGTAGGTTGAAGAGAAAGGTGAGTTCTTTCTTGTGAATTTTATGTGAAAACATTTGTCGCCGTTAAGAACCATATTATTTGTTTCACACCAGCGATTGACTGCATTAAGGTCTTGCTGGAGAAGTGACATGTCGTCTTGGTTAGAAATTTCCCTGTATAATTTAAGATCGTCTGCAAATAAAGAAAACCTGCTAAATTTAATATGACCACAAATATCGTTAATGAATAATAAAAAAAGTATAGGGCCTAAGTGGGAACTCCTACTCCTACGAGTATACTACTTATAATAACTATACTCCTACCTCCGGCGTTCCACAAGAACGCCGGAGGGAAGAGTATAGTCACCGGATCTACAACCATTTACAGTTACATGTTGGATGCGGTTAGAGAGATATGAGGTCAACCATTCAATGAAAACTCCATGGATGCCATAACCTGCCAGCTTACTGATTAACAATTTATGATCTAAAGGAAGGCCACTGAGACGAGAAAAAGAATGTAAACAAAGTTTCAGGGGTTCTAAACATTTTTATTTGAATAAATTATAGTTATACAAATTTCGGATTCCTTATTCTAATCGCTGTCGTCTGTATTAGTCAAACCTGATTCACCAGAAGAGTCCTAGGCTGTCTAGAGCCGCCAGGCTGTGATTCCATAATTAAAACTAACAACTAATTACAATAACAGCAAAAATCAACAAGAAAACTAACAGTAACGGATTAGTAAACACAATAAACTTAGTAAATACGGAAACGAAAAAATACTTATCACTTCGAACGCAATATAAACAGGAATGAACTATTATAGTTCACAAAATAGTGGATGACAGCAAATGTTGACAACTGCCATACTGAAAGTTTTCCTGTACCACGAAATACGCAACGACAGCTGTCGTCGATCAAATGACGCCATTACCGCATACGTGTGACAAGGACAGAGATAATAATCGCTCACTATCGCAATGTAACTCAGTAACGGCCCGTTTGTTTACATTCTTTATCTCGTCTCATTGGCCTTCCTTTACTTTGTCGAAAGCACTGCTGAAATCAGTATAGATAGCGTCCATCTGTTTCTTTGCATCGACAGCCTTTGAAATATATGATGTGTAGACCACGGATGTTCCGTGGTGTAGACCAACAGATTAGACATTGTAGACTTATTTTTTATGAGACCGTGTTGATGTATACTGATGAGTGGTTTTGAGAATTTAACGAGAAAGGGTAGTATAGTAGCTTCGAATACTTTTGAGAATGCATTAAGGATAGAGACAGACCTATAGTTAGTAACATGAGTATTTTCTCCTTTTTTGAAAATTGGGACAACATTTGCTTCTTTCCACAGTGCTGGAAAAATACCTGTGTGCAGTGAATTGTTGAAAAGTATCATTAAAGGTAAAGCGAGGTATTTTGTAGTTTTCTTAATGAATATAGGTATGAATATCAGGTCCAGCCCCTTTGCTAGTATCATTGAATTTGAAGCTAGTATCAACATTGTTTAGATTATTAAGGATAGTCCTCTCGCTAACTATATATTAGATTGCCAATAGAGTCTAAGTGTAGTAACGTTGTAGCAGGAGAGATATTGTTTGCGTGGTTGGATTTGGGTGAAGAGAAGGTAGACTTGAAATGGTCAGCGAAAAGGTTACATAATTATGTTGTCCCCGGTATTAGCAGGCATTGACGAAGGCAGATACGTAGAGCATTCTTTTTTACTTTTTATGAAGGACCAAAAGGTTTTAGGATTAGTTTTTATGGAGAATTCGATACCTAAAATATAAGGCTTGTAACATTCAGACATTATAACGTCAGCTCTCAGCTCTTTTGCTTAAGACTTGAAGTTCTATACCATCGCGCGGATTGTTGTAGTATTTGAAACGCTTTCTTACTTTGTTTTTTTCTGCAAGTAGTTTTAGTAGAGGTTTCGTAAACCAAATTGGATATTTTGAATTTTTTTTAGGTATTGTTTCTTCGATTACTTAACAGTCAAAGAAAATAATGTTTATTATTTGTAGACGTTTTGATGAAATCTGCTGTGTAAAGTAAAAAGGTTGGAAATATTTTAACTGGCAACTAATTATGACATTGACAGTTGACGTTGACATTTGTTTATTTTTCATCGTGCCACAGACTTGGATTTCGCGGATTGCGCAAAATTACTTTCGTCTCGTCTCGGACATTGTTTTGATTTCTTTTTGTTCCATAATTATGTTGCTATTTAAATGTGGCTTGTTTTTTATACCATCTAGTTATTTAATGGTGTAAGTTATCAGTCACTTATCGAAACAGTAATCTTTTCAGTTTTATTGCATGAATTGTCCCACTGGTCTCGAAACAGCTGGTGCTGAGAGTATTTTACTTATCAATTTAGTTCAATAATTTTCAATTCTAATGGTGTAACTATATTAATTATCGATAGAGCCCAATCTAGGTTAACGCCTGTCTGTTATTGTTCAGTCCCATCCATGAATTACTTAGATCATTTATTAGATTACTTTCTCTTTTCCTCTTTGATACTATTATTCTATTATTTTAGGCTGTGTTCCAGAGTTGCAAATGAAACAAAAGTATTTGATGCCGGCCTTGTGCTTATGAATATTGCGAGTGTTGCAATTGGTGAGTCAGATTTGGTTTTTAATTTATCCTAATTCATTAAAATTTACTAGGCTGGTGTTGCATGTTTTTGTTTTCAATCTGACTGAATTTAAGCAGTTGGCTTGCACGCAATAGCTTGCCATACTTTTAATATTGTTCTAGAGAATATATATATTCCAGTAGTGAGCCAATGGAATAATAAACTTTCGATTGCAACCCTGTATGTCCCCACTGCTGGGGCACGGGTCTGCCTGCATTGCAGGAAGGTTAGGCCATACTCCACCACAGGGGCCAAGCCCTGGTTGGTGGAGGTTTGTAAGACAGTGGCGGGCCTTACTGTCAGAAATTATCAAGCCGCCCATAGGGCCTCTGACATGGCTTAACGACTGCCATTACATGACAGCTGGCACCCACGGCTTAACGTGCCTTTTGCAAAGCACGGAAGCGCTAATACGCACGATAATAAACTTACACTTTTACATTTATTCTAGATGATTTATGCAGCGCCTAGTGACAGAGTTACTACTCAGATGCTGTTAAGACTGCCTCTTGAGTTTAGTTGGCTTATTATCAGTATATAAATTGAGAATTTCGTTTAATCCCAGTACCAGTACTAAATATGTTATCAGATATCACAGAAAATAATTAGACAGTATTTAAATAAGTATTACTACCATCAGGTAGCATCAGATCTGATGAAGATTGCTGGCCACGGTTAGATAAGGAAAGAAGGAAGTGGCATACCTTGTGGGAAGCCTAGGTCTAGCAGCAGACAAGTTTAGGCTGATTGATTACTAGTTAAGTTTGACGACTTCTGTGGCGTAGCACTAGCGTGTCTGCCTGCCATGCAAGAGATCCTGGGTTCTAATTCCAGCTGGAGAAAAAAAAAAGCCCAGGTCTTGGATGTTTACATGTTTGTGATGTTGTTTCTGGTTCCCACGACACAGGGTATCCTAGTGTGGGACCAGAAGCAATGTATGTGCTTGTTTGTAGCAATGTATGTGCTTGTTTGTAAATGGGCACACATGGCATTTAAGCATGTACTCTCTCTTTGAGAGGAGGCCTGTGCCCTGCTGTGAGACGTTTATAGGCTACATAAAACAAAAGTGGTACTGAAGGCAAATCAGACTCTCTTTGCCAGTTTTTGATAAAATATATCAGTAGGTATATCAAAATAACAAACATGATATTAACAAAATAAAAACATGATATTGTGTAATGCTGCGGCCACACTTGAAGGCGAAGATTCGTGTTCGCGTTGTCGCGACAACATATCGTGTTCGCTCTACGGCGAAGAGCTTGACCACATCATAAGAAGATTTTGGCCTTTGGGCCATAAAACCCTTTGATGTGCGTCATTTTACCGACAGCGGCGCGAAGGGTGTTTGTATTCGCGATGATGATTCGCGATAGGACGAATTTTTTGGCCAGACATGTCGCGACAACGCAAATCTTCGCGTTATCGCGATAGTGTGGCCGTACCATTAAAGACAACACTCTTCCATTTGGTATTATATGAAAATTGCCAAAAAATGTTTCTGTTGTGTAACTTGATGTCTGTTTTTGCCCTTCGCTAAACATATTTTATACTCAATAACTTTGGTGAAAAGTTTTAACCTTATACAACTGATTGTAAAGTACAGTTTAATGTTTGTGGGTAAAACAAAAAACATACATCTATCTCATCAGCCTTTAAACAGACTCCACAGTTGGGCATGCCTCCTTGAACTTTTTTTCCAAACATTTTTCAATTGCTATGTCTTTCCATCTGCGGCTTAGCACAGAGACAAATAGTACTAAAGGGCTTAAAATGTTGCATATATATATATATATATATATATATATATATATATATATATATATATATTACGCCCACGAAACGCTAATTTAAATATCGAAAAAAAATAATACAAGTAGTACCTCCTGTAAATGGCTCCCCTAAACTAGGGATACACTTGTTTTGTCTCGCTTACATCGTAGTGCGGTATTTTTGGGTGGTCGTTCATAAATAGTGTCGGTGTAGGAAGACCATTTTTCGATTTAGGGTTCCGTTTGCGAAATAATATTAAGCAATTTCTGTCAAGAGTATGGCGACCCTTCACCCACTCCTGGTTGATTGCTCATTGTACAGACGTGAAAAAATTTCAGGCATAAGCACGCATTTCATCTGTTCTGCGACAGATCTGACCAGCCCACTGCCCCTACAGCCTGCTACACTTCTGATATTTCTTATCTTCCCATATTTGTGTCACTAAAATTAATAATTTTTGCAATAACTTTTCCTTACCAAAATCTAAGTTTAGAAGACAAAATATAAATGATAAACACACACTCTATTTACAATTATGGTAAAAATGCTTTTTGTAAATCAGGTCTGAGGCTTTACTAGATAGTAAAATTGCGGATATTTTAGCAAGCGGAACGGACGCCAGAAGTAACAGTAGCCTTAAAAGTTACCTAACTCAAACATAATACTAATCTCCATGGATAATGTTCTAATTGTGAAACTTGTTGCGTGTTCAGTTTATGAATGAAATACCCATATACATTCCGACATGATTCTTCTAAAATGCTCCTCAGAGGCAGTTTAAATAAAGTCTTCCTCTTCACTGTCTACAGACTATTTAAACTGCCTTTGAGGAGTGTTTTAACGAGTCACGTTTTTATAAATAAGACCGTCAGTGTTTCTTGTCATAACAGTACTAACAATCTGTTTCAGCTGGGAAAATCGTCTATGACAGATACCAGCATATTCACATACTAGGCTCACTAACCCCCAACCCTGGCGTGACCTCCTTCGCCAACACCATTGCTTCCCTCTCGGCATCTTCCATGTTCATGGGCTTCCTGGTTCACATGTGTCTGATCCCATTCAAGGTAAGGATCCCAACAACATAGTTTATGTTTAACACACACCAGGCCTTAGAAATTAATACTTATATAGTTTTTCAATAGTATGTTATAAGCACGACAATGGTTGACATTTGCCTCAATTTGGTAGTCCATAAAGGTATAGCAGTTCAATGTCATTCCAGGGGTATAACCCTCGCAAATTAATTAGGCATCTCTCGCGAAGAAGAGCGAATCGCGCGAGGCGTCGAGTTAAGTAGCACGGGTTATACCATTGCAATGCTATTGGTTACTAGACTACCGATAGTGTGAATGAAACGACCATTACCGCACTAATATGTCTCTATTGAACAACTATGCATTTTAGAGACTCGCCCCCCAGTTCGCTTAGCAGGCCGTGGTAGAGAAATGCCCTTCCCTACGCGGAAATGTCAATTTCTCATGGTCGTACTGTAACGATACTTCATTATAGTAGCTAGCCGGCGTAGCCGTCTAGGCATAGTTTAAATTATTAGGAGAATATATTCACGTTTGGTTTAGATGTCAGACGTGTTGAGACTCAGCTAGGTTAGGTTTTCGATGAAAAAAGACAATAAAAAGAAAGTATTATTGCTAATTCAGCGTTTTAATAAGTAGTGCGCTACATTTGGTGGAGTGATGGCACTGTGGCTACTTACCACAACATTCTGCTTACCACAACAACCTTACAGAACCTTACCGTACCAGCAATCTCCAAAGTGGTGACCCCAAGGAAGAAAGCAGCTTCTGAAACACTCCAAGCCTCAAGATGTCAAGCGCCGACGAAAAATCTGCCCCTGCTCCTGCAACTCAGCAAGATGCCCCAGCTCCATCTCGCCTCGGAAATCATGAAGACGTCTCTGCAATATCCCTCAGCATGCGGATTCCACCCGTCTGGCATCAACGACTTCGCCTCTGGTTCGCTCAGTTCGAAGCCATCATGAAGCCGCTCAGACAAGGCGACCAAGCAATGTTCGACATCGTCATCCGGCAACTCGACAAGCAAGACCTGGACATTGTGGACCACCTCATCCTCAAGCCACCGGAAACCAACAAGTACGAAGCGCTCAAGACGAAACTCCTAGCATTCTATGAAGACTCAGACGAACGCCGCCTCGACCGCCTGCTCGCAGAAACTGAACTCGGCGACTTGAAGCCGTCACAGCTCCTTCGCCGAATGCAGCACCTCGCCGGCGACGGGATGACCGACCACACCGTGCGCAACCTGTGGATGCGACACCTGCCATCGTCCGTTCGAGCAGTCCTCGCCGTCACCTCTACAATCGCTACAACGGCGGACATCGACGAGCTCGCTAAAATGGCCGACAAGATTATGGAGAGCACACAAATGTCGCACAACTCCGCCGCCGCCGCCGGGACGTCAATCGCTGCCGTCGACGCACACAAATCAGAACCAGCAAGTTCAAAACAAGACATCAACGAGAAACTTGAATTTCTTATGCGCGAAATCGCCGAACTGAAGACTCAAAAATGGCAGAACTCGCAACAACACTACAACAACTGGTCACGTGATCGCGAGCCGCAATACACACGACAGCGCTCGCGTTCCCGCCCCCGCACACCCCGCCCGCAACCCGCCGCCGCCGCCTCCGACGACTCACGCGCGCCCGTAACCGGAAGTTTAAACTGCGGAATATGTTACTACCACCGTCGCTTCGGGAGTAAAGCAGTTAAATGCACGCGCCCCTGCAATTTCGAGGAGAAGCCGGAAAACTAGAGCCAGCGTTGTGTGAGGCGGCAAACAACGCTATGAAGTCCCACCGCCTGTTCATTCAAGACAAGAAGTCAAAATTAACATTCCTCATCGACACAGGCGCCAACATCTCTGTTATACCTAAACCAAAAAACGCAACATTCTCGCCTACGAAGTTCTCGCTCTACGCCGCCAACAACACGCTGATACCTACCTACGGGGAAAAAACCTTGGAACTAGACTTCGGGCTGAGAAGACCATTCAAGTGGAAATTCATCATCGCGGCAGTCGGTAAGCCAATCATAGGCGCCGACTTACTCGAACATCATCAACTCATCATCGACATAGCAGGAAGAAGCATCATCGACAAGAAAACGAAATTATCCGTCAAAGTTCCGATCTGCAACTCTACTGAACCCACCATTCGCACTATCGACGTCGAACAGAAATATCACGACATCTTGGCCGAATTCCCGAACGTCACTCGACTCTCATCAATGAAGGAATGTCCCAAGCACAACGTGGAGCATTATATCGAAACCACTGGCCCGCCCATACACTCCAAGGCGCGGCCTATCCCTCCGCATCGATACGCAGCTGTGAAAAAAGAATTTGAAGATATTATGGCGCAAGGCCTGTGCCGCCCCAGCAAAAGTCCATGGTCAAGTCCCCTACACGTCGTACCTAAAAAGAACGGTGACCTTCGAGTGTGCGGCGACTACAGACGACTGAACGCAGTTACGAAGCCCGACCGATACCCAATACCGCGACTCCGAGACTTCACCTACCAGCTGAGCGGGAAAAATATCTTCTCCGTCATCGATTTGAACCGGGCATATGCACAACTACCTATATATGATGCCGATATCGACAAGACCGCCATCACTACACCTTGTTCGAATTCCCGCGAATGTGCCCGGGCCTCAAAAACGCCGGTCAAACGTTCCAGCGATTCATACATCAAGTACTACAAGGACTAGACTACGTATTTCCATTCATCGACAATGTGATCCTAGCATCTGCAAGCGAAGATCAGCACGTTCAAGACCTGCGAACTGTTTTACAAAAACTCGACGAATACGGAATAACACTTAACCCCTCAAAGTGCGTCCTCGGCAAAGAAGAAGTCAAATTTCTCGGCTACACTGTATCGAAGCACGGTATTAAACCGCCTGAAGATAAGATCGCCGCAATTAATAACTTCCCCAAGCCTGAGACCATCGAAGAGCTCAGGCGTTTTCTCGGTATGATCAACTTCTACCGTGAAAGCATTCCTCACGCCGCAACACTGCAAGCTCCATTGAACGCATACCTACACAACTCAAAGAAGAAAGACAAGTCGAAAATCCAATGGAACGACGAAGCTACGGCCGCATTCGAAGCATGCAAAGTTAGCATACAAAACGCCGCTTTGCTTGCTCACCCCATCCCCTCCGCTCCCCTCGCCCTCATGTGCGACGCATCTGACAAGAGTGCCGGCGCTGTCCTTCAACAAAGAGTACGAGGAGTCTGGCAACCTCTCGGCTACTTCTCGAAGAAATTCAGTGAGACTCAGCAGCGTTACAGCACCTTCGACCGTGAACTATTATCGATCTACATGGCAGTAAAACACTTCAGAAAAATGTTCGAGGGCAACGAGCTAACAATCTACACAGATCACAAGCCTCTCACATTCGCAATCAACAAACCGCCGTCCGACAACGACACGCCGCGACGAGTGCGACAACTGCTATTCATCAGCGAATTCACTACAAATCTACAACACATCAGTGGAAAAGAGAACATCGTCGCAGACACGCTCTCAAGAATCGAAGCTATATCCTGCCCATCACCGATCGATTATCAAGAACTCTCCTGCGCGCAAGAGCGAGATAGCTACATACCTAAACTACTTCAACAACCTAACTTGAAAATCAAGAAAGTAGTTATTCCGCTCTCAACACACAGCCTATACTGCGAAGTGTCTACTGAAAACGCCCGCCCATACCTACCTGAAGACTACCGCCGCACCGCCTTTAACACCGTGCACAATGTCAGCCATCCAGGGATACGAACGACGCGCAGGCTAATGCAGCAGCGATATTTCTGGCCGTCCATGAATAAGGATGTCGGAGATTGGGCAAAGGCATGCGAGTCGTGTCAAAGGGCGAAGGTTCAACGACACACTTCAAGTGGCATCGCTACACTACCTACGAGCGAGCGTTTCGAACACATTCACGTCGACATCGTCGGACCGCTACCTACTTCAGCGAGCGGACATAAATACCTACTCACTGCAATCGACAGATGTACCCGTTGGCCGGAAGCATTCCCGATACAAGACATCACTGCAGAAATCGTCGCGAAGACCCTGTACGAAGGCTGGTTCTCTCGTCATGGCTGTCCTGCTACCCTGACCACGGACCAAGGCCGGCAGTTCGAGAGCTACCTATTCTCCGCACTCACCAAACTACTCGGGATAGAGAGAATACGGACCACCGCCTACCACCCGCAGAGCAATGGCATGGTCGAGCGCTGGCATCGCTCACTAAAAGCAGCGCTAATGGCAAGACTGGAGAACACCAACAAGTGGATGGAAGACCTACCGACCGTGCTACTAGGACTCCGAGCCGCGACGCGCGCCGATACCTACACTAGCCCGGCCGAACTAACCTACGGTCGCGCACTCCGCCTGCCGGGACAATTCTTCACTTCTGCACCGAGGCAAACGGCGATGAACTACGACTTCGTGGAGCAGCTGTCTGACGCGATCGAACGTTTTCGACCTGTCACGAAACCTCACCACGCCAAGCCACACATCTTCATTCATCAAGATCTTCACACATGCAGTCACGTGTTTCTACGAGTCGACGCGGTACGCAAGCCTCTACAGCCACCCTACACAGGACCCTATCGTGTCGTCGAACGAAACCACAAGATATTCAAGATACAATTACCTGGCCGTCAAGCAAATGTCTCAATCGACCGACTGAAGCCCGCATACGTAATTAGCAGCGAAAATGAAGCCGCAACTACAATGCCAGTCCAGCAAATACCTACTACACAATATCTCCAAAGTGATCTCCAAAGTGAAAGTGAAAGTTAATCTCAAGTCAAAACGTGCATGCTGAGCATACAGGGACCTTTTTATTTAATTTAAAACAAGCCCGGCTTCGTGCGGCCGACAGGCACTACACGAAACGGGGTTTCTATGCACTTTTAATCTCTAAACTTGTCAGTTCCTATTTATAGCGATTATTTTCGTTTGAAATCGTGCTTCTTGCAAGTCACCTGTTTCATAGAACTAGACTAGAATTCGATATGCAATGGAAAGTCGATTAACCCAAGATTTAGACAAGTAGACTCTGCTACGAAATGTAACTCGAATCGTCATAATAAATTACGAATTGTAGTTTTATGAAACTCGGCCCTGTTGTAACGTTGATAGAAAGTAAGCGCGTGCCAATTTACCACTTATTAATATTATTCACCGTGTTGTAACTGTGAAGGAATACACCACGAAGAAACCTGAAGTGTCTGAGGTGTTCACATACCTCGTGGGCACGAGTAGTAATTAAGCCCATACTCTCTCTCTGGGCGAAGGCCTGCGCCCTGTAGTGGGACGTATAGGCTACATAAAAAAAAATATATACCGCTGATGTCAATTTCATTAGCGAATAGAGGATATACGCTACCGAAATTTGGTACCTGATACATTTTTATATTTGTCTAAATTGAAATCATACCGCACTTTCTACCAAGTAGGTAGGTACTAACTAATGTGTACTTTTAGTCCACTGAACAAATGCTTAGTAAAATTTCACTTTGTAATTTATGTGAATATAATAATTCCATATCATTCATTAATCTTGTTGGCTAACTTTAATTAATAATTATAATATAATGCCAGTGAAGTGGTTTTACACCCGAATAGGTTTCGTTTCAGTGATCCAATTTTGTTACAAAATATTGGCTTCTTAAGAAAGTACTACACTTGGAGGATAAGCTCAATGCTCGTCACTCCGAGCCGGAGATTGGCGACAAGCGCAGAGATTCAACCTAAAATAATCCTTAAGGTCAAGAAGAGTTGGTTGACTGATAGAAAATGCTTAAGGCATTAAGTCTGCCGTATTATACACTTTTTTAAATGCAACAAAAGTATTAATAATAAAATACAAAGTAGTAGGTTTGACACTGCAATACGAGTGCATACAAAAAACTTGGACTCATGGCGTCCGTCAGCTGCCGCTGAGCTTCACGTTAATTCATTGGTTTAAAGCTGCTGTTGGGAGCGCCATGACATAAAAGTAAAAAACAAGGAGTATGTTGACTTGCTCGCACAATTTAACATTTTCAGTAATTGTAGTAAAATGTGTATGATAGACAATAAAATTGCCGACTTTCAAGACTTCTATTCAAGAAAAAAAAAACGTTAGTAATTTACATTCTATTTTTTTTATTATGTACAATGTTAATATTATATTTTTATGTACAATGTAAAATTAAAGTGAAGGCCGTTGCCTTCGGGCCGTAGTATCGAGGAGAAAAAGGCAGCGGGAAATAAACTCCACTCTGACCATCTTTTCTCAAGTCATCTTAAACCTAACACATCAGTTGCCACCCATACGTTCCATGAATCTAAAACTTAAGTTATTCAAGTATCATTTTCTGACACGCATTCGCAGACTGATGATTGCAGTCTGCGAATAAGTGCTCCAGGTGTGGGTCATCCTTTATTTAAATCGGCTTATAGCGACGGCTCAATCCGATTAAAAACTTGTGCAGTTAAACTGTGGAACATAAGTTCCATAGAGACAAAAGGTGTACTTTTTGTGTAAAGGTGACGACCTCTATGGCGTAGCGGTAGCGCGTCTGCCTACCATGCAAGAGGTCCCGGGTTCGAATCCCGGCTGGGGACAAAAAAAAAGCCCAGGTCTTGGATGTTTACATGTTTGTGATGTCGTTGTTTCTGGTTCCCACGACACAGGGTATCCTAGTGTGGGGCCAGAAGCAATGTATGTGCTTGTAAATGTTATGTTATGTTTTAATGGAAAAGCAAAAAGAAACTTCCCTATTTTTGTACTGACGGGTCGTCATCACCCATCATCATCGTCTATCACACATCTACAGCTAATACTCCTATATTCCAGGTGGATAGTTACTCACTAGCAGCCATAGATATTTTTGTATGTGCATTTGGAACATTGTACATGTGGATGCAGGTACGTTTCCTTTCCTTCTTATTTTATCTTAATTCAGCGAAATTATCTAAGGCGTTTCGGGGCGCTAACTAGCGCCATCAATACTGGGGCAGGGAAAAAAACAACTTTTTTTATAAATACGTTTTTATTTAAAAGTGAACATGAGACATCTTAACAAGTTTGATAACTATTTTTAGAAATTAGAGTCTAGAACCTATGATCAATAGATTAGAACTTTGATCGATCTTAACAAGTGTGATAACTATTTTTAGAACTTAACGTCTAGATTCTAGAGTGAGTTATATTCTATTGAAAATAGGTTCTAGACCTTAGAACTATGATCTATAGAATGCGGCCGTTTTTGTCGGAAAGTGATTAAAGTCCTTGGATATTAATATTGCATTCTAGGCTATATGTTCTAAAAATAGTTATCACAGATGTTAAGATTTTTGATGTTTACTTTTTGCAAAAAACGTACAAATAAACAAGCTATGACTTTTGTTCCATTGGTGGCGCTTGTTAGCGCCCTTATGCCCCTTAAAAGCGTCGCTATGAGAGTCAGAAGTGGGACGTTTATAGGACGCATACAAATAAAAAAATCGATACAGCGAGTGTTTAAAAACCGACGACGCCATTTGTAAAATGCGGAATAATACAATTTGTCTGTGACAAATGCATCAGTCAGAATCTATTGATATACAGGATGTCTCATTCAAATCGGTCAGTATGGGAAAGTCTGAAACTATAAGACATACGAAGATCTGTTCTGAGGAACCATGTCATCGATTTTAATAACAAGAAAAACTGCATTCATACATTTTATAAAACATCTGTACTCCGTTCGAGAATCGAACCCGGTTGTTTTGAAAAAAAAAAAAAAACTTCTATTAATCAAACACTAAAAATCAATTGAAAAGCCCACTTAAAATAAGTATGTAGATACTTATTTAAAGATTAAGATCGTTACCTAAACGTGTTGAATATTGAATTGAAAAAGGCGGCGGTCACTTCGAGCACCTACTAAAATAAATTAAAGTATGTGTAAACAGTGCATTTTATTCATTTTAGACATCATGTTTCATACAGACATTTACTGCTTAAGACCTACACAATCGATATCTAAATAGAAATAGTGTAGGTTTTTTCTTCAAAACAACCGGGTTCGATTCCCGAACGGAGTACAGATGTTTTTTAAAATGTATAAATGCAGTTTTTCTTGTTATTAAAATCGCTGACATGGTTCCTCAGAACAGATCTTCGTATGTCTTATAGTTTCAGACTTTCCCATACTGACCGATTTGAATGAGACACCCTGTATATTATGCGACAGGCATTCATTTATTGTAATTGGTTTATTGTTAGGATTTTAAGGTTGTGTCCCTGGTACGTTATTGTACAATTTCTGGTGCAGCACCTTGGATGTTGGAAGAATACCTGAAATCTCTGGGTGCTTAGTGCGAGTTTGACAGATTCAATCGAATAACTTTACTACCGCGTTAATCGAGCATTGAGTTGAGAGTATGAGTAAGTTAACCATTCGAACTGGCAAAACGCTGTCACAGTACAACTCGCACTCGCGTTTATTCGTGTTTTGTCTGGTAAACGTGTTCACTTCTCAACGTAAACCATTACAACTCGCACTCAGTAATTTTAATTTCCATACTTGTCGCTAGGTGGCACTTCCTCGATGCCATAGAAATATGAGTTTACGTTAACGCGATCGAGTAGTTAAAAAACTCGCACTAAGAAATTTGTCGATTTATCCCCTATATCTTATAGTCGTCGTCAGGCTATCCACTGCTGGACATAGCATTTCCCTAAAGAGCGCCACGTTGTGCTATCATAGGGGGTAATGCCCATAATCCCCACGCTGGGCATGCGGGTTGGGGATCTTATAGTACCTACACATAAATATTGTAACGGTCCAAACCTCTTTACATATTTTTTTCTGTTTCTTCAACTCTGTCCCATTAAATTTAACTCAAAATTTTAAATTACTTCACCCATACTAGATTTCTCTTCGATTTTCACTTGTTACTTCACCTTTGACGCTTTGTGTAGTCGTTCTACTGACAGTAATATTTAATATTTACAATTTGCAGGGTAAATACTACTATTTTTCCTAACTATTCTGGTGCTCACACAAATACTTATTTATTTACATTTTTAATACTTATAAAGCGGCTGTTTTCGCTCCCTGAAAGCGTTTACTCGTTAGCTCAGTAGGTTAGAGCGCCGATATTTGCAATATTTGACATCGGAGGGCGGTGGATCAAATCCTTCACGAGTTTGATTAGTATTTTTTAACATTTTGTTCTATTCAACCTCCGACCACGTGGGATGACGATCAGCGAAAGACTGCCGGCAGATGCTGGATGCGGCAAGCTAAAGACAAGGCTCTATGGCGCTCATTAGGGGAGGGCTATATCCAGCAGTGGACTAATATAGCCTGAAGAAGAAGAAGAGTTCTATTCGATGTTTAAAATTCACTCTGTTCCTATTATTCGTTTCAATTGTTTCAGGGTATAGTAACAATCTACGTGTCTTCATTATTTTACGACAAAAACCTTACGACGCTCAGACAATGCCTGCTCAGTTTGAGCTCGCTTGTGCTAGTAGTGATGGCAGCCATGGGAACAATTGCTATATTCTTACCAAAAGGTAAGTACTTTAATTTTAAGCGTTATCGGCTGTCGATATTTAAATATTATTGCTGTGGATGTTAAAAGTTGCCCTTATTGATGGTTCGTCTGCTGATAAAGTTTTAAAAAGCTATTTAGGGGCTAAAAATTCCACCCATGCCGGGACTCGCACCCGCGACCTCTGGCTATCCGTGCCAGCGGTCTTTCCAACTGAGCTAATGGGCGACTCACAGCTCTTTACAATAATCTCTGTATTACGTACAAATATATATTTTTTAAATTGTCCTTAGCACGGGTTAGTGCATTAAAAATAATATAGTGATAAAATTTTGTTAAACATAGGTATATGGCGGTTTGGTATTCTGTACGATTTTTACATGCAAGAGTTATAGGAGACAGACCTATCCCCTGCTGTTGTTAGCTCAAGCTCAATTGAGCTCATTAATTCACTCCAAGCTCGTTAATAACTGAATTCTTACACTGGGTGATTCTACTGCAAATTCTTTAAACAAAATTACAGTTTTTAAACTACCTAATTTTATAATAAAATTGTGTGAATAAAATACTATTCTTCATTAAAATACAATTCCACACTATTATCTTTTCCCATTATATTCTGCATATTTTGAAAGAATATAGTAGGGTTTGTTAGCGGCTAGAGCAGGCCTAAAACTATTTTATGCAGGCCTAGTCTGCTTTTAGATACGTGAAACTTTTCACGTATCTAAATCACAGATAATACTCGGTCACAGATAATACTCCGCTACTTCTTCCGATCTACTTACGTCGCCCTTGTTACCTGCCGAGTAGGTCACAATGGCCTAAAACGGTGGGTTATTGGGTCAACCATTATTCACGGACACATCCTCTAAATGCGAATATCGAACAACACGAGTATTTATATTATCATAATAAACCAATTATGTCCCCAAACCGGGGGGGACGGGTCTCTTCCCTGACGAAGGTATAGGCTTCCACCACGGGGGCTAAGTCCGGATTGGTAGAGGCTTGCGAGACTAGTAGCTGGCCTTACTCTCAGAAGTTTTCAAGCCGCCCTAAGGCCTCTGACTTGGCTAAACGACTGCCATCTATCGACGGCAGCCGGTACCAACTGCTTAACGTTCCTTGCGAAGCACGGAACCGCTCGGAAATATGCGGTAGCGGTCTGAATGCTCCCTATGTTGCTTAACCTTCGTGATCGTTTAAGATCAGGCAGCTGGGGCTACGAGCGATTCGTATTTATATATCTATCTATTAATAAATGTCGTACAAAACCTTATAGCATTACAGCGTAAACCTAACCTACAAAATCTATCAAAACGTATTCCTGCTATGGCCACTTCCGTTAACATATTTTTTCTTTTTGTTTTATTTTCAGGTCCAAACGCCGTTAGCGCATCTCAAATATGTTTACAAGTCACATCGGCTTGTAGCTTCGTATTGGCGGCTACTTTCAGCGCGTTCATACTGTCTTTCGAGAAGGACTACGTATGTTTCGCACAGGTGAGTAAACATTGGGTAATTTTTCATCACAGCTAACCCTAGGCACTTGGGTTACGTAAAGGCATTGAAGGAATAACTATGCAAACTTCATGACTATCACCATATAATCATAGTTACAGTTTTCCACAGCTTGAAAATCTTATTCGATATCAACCCTTGCATGTCTCCACTGCTGGGGCACGGGTCTCTAGTACCTAAAGGTAAAGCAGCATCTAAGTAAGCGTGCCGAAAGAAATGCAGCTTAGAATTTGTATGAAGTCCTATGAAAACTCACTCACCAATCCGTTCCGCTTCGGACCAAATTAGAGTTTGGAAGATAGAAAGGCTCCCAATGATTTCGGTGCGGTCCATTCTTTCTATGCGTGTTCCCTAAACGAGGGAATTTCCACTAATCCTTTAAAAATATATGTTAATTTGCCCTCCGGTCGTTTTCGCAACTGCGTTTCGTAACTGGTTGCGAATCAAGAAAACTTGTACCTGCCGAAGATTTCGTGACTGGCGATGCAGAGGTGTACGAACCCTGCCAGAACAATTCACGCCGCCAAAATCGGGTTAATCAAATTGATTTTTACATCTCTTTCCAGGGAGGGCGTTCGGACTTCCTCCTCGACGACGAGTGCTCCTACAGCGACGTCTTGTTCACCGAGACCAACAGTCTGTACGCTGAGCAGACCATGCCTTCCGGCGGGATCATCATAAGGGGCGCGGCCAACGCGACCAAGTACTCCTGACACGAGGCCGTGCCCGACAAGGGCACGCGACACAAGCAACGCGCGAAACTGGGCACCTCGCACAACTACGGCAGCTTCGCCAAAACGAACGCCGACCTAGTGAGTACCCGAAAACCCAACAGCCAACCTTCCAGCGATGGCAAAGCCGCCGTGGACACCGACAGCGGAATGTCCTCGGAAGAAACCGACGAATCCGCGAACGACAAAGCAAACTTAGTAGTTAAGAGTACAATCATTGAACTAAACAGTACATTACCGAGTGCTAAACAGGAAGTAATAACGAAGTGCCTAATCCAAGAACCTCAGTGTGCTCAGTGGAATGAGATTCCATGTTGTTCTAATGTTAATTATAGTTTTAAGGAAGACAAGGCCGGGTTAGACCTCGACCGCGTCGATGGGGCTTCGGCTAGCAAAGCCTCAGACTTTATTGTGATAGATCTGGCGCCTGTCAATGATGAATGTAAAACCAGTGTGTGTAAGAATCTCATTGGTATGGAAGACGATACTCGGCGGTACTCTTTGACTGGTGTTATGGGATCAGATGTTAGTGGGAGTGTTGAATGTAATGAGATGCCTTCTGGTGTCGCCGGTTGTGCAACGACCACTGAATGTGATCGATCAAGTAATTGTAATGTTGATTCAATTCAAACTTTAGTTCCTATCACGAACAACGAGATTGTCGCACGTGAAAACCAGAAGTTAGTTAGTTTATCACTATCCATTCTGCTTGCCGCTTTGTTACAAGCGATGCGATGCTTCGCGGAGTTCTTAGAGAATTTTGTGGTGCCTCAGAGGCAATGAAATTGTGATTAATTGTAAGTCCATACATTACTTCCAAGTATTTTTTGGTGCAATATTCAACCTTACATATGATAACGTATAAGAAATGTGATTATTAATATATTTCAATATCCACTTGTAATCTGAGGTTTTATTCCACTAATTGTCTGAAGACCTTTCAAGTAATGATACTAATGATGTTTAGGTAAAGGGGCAAATTATAGGCAACAATATTAAAATCTAATAAATTATATTGAACAAGTACACAAACACTACATTGCACACATAATAAATTACTGAGGTTAAATAGGTACACTAGACAATTCTTTTAATTATTGTCTCATCATTATATCCACACTAAGGTATTAAGGCGACCATATATGTTTCGTTAAAACTCTGCCAGGCGATCTCGTTCTGACTAGGTCACCGAAGTTTGAACGTGTCCTTTGTTTGATGAGAAACTAACACTTTCCTAATACCTAATGATTAGGCATTAGGAAACCCTATTAGGTACTCTGCCTGCGCTGTCAGCCCGCCCGGCCGATATTTGAATAACTGTTTTTGGAACCATAATGGGTAGCCAGATCAATTTTTCACAACAAATGTGTTATTACGGCGGATTGCAAATAATCAAATTTAAAAACAAGTTTTTACGGTACAGGACAAACCAATAACCAACAGAAAAAAGGTTAGTTGTTGAACAGAGCAAGGGGCCGTACAAAAAACCCTTTTTAGCCGTTTTTTGTTAATTGTCTACCGTAAAAACGGTAATAGATAGATAAAGAACACTTTATTGTACATAAAAAAAGAATTTACATAGATATTAATACATACGTGAATCAAACTTGACGCGATTATGGGACTTAGTACACATTCTAAAGACAAATAATAAGCGCCAAGCGCGAGTACGGAATCCTTGGTACGCGACACCGACTTGGCCGGTTTTTTAAACGCCTCAAATTCTCAGTTTGCCTAGTCTTACTCGTAGAGGTCGCCTGGCGAGATTTGCCTTAGCCACAGCCTTCTCTGTACGAAACTTGGTTCAGCCGCGATCCAAACCTTTGTTGACAACAACAAACGCCATTATCACGCTCACTATGCCTTATACTCTTGTCAGGAAAGGTGTTCTTGTATAGCCTATTGGAAAGACGTGACTCACAAAAACTTAACTTGAGTTTGCTTACAGTGACAGCGATCACTGGCGTTGCATTTGTCTTAGGGCGAGTTTCTTAATTGAGAATTTCTCTGAGTAAATAGTATTTACTTAGTGAAATTCTCAATTCAGGAACTAGCCCTTCGCTGAGTAAATAGTTAACTGTAGAGCTGTCTCTTCGAATTTCTCAGCAAAAAGCGTGACAGAACGTTACTTAAGTATTTACTTAGATAAATTCTCAATTCAGGAACTAGCCCTTCGGGTGCTGGTTTGGTTGAATTGCGTCCGCGATTAACAGTTTTCCCATATCAGTTTGTTACTGACAGCTGATTGTAGAAGAACCATACAAATATAAATTTAGTAAAAAATCGACTGCAAAAATGCAGTCGATTTTCTACTAAATTTAGATTAATTTTTCGACTTTGAATTTGAATTTATCCCTCTTTTTGTTCGTAAATAAATGCCTAACTTTTTCAACATACATAACTAACTGGTCTTATGAATTGACCAAGGGGAAAAAAGAGCTTAAAGTGCAATCTGGCTATATTGGTTTATATGTCGATGGCTCTTTGACACTTCAATTCCTAGCAACTCTTCCTCGCGATATGTTCTAGTAATTGTTGCGAGTTGTAACTTGCTTCAGGCCAACATGATAGAGAGAAACATCAGGAGGCACTGGCCAGCTCCACGTCCGCCATTCTCCAGTAGTCCCGCTATTCTGAACTCTACGATTGTTGGATCTTGCAACTACAGAGAAGGCTGTGTCTTAACGTTTACGGCGGGCTTTAGAGAGACGCCTCATTGATCACTGTTATCAGTCTGTTATTGGGGTTATGGCACTTCTTCTTCCACTTAATTGAGTTCTTGTGTTCGGGAGTCTTCGGGGGTTCCGGCTGGGAGGTGTTTGAGTTGGAGTTGGCCAGGACAATGGACCAGCGGCGGCCGCGGCGGTCGCTCATTGTAGGGAGCTCTGCGATTAAGTTGTTCTCGTACTCGCTCAGCATTAGGTAGTTCTCCACCTGGGAAGGTCAGAAATGGATATTTTTACGGTGCCAAAGTCCACACGGTACCTTAACCTGTAAAGCTTACTAAGCCGTGATAGTTTTCTCTTTATTAAGTTCATTTTATGTACTACTACCCTGAATTTTTTCACGTTTCTATAATCAACCGTTTAGCCGGAAGAGGGTGAAGGCACACACCCTACTATATGTTTCAGAAAAATTTGATCACTTGATCAAACACAAACTATATGATAGAGGTTTGAAAACCATTAGGGAACCAAAAAGATGATATCTATACCTTATTACAACTGGTAATACAATCTCCGCACTCCAGCTCCTCCAACAGATGGTCAGGAATATCCAGGTCTAGATCCAGGTCCAGGCCGCCTTCCTCGCTGATGCAGGTCAGCTCTGGTGGCACATTCGGTGGGGGCGAGCCTAAACTTCCAGGCCCAATGTCCAGGAACAGATCCCGGTTCCCGCGTCCTAGCGCCACAACTTCTGTACCTAGAACTGTAGAGTTGCTTGTTTATTGTAATATGTAACTTTTCTATCCTCAGGGTATATGGATATGATTGAGCAATCTACAAGGTTCGTTTCTTCATCTTTCGTTTGACTTGTTTGATATTGCTAGTGAAACATCTTTGGGTTTCATCTCATCTTTGGAAGGTCACTATCGGACTAAATGGTCTAACAACGCACTGGATCATGATGCTATTACATCCTATACGGTTTACCTTCCGTCTTCGCAATGTAAATTTTAGACACACTTGCCGACCAACCATCTGCCTGTTCTTGGCGTCAAACGGTTTATCTCAGGGTTCTATCAGACGGGGAGCCGTCAGGCGTTCAAGCGTTCCGCTTTCCTGCGCCTCCTGTGTGAGTATATCTATGTAACGTAATACAACATAGAGAAAGCAAAACCGACCTCTTGAACGCTTGAACGCCGGACCGTTCTTTATCTGATAGAAACCTAAGCTAAAGTCGAGATGTCTCTCATCGCCTAGGCCCACCGACCGCCTTGCCGCCCATAAAATCGAGATACTACGAGTTGTTTCGTTCGGAAGATGGAGTGAGAGCCTAAGTAACATAACATAACATTTTACGTGCCTGCACATGCATTGCTTCTGGCCCCACACCAGGATACGGGAACCAGAAACAACGACATCACAAACATGTAAACATCCAAGACCTGGGGTTTTTTTTTTTGTTTTGTCGCCAGCCGGGGATCGAAACCGTATCCATCGAACCTAAGTTAAGCGAGCACTGCCTTACCTAAGGCGGTGGCTGCGCCGGCGGCGGTTCGCGGCTCTCGGTCGTTGCCGTGCCGCGACGGCCCACACGCGGACTCGCAGTTTGGCGCTGTACCGTTTTCTCTGAAAACACAAGTTCTTTAAGACATGGTACAGTGCTACACAAGAAATAAGTCTCGCGGATGCACCTGCGCATATGACCAAATTTTGGATGTGCGGCAAGTTGATCGACCAATCAGATAGTTTCATTTTATGGCAGGCTGCGCGCCTTTGTTGCTATTGGTTGATTCAACGTCATCGATTCAAGTGACTATTAGTTTGGCAATATTAGAGTGAGCGAAATAGGTAGCGCTACTGCGGCAATCAATTCTGCACCTTAACCCTATCGGTTAAAGATCATGTTGAATTGTACTTATAGCTTCGGGTACTTTCGTTACACTTCCTAGTCTGCGCGAACGTAGATTTCCGAAGGGACTTTTATGATGTGTAGTACTGTACTCCAATGAATGAAGCTGTACTTGTTTTTAGGCTATCGGGAGTAACGTGGTTTAAATATTTAGATATCAGACACAGGACTTTTTCCGTCAAGGGGTTACGTTATCGCCTCAGGAGGCCACTTGCATAATATTGAATAGACAGAATTAGCCCTATCTAATACTAGACTAGGCCTCTTCTGTTTCACGCCAACCCATCCGGTGCTTGCTAGTCTCGTCTAATGTTTCCTAAGCGCCTTCAAAATGTCGTCAGCGAACGGGCTGGTGATTTGCAGTAAATTATTAAACAGATAGAATAAACTCTATCTACAACCTATATTTAATGGGACATGCAACGAAGATAATAATAAGCTAAGCCTGTTCTCTTTTTTACGTCAACCCATCCGGTGTTTTGCTAATCTCGTTTTTCTAAGCGCCTTCAAAATGTCGTGGTCAAAACGGGCTGGTGACTAGATAGAATTAGCTCTATCTACGACCTATATTATATTATATTAGGAAATGCAACGAATATAAGATAAGATAAGAAAATTATTTATTGCGCCAGGAAAAAACAAACATAAAATAATTATAAAGATACAATTGGCGGCTTTATTGTTTAGAACAATTTCTTTCAGACAACCTACGAATATAATACTGGGCTACGCCTCTTCTCTTTCACGCCAACCCATCCAAGCACCGGATGCTATCCTCGTCTAAGGTTTCCCAGGCGCCTTCACCAAGTCGTCGGCTCACCGGGCTGGTGACCTGCTCACCGACCGTCGTCGACCTGTTCTTCGCCACCATCAGACATGGCCGTAGACAGTGTGTAAACTCAGGAAAATAGAAACTAGAATTTTCCAGTCACATACTTGGTGTGTTTGTGCGCCACGCTCCGGCGATGCAAGTCGATGCAGAACAGCGAGAGCGAGCCGATGAGTGAGCACGTCGAGCTGAAGTAGTACCCCGCCTTGCCGCCGCAGCCCACGTTTATGTACCCTGCAGGACAATGGAACCAGCTCCCGTATTACGTAATGCTCCACAGAATTGGGTTATCCCATGGAATTATTATAAGGTACTAGCTGACCCAGCGAACTTCGTACCACCCACCTAATCGACGCGTCGATTCTTTATTTTGTTTTATATTTTTCTCTCCGTAAGAAACATCCTCGTACTTCAAGGAATATTCTAAAAAAAAGAATCCGCGAAATCGGTTCAGCTGCTCTCGAGATTTGCGCTTACCAACACATTCAGCGATTCATTTTTATATTATAGAAGAAGATGGAAACGCAATCCGAGCCGCCACGCCAGTGTCAAAATGTATGTAGATTGTAGGTAAGTTAAATTAGACCAGTCCATGCAGTGGAGAAGTTACATAGTAGCGACCCAGGTTAGCTTTCAGAAGCCACGTTGAGCAATAGTAAGTAGTCTCAGTCTGGTTGCCTTTCCATGTATGTGATGTCCTTGGCAGGTTACCATAGCACAAGTGATTGTGTTGTGTGGCAGTTATTGGTTTTTGACAACCCGTTTTAGGTACCTAACAACAGAGGCGTAATTGGGCCCGCTTGGATCTTTTTAACGTTTGCTTTATCACCTTTAAAGAAACCTTAATATAAGAAAAATATTTATTATTTATAATATTTTTCGCCAAACTGCAAATCACTGAATGAAGTAGACAGATAGGTACTTAGTAAGGTCGTTACCTTACCGTTACCTGATAACTCCTGACAGTAAGGCCCGCCACTGTCTTACAATCCTCCACAAATCCGAATTTGGCCCCCGTGGTGGAGTAAGGCCTAACCTTCCTGCGATGCAGGAAGAGACCCGTGCCCCAGCAGTGGGTTGGTATCGAAGGTGCCTACATACAAGGGTTGATATCGAAGGTGCCTACATGCCCGCCAATCCCAACTTGTGGGTATAGTTTGACAAAAAGACGAGAAATTAAAGAGCGGCTAATATGTATTTACCGGAAAGCGGCACTCCTATAGCGATGGGCACGGCCTGCGAGCACTGCACGAAGCCCCAGGTGCGCGCGAAGTTGCGCGAGCGCACCCGCTCGTACGTGTACATCTTTAGCGAGTAGTGGTAGCCGCCGCAGAATATTCCTGCAATTTCGGGAGGAAGATTAACGGCATTGACTCTAAAGTTTGTAACAAAATATAATAACATGTGGTAACAAGGAGAAGAATTATATTCTTTTTAATGTACTAACCCGTGCTAAGGACAATTTTAAAAAGCCTATTTAGAGGCTAACAATTCCATCTATGCAGGGACTCGAACCCGCGACCTCTCGCTAACCGTCCCAGCGCTTGCGGTAAAAAAATATAATCATGTGGGTACTGCGATATATTTGGTGGCCTATCGCTCGTGGCCTAGGCGAACCGAGTGATTGGAATCAATCACTTGGTTAAGCAACAACAGGCGCGGTCAGGTGCGGGATGGGTGAGTGTCCCGTGACTACCGCTACTGGCATTTTTCCAAGCGCTTCCCTGCTTCGCAAGGCACGTTTTTAAGCCGTTGGTGCCGGCTGTCATACATATAATGGCAGTCGTTAAGCCATGTCAGAGGCCTTATGGGCGGCTTGATAACTTCTGACAGTAAGGCCCGCCACTGTCTTACAATCCTCCACCAACCCGGACTTGGCCCCCGTGGTGGAGTATGGCCTAACCTTCCTGAGATGCAGGAAGAGACCCGTGCCCCAGCAGTGGGGACATACAAGGGTTGATAACGAAACTGCGATATAATTCCGATGTAAAACCTAACTGCAAAGTAGGTACTCGGGGCTGCAAGTGATGCAAATTACTTCAGCCAGATGTTGCTGCCTGTACGTAATACAGATAGATAGTATTGTAAAGAGGTTCGAAATTTCACTGATGTCGGTAGTCGCCTATTGGCTCAGTTGGGAGAGCGCTGGCACGGTTAGCCAGAGGTCGCGGGTTCGAGTACCGGCATGAGTGGAATTTTTAGCCTTCATAAATCAATCAACTCGTAGGTATTTGTCCACAGGTGGCCATAGGCCTTCGCTATGGGTCGCTACTTTTTTATGTCCTCGGCCATTCTCATTAATCCGCTGCTAGCAATCTGCCTCAGATCGTTGGTCCAGTTTAATAAACACACATTTTGTCACACATTACTTACCCGTACTAATTACCTTTTACTTTCCAAAGTATGAAAGGTAAGATATTCGTATACCTAAATAATATTTCTTTAATCTTTATTAATGACCACTTGAGTTTTCTCGAACGTAAAGGATTATATTACATATTAAATATGACATCATATCTAGCTTTTCTTAGTACCATACCGGAGTTCGTGGGTTCGATTCCCAATGGGGGCCGCGGCACATTCGTACAAATGGCCTCAGACGATGACGCCTGTATGAGGTACCCATGCGCTATCCTGCTCTCCGCAGAGTTCTGTCGCACCAAGCGCCTCGTATTCGTTTATTACGCGATTTGTAGTATCACAACTGCGAAATAATTGCTCAGAAACTAACAACAGGGGTCAGAAACGAACCGTAAACCCAAGCGAACATGACGTAGCCGCTGTGGGAGCCTTCAACGGCCGTGAGGGCCATGGTGGCTAGCGCGCAGACGAAGACGGCGGCCTGCGTGAGGTACTGGCGGGCGATCCTGCACTCCGCTGAGTTCTGCCGCACCAGTAGCCCGAACGCCGCGCAGCCGACCGCCCAGGCTAGACCTAGATAGGCCTGGAACAGCTCGGCTGACTCGCCGAGGCCTGGAAAAGTTTTAACAGCGTACTGATTGGGCCTTTTATACTCTACTGACAACCGACGACGGCACTATAGGTCAAGGAAAATTGTCTTATTCTTCTTCAGGTGCCATCTCCTATTGGAGGTTGGCAACCAAGTCTGCTTACTTTTCGAGGTTGCCAATACAAACAAGGAACTGGGAGCTAATTCTCACTTCATTAGCAAATAATTCGTATAAGACTCTAAGGCTTGAATTATGACTTGAATTCTAGATAAAAATGCGAGCGACGGCCAAAATTTTTAGGTACTCTGAACGCCATGGTAGATTGAATTCGAATGAAAAAAAATATGTCTAAAGGCTCTATCGAGTTATGTTATCTTATTTTTATGCGACAAATGTCTTAGCCTTCGAATATTTTACGTCTACGCCTTCAATTAGCGAGGGCGGTGGGCGAGAATCGGTTCCCTGGTACTCGGTTGAAACCAATGTCATAGGTTGTGTAACCATGATATTATTATCTTTGATCGCCCATTTTGTCAAAATTTACAGTATTTTTTTATTTTGTAAATCACTGGCGATCGCGATTAATTGCACACGAAACATTTAACAGGACATTACCTACATAAGAAAGAACATGTACAAATGGCTTATCTCCGAAGAGATTTCTTCCAGTAAATCTTAGAGAGTCGGAGAAGCAGTAAAAAGCGGGTCTTTAAACGTGTACAAAATATACTACATAAATATTGTATAGGTAACCTACCTAACTTTGAAAGAAATAAATAAACTATAGGTAGGTATAAACTAAAATAAATACATAAATATAATGGTCTTTCAACCGCTTCTTAAATGTACCATTTATTACGTGAATTATTAAATTGTTATTATTGAATAACTGTTTGTCTCTATCTCACACGGTATTGACGGCATTATTGTAAAAGTGAGAAGTCTTTTCTCCGGATGCTGTAATTTTTTTAAACGAAATGTCTATTTGGCGAAAGGCCTTACCTTCTTCTTCCGCGTGATACGCCAAATAAAAGATAGGCGTGTTAATCCCGAACGCCGATATCCCCGTCGACATCAGCAGTATCCGCACAGTCTTCGACCGCAGCGTGGAGAAGTCGAAGAACGGCTGCCGGTCGTCATACTTAGTCCGGTCCTTCATTTTCCTCTTGATCTTGTTTTGGTTCTTTAAGTGAAGGATGGCGCGCCTCTGAGGGTGGTAGAGGGACGCTGACCGGTAGAACGTTCCAAGTATGAAGGTCACGAAGACTACTCCGGTCACAGCCTGCAGGCCGAGTCGCCATCCTATTGCTCTGAAAGTTGCAAAGATGCTTTTACGGCTTACAACGGAAATCAGTCAGTTGCCACCTTCAACGTGGCTGAGAGGAATGCTACATCGTGAGGTAAACGCGAGGGATTCAGTGGGAGTGGAGAATTGTCCGAGTAGTCGGCAATTAGAATGTGTTGCAATCTAAATTCATTGACATATTGGGTAGATGAGTAGGCAGTGCAAAAAAATCTATTTAAATTTTGTGTTTGGCTACGATCACAAACCTGACCTCCGTCTTCTTTCTAAAAGCTGATTGACGGCATTTTGCTGCAAGCAAAACCAACGGAGACCAAGTGTATCCATTAGGACTAAGTCACGTCGAGCAATTAGTTCTCGGGACGAATAGGGTAAGCGTCGTTGAAATTCATTATCCACAATCACACGTTAGTTCTGCAAAGTAGGAGATTCATGGACTACAATCCATACAATGCTGACCTACAAACATTGTAGCAGAGCATGCATAGCGAACGACCAACCTATTAGTGAAATGGGGATTCCGCTATAGTGAACTTCCGTAGCAGTCGTATTATAGCTACCGTAGTATCTGTTAGCTTTTAGAATATACCTCGGGCTCTAGGCTTCGGTTTTCACCAATTTTCGCCGGTTTTCTTACTGACGATTGAGTTCTGAATTCGAAATTAAGTGTCATATTAGTTCAGATTTCGACATTATGTGTGAAATTAGTTCAGATATTTCCACAATATTTCTATTACACGAATAAGTATATCCGATTCTTTCTATCCGATAGTAGCCGAGGTATATTCTAAAAGCTAACAGACTATAACCGTATATTTTATTTCATGCGGCGTTTGTTTACTGTTTACAAACAATTTTTTGTGCCAAACATCTAAATAATTAGATGTAGGTGTCTAACACCTTGGACGAGCAAAAAACTTGACATTAATATTCTTGTGTCTCATGTTTGGACGATTTTCAAAAACGGTTTATTTATCTGCAAACAAAAGCTGAATGAATAAAATATAACATTGTATTATGCACACAATACAATTGCAGAAAAGTAGGTATATAATAAAATTCCAAAGACCACGAACGTCTGGAGCTCGTTAACTGGCCAAAATTCGATTTGTCTGTATCGTCCCATTTTACTACCGTCTCGAATCCATCACAATACGAAACAAATGGTGGCCAACGCCTCATTGACTGGCATTCACATTACTATAATATATAAAGTAAATATATACACATTTTTTTTTTACATATCACCATCAAAGAATACATCTTAAACACCGGCAAATTATGACAGAGTTGTTACAGTTGACCACACCTCGACCTTTTCATATGTGTACTTCACTTAATTACGATACGGACGAGCGTGTATCGAAAATGTAAAGGTTAATCTGCTGTGGACTATATAAGCATGTTAGGATTAGAGCGCATTTATCAAATTATTTAGGTAATAATCGCCTCTTCGGCGATTATGTGTGCTATATGTGTCCAATCGGTGGATGCCAATGGGACACATATAGCACAAGAAAACTGTAACTGTCTCCAGAATTCCGAGCTGACGCCGTGGGGAACCTGAGTGACCAAGGTGAGATTACCTCAGGGCTTGAAATTGCCAATCCGCGGTGGGCACTCGTGGTAAATAAGCCCATAATCTCTCTCTCTGTGAGAGAAGGCCCAAGTCTTGTAGTGGGGCGTATATAGGGTTCATAAAAAAAGAATAGAGTACAGTTGGGTAGAAATAGAGGAAAATAAAATAAATGAGTAAAGCTATTATTGATTTGAATCAGGATTAACTTACTTCAATAATGAGTAGAGCTTACGAAAGTTTTAATTGAAATAGTAAAGTCATGTAGGTACCTGATTGCGCCTTTGATGAAGGTGGACATGACGGCGATGCCGAGGCCGCTGCCGCTCACGATGAAGATCTCGACCAGCTCGCGCCGCCGCTTGAAGTACTGCGCTACCATCAGCGTGGAGCAGTCCCGCGTCAGCCCCACCCCCACGCCAACCACTGTACCTGTAACGTGACAAAGGCCACCTTAGTCTGCTTCTTCTTCTTCCGTATCAAAACCGCCCCGCGTAAAAAATCGATGCGGGGCGGTCCCCCGATGCGATCCGTGCAACTCCGGTCAAGATCCGAGGTCCGGATAAAAAGTTATGGGGGTGGGAAAAACACAAAATCCCTAAAAAATGTATGGGGACGAAAAACTGGTACATCTCCTATCGCAGGTTGGCAATCAAGTCGGCTATCTTCCTTATCGAGGTTGCCAATACAAAGGAACTAGTACTCTGTTGAAGCCACTGTTGTAGGTTGTGCAGCCATGGTATGGCATTCCAGGTCTCCTTCTCAGTCTGTTACATTAAATTAATACTCTTTATTGCACACCATACATAATAAAAAGACAAAACCTTTATAAATATCTGTAGTACCAACCTGGACTTGGCCCTCGTGGCGGAGTATGGGTATAGCCTAACCTTCCTGCGTTGCAGGAAGAGACCCGTGCCCCAGCAGTGGAGACATACAAAGGGTTGATATCGATATAAGTATACTATATTCATCCACAGTGTAACAGTAGAAAAGTATACGAGGAAAATATATCGTGAGGAAACCTGAGTATCTAAGGTGTTTAACTACTTCAGCGTTTGAAATAGCGCTCCACGGTGGGTATGAGTGGTAATTAAGGCCATACTATCTCTCTCTCAGAGAAGGTCTGTGCCCTGCTGTGGGATGTTTAGGTTACATAAAAAATGGTATACAAGTGGCGGTCTTATCGCTGACAGCGATCTCTGCCAGAAAACCTGTAGCGCTCGCTTGCGAACAGATACAAATTACAATTATTTCTTTACCAAAAATACATCTAAGTATATGTATATTATTATTCCAGACTTCTAACTAGTCTGGAAGATAGATGTTGTCAAACAGTGCTCAAATCCTTAAAAACTAAGAGCCTTTGAATGTAAACTGGGATAACAAAGTGAATTTTTGTAACTCTACGTTTCGAACGTTTGAGACATCCAAATAAACGCCCTCGGTTTGCGATGTAGAACAGAAAAAGGCAATAACTGAGCCGAAAAAATCTTAAAATAAAATCGGAAGCATTCTTTTTACTTATACAACAGTTTAATCTTCCAAAAGCCCCGCAATCTTGTAAATTGACGCCTCTGTTAAAAACTGAAACAGTGAAAGGGGAAAAATGGGGCACAACTGAAATTACGGCGCTGAGTCATGTAATAGACGTCGCTCCCGGGGCTCCCGTGATGCAGTAACGCGATTGTCGCCGAGATTGCACCCAGCTGACGCGGCGAGCGAGGGGGCAACCCATTGGTTGCCACGCATCCTGCATTACCGCCGGTTCCTATTCCATTCAGGATGTCAACGGTTATCAGAGCCCATCGGGGCCCCCCTCAGTCGACGTGCAACAAATGACTGCCTGAGGTTTGTGGCCTCTAGTGTGTCATTTGGCCTCTCTGAAAAACGTGACGGGACTACGTGCGGCGGAAAATTATAGTTCGGTTTGGCTGCGAACGGCGCCCGTTATTTGCATCAGTTGTTCTCCAAATATGGGCTTTTCGCACTTGTATACAGTTTGCGCGAGTGAATTTCGGCTATTTTGTAGATTGTGGTGGTTACCGCATATCTACAATTTATAGGCTCCGGGTCTACTGTCGGTGTATCCACGTGATCCGTTACCAAGACGAGACCAATTTATGGTTTTATATGTACATCTTCAAAATAAGGGTCAAACGTACACTGGTCGCCAGTCCCGAACTGAGATGATCTTGTAATGCCAGCAAAAAAGTGAACTAAACGTTATGTACGGTAAACGACAAGGTGTGCGTCATTTGAATGGCCTTTTATCATATCTTAATCATTGACTGCATCGTTGGTCTAACGGTGTCATGTACGATTACTATGCCGGAGGTCGTGGCTTTGATTCCCACTAGGAGGCCGTAAAAATATATAAATGGTCTCAATCATCAAAGTGATGTCCTTGCTTGGTTACTATAACACAGGGTGTTATAGTAACCAAGGATATAGGTCCAGGACGATTGATTGTCGTCGTCGTCGTCGTTATCAATCCTTGTACGTCCCCACTGCTGGGGCACGGGTCTCTTCCTGCATCGCAGGAAGGTTAGGCGATACTCCACCACGAGGACCAAGTCCGGGTTGGTGGAGGTTTGTAAGACAGTGGCGGGCCTTACTGTCAGAAGTTATCATGCCGTCCATAAGGCCTCTGACATGGCTTAACGACTGCCATTATATGATAGCCGATTACGATTGATTGTCTGTGAAGTTGTGAACCCACAATATCAAATAAAACTTTTAAATTATTATGCTATTTCTCAGTTTTATGTGATCTGTTTTAATACCTAAGCAGAGTCAGTATAACAGCAACTTATACTGAGTCTCAATGCTTTTAATCAAACTTAGATAACCTTATTAGATAACCTTTAAGACTACCGTACAAGACCTTTCAGGCTTAGAACCGACAGTCGCATATTTTGAAGATAATGTGGCGAGCACATGTCAACTCTGCGCGCGCACTACAAACTCCAACATTCCTGCATCGCGCAATCAAAGTGTTTCAATGACATACCATAAATACAATGTCTAACTAACAATAGTTGGACCGGCCGCCCCCAGGCATACGATGCCTGGCGGGATATTTCCCTTTATAGTGGAAGAGCACGATCACCCGCTCTTCCCTGTAATAATTATACAATTCCAAATTGGTCTCATCTCGGTAATATACGAGTTTCACGTAGAGATATTGTGTATACATGTACCACTGCCTATATGTAATGTACCAAGCCTTTTCTTTGCAGTGCCTGCGCCCGTATAATTTATCGGAGCTTAGGAATAAACATTGTTATTTATTTATAGGAAGCTGTAGGAAGTTGGCGCGATTCTCGGCACGGAGAGCGTTGCAATCGCGCGATATTGCGGGACTCTATCGCATAATGCAGCCATTTGCCGGGGCTGCAGCGCGACCGACCAGCGACAACCCAGGGTATTATGAAAATGGACTAAACTTTACTCTCTATATTTATTTATAGGGAAGTTTGGCTCCAATGACCCGCGATACGAAGCGTTTCCGCTTCAAGATATTTCAGATTCACGGGGACCTGCGCGTCGCCTAACGAAGTAGGTATAGAAGTTCATGAATGAATGTTGCGGGTTCTCGCCGCAACCCAATTTGCATGCAAATGCGGACTTTCAGTTGAAGCGGCTGTTTTGTTCAGTTTACGCTTGAATGGTCGCCATCGGCCATTACCAGAGTATATTGCCAGAAGCAACTGCAGTTTTATGGTATCCTTTGTATTTGTCTAAAATTGTATTTTAAGAGCCTCCGCGTTCGTGGATGCTACGAAGTTGCTCAGTTTAAACATTTTTCCAGTGCTTTCAATCTTTCTATCTCAACTCTTTGCTTATTGAATTTTCCCCATGTCACGCAAATGCAGCAAAACTTCGTTTAATAAAAATACTCGTAAACTACGAAATCTATCGAGTTGGGTTAACTTTGAGTTATGAAGTTCCGTCCACGACTGCAACCAACATTGGAATACCAAGTGATGCAAACTTGTTTACCTAGCTTAGGTACCTATTTAAATGTTGACGAGGAACATCTGAGAAAGTAAGTAAATTATTTTCCTTTCATTATTATTAAATAATAGACAGAGATAGAGAACACTTTAAGGCACAACCAAAGGAATACCTAGATAACTTTATATTGTAAGATTCTATCTAAATAAAAAACTTCCACTCAACACAATCGATTGTGCTCGACCCAACCTAGTATACCCTGTGCTATTACCATACCTGTGGTTACCACGGCCTTTCATATACGTCAAGTAGGTACGGTGTCCCTCAGTGGGAATTAAACCCACGAACTCTGTTTTTGTAGTCAAAGTCAAACCTTACAGCTACACCAATCTAACTTGTGTAGATATGTACAAAATTAACGTCTTTCATTACTTCTCCAATGAATAGGGCACTATTTCACCTCTTTCAGAGAAGCGTCGTCATGCATGATACAGGCTTTATTTAGTTAGAGGCCAATTAACGGCCTCCTTTGAAGTCTACCAGAACGGGTCTGGATATGAATCTGATGAAATAAATTGAGTTGTCAGAATACACTCGTACGTACATTTAAATTGCCCCCGTCTGATGCACGCAACGCGAAATGTTCATACAGAAGGCCTGTGGACTCGAACGAGTTTCGTTTTACTGATCAACTTTTGTGCTGGCACCTTGGACTATAACGGCTTTAGAAATAAACGCGGGTCTCGTATTCGCGTATCTGCCGACAATTTATGACACACTGTAGGTTTTACAAAATCAGCGCGAAAAGATAGGCTAGAAAACCCGGCAATGGATGGCGAATATTTGACAACACTATACGAATTGGCTATTCGTATAGTGTAGTAGCCAAGTCACAAGTGGTAAGTCGGTCGGCATTAGGTACATCGAGTACAAGTTTGAAACAAGAACCAAATATCCGCATAAAAATGTTATCATTCCAAACTTAAGGTGCTCCATCAAGCTTCATAGTTTTAAACTTTATTAATAGAGTATCCACTATGAGTAAATTTCGGCACTAGACGCTTTGTGACGTACTATAAATTAGTATCAGAGCCTATATGATTTTGTTGCGGTCCGTTGCGCTATTGGAAAAAAGGTTCTTTAGGTACATAACAAATGGCGCAATAAAAAGGAGGCCTATGCCCAGCAGTGGGTGGATGGGGGCTGATTATATAGATATAGATAGGTACAGAACCCTAGTTTCACTACTATACAGTTGACATCAGATAAACCTTACCATATTACTGCAGCCTCTGTAACATGTAAAGGTCGATGTGCAGTCGATTGTACGTAAGTAAACTTTCTGTGTGTTCTGATGCCAATTTGCCTTGCAATGCAACCCCTCCGAGGTACATTAATGAGTTGTAATGCAAGTATTTCGGATGGAGTTTATTTATCTTTTCGACGCAGGTACCTTGCGTGCAACATATGATGCGGATGGCAATATAGATCTTCTACCGTGAAGTTGGCTTAGCACTTTTGTATCTGGGGTGCTGGCGTAAAAACGAGGTACGGCGCGGGGCAATATCATGGTATTTTATCGACACCAAAATGCACATTCTGATGTAAAGCTTACTTCGCGACATAATTCTACATCTCGTATGCAACGCACGGTGCTGATAATAAATTGTAGGTAGGTACTACAATCACTTGCAACATTTATATCTTTCGCATGATTCATCTGGCATCTGGAGAATTTAAATCCATTAGCTTTACGACCAAAATATGCAGCTGATGATTAATATGAATGCGGCATGGTGACGGCGCTTTTGAAGTTCGCATTCAGAGCAAGAGATCCGAAGAGGAAGAGATCCGTGCCCCAACTGTGGGGACATGTAAAGGGTTGATATCGATATCGATTCAGAGCAAAGTAAGACGCACGGATTGTTAGAAAAAATTAATAAGAAAGAGCATCGATTCTACTACGTCATTATATTTGTTTTGGGCCCGTGCTGACTTTTATTGTGTTGCTGAGTTGATGTCGACTGCCCCGTTGTCCTAGTGGTAACACCTTAACTACGCGGGTTCGATTCCCGCTCGTATTAGATGGGGTAATTCTGTTTGTGATATCCTTCCCTGGTTACCGTATCAAAGGGTAGTCTGAGTCTAATTCCATAATTATACTAGTTTGGGACTAGGGCAAGCGATTGTCTTGAGTGAAGTTATTATTATTAATTTGATTTCTACTATGTTTTTCTACATAATCGTCATCACTGTAATTTAATTATTAGTCGATATCACAATTAAATAGTAAAAACATACTAACAGTGTTGGGATTGATAGTTTAATCCAAATCAAGAAATAAAAACTAATTGATTTTCTTAATTCGTATGTGAACAATTAGTTAATAATTTTCCTTTGTGATAACGTTCCGTTGTTGCGATACGACTTTCCATTCTGTTTGTTTCAAGAAGAGACGTGAATTGGTTGTCGCTTTTATAGCCCGTGTAGAGCTAGGCACGTTTTCTACCAGAACTAGCGGCTTAGGTGGTATATGGCGCTTTCATCATTAGTAAACAATAGTTGTTGTAATAGCTGCAATAGCAATAGCTGTTACAGAGAAGTGTGATGTATAAAGATATCATTGTTACCTTCTAATTTTACTCATGTATTGTATTGTAGACAATGTATTAGTAAAATGACAAAAGAATGTACCTACCTTCTTCTCGCAAGAAACTGATCTAAACAGATGTTAATTAAGTAACTGAAAAAAGAGTAAAGACAGAATCGAGCCCTGTGTTATCCAAGCTTCTGATAAAAATACGTAAATATGCCAAGAACATTATTTGTACATTGTAGTAGGATAAATGAAGCGTCATCTTTTATAGTTGAGGTATTTACAATGTATCTATATGGGTTCATTTTCATAACCTAATTCTTTTTCTTCTCTGGTTGTGCAATAAAGTGTTCTCTATCTATCTGTCTATCTAAATACTGAACTGAAGAACAATTTGTTTTTAATGTGTTTGGTGTGGACGATGGGAGGGACGCCATAATACACTTGACATGGACATTCACTCAAGTGATCGTTCATTCTCTTTTTCATACCGCGATCACACGACGTGATTTATTTGACCGTTATAAAAATAGAAATGAAAGAGAGCGTTCTGTTTAGATTACAACACCTTCGACGTCAATTCTACGTTTAGTGAAGAACTAGTGATAGGTAGTGCTCTTCTACTACAAAGGGAAATTTCCCAGGCTGATCGCAAGCCTGGGGACGGCCAGTTCAACTGTTGTTAGTCGGACGTTATATTTATTGTATTTCATGTGAAACACTTTGATTGCGCGATGTTGGAGTTTGTAGTGCGCGCGCAGAGCTCGCCACTGACAGAAAGAAACGAAAAGAGACCCATCCGTTTACGTCCACTTACCGTAGCTGAAGAACAGCTGATGGAACTGCGTGGCGAAGGAGGTGAAGAGGCAGCCGAGCGCCGCCACCAGGCCGCCGACGACGGCCGTCACCCGCGTGCTCTTGCGCACACACAGCGCCACCGTCACCGGCGACAGCGCAAGCGCAACGCCCGCCGACAGTGCGCCGAGGCAGCCTGCGGACAAGGAGAGCCTGGTGAGGACAGGGGTTTTCTAGCTCGAGACCGGGCCCTAGAGTCTAATATAAATAAATAAATATTCATGGACATATTACACTAATCTTGTTAGCCCTATACTAAGTACGACTTGTGTTACAGGTGCTAACTCGACGATGGATTTAATACAAAGATTTAATACAATAAATAGATATATAACATCCAAGACCCGAGACAAACTAGAAAAGTTCGTTTCCTAGTTTGACCCGGCCAGGGATTGAACCCGAGACCTTCGGTTTTACAGAAAGCGTGCCAAACCGCTACGCCACCGAGGTCGTCAAATATTTACATAGTTTTTCAATACAATGAAATAAGCACGACAATGATACTTCAATTTGGTAGGCTACAAAGCAATAATAGTACAATGTCATTCCAGGGGTACCTATAACCCGCAAAAATTAAATAGGCATCTCTCGCGAAGAAGATCGAATCACTCTAACTACCAATAGTGTGAATGAAACGAAAATTACCGGAGTAATATGACTCTATTGAACAACTATGCATTTTAGAGAGGTTTTGGTTGTAATTTTTTGTTCTTGTTTTGCAATAAAGCTTTCTCCATATCTATAATGACAGCTGCATAAACGCGGCGATTTCATTTGTTTGCCGTTTTATGAGTAGGTAAGTCTCACAGTATTCAAACTTCTATGCTGCAATGGTATGAAAAAAAAACAATGTGACCCAACAAGAAAAATATCCTTGTGACCCAACCTTGTTTGAATTTTGTGCCGTATTAGACTCTAGGGCCTCTACTCTTGTAAGATATTAAGAAGATAGCTCTTTGTAATATTGTTCTCTTTATAATTATTCTAATAACTCTTTATTGCACGCCAGAAATAATATTAAATTAGGTAAGAATTGTAAATGTGTACGATATAAAAAGCTTATTAAATGCAAAATTCATCGGATTTCCGGTTTTACTATAACATTTGGCATGCTTTATTGGTCAACTTTTTTGTAATACTATAGTAAAAAAAACCATAGGGTTTGGACGAGCAAAACCCCTATTCCTTATTTGATTTTAACCTTATAAACTTAATAGGCTTTTTGTCGGAAGAGTCCGACCAGGTAAGTAACTTTCGTAAGTAGTGCTTACGAAAGTCTTGCCTTTATTCCTCCCCGCAGTTTATAAATAAAAGTGACTCTTAGGTACTGCTCGTTCAAATCCAACGTCGAATCGTAGATTTCTAAGTCGGGGGGTCACATTCCCGTGGCCTTTTATGGGCTGGGCCATTCAGTAGGACTGCGATGCGACATCTGTGTAGAAAGGCTCTAAAACTAATGCTCGTTGATATAGCGCGCTTCATCAGTAGAGCGATGGCGCAGGGACGGAGGTTGTGCTGTACGGAAACATTTTTCATTTATACATACATACATAACCTCACGCCTGTATCCAAAAGGGGTAGGCAGAGACCAGGGACTGCTATTTGCCACGATTCTGACAGATCACCTTCGCTTCATGAACGTTCATAAGTCGTTGCACGCTCGCCGGTTCCGGGTACTTTTTATCTTCCCCTTTACTAATACATTCCATATTTGGTCGATGTATGTCCGCTTGGGACGCCCCTTACCAGCCCTTCCACTCACATTCGCGATATATATTTATTTCGTCTATCTTTCTTCCATCATCCTTTCCATTTATTTTTTTCTCGTTTTTCATTCATATCAAATAAAAAAGGAAAATTCAACGTAAAAGATTCCGAAATTCTATTTGCTGTATGTCAATGTAAAACGTAAGATGTAAGTCGCTGCATTAGGGCCGTAGATGTAGTGGAGAAAAAGGCAGCGGCAAAAAAAACTCTACATTGACCATCTTTTGACCCGAATCGTCTAAAGCTTCTCTTTGATACTAGCTGACCCAGCGAACTTCGTACCGTTTAACAGTCGATTCTTTAAAATTTGTTTCTCTCCGTAAGAACCATCTTCGTACTTCATGGAATATTTTACAAAAAGAATTAGCGAAATCGGTTCAGCTGCTCTCGAGATATGCGCTAACCAACACATTCAGCGATTCATTTTTATATTATATATCATAGAAAATATTTGAGGTTGTTGTGTTCCATAATCAGGTGCAACCTGTTAGGAGTAACGACCTACTCAGTGAAAATTGTAATTAAATGAAAGATCGCATCGGAAATTGATTTAAATTATCGTGTAACGCCGATTTATTGACAGGAACCAAAATCGTCATACGAACTCAGTGACGAGTATGCGAACGAGAACGCCAGATTTATTTCTACCGGTTCAGTGATCCGTCTGCCCGAATCGCGGGTGTCCAGACGCGGGCGAAGTCGCATGAATATGTAAACTACTTTATCCTGCATAAATCTCGCTCTGACACGTCAACTTTTTGATACCCATGTACGTCAATATGTCCTTTGTCAAGAAGTACTATGCGATTGTGTGGGTTGCAGTGTGGTGAGCGAGAGGTGTGTGCCAGAGTGATTAGTCGCCAAAACACGGCAGAAAGTAGTACGCACAAAGTTTTAAATATCACATAACTAGGCCCTTGCTGAAAATGAGTCGTCGTCGTCGTCGTGATCAGGCTATACTTGTTCACTACTGGACATAGCCCTCCCCTAAGAGCGCCACGTTGTGCTATCATAGGGAGTAATGCCCATAATCCCCACGCTTGGGCATGCGAGTTGCGGATCGCAGTTCGGTGGAATTGTACTGCAGGGGGCGCTGCTGCCCACCCCCCGGTTTGTGTCCCTGAGTCGTCTTTTACGACACCCGCGGGAAGAATTGGGTTACGTTACGGTATATAGCAATAAATGGGTATCACGTTGACATGCCCAATGACATCGCAAACAGTCACAAAGCTCAGTCCTCGGCAGTTAACTCACTCACACTCTAAGCACCTTCCCAAATTTCTGTGCGTACGAATCACAAATAAAAAAAATCGACGTGAATTACTTCCATTCAGTTTAAAGAACGTCAATAATATTAGCGTTAGTAACTAAACAATGCAAATGTTAGCAACTGCCTTCCTGTGGAGTTTGTAGGGAGAAAATGTGGCCAAAAAAAGTCTCTTTAAGTAATAAACCAAAAACTTTGCTGTAGGAGTTGTGTGTGTGTGTGTGTGTATGTACGTGTGTCAAGGTGAGAGTGCGTCTATATGTGTGCGTATTCGTTGTTGGTTGTGAGAGTCTTGTGTCACACTTTGAGTTCCTATGTGCGTGTAACTAACGGAGATTCAGTATCATCGTAATTAAGGGTAAGCAGCCATTTTTATACTTATGTTTGACTTCACGTGGATTGTTTTTTTGAAGTCACTATATCCCAAAACTCTGTTATAGACATGGAGAAATGAGAACGCACAAAATAGTTCTTACAAAATAGTTCTTACAAAATAGTTCTGAAGTGTTAAGATACCTATTAGACTCAAAAGGCCTCTAAATAGTTCCCGGGTAAAGTTATGCAGTTAGCTTGATTAAGACAGATTACCCTACAATATTAACAACGTAACCTGCGACTACGTGACTAAAGTCTTCAGGTTTTTTTCAAAGAAAATATTTTTTTTACATGTCGTTTTGGGATAAAAAAAATGTGTCGTACTGTGAAGCTAAGGTTTTGTCGATAGTACGACCACTAAAATATGTATGTCAGACGGGACCCAAAAAACAGGCAAGTAAAGACTACAATTGTGTATATTTTTCAGTCTGTAACCGTGTGTGACAAAGCTCTCGCGAGAGTCTCAAAAAAGAAAACAGGATTTCAATTATTCGTCTGAGTAACAGTCGCTCAGGCGGAGATATACGTTCGCACTGTCTGACAAACAGTGCCATTGAAAAAGTTAGTGACGTCAGCCTCAGTGCATCGGTTCATCGACATTTTAACTAGGGCTGGGACGGGGGACCAATGAAGACGCATAGACGGATAGATAAATTACAAGTAGCTCTCCACTGGATTGATGGCTGAAGGGATTCAGAGACGCTTGCGTTGCCGACTCAGCTAGCGATATTGCACATATTAGGCTAGCCATTTTAGCATTGTTACACGGAAAATATCTTGTTCTAATTGAATTGCAGTATTTTTTGGGTGGTTCCATGACGTGCCAGTTATAGATGAAAATGCGTGGGAGGGGAAGACGTTTTTATTTAACTAAGAAATCTATCTCAACGTGCTATGTATGGTAGTATTAAATATTTAGTACTAAGAAAGTGAAAAAGAATATATTATATTACTTTCTTAGATACTACTTAGACACCTCACACACCATACCTCTGTAATACTACCATACGTAGCACTTTTCATAATTAAACTAAATTTAAAGTTAATTATTAGGTACAAATCCTTTTAAAACTTAAGACTTGGACAGTAGATTACAGTTACAGTTGAATGATATTTAATTTATCGCAACTTTTAGATAAGACCGGAAAAATAAATGTTTCCTTTGCTAATAACGAATTGAAAAATTGAAATGAAAATGAAAAATTCCATCGAGCAATGTATTCAAAACATCGGCATCTCAAAATAATATGCGTAACGCTATTTTGTGCTTATGTTCCTGTACCCTTCGAACGCTTAATTCAATTCAAATATTTATATTCAGTTCATTATCAACACTTGTATGTCCCCACTGCTGGGGCACGGGTCTCTTCTGGAAGGCTAAGCCATACTCCGCCCCGGGAGCCAAGTCTGGGTTCGTGGAGGATTGTAAGAAAGTAGCGGGCCTTACTGTCAGAAGTTATTCAGCCGCCCATAAGGCCGCTGACATGGCTTAACGACTGGTATTACATGACAGCCGGCACCAATGGCTTAACGTGCCTTGCGAAGCACGAAAGCACTCGGAAAAATTCCACTAGCGGTAGTCACGGGACGGTCACCCATCCTGCACATGACCGCGCCTGTTGTTGCTTAACTGAAGTGATTGATTCCAATCAGTCGATTTGCCTAGGCCACGAGCGTAGTAGCTATTATTCGTTTTCGATGGGTTGAATACAAGAACATTGAATATCTTAATTCCGAATACCTATCTGAAATAAAATGCAAACGTCATAAAAACGTTTTGGTGCTGCTACAAAGAGATTCCAAGAATTGTTTCAGTGAAAATATGACGAAAATATTCCGCTAGTAACCTCGCTAAAAAGCTCGCCTAACGTTAGCAATAGCAAATAAAATTAAACTAAAATATGCTCTCAAATGGAGTGGATGAGAATAAAGAGTTATTTTACTGAAATTCAGTTTTAGCTTTAGTTTTAGCTTGAGAAAGTATAGCGGAGCGTAGGCACATTTTATTGTTAGAAGTTGCTAAGTGTGAGTTACGTATACTCAGGCTTACAGGCACCATGTACAGTCGCGTGCACTATACATGTTAGTTTAATTTAAATTATTATTATAAATAAGAAATTAAAAATCATTATATTAAAAATATTATAAATATTCGATATCAACGTACGTCCCCATTGCTGGGTACGGGTCTTTTTCTGCAGCGTAGGAAGGTTAGGTCATACTCTACTACGGGGACCAAGTTCGGGTCAGTGGAGGATTGTAACAGTGGCGGTATTACTGTTAGAAGTTATCAAGCCGCCCATAAGGGCTCTGACGTGGTTTAACGACTGCTATTACATGACAGCCGGCACCAACGGCTTAACGTGCCTTGCGAAGCACGGAAGCGCTCGGCAAAAATGCCACTAGCGGTAGTCACGGGACGGTCACCCATCCTGCACATGACCGCGCCTGTTGTTGCTTAACTGAAGTGATTGATTCCAATCAGTCGATTTGCCTAGGCCACGAGCGTAGTAGCTATTATTCGTTTTCGATGGGTTGAATACAAGAACATTGAATATCTTAATTCCGAATACCTATCTGAAATAAAATGCAAACGTCATAAAAACGTTTTGGTGCTGCTACAAAGAGATTCCAAGAATTGTTTCAGTGAAAATATGACGAAAATATTCCGCTAGTAACCTCGCTAAAAAGCTCGCCTAACGTTAGCAATAGCAAATAAAATTAAACTAAAATATGCTCTCAAATGGAGTGGATGAGAATAAAGAGTTATTTTACTGAAATTCAGTTTTAGCTTTAGTTTTAGCTTGAGAAAGTATAGCGGAGCGTAGGCACATTTTATTGTTAGAAGTTGCTAAGTGTGAGTTACGTATACTCAGGCTTACAGGCACCATGTACAGTCGCGTGCACTATACATGTTAGTTTAATTTAAATTATTATTATAAATAAGAAATTAAAAATCATTATATTAAAAATATTATAAATATTCGATATCAACGTACGTCCCCATTGCTGGGTACGGGTCTTTTTCTGCAGCGTAGGAAGGTTAGGTCATACTCTACTACGGGGACCAAGTTCGGGTCAGTGGAGGATTGTAACAGTGGCGGTATTACTGTTAGAAGTTATCAAGCCGCCCATAAGGGCTCTGACGTGGTTTAACGACTGCTATTACATGACAGCCGGCACCAACGGCTTAACGTGCCTTGCGAAGCACGGAAGCGCTCGGCAAAAATGCCACTAGCGGTAGTCACGGGACGGTCACCCATCCTGCACCTGACCGCGCCTGTTGTTGCTTACCTCACGTGATTGATTCCAATCACTCGGTTCGGCTAGGCCACGAGCGCTTGTATAAATATTAACACCTTAAAACCTTGTTACATTAACCTCTTTTAGCCTGATGTATGAACAATTGACTTTTTTGTCTTTGATTAGGTACTGAAGTGCATACATGTTAGTGCTCGTGACTGTACAGTCGACAGCACATCAACCTTTAATACGGCCGGTAAAGGTATTATTATCTACACTACATTCTTATTCTTAGGAAAAGCAGTTGTCAATAAGGAACCCAGAAATATATATAAATAATATATAGGTTATTTTTCATTAGGTTGTTTAAGCTGCAAGAACAAACAAACAAACAGGAAGAATTAGACGACTGTTTTTTCTAAACAAAATAGAGCTAAGGAAACATCTAAGGACAAAATTGTCTGTCAGTCTATCTAATGAAATATATTTGCAATTTCTTTTGAAACCGTAAATGCTTTTCGTAATATGTAGGTACCTTTACTAAATAAATAAAATGTTTTATTAATTATGTTAATGTTTCATTGTGCTATAGAGTGTAATGTAACAAACAAACGATGAAACCTTATAAGGCGACACGATCGTGAACTTAACCCTTACCCAGACAAAAATAAACTTTAAACGAGAATATAGTAAACATACGAGTATTTTGTAATCCGTGATAAAGCCCTGTAAGACTGGGAATTTATTTTTCATTTGCTCAGAACTAGGCAAGAGCCGATGCTGGAACGTTATAACCACAAAATAAAACTCAAAAGAAGAACAGCGTCATTTCGAAAAAAGGAATCTTTTTGAGTTTTGTCTTTGCTTAAAATGTTAAGCATAGTTAATCAAGGCAAAGTTTTGTACTTCAGCAAAATTGTACAATAGCACGGTAACAATAGTATATTAATAGAATTACAATGTTTACGGTATAGTCCGTATTAGCCACATACGAAGAATCTCTCTACAAAAGGTAGAAACTATAGTCAACAGCTTAAGGGCCCTGAAAGTCATCCACCTTATAGCTCAGTGGCAGGACTGGCAGGTAGTAGACATGTGCACTGCGCGGCCGCAGCCAGGGGCCCGTTTCATGTAACTACAATAAAATTATGGTTTACTATGATAACTCGTTGTACATTGCAATGTTGATAAACCCACAGATTTGTACGCTACCTGAATTGTAATAATAAACTACGAATTGTAGTTTTATGAAACTCAGCCCAGACATTTTGGACACGGCGACTCCACCGGTTTCCCGCGCCGGTGCGAAATTGATTTTTTTACTAAAACGTGCTATAATAATGCAACCTCAGAATATCTCCAGTTTTAACTTAATCACATCGATCCAACAATGTCAGAATAATAAAAAAGTTTTTTTTAGTAACTGGAACTGTTAAACCATCGTTACGGATGTTTTCGCATTATTTTAATAACTTAAAACCTGAAAACGTTTTAACGTTGAAAAGTCTCTCATTCAAGAAATGTCTGTCATTCACGCCTAATACATGGCCGTTGTCGACCGAAATAAATCGCATCGATGTACAAGTCTAGAGGCTATACGTAGATGCTTTCCCTACCTTGAACAATTCGAGGTCACTAAGTATTAAAATATGTGTATGCAGTGTATTAGCAATAATTTTTGGTGTATGTATGCTATGTAAGTATTTAATATATATCTTCTCAAATATAAAAATGAATCTTTGAATGTGTTGGTAAGCGCAAATTTCGACAGCAGCTGAACCGATTTCGCAAATTCTTTTGTTAGAATATTCCTTGAAGTACGGGGATGGTTCATACGGAGAGAAAAAATAAATAAATAAAGAATTGACTGTTAGGCGGTACGAAGTTCGCTGGGTCAGCCAGTCAATAATATAAAAATGAATCTTTGAATGTGTTGGTAAGCGCAAATCTCGACAGCAGCTGCACCGATTTCGCTAATTTTTCTTTTTTTAATATTCCTCGAAGTACGAAGATAATTCTTGAGAAGAAAAAAAAAATATTTAAAGAATCGAATGTTAGGCGGTACGACGACGGTTCGTTGGGTCAGCTAGTTCTTAATATATTTTTATTATCATCATTGTCTTCCGTTTTAGTTTGTGAGTTGCGAAAAGGCCCGCTGAAAATCAGTAATGCGGGCAAAACCGCTGCATAGACTGAGCCCGAGACCATTTTACCGCTCCATAGACAATAATAGACATACCCTGGAATGTTCTTCTTCTTCTTTTTTCGTTTTGTTCATGCTACACATTATCTGCCCGTGAATTTTTCATTAATCGACGCATTCTTTCAACTCTTTTGTAGAGAAGTTCTTCTGTAGCATACCAAATCTTCTGTGGCGCCTTAACCGAGAATTTAGCGTTAGCGCGTCTTTCTCAATCGGATCAAAATAAGGGGAACATGCTGTCTCATCGTCTAACATACTCTTTAGCTACATTGTATTGGTATTGGCTGCCTCCTTATGGAATCACCGCCAAAGGCGACTCAATAAAATAAATCGAAAACGTGCTTTAAAACGTGCGTAGTAAGTAGCGAACAAATTTAATAATCCCTACCTGCGATCGAAACAATGGGTAGTTTAAGATAATGAATACTTGCTATTTCCTTTACAGTAGGTACTATCAAATTTTATTTTCTGTTTATTTGTGCTTCATAGAAGCTGCAAAATGGTTGAATACTTATTTAAGGATTGCCTTCTGCATCTACGCAATGAGATCGGGGGGCACGGCAGTGCCCCGCCATAATTTATACAGCGCCCAGTAAGATGGTGTAGGCTTGGCCAGCACCTATACTATCCTAACAGCTTAGTAGGCCTAGCCTACAATAGCTGCGGAGCCAATCAAGCCGCGGGTTTCCTCACGATGTGTTAGCTTGTGGGATTGCGACTACAAAGTCGCAAATGTACGTAACTTATACAAAATCATTGGTACATGCCCGCAGTGGAGATTGAACGCACATTGTACAGTTTTCGTAAAATAAAATTGATTTTAGATCAGAGACAGTTTGAAGTGGCAAATGTAGTATATGGCGCTTACTAGCTCGCTAAACTAAAGATCTGAGGCAGATTGCTAGTAGCGGCTGGTTGAGGACGAAGGAGGATAAAAAGTGGTAGCATGACTTAGAAAGGCCTACGTTGAGCAGTGAAACATCCATAAAAAGTTATAATATAATGAAAACTTATGCATAAAATTACTATGATAAAATGCAACAACAATAATATAGCTAGCGGTTTGTCCATACAGTTCTATAAGCTAGATTAAAAATACTTTCTCGCAATTCACGCCGCGGAATCCAATACAGCCTTTTATTACCTATCTACTTATAAACAATCTCGTTCAGACGAAATACGAAATGGATGGGGAGTGTTTTTTTGATTAAGTAAGTACCACAGCTGACATTTCGGAGCATATGAGTGGACGAAAGTTGGTAATAAAAGTCAACTGCACTGCAAACAAGTTTATGCTGATTTCTTTTTGGTCCAGTTTTTACTTCAAAAGATTCGCATTCTTTTCACCTCTTGACGCATTCTTTCCAGACGCACCTTTTTTGAAATCACTTAAGGGTATACCACGCGTGTCTTTGTTGACCCATTACCTCGCTAGTGTTTTCCAAAGCAATATGATAGTTAAGAGATACGGAGTCCTGTGGTTTTGGCGCTGTAAATTTAACTACGATACCAAATGGAACTGTAGGTGTTAGCTTTTTTCGCGCTTCTAAAGTGGACCTTGGCATAAAAGTTTAAGTCAAACTATTTCGCAAACCTTAGGCGTGATTTAATATTTCCAGATTTCTGTGTTGCCTACTAGATAGAATATAAAAATATTCTTTGTTGTAAGCCAGGAATAAAACAATAGCACCTTCCAGATCCATTTCGACAATTCAAAACTAATATCGTTTGTCACTAAGTAATATTCAGAAATCCAAATGCGTTTTATTCTTTTTCTGGAGCCCTGCAAGAAAAAAATTACACAAAAATGGAGATAAAAATTGAAACTAAGAGTAAATACAGAAGTCTCATAACTAAAAGTGTTCTCTTCCAGACAACCTTTGGAGAGACAGAAATAAGCCCATCATGGGCCCTTACTCCGCGAGAGAGAAAAGATAAAGACTCTCGCCTTGCCGGTTTCTTCTGGTTCGTGATAGGGTTGCGCTACTGCGGCTACTTCGTCAAATCACAATCGTTAAAAGTTTAGAAATTAACCACGTTTAGATTCGACGGTTACGGCCTGATATCGGAGTCAAACTAGATCACTAAACTAGATACAGAGAGGAGAGCGGCGCGCTACGTACTTCTTGGAGTTCTACATGGTGCAAAGACAAATGCTTTGAATTTTTCGGTTGAAATTAGAGTCCAACTAAACTGCGAAACCGATTTTCATTCCTCTATTGTAAACTCTACTTCATAAATTGGCAAGGTGCACCTTACCGCTGGCTCTCCAATAACAGCTTTTATTGGCAGGAAAATAATTACTTACAAAACTTTTAGCACAGGTGCTAGTCTACACTTTAATATAATAGTTTGAAATCAAATTTTAAAGTTACTGATACTTTGCGTGTGCTAGGAATTCCTAAGTTTCAGCTCTTTGTTTTTGTCCACATTTTTTTCGGGCTCATATTTCTTTTCTCGCGGACAGCGAGAAAGTTATTTGGTCTTAGGTCATTATCTTCGTCAATTATTCCCATAATATTTGATAGAACAGCTCGTGTTATATTTCGCTGCGGTCCCATCAAGATTGGAATGTGTCCAGACCAGACTCATCATTTTATCTACCCCTAAAGGGCAACTCCCACAGACATGATTGATGTGTTCCCTTTCACAGATTGCGCATTGATACACAAATGATCCCAAACGGAAGAGGCTGGACGCCATCTGGATTTAAGCCGCGAAGGCAATGGAATTAAGGCTGGAAGCTTTTAGCGCGGAGACTAAGCATATTCGTTGAGAATAAAACCTTTCAATACAACAAAAACATTTGAAGAAAAGTCTGTGTAACAGCCGTTTTCTAAATTGATAATTTCACTTAGTAAAACTTAAGCCCGGAACAAACGTAGCTATAATATATATTAATATAAATTATACCAAGGCATATTACGACATACTTTCTACTATGATATATACCTATAATATATATATATATTTCTATGACGTTACCGTACCGTTTACAACTTATACCGTAATTTATATTATCACATATAGCATCATCTCCGTGTGTGGTAGCTTACTATGATATATATTATAGCACGGCATATATAGCTACGGGCTTAAATTATCGTTCTATTTCATATTTCCTTAGATTAAAAAAAAAACAAGATAGTCAGATTTTTGAGTACCTATTAGTGAGATTCGCAATTTAGAAATCGGCGGTTAGTTATACTTACTATACTATGTTAAAGGATTACGACTATAAAGATGGGTGAAGGGGAAAAGTTGGAATCATAGCTACCTCTTAGCAGCTATTTAAACCAGAGGGGGGTGGATGCTGACAATGATATATTGTGGACAGCTTATTATTATACGTGAATGAGTTTCTAGCTTGCTTGAAAAGTTTCTCACTTACATTGTTCGAACACCCAACAACCAAGCCTTGTCTAAAATAGAACATTCGCTCCGACATCTCCCACCGATTTTACCTTTTGGCAAAAAGAACAGTGATTTAATTTTTATTACAGGAAAACTTTGATTACAGAACTCTTGTTCTAGATTACTTCGCCGTCTAGATTGGAGAAACTGCTTATTTTCGTGTTTGTTTTTCTCCCGGTTCCTTCCTGCGACATTCCCCGAAAGTCGACGCGATTCTGAGACTCGTAAATTATAGTGCAAAAAGCTACACCCACCGTATAAGCGGCGAGGCGCATCGTTGCGTGGCAAAAACCGGGTATCTCTTATCACCAGGCCTCCTGTCAGCGGTCGCAGGCATATTAAACGTCCTTTGGATGATAAATGTGCGTGAACCCGCCGTGACACGTCGGCGTATCATAGCCTGACGTCGTGTGGCGTCGATAAACGAGTGCTCTTGATTGGCAGCTACGTGATGATGGGTGATTCACCCTGTTGTTGGCACGCCAACGCCACAAAAGAAGCCTTTCCAAAAGCCGTTAGGAAGCGAGATGAGGTTTCCGTACAAAAGAACCATTATTTACCCTAGACGGTGATCTTATAGCGATTTTTATCACGTCCATGAATTGAATGAGAGAACGCGATTGGATATCGAGAGAAATGTCAACAATGACATCTCGGGAATATCAATGTAGTTTCAATGGATATTTCCAATTTCATTTGAGATTTGGAGTGTGCGATAGCGTCGAATGGTCGAGAATCTCCTCCCTCTTTGATGGAGTCTAGCTGGCTAGGGTTACTTAGTTTATTTCAAGCGTTAATGCTCGTGACAACAACCTCATCTGTCTAGAATAACGGTCCTTCGTAGAAGGCATTAAAGGCGTCAATCGAACGAAACGCGTCTAGCTAGACTCTACTATTCAGGAGCGTCTGATGGTAAATCCGCATCCGGCAACTACCTAGGATAATGTCACCGTTTCGTGGGATAATAGTTTTTTGACGGTTAGAGCTATGTAATATCCCTATTATTACAGAGCTTCGGTTTTACAGGTCATAATAGTTGAAAACTTTCAGGAGCTGATTTTCCATCAACTCTTCCCCCTAACTTAGTGCCAATAAAAATGTAGCTAGTCTTGAGTGTTCAAACGCCTTAACAGTTTTTGAGAGTTATAAAGTCTACAACAGAATGGGAATTTGCCTCCCCGCAAATAGGCCAAAGAGGCCCGGTTTACGACTCGGCTCCTAACAAGATAGAAGCAAACTTATTTATGCGATTTGAATAATCGTAAATGCGATTCCATCGGTAACAACGCGAATAAAGATGTCTGAGGTAGCTACTGAGCCCTCTCGGTGTCTTCGATATTTTATGGCTTATTCTTTGACCGTTACCATCAGATAGAAATATGGGAATTGCTCTTATCTTTCTAAGTTATTGTCTCTACAAAAACAAAGAAGCTAAACACTTGGCCCGTTCCTTGTTCTATATTGAAGGCATGGCAAAAGGAGGTATGGGTGTGGGTGATACGTAAATCAAGTATCTAACGTTTTGTAGGAGACATGCCTGAGCATCAGTTATAACCTTTCGGGGGCTGCTCTCTGTTCAAGACAATGCCTATAGAGAGCTTTGGAATTTAGTGACAACCCAAGAGTTATAATATAACTGTTCAGAGTTGCCTCGTTTGTTTAGCGATGACAGACTTGGGTTGGATTCTTGCTGTGTGCCGCCGTATATTTTATACAAATGACTGGGGTACTCGTACATTTCCTAGTTTGACAAGTGATTGTATATTTGTGTGAACGTGTATGTTATTATTGTTATATGTATCAAGTTATTCTTCTGAAATAGAAAATATTGCAAAGAATGAAGCATACTGCCGCATTTTAAATTACAGCTTTGATTTTTCATCTCTTTATAAAGTTATGAAGTCTTTACTGTTTCGGTTTACACAAGAAAATTCTAAATGAAAACTTTGTATCAATAACAAAAATTTGGGCTTTCGTATAACTGAAGCTACTTTGAAAACTCTTGATATACACGAAAAGAACCATGAGCCATGCAAAGAGCAATAGAAGTTGTTACATAAAATGTATTAAATATATCGTGTTAACGCGTCCCAATAAAATCATTTACTATTTGCGAGCACAACATGGGTGTCCTCATGAAAAATACCTTCAATCAATCTCCATGTAAAATGAGCCTGTGTATTGTCAAAGTTTGAAAGGGCCCGCATGATTCACTTAGCGATCGTAGGTATTTACGGAATAGGGAGAATATTTGAACGTGGGAAATCATAAATGCGTCTACTGGGGTCCGTTGAACTTTCACTCGGTGGGCACAGCTGAAAGTGAAATCCGAGAGCACAAACAAGTTTCAAGTAAAGATCATTGAAGCTGAATGTAATGGCTTGTGAAGCAGACACGCATTATGAAGTTCCCTCTCTGGTGTCTGACCGCGAGGACCACGGCGCATTGGCCACGTGACGCTGCTGGCGCTCCCCACCCATTAGGTCTCAAACTTCGCCAGACAACTTACTAGTATCAGCTAAGATACTATTTTGCATGCAAAAATTTGAAAGAAAAGTTCCTTTACAGTTGTAAACTGTCTAACAATGCAGTTTATGTCGTGAATTTTACAAAAGAACGCAACATACCACTTCTTCGAATTCACTTTTTATACACTCACTATAACGGAGGCATAGTTACCTGCTTGCATACGAAATTCCGGGCCAAACTTGCGGACGGCTTCGACGGCCAGTATCGCTGAAGCGTGGTGGAGTCCGTGGGCCAGCATTTGGACCAGCGTTGCCGCGGCTGCGACTGCCCAGCCCCAACCGCCTTCCGGGTAGTAGTGTCTTGTGAGCGTGAGAAGTTGGCGGGGGTCGAGACGCGCGTGGCGCGCGGGCGCCGTCCCGCTTGCCGCTTCGAGCACGAGCGGCAGCGAGCGCGTCCGCAGCAGCGGCGCGCCGCCCGACGACCATGACTCTTCCATCAATGCGCGAGCTCATCATAAGCGGACCGCCGCATCGCCGGTGCACCTCTGTCGTGTCGCAAGGAGACAGTTACGACAACTACCCAAAAAGCTTTCGTACATTGAGTTTAACAATATATAATTTTGCGTTAAAACTAGTCATAAATTCCATTATAATAAAGTGAATTGACTGCACGTGAAAGAGAAGGGAGTCTAGCACAGTGCATCTCTTTTAGACATTAAAATCTTTATCTGATGATATTAATGCACAACTCAAAGGATTAGTTTTATGATTTGTGGGTAGTTGAGTAACTGTACCTCTCTATACGGTGCCTCTACCGCCACATTATTTGTCACTTCTCATGTCCGCCAGCACATAACTTCGTTGCTAAGTCGGACAGTTTTCCACGCGACTTTTACTTCATTAGCCGGTGCTGCGATGTGGTAAAATATGTTGGAAGAAATACCTAGACAAGGGATCCGCGATCAAACTGTCATTATTCCGAGGTCAACGCTCACAGATGGAACATTTAAGAACTATAAAAGGCTTACCTACAAGGCAAACAACACCAGATTAAAATGCAAAGTTCTCATAATTCAAAGCTTTCACAGAGTGGAAATAGCTACATGGGGATCATCTGGGTCACTGTGTCAGTTTCGGTGACCTAAGGAAGACAAATGCACGTCATTTATATAATTACTTTGCGCTCCTCTAACCGTCATTAATACATATAGTTGGATTTTTAACAAAGGTATAGACTGAAATTGTAATACTTCCACGAATTTACTTGGGAGGGCAGCGGCTGCAAACCCCGCCGGACTCTGACAAATGACAAATGTTTTCATTACGTTTCATAAGGTCCCGGGCTGTCGAAAACATGTCTTGTATACGAGTTTATACGAGCGATAACAACAGGCAATAAAAACGCGTTGTATAGTATGGGCGAGTGCCGTTTGTAACAGCTGTCACGTTGCGCAAAATGTTTTAGTGCCAATGAAAATTGTGTAAATATATTGTGTGTTTCTTCAACAATAAAACAACTACATTTTTAAATACAAAAAAAAAACAGCCAACTGCGTGTCGGAGCCAACTCTCGCGCACTGAGAGTTCCGTACCGGTATCGCCATCTTGCGTCTGGTGGTAGAACACATTAATTTATTTAAGCCGCGTTTTCACGGTCTTATTGCGCTCGGTCCGAGTGCGCCATCCGAGTAAACTAATGCTTCTGATTAGCTATTTTGGTGTTGTCACGAAAAACCGTCCAATCAGAAGCATTAGTTTACTCGGATGGCGCACTCGGTCCGAGCGTACTAAGACCGTGAAAACTTGGCTTTATAGTGCAGTCAGTAAAGTAAGTGAGTCCAACTCGCACTTGACACTTTTTTATATTTTCTGTTAGACTATGTAATAAGTCAATAAAATAAGACTAAGTGTAATGTTTATATAGGGATCACTTGGCGCATTAACAAAAACCGACAAAAACACGTTTGCTGTATGAAGACCCCTCTTACTTCTCATTATTGTAAATTTTATTATTTGTAGACATGTTCTGTAAGAATGTTAACTGACTCCTTATTACAATTCCTGTAAAGGTCGGATGGACGTACGAACAGACGGACAGGCAGTGGAGACAGAGTAATAGGTTCCCATTTGGCACCCTTCGCGTACGGAACCCCAAAAAACTACATCGGTTCGCGGACGTTGCAAAGTGAAGTTTGAGAAGGAAGTTGTAGCTTTCCCGTTGTTCATTAGTGGACACGAATCGTGAGATTGACATTAAGCATTTAAATATTATGAAGAAACTCCACTAGTATCACTTAATGATTCGCGATACCCATACATGATGAGATCATGATGATGATGATGATACATAGTTATATATTAAACAAGTCTAATCGCGATTATTTATTACCCGTGACCATGGCAACTGTTACGCGGCCGAAACGTCGGGAAATAAGGTAATTTCGTTTTACCCAATAAATAATCGCGATTTGACCCGTTTAATATAATATAGCTTATATTATCTTATTTTTTTATTCTGAATGTATTGTTTTTTAATCTCAGAAAACCATTTTCACCGGTAGACAACGGAAATAAATCGCCTTTAGCATGGAAGGAAATCTACATTCTACAGTTAGTCCGAAAAAGCCTAATCACTGGCGGTACTCCAGTGACATTCTTAATGCCGACATAACGCGGTGTAAGGCCAGCCTTGTCTTCTCAGTAGGGCTTTACTTCGAATATTTGAATATTCGTTTTGTTCGAATGTTCACGTGTACCTACTATCGAATGTTTTGGATATTAGCATAAGAACATTTCGAATATTTACTGTATCAAATGTGCGTCTTCGAACTATTTTCAACGATACCGTCAGCGACATGAACCTAATTAAAGAGTTAACAATCTTGTCAATTACTGATTTTCTGATACTTATTCGTCTAAGTCAAGCCATTTAATATTTTATAGAATCGCTGCAATGATTTCATAACAGCCCAGGTTTTATCGAAGTCAAAAGTTTTTTATAATTCACAAATAAGTTAGAGACATTCGAAAATTAAAAGTTTTTTACGTAGCCCTCTTCTCTAAGAGATACAGTACGAGCATAATGACCGACCACGCACGCTCTCATGTATGCGAATAATTGGGCTCAATACTATTCGAAATATTCGAATAGGAAAAATGGGCTAGCTTGTAATAACAAGCCCTACTTCCGAGATAGAATCGTTAGCGGCCTCTGCTTTCGGTCGTACCTTCATAAATCTGTCCGCGTCGAGTGCCATGTCCCCGGTCCGCAGTAAATCTCGACCCATTCCGGTATTAGATTATTGTTTCAAACTTCAATTGGGAAAGACACTAAACTCCTCTTGGTTGTCTGGAAAAAGTTAATTTGTTGTGGCTCCGGGCGTCCGCCGGGCGTACCCACTCGCCAAAAGCAGGTATGAGCAGCGGCCTGTTTCATACAACTACAATTCGTGGTTTACTATGGCAATGAGCCGTTTTCAGCACAAATTCATAAAGCACTTCATAGACGTTACATTATAACATAAACGTTATATCATATTATATATTATAAAGTAATCTATGGTTTGTTGTTATCTCTGGAAAATCTGTGTTACGTTTAAGTGTTTTAAATGAAACTGTCCATTGTCACCTTTCACAGAGATAGGTACGTAATTTTATTGTTTACCCACGACACAAAACGCAACACAGTGAGAATAAATATTATTATTATTATTATTGTAATCAAACAGAATTGATTACATTACATTAAATAAGTAGTTAATTAAATAGAATTGATACATTAAAATTAAAATTCATGCATTTTTAAATTGATAGATGAAATTGATAAATTAATTAGCAATCATATTTGCATATATTTGGACTTAACTAATTAAAACTGAAATTATTTATATTTAGTTTGGGACACCCATAATTGAGTGTAGGCTTCCTCCATTCCGTTCCAAACATCTCTGTTTTAGGCAGCCCTGGTCCAGGTGTGACCTGCCAGCTGCTGTATGTCGTCACGCCACCGGCGGTGCCGGCGGCCGCGCGGTCTGCGTGAATCTTTCAGATGCCAGTGCAGCACTCGCTCACTCCAGCGTCCATCTGTCCTGCGTGCTACGTGGCCTGCCCATCTCCACTTCAGACGACATGCCATCTCACGAGAATAAATAAGCATCTGCGCCATCTATGAATTGCTTTGTAAATTTGTGCTGAAACCGGTCATTCGATGGACATTGCAACGTCGATTAACCCACAAATTAACTAGTAAACTCCGCTACGCGATGTACTTTTATAAAACTCGCCCCAGTTGTAACTTTAGATTATGTCAAAAAGTTGGATGATAAAATTTAATGTCTTATTTTAATGCAGCATAGTTTTGGTTACAAAGAGAAGTTAGAAAGAGAAAACGTTAGAGAGAGAAGAGATCGTGTTTTTATAGCACTCCTTAGGGTCAATTTATTTAATCAGTGGTTAAGTTTTTGACTTGTAAAATCTCCACCACAGATTATTTTAAGCAGCGTTTTTCGAGGGTTTTAAGGAATCGTGTTTTTATAAAAAAGACCGTTTGATTTTAGGTAGTCACCTACTTACAATACGATTACGAGTAGTAGTTTGAATGAAGCCAAAAAATTTTGTTTGGAGGCAAACTCAATTAGGTTTTTTTTATAAAGATATATACAGGCTGTAAACAAATCCCCGAAACTATTTAAAATTATAATCAAATTTTACTAGGGCGATAAGTTCAAAATAGTATAATTTAATCATTGACATGCCATACTAAGGTTACCACCTAGGGCATTAACAAGTATGGAGCAGCAAATAACTTTATGGCGATTTCAAAGTTCGCTTTAGTAAAAGTACGAATCACACTGTCGAGTAGATTTATTTGAATAGATTTTGTTACACTCTGTACAGTTAAGTATGAGATGTAATCTTTTCTAACAATTCCAGTTATTGTCAGTTTAATGGCGTGGAAACGTAATGTACGCACCGTGATAGACACAAGTTTCAAAGCCGGTAGATTGCGAAATGTTTGCTCCTATATCAAAATTTATGGGCGAATGTTTTGGAAACAACCGCAAAGGAGTCCAACATTCAAGTAGTTAGGAGTCTGTAAGTATTTAATCAGATCAGTTTATCTTTTATCAATGAGGCAGAATGATTTATTCGGAATAGCGCAAATTTTCTTCTTTCGGTTCGACAGTTTGTCGTTGGCATAAAGGAAACTTTTCGGAGATTTAAAAAAAAGGAGCTAAGAAAGTTGAAATGCCGTGGTTTTTTTTTCATTTAGGCACTATACGTTAATTTGAATACTTATTTACCAGCGGGCGAAAATCATAAAAGCTCTATCTGCCGCTACTATACTATACTAAATATATTTTTTAAAGTCGTCGTCGTCAGGCTATACAAGTCCAATGCTGGACATACCCCTCCCCTAATGAGCGCCAAAGCGCCCTAATAAAGTACCTACCTATAATCATCCCACGGCAGGGCACAGACCATACTCTGACTCTCTCTGAGAGAGAGAGAGTCAGAGTATGGGCTTTAATTACCAACGCGTGGCAATTTCAAGCGCTAAGGTATTTGAACACCTCAGACTCTCAAGAGATTGGTATTGCTACTATAGCTTCACAAATGTACGTAACTTAGAAAACAAAGTCATTGGTACCTGGGATAACAATATACCTACTTTTTATCACCAGGAAAATCCATGACCTGAAAATAATATTAGACCCTAAGCTGACACGGGTGCGACAGTGTCAAATAATAAATTACACGCGATCTGCGTCGATATTCTGAAATGTGGTAAGTCACCCGGGGCGAAAGCAACTATGGGGCTAAAGTGACTAATTGATTTTACTCACAATCTAATGATTTTTGTAAAACGTGCCATCTTTTAAAAAGTAGAGCAATTGTTACTTTTTTTTATAAAGTCTATATGGAGCTTTTACTGTTGTGCCGACAGACCATTTTTCGACAACCGAAATTTTGGAGCAACATTTTGCGGCGCCGTCTGTTTAGTTTTGTGCCATAAAACATATTTCACGTTATTTCCAGCCAAATTGAAGGTTCATCCTAATATAAAGATAAAACGTAAGTGCTTTTGGTATATTTGGTTAAAGGCTAAGTCTTTTAATTACCATTTTATTGACATAGTTACATTAACCTCAAATTTTTGTGCAGATGGGTAATTGCAACTATTTTTGCAGTTGCAATAGCCCCATTGTATTTGTATGAAAAAATCAAATCACTAGTGAAGTTCCGTTTCGATATTTCAATAAGTGAAGTTCACTATCTATTTGCATAAAATGTTTACCTTGGTATCTGTGACGTATTTTATCATTAAGTTATATTAAATGCCAATATTATTAAGTCAGCGAGACATTAAGCAAAAATGTTGATGTTAATTCCCAAAAAAAGAACTTTAGCAAGACTGCGTTTTTGTACTTACTTTCATGTTACCTAGTTATTAATCGCATTTTCATTCTTTACCTTAATATCAGACTAATAATTATTCGGTACTGTCATCGAAATTTTTTTTCACGAATATTTATCGATAAATTTAGTACTACGTATCTATCACAACACTAGCTAGTATGGGAGACAGTTGCATTCGCCCCATAATAAAATAAAATTAAATTTTCTGGAAACTGAGCCTTATTCCCAGCATCTAGATACCAATTTCAGATACATGTAGTGTGAAACTATACATACCCTTATTCCAAACGTATAGATTACGATTACAACAAGGTAATTTAACTGATAGTTGCATTAACCTCAAGGTGGGGTAAATGTAACTTTTAGTGCTCTTATTCAACGAGAATGTAAATTATTCAATAACTTAAGCCTATTTTTAACGTACTTTACGTCGGAACTATTTAATGAAAGGCGTGGAATAAAGTAAGTTTATTTAAACATCCATCCTAATTAGGTAGCTAATGGTAGAGGAAAACAAAGTACCAATTTATTAATTTTTAGTTGCTTTCGCCCCGGGTGAACCTTTGCAGTTAGGCTTTAACATCGGAATGATATCGCTGTACCCACATGATTATACTATTTTTATTTTTAATGCACTAACCCGTGCTAAGGACAATTTTAAAAACCTATTTAGAGGCTAAAAATTCCACCCATGCCGGGATTCGAACCCGTGCTGGCACGGATAGCCAGAGGTCGCGGGTTCAAATCCCGGCATGGGTAGAATTTTTAGCCTCTAAATAGGTTTTTAAAAAAGTAATATTTGAGCCAGATCGCTTTCGATCGGTAGAGTACCAAGAAGGCTGGCGGCATTGCCTTGCTGCAGGCGAGGCTTATCTTTTGGCCAATTTAAGAGAGTAAGTAAGGACCAAACCAACCCATTTACGACTCGTTCTTAATTCAGTATGCAATGGAAATTTTTATAGTTATGTTTCTTGTAACCACTAAAATAAATCTGTGTTGATTCTCAGTCTTTGAAAAAAATGAGGGGCTTTTTTTCTGAACAAACTAAATCACTAATCCGTGTTTATGATAATAAAAAAAAACAGATTTATAATATCCTTCGACATAAACACAACGGGCAAAGATGGACGATGTCGTTGATCCAGAAGTGAGTTGTTAATTTTTTTTCTGAACAAACTAAATCACTAATCCGTGTTTATAATAAAAAAAAAATACAAAATTATAATGTCCTTTGACATAAACACAGCGGGCAAAGATGGACGATGTCGTTGATCCAGAAGTGAGTTGTTAAATTTTTTTCTGAACAAACTAAATCACTAATCCGTGTTTATAATAAAAAAAAATACAAAATTATAATGTCCTTTGACATAAACACAGCGGGCAAAGATGGACGATGTCGTTGATCCAGAAGTGAGTTGTTAAATAATAAATTACAGTATAGTAGCAGAGGTGACGTTAATGTGTGCCCGAATGGCGGCGTTAATTAACCTGAACCGTGTTATTGTGGCGGTAAAATGATATAAAACTGTTATACAAACTACTGACGTGTTAAGGTTATTAATGATAGAGTTATCAAAGGCTTAATCGTTCTCTAGGAAGCTTAAATTATGCAGTCAAAACATTTGAATTATGTGCTTTGACGTATTTAAAGTAAGCAAGTATGATTAAAGACATTAATGCATTTTTAATGTACGTATTGTGTTGCCATTTTTGTTTCCTTGCAGATCTCTAGCAGTATATTGCTACTGGGTGAAAACCTGTAAATGGCTCACTAACTAGTTTATAACTTTTATATGATGTCTATCAGCTCTTGGTTTTCCATAGATAACAAATAAATAAATAGTAAATAATTATGCCATTCTAGACTGGAATCGCCGTTTGTACTTTCAAACTGCAAATATTTATATATTTACATATTAAACGGGTCTCGGCTTTAATCACGATTACACCCGTTTCGAGAAGCGCTTGTGGCCCAGTCAAACCGAGTGATCGGAATCAATCACTTGAGTTAAGCAACAACAGACGCGGTCAGGTGCAGGATGGGTGACCGTCCCGAGACTACCGCTAGTATCATTTTTCCGACCGCTTTTGTGCTTTGCAAGGCACTTTAAGCCGTTGGTGCCGGCTCGCATATAAAGGCAGTCGTTAAGCCATGCCAGAGGCCTCCTAGGCGGCTTGATAACAAGACCCGCCACTGTTTTATGCAGGAATATACCCGTGCCCCAGTAGCGGGGACATACAAGGGTTTATATTGAGACTCGTGTAATTTATAGCTATGTACGAGTATATATCGCGGATCATTAACAAATATTTATAATTATCATATAATGAATACTTTCGTATTACCTATAGTGGAATTATTAGATGAGTATCATCTGCATCTAATAATTCTACAAGTAGCTCTATACGTAGTAACATAACGAGTTAAGTACTTTGCAACGAAAACGTTACGGTGAACCAGCTGTCGACTGTATCTAAACTCTTGAAGTGTTGATTCGCTAAAGTGGTCTATGCCAGATTTTCTCCGTAAACTGTTTTTTTTTGTGACTGCGCTAAGAGACAATTTTATTTTTTTCTATAATCAGGCAACATTTTCAACTGATGCCACTTACTTTTCCGTATCAGATGATGAAGTCTTGCATTTCCTTGCAACTAGCCACCTACTTTAGTATTTTTTCTGAAAGAGATAATTAAGTGATTTCTGGCAACAACAAATAATTGGCAGAAAATGTGCTTAATTAATTATGAGAGAAAAAGGTGCTTGTCCGGTTTGGCTTCACAGAATACAACCAGATTCCTCTCAAGGAAACATTGTCGCAACGCAAACCGGCAAGTCTGATTTAGCCTCTGTAAAAGCCTATAAAACTGTCGCGGCTTCATAACCAAACAGCTTTTGAATGTCAAAAAATTTCACAATTGCGCACTAAGAACCACTTACATTTAATTTTGTGAAATAAAAAGGATAACAATCGGACGCAGGCAACTTTCCAGACTTTTGTGTACGCGGCCAATGAAAGTGACATATTTAGCAATGGCATGACTTATCAGAATTAATTGCCCGATATCAGAAGATTTATAGCCTCCATGGACATCTGTTAGGCAACTGATAATAATGGCCACGTTTGATACATTTGTGAAACAACAATAAATCCGCCAAACGAAATAAAGTATGTTTATTTAGGAGCTAAAGAACAACTCCGCACTTCGATATTTTGTAACGCCCTTACTCTGGACGTTGTTGTGCTACAAATTGCGTCGCAATTATGAGGAATATATCAGAAACTCTGCCCTAAGAAAGATTTGAATTAAAAGAAAAACTACTACATTATTTAGACAAACACTCGTCGGAAACTTAAGGCAAATCTTTACGACTTATTAAATAAATGAACTCAATTAGAGTGCAATAGGGCCAAATTAACTTTAAGAGAAAGGGTGAGTAATAAAAAGCTGACATTAATGGAGATTTGTATGGTTATGTTAATTAATTAATTGCTTCCAGAAAAGCCTGCCTTTGCTTTGCTTCGGTTTTGCAACAAGCTTCGCGTAGGTCTAAACTCCAAACATTACAGACTTTTTCGCTATGTGTATACTTTAATCCTCTTTGAGAGAGAGCTTCACATCTTTAGATTTAACTTTAGGTCTCTAAAATAAAAAGCTTGCTCTATGGTTACCCAGAGGTCGCGGGTTCGAGACCCGGCATGAGTGGAATTTTTAGCCTCTAAATATATTTTTTTTTATTGGCAGACCTTAGCACGGGTTAGTGCATTAAAAAGAATATAATATAAACAAGCAGTCTTTAAGATGCTTACTTTAATACTTAAAAAAAGAAAAATATTTTCAAAATATATAGCTGAGCATCAGCAGTATCTTGTCACGATACCACTCAGCTTTCAAGATACGAGACTTCGGCGAAATTAGAGCTTTTCTTTTTATAGTTAAAACCAAAGATTGTCCTGTACATAAGATTACATAATAACATGTATAACGCATGTATATATAACAACACCCGTAGGTAGATCCGGACTAAAAGTCTACAACATGTATAAAGGCAAGATTATCTCTGTGAGATATTTTTCTAACCTTGGAGACTCGGAGAAACTGTAGTAAACGGGTCTATATCATACATTTACAAAAAAACATCTAATTTGAAGTTGTTTATTAATTTATAGCCGTAGAAATTGTTTTATATGCACATGCATTGTATTGTAGAAGATATTATTATTTTATTACAGGTAAATTGATTTTCACAGCATCATTTATTTATTTTTTGTGATTTCCGTCATTTAGCGAGGAACCTTCAAATTCTTTCGCTGACACGTAACCTTTTCCGTCTGCATCTAAAGTAATCAGAATGCATCACCCAGCCCGCAGCTTTCAGCTGAATCACGCTCGCCTAAGCCGCTGATAGACTTGAGCATTCATATGCGATGAGTATTCTAGCGAATGTTATTTCTGTTTTATATTTATAAAGAATTAGCTGACCCAGCGAACTTCGTACCGCCTAACAGTAGATTCTTTGTTTTTTTTTATTTTTCCCTCCGTAGGAACCATCCTCGTACTTCAAGGAACATTCTAAAAAAAGAATTAGCGAAATCGGTCCAGCTGCTCTCGAGATTTGCGCTTACCAACACATTCGGGGATTCATTTTTATATTATAGACTAGCTGTCCCAGCGAACTTCGTACCGCCTGACAGTCGATTATTTAATTTTTTTTTATTTTTCTCTCCGTAAGAACCATTCTCGTACTTCAAGGAACATTCTAAAAAAAGAATTAGCGAAATCGGTTCAGCTGCTCTCGAGATTTGCGCTTACCAACACATTCGGGGATTCAATGTTATATTATAGAAGATAGATAAGTGTACTGTGACTATTTCGAGTTTTTATTAGACGTAATTTTGGGGTTCAAGGAATATTTTTATATTTTCGCCTCGTTTGTCTGTCTGTCCGTGTGTATGTTTGCAGCTTAGTATAGAGACGACACTTAAAAGCTGATATAAATATCGACAAAACGGTACGATAAAATGTAAAAACAAATTCTTAGGCATAGATAGATAGATAGAATATTCTTTATTGTACACAGAAATTACAGTAACAGAAATTATATAAAAATACAGTACAAATGGCGGCCCTATTATTAAAAGCAATTTCTTCCAGGCAACCATAGGCATTCTCGATGTACTGTTACACTTATGCTCAGCGCCTCGATTGTTTGAATTTTAAGGTATACATCTGAGTGCTTTGAGCCGTAATATGTATCACAAATAGTGGTAACCGCAATCCAGTGGATATCTGCGACATGACAGTGATATTATTGAGACGCATAATTGTAGGACACCTTTCAATAGATATTTCGTTATTGCACACAGATCTATACTTTAAAAGTTACATAATAAAGCCGCAGGTCAGGTCTATCACTACCATAACGCAACTGAGCACATAACTTAGTCATTGTTCAAGTAGCGGATAAAATATTTTCCCAAGGTTTTGTTACTTGTGACGCTAATAACGAGACGAGGTGAAGCCTGCAGCGGGGTGATAATATACGAGCAACCTTAGCCCGGGGTGTCCCGTGTCCCCTGCACTAAATTATATAAATTTATTCCGGCGGACACTTTTATAACCGGAGTGTAAAAGGATCTCTACTTAACTGAAAAAAAAAATACGTTGCAACGCTGGTGGTAGAACGAGTCGATAAAATGGCTGTTCGCTCTTCGAGAGTTCAGTAGACAAAATTAACGCTTGAGTAATTTAAAGTGAAGTAATATTAATACTTAATAAAGAACACGTATTAGTCCCATCTAACGCGACGATAAAGTGTTCTTAGATCTGAGAGCTAACTTTAGATCGATCTCAGATCAATCTAAAGTTCTCGACTAGCCTTGAAACAACTTTCCATGGGTACTATTTCGAGTGCCTATTTCAAGACGATGATCGAAACTAAAACAGCAACTTGACAGCGCACTCTAGAGCGATCTCAGACATAAGTGCATTACTAAAACGGACGTAACTCACAGTTAAGCTAGAATTTTAGGTTTGTGGCGTAAGTATACTCACCCCCTGTTCCTCGTTCATAGTTTGTTGTCCATTTTTTCTCCAAAATGATCTAGATTTTGAAATGGACACCGAATTTGAATTGTAACGTTCATTAAGCCGCAGTTTCTGCACTACTTTGAATAAAACCTTTTCATTTCATTTCATACAATGGCAATAATTAATCTACTATTGACAGCTGACATTGACAGCTTGCCCAAGGTAGGTACTTACAAAAATGTATTTACTGTGAAGATTAACTGATTGTTATTTTACGAGAAATTTGGGGGTAAGTCTAGCTTCAGGTAGACCTACCCGATTACGTTTTACTTTAAGGCCGCTTATATCCCTTCCGAGACATGTCTGTTCACGTGACGGAATGTCTAAAGAGTTCGAATTTGTAGGTGCGAAAATATATAAAGTTTAATGTTAAAAATGAATTGTCAAAACGTTCTCCGGCATTCAGAAAGGCTGCAGACGTCCTCGAAGACACATCAACCCGTTTACAATCTTATTTATTCTAAACAGTTACTTAATGTCGAGACTCCAGTTGAATCCCACCTGCAATTGCCTCTGAATGGACTTTAATTACCGCGATGCGTGTTTAAAGACCTATGTTTTAGTACTTTAGAAGTCTAAGCCTCAATATGTTCAATACAGAACGTTAACTTAGATCTAGGCGTGAAAATTTGCATAACATATTATGTAGTTCGACGTTCAAACCAGCGACTCTAATAATATAAGTATACGTATATTTTTTAACAAATTATAAAATACTGATCAGGTAAATAGATTTATTTTTATAAAAGTGGACCAGTGTAATAAATTATAAAATAGAAAAAGCTGTTACGAGCACTATGCGACGTGACAGTTTTCCTCCGATTTGTATGACGCGTCTTTGTAACACGTGCCTTGAATAACTTTTGAACAGGTTATTATGAAAAGTATTAGTCATAGTGACTTAAGTTCAGGAATCGTTTCAGGAGTCGCCCACTCATGAGGTGACCTTGTATAGTTACTTGGGCACATCAATATGAATGTTTAGAATAAGCGATCATCTGAATAAACTTACTTCTTACCTTACTTCTTAAAGTTCGTTATCAACCCTTGTATGTCCCCACTGCTGGGGCACGGGTCTCTTCCTGCCTCGCAGGAAGGTTAGGCCATACTCCACCACGGGGGCCAAGTCCGGGTTGGTGGAGGATTGTAAGACAGTGGCGGGCCTTACTGTCAGAAGTTATTAAGCCGCCCATAAGGTCTCTGACATGGCTTTACGACTGCCATTATATGACAGCCGGCACCAACGGCTTAACGTGCCTTGCGAAGCACGGAAGCGCTCGGAAAAATGCCACTAGCGGTAGTCACGGGACGCACACCCATACCGTACCTGACCGCGCCTGTTGTTGCTTAACCAAGTGATTGATTCCAATCACTCGGTTCGCCTAGGCCACGAGCGCTTCTTAAAGTTAAATAACTTTAATTATTTAACAGAATCTAATACAAATGAGATTTCCATGGTTTTCTACATTTTGTATATCTAATCAAAAACGAAGATTTTTGCACCTGACATTTGATCTGTCATTAACACAAAACATAAACTTATGCCATATTCCGGAGAGGTAGGCAAAGACCAGGGTCTGGTTCTGGTCTGGTCTCTACTGGCCACGATCGTGACAGACTTCTAAATGCGTTTTTACATTTTAAATGTTAGATGATACTTTAAAATAAGATTTATAAATTTTAAATTTTTTTTACGTGTTTCCTTGTTTGTGCTTTGATTTTGCTTTAAATTTTTGGTACCTAATAATGCTTAATTGTTTTTTATTTGCTAAGAATAAGTGTAGGAAATCCCGGCGGAGACTGAAAAACACCATTAATGCTGATGCTCCGCCCATTTCAAAAGTGTGAACTAAATGTGTATTCGTATCATAAGCACATTTTTACTTTTGAATAAAGTTCTTTTTTGTTATTTTATTTATTTTATTTATTTTATTACGTGCCACCTCCGGATAAATTTATTAATTTTATTTAACATCGTTCAGTGATTTAAGTTAACCGTCTTTTACATAATATTTTGTATCTGCGGCGGTCTTTGCGGCGATAAACTTTATGTCTCATAAAACCACTCGGTGACATTTACTTGACGCGCCTCCCGGTCTATCATTAAACTGTTATTATATCACGGGAACTGCACTAAAAAGTGATAAAGTTGTTATTCAATTTGCAAAGCATTTCAGTGGTTCGATGAAAATGTGGTTTGTGGAAAAATTAATAACTATGGTTTGAGGCTACAATAGCATTAAAGAGAACCTGAAGGGAATATTATTTGGTTTACTTTTATTTATTATTAAGTCTATATATATTTAAATATGCCCCATAATATAAGAAAAAACCGGACAAGTGCATGTTGGATTCGTCCACCGAGAGGTTCTGTACAAATTTGTAGTGACCCATATTATAAATAAATCAGGAATCTCTGTTTTTTCTGAGCTTTTCCCGAACTTCAAAGACTATTTTTTTAGGACAAAATTACAATTTAACGGTTTCAGATTTTTCTTGGCACTTGTAGCAAAAACGATATTACTTGCCAAATTTCATAGTTCTAGGTCAAGGGTAAGTAGGTACCTGTAATTTTTTCCTGGATTCGATTGAGTGTCGAAATATGCGTTTTATGCGACATAAAGAACCGTAACTTTTTTTGTGTACTTAAAAGTTAGATTTTTTTACAACTTTAAGGGGTAACATATAGCAACTTAAAGTATACAGTTTTAATTTCAACTAGATACCTTTACGTGTTTCCGAGATAAAGGGTTCTAACAGATATACGGTGTTCACATATCTCGGTGCTTGAAATTGCCAATGTGTGGTGGGGATGGTAATTAAGCTCATACTCTCTTTCTTAGAGAACGTCTGTGCACAGTGGGTCATGTATAGGCTACATAAAAAACCGGCCAAGTGCAAGTCCAACGAAGGGTTCCGTACCATTATTTATACAACGTTTGAAAAGTTTAAGCTTCTACCTGTCCCCATTATAAATATCGACAAAGAGGAAATATTGAGCATAAAACGGCAAAAATGACGTTGGCTGACGGGGGCCCTTAAATATTTATTTTGTTTCAATTTGATTATTAATTTTTAAAGTGAATAAATATCTAACTATTAAAAATGTTCTGCGAATATTTCAATCATCTACAATTCTACATGTTGCCGTTATTAAGACGGGGCAAATAACGACAAAAAAATAATCATATTTGGAGTATGGCATCCCCACTTAAATATGCTCTGAGTTTACTTGATATAACTGCAACAAAAATAAATCTGTGAAAATTTTAACCGTCTAGCTTACAGTTACCTACAGCCTGTGACAAACAGACAGGCAAACAGATGGACATTTGAGTCTTAGTAGTTGCGTCCATTACTTTTTGGGTACGGAACCCCAAAAATGACATCGGTGTCGATATATATGACAGCAATGGCCGAATGCCTAAAGTGCTTTCAAAACCATCGACGTATTTTGAAGTCACTCACGCACGCACGTCACTCCAATTTTTACGAGTTAATTGGAGTAATCTTTTAACTGACAATTTCCCACCAGTTTGACGAGTGCGCCCGCCGAAGCTATGACGTGAATTTAAATGATGACCGGGATATACTAATAAAATACATTTGGGTCGATTTTGCATTCCCCATTAGGGCCACACGCATCGTCAACGCCCCACGTTGATGCGCCTAAGTGAATTTGAGGTCCTGTTTTATATAAGCGATGTGATGCAGATGGAGCGTAGAAATAAAGATATCTGTTAGAGTATTAATGTAGATGAAACGTATGCACGTAACAATTTAAGAAAACGCTAAAGTAACTTTTAGGAACTTTTAATCGATTTTTATTCCAGTTTTGGCATTGATATCGCCCCTATTTTAAAAATAAGACAAATTGTAGAAAAAGGTATCAAAGAAGTAAAAAACGTGAAAAAAGTTTATTGGCCGGTCTTATGTTTATGTAAAGGTTGATATGCCGTGGACAGTAAATTTAAGAAAGAATCCACTGTATGTGATACCCACATGTCATAACAGCCCATGACTAGATGGTAGAGCTAAGTAAATATTCTACTGTAGCACGCAAGCGCATGTTACATTTATACATAATCACAATCTTACCGGTATGGTTAAGAAAAGGTGAGAAAAGGTTGGATTGGGTGAGAGAGAGAGAGAGAGAAAGAGGGTGAGGGGATATAACCCGTGGCCATCGATTATTGATTCTGTCCAATAAACAGAAGGAAGCTACGTTAAAAATAAAAACTCTCAGGGAGATAGTATGGGCTTAGTTATGATGCTGCAAACCGTGCACTCCAACATTCCTGCGTCGCGCAATCAAAGTGTTTCAATGGCATTCCATAAATATAACGTCCGACTAACAATATTTGGATATATAGTTGTACCGGCCGTCCCCAGGCATAAGATCTGCCTGGCGGGAAATTTCCCTTTATAGTGGAAGAGCACGTTCACCCGCTCTTCCCTGTAGTGGTGACCCCTGACAGAACACTGTCAACCTTCCTTCGCTCTCGCAGCACCCCACATACAATCAGTCTCAAAGCAAGGCCAGCATTCTTCCCTCTCACTTCATCAGTTCCACTACAGTCAACGCACCGACTACTGGGACTGATGGTGATCTTCACCCAACCTCTCGGCACGGCAGCCACACAGCAACAGCACACGTTGCCAGTGGTACAGCAGCCTTCACCGGTTCCTACCACATGCGCGGTCTCCATGGTACTGGCACCGGTGAAGTGACTGTTAGCCGCCGAACACCCTCAACCGCTAGTCGACTCACTGACTCAGCGTCACCTGGCACTTGCAGGCTTTAGAGCACAGACTTCAATTCCCATCAGACCTAGCTATGCGTAGCTACGGTCTTGAAGGGGAGTGATGTGGCGAGCACATGTCAACTCTGCGCGCGCACTACAAACTCCAACATTCCTGCATCACGCAATCAAAGTGTTTCAATGACATACCATAAATATAACGTCCTACTAACAACAGTTGGACCGGCCGTCCCCAGGCATACGATCTGCCTGGCGGGAAATTTCCCTTTATAGTGGAAGAACACGATCACCCGCTCTTCCCTATTATGAGCTCCTTCACAATTTGCGATTGGTATTATTACTAAAGTCTTCACAAATATATGTAACTTACAAAACATAGCCAACGGTACATGCCGGGATACGAACTCACGTCCTCCCTAATATGAGACCGGCGTTCTACCGCTGATGGTGTCTGTACAGGGAATCCAAAACGGAGGATTTAAAAAAAACTTAAGTGATTGAAATCTAGTTCTGCCCAAACAATGCTAAATTGGTCCGCTCTAAGGCATTTGTCAACGTCTATGCAGAGAGTTCTGAAATGAGATGGATTTTTAATAGTTCGGTCGTGCCAATTCTCTCTTTACTAATTCCAACCATAGTATAGTGGCTCGTGAAGACTTACTTTATCTAGTCTATTTCTAAGCGAAGACTTATTGTCTCTAGTCTTCTTCGTAGATTATTATAGACCTGATTTATATTCTTTTTAATGCACTAACCCATGCTAAAGAAAATTTTAAAAAACCTATTTAGGGACTAAAAATTCCACCCAGGTCGGGACTCGAACCCGCGACCTCTGCCTAATCGTGCCAGAGAGCCAGAGGTTGCGGGTTCGATTCCCGGCATGGGTGGAATTTTTAGTCTCTAAATAGGTTTTTTAATATTACAGACCTCGTCGTCAGGCTATACTAGTCCACTGCTGGACATGGCCCTCCCCTAAAGAGCGCCACGTTGTGCTATCATAGGGGTAATGCCCATAATCCCCACGCTGGGCATGTGGGTTGGGGATCGCAGTTCGGTGGAATTGTACTGCAGGGGGCGCTAGATCATAGACCTGCGTAGACTTAATTATTCTACTTCTACGGCAATGCTAAGAGACAATGAAAGAGTCACAAGAGGATAGAAAAAAAGTCGACTCTGCCCTTGTCATATAAGCCTGGTTGGTTTTGAATTTTCGCACACCAATGTTATTTGGTCCATGGATCCAGAAACTGACCGAAATGTGGCTGGAAACAAATGAAAAAACCCCTGGTCTTGGACGTTTATGTTTGTCACTGTTTCTGGTTGCCACGATAAGCGTATCGTAGTGTGGGGGGCGGAAGCAATGTATATGCCTCTATTTTAAAAACCTATTTAGAGGCTATAAATTCCACCCATGCCAGGATTAGAACCCACGACCTCTGGCTATCCGTGCCAGCGCTCTTTCCGACTGAGCTAATGGGCGACTCCTCTTTTCCTCTTTTAAATATTCTCTGTATTACGTACAGGCAGCGACATCTGACCGAAGCAATTTGCATCACTTGCAGCCCCGAGTACCTACCTACTTTGCAGTTAGGTTTTGACATCGGAATGATATCGCTGTACCCACATGATTATACTGTTTTTAATGCACTAACCCGTGCTAGTGCATTAAAAAGAGTATAATCATGTGCCTCTATGTTAATGTTATGTTGTGTAATTACCTAATCAACCATACACATATTATGACTTCAGAAGTCCACAATCCGACCATTGTCCTAAACTCATATTTTCAATTATCGTTACATTGTAATACAGATTGCCTCAATTATCGTTACATTGTGATACAGATACAGACTGCAATGCTATGAAAGTTGTTACGCTTTTCACTTTATAGGTACGTATAGAAAGTATATTCAATCTTTCAAAAGACGACTACTCTGACTCAGTAATAAAACTGCCTGGTAGAATACCCAAAGTTACTCCACAAGTTTTACAATAATCCACAATATCTTGGCTCTTAAAGGTCCGAACTTTGATTTTGTCGCATTATTCTTGAACAAATATACCGTCATCGTTGCTGCGATGAATTTCGTGAGCGAAATAAATTTGTTTTTGAGATGTATTAATTTGGACTTTATAATGTTGGAAAGGACCACGGAATTTATTGCAGTGATCGTTACCTCCGCGGAGACGGCGACGGAATACGATGATATTTATTGAGATGTTTTTGTGTCAATGCAGCCAAACGATATTTTTTACGTGAAGTAAAGTTTATTGGAAATAACATTGAAGACACTGCTGGAATGCGGGACTTGTACCTTATCCAAATTATTGTCGTCTGGTTGCTGTGGTTAAAAATAACTCGTAACTAACTTTGCATAGTACTAAGGGTATAAGCCATGTTTCTCAACATCCAGGGGCCGCGTTCTAAATTTTCAGAGGAAGATACATGAGTGAATCATGTTGCAATAACTAGGCTATATGGATATTATATAATATTGATTATTGAGTAATCGGGATTTAACCCTTTTCTGTAGACGGTTTTGTTGTCATTTAATACAGTTATAATATTTTTTATCTCCGGAAATTATACAATTTTCGATTTTGGCACGTTTGGCTTAGAAACGGTTATTATTGCAGCGAAAATAATAACAAGTCTTTTTCCTAAGTTTGTAATAGGTCTAAACTTAACGTAAAGGTATCTAAGATTAAATTAAATGCTGAAGGCAATAAAAAGGTAATAAAACTGTAAAATAAATACTCAGATAAAAAATACTTTACAGAAAAACATGAAAATCGCTTCTAAGCAGGCTAAAAGTTATGGAGTTTTTTTTTTTTATTTTTAAAGATATGGAGTTTTTTCTTTATTTTCTTGTGATCTACATAACATTATTCAACTTTTATAAGAAACATTTTTCATTTAATTTTTATTTTGCGGGGTCTTACGAAGTATAATTCCAAAATAATCCATTTCAGCCCACCCGAATGTAGTACTTATGGAAGATTTAGTTCGATAATCTTTGATATAAAAAAAACCCAGCCAAGTGCAAGTCGGACTCACGTACCGAGATTTCCGTACCAGCTCGTTCTTTTTGTCAATATGTAGTGAATCCAACTCGCGCTTGGCCCTTATTAATCATTTGTCGTTAAAATATATAAAAAATCCCACAATAAAGCTTGAGTTGATGTATATTACCAGGCATATTAACGTTTATACGGTAGAGACAAAAACGGCGTAAAAACAAAACGTTTAATAATAAGAAAAAAGTTTAGTGTATAGAACCTGGTGATTTTTTAAATTTTATTATTTTAATAGGTAATCTATACCAAATAAAATATAAAATATATTGTGTCAAAATTTTAACTGGCTACATATTACGGGTCCGAAGACCTTCAACTGTCGGACGGTCGAACAAACAGACAGACAGGAGGCAGAGTAACAGGGATCTATTTGGCACCCTTCGGGTACGGAACCCTAAAATTATAAACCTTTTTAAGTAAAGTAAAGTAAAAGTAAAAATGATTTATCACCAAATTAATTATTATATTATAATTAATTATTATACTATTTTAATTTTTAATGCACTAACCCGTGCTAAGGACAATAAGTGATGCAATTTCCTTCAGCCAGATGTCGCTGCCTGTACGTAATACAGAGAATAGTGTAAAGAGGTTTGAAATTTCACTGATGCCGGTGAGTCGCCCATTAGCTCAGTTGGAAAGAGCGCTGGCACGGATAGCCAGAAGTCGCGGGTTCGAATCCCGGCATGGGTGAAATTTTTAGCCCCTAAATAGGTTTTTAAAATCATAACTTGTTTTACAATACGTTATTATCTAAAAGTGAACATGAGAAAGCCTCTAAATACAAATAAATTATGTAACATGCATGTGGCTTAATAGTTAAAAGGACATTACTCTTAATACACAGTTTATTTTCTCTAATAAACAGGGTTAACAGTTACATTTAAGTCGTTAATTCATATTATAGTTACATAGTTATAGTCATATTAAGTCGTGGTGACCTTGTCCCCACACTAGGCTGGGCCTGTATCGTGGGCGACGAAATTTTGCACAAAAAGTGTTGTGGCGAGCACATGTCAACTCTGCGCGCGCACTACAAACTCCAACATTCCTGCATCGCGCAATCAAAGTGTTTCAATGACATACCATAAATACAATGTCTAACTAACAATAGTTGGACCGGCCGTCCCCAGGCATACGATCTGCCTGGGGGGAAATTTCCCTTTATAGTGGAAGAGCACGATCACCCGCTCTTCCCTATAGTGGTGACCCCTGACAGAACATTGTCAACCTTTCTTCGCTCTCGCAGCAACTCACATACATTAGTCTCAAAGCAAGGCCAGCAATATTCTCTCTCACTTCATCAGTTCCACTACAGTCAACGCACCGATTACTGGGACTGATGGTGATCTTCTCACAACCCCTCGGCACGGCAGCCACACAGCAACAGCACACGTTGCCCGTGGTACAGCAGCCTTCACCGGTTCCTACCACGTGCGCGGTCTCCATGGTACTGTCGCCGGTGAAGTGACTGTTAGCCGCCGAACACCCTCAACCGCTAGTCGACTCACTGACTCAGCGTCACCTGGCACTTGCAGGCTTTAGAGCACAGACTTTGATTCCTATCAGACCTAGCTACGCGTAGCTCTACGGTATTGAAGGGGAGTGATGTGGCGAGCACACGTCAACTCTGCGCCCGCACTACAAACTCCAACATTCCTGCATCGCGCAATCAAAGTGTTTCAATGACATACCATAAATACAATGTCTAACTAACAATAGTTGGACCGGCCGTCCCCAGGCATACGATCTGCCTGGCGGGAAATTTCCCTTTATAGTGGAAGAGCACGATCACCCGCTCTTCCCTATAGTGTTATCAATTTAGACGTGCAGTGACAGTGACATAATAAAAGTTGGTATCAATCGCAAACTCTAATTGGCGTGTTCCGGGATTTGTGCATTTTGAAAGTAACACTGTATAGACTGTATATTAAGCTATGCCTTTATTGAAATGATTGATGAGCAATTGATGACTGAATTTAACGCTTGCTTTTGACGACCCAACCGTGGTTCCGGATTGGCAGAGTATGTTATTAGATCGTGATATCATCGATCAAAATCGTGGTCTAATTTATGTTGTGTTCTTTTTTGTTGTCGCTTAACAATGGGTCATTTGTAACATTTGCGAATTGATAATTTTTTGTTGCAAGTGTGATTGAACCTTAAAGGGTTGTTAGAAGTAGTAATCTCTTAAATGCCCAATTCCCGAAACACGTCATTCAGAGTTTGTTCAACGAGAACTTTTGTTCTTTTATTTTTTAATAGTTGATACCATATAAACATTTTGTCTATCTTTTTGTTTCGAAATTATTATTTTTTGTATTATAATTTTAGGTATTTTTTTGGTTTTTTTCTTTGTAGTTGCGCTGTTTGATAGGGAGTAATTTATTCTACGGAGGCTATAAACTTTGATATTTGGATAAACGTAAACCCGATATATATTTTTTTAAAGTATTTTAAATCACAAATGTCAATGACACGTTTTTGGTATTACGCATTTGATAGGTTACCTTGTATATATATACTTTGTGATGAAGTATGATATATTTTTGCATACTAAAGATTTGTTCTGGATTTAGCAACTTTGAAACTTGATAATGCGAGTAATTAGAGTGATAATTGCAAAATAGCTATGAAGTCGAAAGCTGGGCGAAGCTTTCTTTACCAACCTTTACCTCAATGTTAGTGATTTATTACGCAAACAAAGTTACCTTATAGTGCAGTAGTATTTATCGACATAGAAACATCTAAAGATGTATGCGGCCGATGGTCGAAGACATATGCGCTTGCTCCTTCGCAGTGCCTCCACGTAACGGCTCAGTTTTTTCCGCTTGACGAAAAGTTTCTTTTGCCGAACTCGCATGAAGTCAAAGTTATGTGCTACACTTGGCCGAAGCCCAAAGGGTGGACGTGATCACACTACTCGGAATTGCCTATTCAAGCATTCGTACGCATATGCGAAAGTTTTATTGGTGATCCAACTCTACTTTATAAAAAAAATGTTTTTGAGTAGTTTTTGAACAGTCAGTCTTTTTTCGGGAGAAAAGTTTCGCGTCTAGATGAGACAGGCTGATCTCTCCTACTAATATTGAGTGATATGTAACAGTTTGCGAGTTCTTGGCATAAGAGCAAATTCTTCACCTCTTTATAAATCTCAACTTTTTCTTTCTTTGCGGAGCGCTGATAGAGTCGAGTCAGTTTGTATAAAAAGACTCATTTCCGACAGCTTGGGCGTGTTTGTGTGGATGTGTCCACTAATGCAAATAGGGCATTTCTCATCACTCCGCAGAGACCGCTTTCATCTGCAACCGTTTTCCGCTTCTTTTATTTCTGGATGTGAGATTATCTCTTCGGCGTCACGTTAATATACGTCTCTTCTTTCCCCTCTACATGTTGTTTACGGTTTCTGTTTACTTTCATATGGAATCTGATAGTGAATAACTTTAGTAACTTCGTTTCCTTGGTCCGAATTTGAGTACAGTCAAAAGTACGTTGACCTTTGTACGCATATACTTTACGCTATTCATTTACGTTACGAGCGAATTTGCTGTGTTAAAGTTTGATCAGATGCTGACTGTACGTAAGTTTTTTTGGTTTATTTCTCACGCTCATCAGCGAATCTAATGTAATGAATTAGCCTTTGCGAATGATATCGTAATAGCATATCCGTTTAGCATGTTACTACATAGTAAGTCTCGTGACTACATAATTGGTCAAGTCTAGAGCTTTAGAGTTCCTACTAGTAATCAATTATTCGCTTGATTACTTTGCCATAATTGAATGGTTTTGGAACCTAGTCAAAGTATGATTGTGGTGTGGGAACAAGATAGATGGGTAAGCACTACTATTCCGCAGTAATGAAAAAGAATGAAAAACTCCTGAATTACTTTTTATAAATCAGATTCGAGCAATACCTATCTAGTTAATAAACAGCTGACAAAAAAAACAATAGATACAACCAAACGTAACCTAATAATGTAATAATGATTAATTTTTGGAGGGTAATATTTTTTAGGTCAATTAAGCGCATGCAGACAAGATGTATCTTAAATATAATTTGTTAGTAGTTTCATTATTTCACTTGATTTATTTTTCTTGTCACATGAACAAAAAAAGACACGTGAACATAACAGACTACAAGTTAATAACGATGTAGCAATATATTTCTTTATTGCTTTATTGGAGTAACGATAAAAGCTTCTACGCCTCTTACACACAACCTCAGCTATTAGGCGATATTGGCGACATTTTGATGGCATTATTATCTACGCCAGTAAGTACAATCTAGTTCATCAACTGCTTCACAAAAAGCTTCCAATGGTGTTAATGTTGATGATGTTCTAGTGCTAGTTAGTTTAGTTGTTTAGCCTAAGTTTTAATAACAAGGGGTGACGTTCTTCGGCGAACGCAAATCAAATTTATGTTTCGCGAAATAAGAAACATAAAATTGAGTTGCATCCATAGTTGAGTGTTGAGGTCCACAATAGTTAATTGTTAAGTAGTTTCACTATCAACATCTGAAAAGTCAGTGACACGAGTATACCACGCCTGCTAATGGCAAAATATTCAGTTCTAGACTTTGCAAAGTTTTCAAGTAATAGTAGCACCAGAATGTCGCCCCAGTGAGTGATTTAAGACTCTCCGATCGCACCAGTAGTTGGGGCATAAGACAATTCTAACTGCATTTAACGGATGATTAAAACTTGTTTAGATATATAAAGGCAATAGCTAATGTAACGGAGTGGTGTGTGTGCCTAGAAGTGAGCGGTGACCCTCCACACGTGCGGCACACGCTCGTGATTCATTTAGCGTGGCACGACGCACGATATCGCCAATCGGCTAATGACGACAGCCACGGATCCCTTGCCACATGTCGCTGACAAACTTACACACTGCCTGTCCGAGCACTTTTCACCCAGTTAGGAACACTCGCCTCAAAGGACAAACTAAAAATCGTCTCTATAAAAGTTTGGCCGGTCCGAGTACGCGAAAATTCGCGGGCGGGAAACCACCGCGCGCGTCACGAGTGAAGTGTCGCTTGGGAGCGGAGCGCGCGACCGGCGAGCCTTCGTGTAGAGCTTACACTGATTTTTTGTCGGAGGCATCGCCGCCTCTCGCGCGCCTTTTGCTCCATATTCGACGACCGGTGTATTACGCCGCCAGCACATACACGCTTGCAATAACACTTACCACTTAGCCAACTAACTACACCGGCAACCGGCCGGATTACCTTACTTACCTGCCCGGCTACGTGTCCGCCACAATTACGTACTATTACGATTTCGCAACGTGTTTATACACTTCGCCAATATAATGTTCGATGAACTTTCTGCTCGCGGAAGGTAGGTGTGGTTATTCTCTTTAATTGCTGCAAAACTAAAGCTTGATTAGTGCGAGTCTAATTCTGTCGACATAGTTAAATAATCAGTTAAGTTAAGGTGAATATAAATACGTCCCCATGTACGTCCCTCACAGACCATATAATTCGGCGCAAAAATCTTTCCCGCCTTATGTGTTGTAACATTATAGCAATAATTACGATCTCCATATCACGACCGTAGTAATTATGATTGTGATATCAGGAAGTTGATCAATTCCAATCCCATTTTCTACTAATATTATGAATGTGAAAGTTTGTTAAGATGTTTAAGTGTTTGTTACTCTGACACGGCTGAACGGAGTTACATGAAACTTGGTATACAGTTACACAAAAATCTGACTTGAGACATAGTATACTTGATATTCCGGTAATGCGTTGCCGTGGTATAATACCTATTTGATTGTTACCGTAATTTTATTTTCAAGCAAAACTCTAACATATTTATTCATTGCGTTATGGTAACAAGAATAGTATAATGAAATTTTTTGGCGTTACGACGTTTCCCGGGATAGCTAGTAAGGGATAAGCAAAGAATTAACTAATGTATCATCAGAATCGGGCCCTTATTTCAAAATATTATAAATTTTCGAAAAATGAGACGTTCTTATTTATAGAATGCCCGATGCTTTTAACACACCTCTCAGACTTATTTTGAATATTAAGTGGTTACGTAATGGTTCCGTTTTGGTTCCCTTACCACAGACCATTTACTGACTCTGAGAAGTGTTATAAGGAATAGTGTTTTTACAAATAAGACAGTGAGTGTTTATCTTACAAACGACTTTATATCTGATTCTATAGTTCAGTATAAACCTCAAATTTTCAGTGTATATGACCAGAACAACCTTCCTCATTGTAACCGCCACACCATGGTAATGCTTTCGTAAAAAACACTACAAGTGTGTTTTTACATTTTAGCACGACAAGCTCCGGGCATTATCGCGAGGTCTCAATATATAAACGACAGAGCCTAATTGCACTAAAATACCATGAATATAATTACCAGCGCTTATCTCGTAAATATTAAGTATGAAATTCAACATTACTCTATCTAGGCTCTAGTAATTTATGTACGCTGCACATGTACTCTTTAATTCCGGCATAAATCTTTATAATTAGCAGGTCAAGTGAAACACATGTTGCTTTTAGCGTGCCAGTATTATGCACTGGACGAAGCGGCTGAAAATTTCGCGTCGCATGAAAAAAAAATAAGTTCGGCCAAGTGCGAGTCCGACTCGCGCGCAGTGAACCGTAGCACCAATACCACCTTCTTCTTCAGGCTATATTAGTCCACTGCTGGACATAGCCCTCCCCAAATGAGCGCAAGGTTGTGCCATAATTAGGGGGTAATACCCATAATCCCCACGCTGGGCATGCGAGTTGGGGATCGCAGTTTGGTAGAATTGTACTGCAGGGGGCGCTGCTGCCCACCCTCCAGCACCCAAATTCACTGCTGCTGCCCACCCAAATTCTTCCCGCGGGTGTCGTAAAAGGCGACTAAGGGACTCAAACATTTGTATCTAATTAAGTATAGTTATACTTTATTGCACAAGAAACGTTAAACAAGAGATTACACAAGAATGTTCTTTGTATCTTTTTGTGTTCTGCATTTACCAAAAATTCATTTCATTTGTTTCCAATTATTGGGATTGCTAGCGGGTGACTACTTTAGACTTGCCTGGCTTATATTATTAGTTGTTATACTAGGTATATATTAGATCAAAAAACTTTTGTTAGGACTATCTCTGAAATCACGAAAGAAATTTCAGCTGTTTTGGAAACAATCAGCAATTGCTGTAATTAATTGATGAAACACTCATATTTTTTCATGATTTCAGACCTTTGCACCTCTCTTGTTTGTTAATACATCAGTCAGATAACTCTATACTGCGCGAGGCCCTACACGCACATACAGGGTTTTTAAAAGAAAGACCGCGTACAGAAATTAAGGATAAGATACGATTATTCTTTATATACACCAAGAAAAAACAAAAATAAAATAATTACTAAGATACAATAATTGGCGGTCTAAGTCTTTTCCTGGGTGCCGATGGTCCTCTTGGGGTACGTACGTTATCAACCCTTGTGTGTCCCCACTGCTGGGGAACGGGTTTCTTCCTGCATCGCAGGAAGGTTAGACCATACTCCACCCCGGGAGCCAAGTCCGGGTTGGTGGAGGATTGTAAGACAGTGGCAGGTCTTACTGTCAGAAGTTATCAAGCCGCCCATAAGGCCTCTGACATGGCTTAAGGACTGCCATTACATGACAGCCGGTACCGACTGCTTAACGTGCCTTGCGAAGCACGGGTAGGTACGCAACCCTAAAAAGGAAAATGCAATAAAAGTGCTGTCAGTGGCGACGATAAATATGCGATAAGCGCGAAAGTCGCGTTTAGTCTGACTTTGTGACATACCGCGCATGCGCCGATGTGGCGGAAACATTCGCGCGGGAAGTGCCACCATTAATATTCGAGGGTGCAATTTTGGCGGCAAAGCACGGCACAATAACGGGTGTAATCGTCCGTAAAATAGAAAAAAATAAATAACCTTGCGCTTGTAAAGATTTAGGCCATTACAGGAGACCATTAGAATATCTTGATGTTTCAGATTGAGCCTATGCTCTGCTACGATGACACGAAATGCAGCGACTTAAAAAACAGTCAAGTTCGTTCGAAACACCCGGCGCACCAAGGTTTCCGTACCATTACATATAATTCGTTTTAGTATATTTAGCAAAAAAAAAATCCTTTATTTCGGTTGAGATATGTTTGTTTATTATTTTTTGTTAAACTATATGGATTGCACTTCAATCACACTAAGTGTGACACTAAATTAAAGCATTCACGATGGAGCAAAAAAAAGAAAAAAAAGGTCTTCCGAACCTACTGATTATTTGTTGATCAACCCGCAACAAAAACACACGCTTTGTGAAAATTTCTACTGAATCCCGTTCAAGAGATAAATCCCCATATAGGTCAATCAGACAGACGTTGTAGACATATTAATATTAGGCACGCTTCGGGTGCGGAAACCCAAAAAGTTACTCCGCATTACTCTTACTCTGTTTTGTAATACGGAAACTTAGTAGTAGCCAAAAAATATACATTGAGAAATTGCCTGAACATTACGTGATTGCTTTTAATTTAAAATCTATCGGCATCAGTTTACTGTGGGAATAGAGAAAGTCTTTATTTATGACAAACTACACGAAGTAGCTTATTAAGCAAGCTACTCGTAGCTGGCGTGCGACTTCGTCTGTGCCAAAACATTGCCCAGGGGCCTACTTTATGGAACCATACACATGGTTTTCTATGACAATATTGAAATGTTGTCAATTATTGACAACATTTCATCTTTTTGAATGCCTAAAACTAAAAATACCGTTTCTCAATTTTGATATCCTGATTATAAAAAAAAATTATGGAGAAAATAAATAAAAACCAAAAATTGTGTGATGACGTCACACATACGGTGGAATGATAAGGTACCGGGTGTTTATAAGGTACCGTGGTCTAATATTAAAAATGTTGTGACAGAATGTCATTTTCAATGTAATTCAAATGTCATGTCATTAATAAACGACAATCAACAATGGATTTCAAAAAGTCGGCAAGGGTCTTATAGTCTGAGTGCTTAGTGCGCGTTTGACAGATCCAATCGAATAACTTTACTACCGCGTTAATCGAGCATTGAGTAGTGAGTATGAGTAAGTTAACCGTTCGAACTGGCAAAACGCTGTCACAGTACAACTCGCACTTTATTCGTGTTTTGGCTGGTAAACGTGTTCACTTTTCAACGTAAACCATTACAACTCGCACTCAGCAATTTTAATTTCCATACTTGTCCCTAGGTGGCGCTTCCTCGATGCCATAGAAATATGAGTTTACGTTAACGCGATCGAGTAGTTAAAAAACTCGCACTAAGCACTCTGTAAAATATAGCTTGAGCTCCGCGACAGCTGTCATCGAAATTGAGTCCATGAAGTTTTGATTTTTTTCATAGAATATTTATACTGCGAATACTCCGTACTTACTGCACAGATAGTGATGTCTAACCAGTATAATAACTGCAAGTTACAAACTTTCGATGATTTATGATGTGCAGTTTACATCAGGTTTACCTACTATTGGAATTGTAGTATTAGTATATTGGAAGTTTATTTTTTTGAAAAGCATTATCAAATTTCATTTGAATTAAAATAATGAATATTGTTTTAGTTAATATCTATCTAACAAAATACTGGTGTTACTGTGATGTTAGGGCAATAACGTACAGCGTGTGTGCACGTCTCTCCAACTTTGTTCCGAACCTCCATGCTTCTGGGTTCTGATCAGCTGCGCGCTATTTGGTTTTGATTTTTATTCAATGACGTTCTTGTTTACCCTGACGACGAAATGTTTGTTGGTATTCGATGAATTTTTCTATCAAAGTATTTCATGCTTTAAAGACTGTAGTTGATATCTTGAAGTTGATTAGTTGAGTTAAAGTTGTACCTTTTTGTTTGCACGATGTCAAAAAGAACAAAGAAAGCTGTTTTGAACAGTGAATGCCGTGAGTTTGTTATTCGTTTGCGCGAATATTATACACGCGAAAACCAAAACGGAGGTACGCTTCTGCCATTAGAGCGAGTGTGTGACAGGGTTGCGGATGCTCTTGGTATAGGACGATCTACGGTGGTCCGTATTAGTAATGAAAAGTACGGAGAGTCATCAAGCGAGATGCCTGAAGAAAAAGTGATTAAAAAAATTTAATCGCTAAATAAAGAGAATAAAAACTTCTCCCGTCACAGAGGTTGATAGTTTTGACGTCGCCGCAATCCGCAACCACATATACGCATATTACTCAAGAGGAGACTTACCTACATGCACACATTAAGAAAATTGGGAGCGTCCCTTAAAGAGGCAAATTTGTTTACATCCAGCTTACCATCTTTGGCTAAAATTTTAGGAAACATTGTGTTTTCATATAAAAAAAGCCTTAAAAGGAAAATTGTAATCAGAAACTGATTTAAGGATTTTAGGATGTACACCTCTACTTAAATAAAACTTTGTAAAATAATATTTCTCGTGTTTGATTTCATATCCAACTTCTCGAAATTCTTATTTCCATACATGTTATCACACACGCTTTATGTGACATTTGATGTCGACATTGTCCCGTTCCTAGCCCTGTCAGTGTGACGGCTGTCGTGGAGCTCAAGCTATATTTTACAGACTATAGTATTATTATGCCGTATGTGTGACGTCATTTGGCGTTTACGTCCTTTTAGAATAAGACAAAATTGAAACAGAAAATTTTGAATGAATATCATCGAATTTCCGAAAATAAAAAAATATGGGTCGTTTTATTTTGTACCTGGTTTTGCTGAAGACAATAAAATACGTACGTTAAAAAATTTCAATGTCAATTTGATGTACATTGCAAAGTCGATTAGTCGAATAACCCACAGATTGACCAGAAGTCTCTGATACCTAATAAACTAGCGTTGCTTTTATAGCATAGAAGAGATAAAAAAGCTCAACAAAAATTAAAAAATCATCCATAATAATATTTTCGGTAACATTGGGGTCAAGTCCCAAAAATCAAGTTACTAGAATAATAAAAAAACAAATTACATTTAGTTTTTTCATTGAATTATATATGTTTTCTACAAAGCGTAATTTCATAAAACATTATTTTACGATATAACTCGGATATTAATAAACGCCTCATATATTATAAGATGTTACGAGGCTGTTGTGACGGAATATTTTGAGCCCGATACGTATGGCGCATTTCCATACCACGTGAATAGAATAATCATATTACATAATATTATGAAAAGTATTAGGCATAGAAAAAATAATTAACCGCGTTTGTTTATCTTTTAACATGGCCTCTCCGATTACATTACATACATGATATGATTTTAAAAAGGAATAGATCCGTGCCCCAGCTGGGGTGACGCACAAAAGTATGTCTGCTGGGGCACGGGTATCTTCCTGCATCCCAGGCTTCGGTAGGCCATACTCACCTCGGGGCCCAAGTCCAGGTTGGTGGAGGATTGTAAGACAGTGGCGGGCCTTACTGTCGGAAGTTATCAAGCCGCCCATACTACCTCTGACATGGCTTAACGACTGCTATTACATATAAAAATATTTTTAGTGCAATTTCTCCATTGTAGTTTTATGAAACTCGGCCCAGTTGGTTGGTTTTGTCACGGACACGATGTTTGCTGTCAGCTGCGATATGCACGCCTTGCATATTGTCGACTCACTACTAAACGAATCCATCAGCCAATTCTACTACAACCAAGCCACAGAAAAAGTTATTTATGAAAACATAATAGCATTTTAAAGTTAAATGTCGGTTCACTCGTTCAATACAATGCTTACAAATAAACACGACAAACAACTTTTCTATTTTATTATATGAAAGCAGGGACTACAAACGCCACAGAATTGTCTAACTTTACCAAATATGTCGGGTATTATTGCCTGCCTAGATCAGTAAAGTTGGACATTTCGTAGTCATATTTTATAGCATTTTTAATGAGACTCCAGAGACTAGTTATACAGGAATTCACATCATTGAACCTAGGCTTAATAGGGCAACAAATGAATTTGTTTTTGAGATTTGTTACTCTTTAGATTTGTATAATATGAATTGAATTAAATATTTCTTTATAATACTATAATAATTTTGTTCAGAGGGGAGCTTAATAATATAAATAGGGTACGAAGACACAGATTACGTAGTCAGTTGTTCCCTTGACACCCTAACTCGATAACCTTACAAGGTGTTAAAAAACTTCAGACCTAAATGCAACTGAACACGAATTACGTCACTCTTTAAAAACTTTTGAACAAACTATATAATGCTAGAACTAGATCTACAGAATTATATAAATCCGATCCATTTCATCGGGCCGTATTTCCAACAATAAACATTACGACTACTTCCGTCCTCGGCCACGCTTATCCAGCTACCACTAACAAACAATCTCCCATGTTCGCCTGTCCAGCAAATTGGAGGGTGTCCTATGCTCAATTTTCCAGTTTGTGGTCTTCACCCGGGAACCTTTTTATCCCAGCGGCAATCGATTCATCGGCAGAAGAGGCAAGCACTTACGTCAACTTGCTGATGAAAGGTGGACGCTTAACAGGACTAGTACTTCGATTCGAAGTCGCGGAGCGTGCTAGGGAATATGCTGTGGTAGGACTGACGGTGTCTCTTTAATGACATTAGAAATGAGTTACTACGCCAAATAAGTGTATAATAATATTTCCTACTATACTATCCTACTAATATTATAAACGTGAAAGATTGTGAATATGTTTCGAAGTATGTTACTCAATCACGCTATAACGGCTGAACGGCTGAATATGAAACTTGGCAAACAGATAGAGATTCCACTGAATTGAGAGGTAGGATGTTGCGAGATGAGGTAGTGTATAAGATTAACAAGTTATAGTTTGGTGCATTTAAATTACTGACTTGCTGAAAGACATAGATAGAAAGAACACTTTATTGTACACAAAAAAGGAAATTACAAAGATACATTCAACGAAAGGTTATATTCAATGTTAGTTGCTGTGGTAGGTGACCGCTCCCTGACCCGTCCTGGGGCACGTCAAACGCTTATTCCACTGTCTCAATGACAGTGATTAAGCTGAACTAGAGACATAACGCAGATAAGTTGGCCAATAGCCGAACGTACGAACGGACCTAAGATCTAGCTCTCCTGATAAAGGCCCAATATGAGCGCGTAGAAGGTCCGTTCATTAGAGATGATAGAATAGTAGAAAGACTCTTTTTTGTCTGATTTGTTTGTACATTTAAATGCTGAAGAGTTGAGTGTGGCACAAAAGTACATGAAATACTTTTAATAAAAATCTCGAGGTCAAAACCATTTGTTTCGTATCGATAGTTAAACTACTTCCAATAAGCATAAGTTTAAAAAGTCCTGTTTTCAGGTTTAACGTTATTACAATTTTACGATGTCACATTTGATACGAAAAATGATTTTTCACATTAGATCATATAAACGATTTTAGGTTCACTTTAAATGCCTTAAAACATTGCTGTCTTAATTATAAAATATTTTTTCTCTTCTGTTTCAAATTGCCAGTGCACTGACATGCTGAAATTACAGAAAAAAATCCTAAAAGGAGTTGGGAGCCAGTTTAGATTCCCATATCCTAGAAGTTATAGTGGAAAAAAGCAATATGTAGCTGCCATCCTATGCAGGCTTACACAAACCCTAAAAACGTTACACTCTAAAATTCAAAGTGATTTTAATCAAAGTGATTGGAATCAGACATTACATTGTGGTAAAGCCTTCAAAATCTTCAAAACAATCTTAGAAAAGGCTTTCCAAGCAATTTGGAAATGACAACCTAGTAAAGCTGGACTATCTGTTACTATATTTTGTGACAATGAGGTAAGGCGACGTGGACCTAAACGTCACCCTAGCTCAGAAAAAGCTACATCATCAATCGCCTAATAATGGCAACATCCAAACTGTCATAAACCGGCATAGCTTAGTGACAGCTACAATATGTGTTCTTAATTCATAGTATGGAATTCGATACGCCATCATCCAAACATTGCTGCCAAATTTATTGTTCTCAACTTCAACGTCTTTCAAAATGTCAACATCTGTTTTATTTATATTCATCAAACGAGTTGTGGTAATCATTTCAGTTTTTGTTTCCCATCCTTCTGAATATCATTAAATTTATTTTTGTAAAAGCTTGCAAGCAAAGTATTGGCCAAGGAATTATGATCGTGCAGAATGTTTGAAATCGCAGAAATATTTTTTTTGATGAAGAAAAATCAGCGTATTATTCAGTTTAAATTAGCCGTTCCTAATGTAAAGAAAATGTGTTGTTTTTTGGCAACTCTGACATCGATCCTTACTTAAGTAAGAGTAAAGGTTACGTTATGTAGCCACTGTTTGCCTCAAAAACTTGAGATTTCACTTCCTTTTAAAATTTTCCATCGGGCGAAGTGTTATTGGGCTGCAGGTCGAAATTTCCTCATTACCATTCCTTGAGACTAGTAGCAAATGATCAGACTACGAGTACTTGGTTATTAAATATTGACTGTGTATTGTAGAGTTGATATAACTTGCTCAGTGATATAACCGGTCGTAGTGTCTAATAACAATGAGACCTGTCATATCATGTCAAACTGGTTGGCTATAATTATTTGCTTAATGAGATTCGGGATAGTCCTCAAGTTTGATACCACAAACGAAACATTTCTTAAGCTCGGTCACGTGCATAGCGCAGAAAGTTACATAATTTTGAATAAATATAAAGTGCAAATTACCCGGGATTCGCCTCAGTCTGGTCAGGCCTTTTCTTTATTCTCTCTACATGGTTGGTTAAGAATGTTTTTTCGTCGTCTCAGCCAATTTCTTTAACCAAAATGTAAAGACGTTTGTCTTAACAAATTGCCCGCCCGCCCGACTATTTCATTAAAGCAAAGAGATGGTATGGCGGGTAACCAGAGACAGTCACTCATGCCACTCTTATCGCGATGAAGTTAAGAGTTCGAATTGAATGGTAATGTGCGTCTGCCTGTCTGTTACTCCGACTTATTCTAGACTGTAGAGAGGTAAGTAGGTACGTACTCTTCCAGAATGGCCACTATAAGAATTCCTCCAATTAATCTAATGTTCAACATTAGGTGTCTGCTCGGAATTTCAATAAGGCAGACTCTCGGAACCGTCTAGAATTTCGAGTGAATGAACAGCCGAGATCTGAAACTCAAGTTCATTTATAAATTATTTTTTCCTCTGTAGTTAATCGACGTCGATTTGAGCGAGCTCTCACGCAGTTTAGGTTACGAAAATTTATTGGCATTTTTATTGCAAAACTTACACTGATTCGATATTAATTGAAGAGGTAGAGTGTAAATGTATTTGGTTGAACTTAAAAACCGTTCAACACTGCCAATTTCAAATAATTTATGATGTTAAATTTAAGCGTCTGTCGAATTTAGTCATGATTCACGTGGAGTAATATCTAGAGTAGAGTCCAATATAAAATTAACGTGGCAATAAAATTACCCAAAAACACACTATAAATCAAATGAAAAATATGATTTCGTAGGGAGGTATATGTTAAATAAACAGGCGATTGAAGTAACTTAGATTTCACGGTAAAATATTTATTAAACATAAATATTTTTACCGTGTTACCGTCACCATAAACATAAACAAATAGATCGTAGTTAAGAAAGTGTTGTACAAAATATTGACGTTGTGAACGCGTAGTAAAATGGAAATAAAGAGAAATTTAGATTGAATACTACAGATATTGTATAGAATCAGGCGTTACTTTGCGGAACTTTATAATAGCACTAAAAATGATAATTACTTTGCTAATTTCCGCCAAAAATCCCACAAGCATCATGCGGTTAGTTAATGCCGCCCTCCCTCCCACTTTTTCAAGCAGAAGCAAGACACGAACAACACCACCGACACCATCGCGTGTTTTCTCACACAAGTATTAGGTTAAAAATATCTATGTAATTTTGATGTACAGTAAAGTGTTCTTTCTCTATTTATCTATCTAAGATCCTAATAAGAAAGACAATTTTCACAGTAGTTATTCATCGAACCATAAAACCATTTCAATGACATTTTACACTTGCTATCGTTTATTGTATTTGTAACCCCATCATTAGAGTTGTTTAAAAGTTCTTCATATTGCGCAAGCAGAATGGAGAAAAACTGCTGAAGTTAGCAATAAAACTGCTAGTTACGTATATAAAGTTATGGTTGCCCCAAGTCGTATGGAATTTCAAATACGATTTGGTACGTCTGCTAGCGTTATCCTCTTGTATTAAATTCGTAGCCATTTATGGGCCTTTTCACATACACAAGTAGCTACCTAGAGTCTGGACGACACCAAGGTTGTTCATCTAATTAACTTTGTGCATGCTGTGTTAGTTCCTTCCTTTTAGGTTTAAGTGCAACGATTTACATTATACAAGTTCACGCAGACGACATGATTAGTTTTTGCTACCCACGGAAAGTTTTGGCTTTCTAAATCAATATTTTACAAGTATTCCAGGTATATCCATTAAAGAGCTACTGTTTTATATTATAGTAAACAGTAAGTTTGGACGTCTAATGATTTTTTTCCATAGCTATAGAAACACAGCTAGTAGGTTCTTTTTCCGGATGGGTGACAGTTCCGTGACTACCGCTAGTGGCATCTTTCCGAGCGCTTCCATGCTTCGCAAGGCACATTAAGCCGTTGGTGCCGGCTGTCATGTAATTGCAGTCGTTAAGCCATGTCAGAGGCCTTATGGGCGGCTTGATAACTTCTGACTATAAGGCCCGCCACTGTCTTACAATCCTCCACCAACCCGAACTTGACCCCCGTGGTGGAGTATGGCCTAACCTTCCTGCGATGTAGGAAGGGACTCGTGCCCTATTCGTGGTACTTTTCCACTATCGAAAAAAATATATTTATTTTGAACAAAGTGCACTGTTTTCTCTTCGCTTTTTTTGAAATAGGGAAAGATTGTCGACCGACGTGTATGTGAAAAAGCCCAGTGTCGCAGGAATATCTCCGAAATGTTTATTGTAGCGGCTGATTCGCAAAAGTGTTGAATAAAGCCGTATTTTATTTCACTTTTCCGATACTAAAGTGAGAATTTTATAGAATTGCGACACTCAGCGTAAATTATCCATTTTTGTAGCCTCTCTGAGCTCAGTCAAAGAAAAAAATCTTTTCGGTTGATAAAGAAAGGTCTTTATTATGGTATACTGTTTTGACGAAATGTTTTTTATGATCTTAATTTTAAGACTAGTGGTCTTTGTTTTAAAATGCGATTCATCTAAAATACTTCTCAGAGGCAATTTAAATAATCTGTAGTTTAGTTTACCCTATATCGCGATTATTTTAACTGCCTCTGAGGAGTGTTTTAAGGAATTGAAATAAGTATATGATTAAGGACCTATTTAGAGGCTAAAAAATCCACCCACGTCGAGATTCGAACCCGCGACTTCTGGCTATCCGTGCCAGCGCTCTTTCCAACTGAGCTAATGGGCGACTCACTCATGGACGGCATCTGTGAAATTTCGAACCTCTTTACAATATTCTCTGTGTTACGTACACGTCCTTAGCACGGGTTAGTGCATTAAAAAAAAAAGAAAATAATTATATGATTAAAGGTTGACCAAATATCGTTCATGTCCGTGTATCGTTTATTGTCCTTGTAATTTATCGACGTTATGCATCTCAAGGCATTTTTGGGCATCATATTCATCACCATCAGCTATTTGACGCCCACTGCAGGCCTCCCTCATGCTTTTCCAAGCTTCACAGTCTTGTGCCGTCCTCATCCAATGACTCCGCGCCATCGTAGCAGGTCGTGGTGGAGACCCTCTGGTGGAGAGCCTGCCCACGCGGCGTCGTCCGGTTCGTGGTCGCCAAGTAAGAACTTATTCGCCCCAACGGCCATCAGTTCTTCGCGCCATGTGCCCCGCCCACTGCCACTTCGACGGAGCAATTCTCGGGCGCATTTTTCGTAATTTTCGGCCGTACTTTACCGCAAGTAAACCCATGAGAGACTTGGCCTTTCCTGTTGCGTGTTTTATCTTAACGGTGGCCCACTGGTGTTTGATCAGGCAGCCAGGACTAAAAAAAACTGCACGGCATTAGTCCTGCGGGTGGACACTTCGACTTGCGAGCTGGATTTATTTCCGCCTCATGTGATAAATGAGGAACACGCGACCTTTTGCTTTGAACTAACAAAGTGGGAAAACTTTTGTTCATAGTTTAGTGCGGGTGGTAGCGCAGAGGTGGAACAGCCGGCCACACCTTCGAGAGGTCGTGGGTTCGTACCTTGTGCATGTATTAACAACTTTTTTTTTATAAGTACTTTTATTGGTACAAATAAACATATTTATCTTTAACTTTTTTGTGAATTTATAGTAGCAACCCGATTTTCAGTACAAAAATTTAATACAAAGTTGGCCTTCATCAATCGTCAATAACTCGGCCGGCGCAATTGGAAATTTCATAATGTTTGATTTTTGTCAGGGACCTGAATATCAATGTATGAATTCAGCCATAGGGTGGTTGTAATTCATACATTTTCTACAACTTTCTTACACATAATTTTCGTCTAAATCTTACCGTTTCCGAGAAAACGTATGGATGAATCAATCAGTAAATATATTGCATTTGCATTATAGCTTTATGTATATATATATATATACCACAGAATAAATCTTGAGTGTCCGATGTGTTCACATACTTCAGCTCTTGAAATTGCCAATCCGCAGTGGGTAGGCGTGGTGATTAAGCCCATACTTTGTCTCTGAGTATCTGTAACAGCAGCTGCTGAAGTTGTCCAAGGCATTTTCTTTAAGTCACAGATTTTTTGATTGTTTTACTATTTTTTTATGTCATATACATAATTGCCAAGCCTATACCTTGGGGTATAGGTATAGGTATACCTAGCTGTTTAGACTCTGCAATAGTTTCTGGTTTTGGCGCACACAATGCTGCTTGTAAATCTACCAAGCAACAGTTCAATAAATCGGGACAAAGTATCTTTTCGTGTTTTTTTATCTCTACAAGTACGGCTCGGGGAGCAGTAGACAGCTGACCAACTTTTTAATTTTTGTTGAAAGCCGCCTTAAAGAAAAACAACTTATGGACAGAGCTTATCATAAGCCTCCAATGTGTGTACTGCGGAGGCTATGCATCAACTGAGCTGTGAATTATTTATTTGTTTTATTCAGACTTTCATTTAATAGTAGAAAAAACCTTTTACGAACTCATTTTTAGGGTTACGTATGCGAAGGATACCAACGGGCCCCAATTAATATGTCTTAGACGACGTCTATTCGATCAAAAACAAATGGCATTATATCACGGTGTTATCGTAGCGCATTACAAACAGAAATAAAGTGGGGTCCCTAGGAAAGAAACGTATTTTTAAACTTTTTGTCTTGTAATTGTTCTTTTGGTTTGACTGCATATAGAAGGCAAAGCTCAAGGTTTGGCAAAGAGCAATAGAGCGCAGCATGCTAGGCGAAAAACAGATGGATAACATCGGGAACAGCACGCTGCGTGCTAAAACCAAGACCAGTGACGTTTTAGTTGTGACGGCTGAGCTCAAGTGGAGCTGGGCTAGCCATGTCAGACTCGGCAAAACTCGTTACTGATTGGGTGCCGTGCGATGACTACCGACGACGAGGCAGACCGAGGCGGGAATGGTGTGACGACCTGACCAACTATTTGGCTGGGTGGGAAGAGTTGATATGCAAAAAGGAGTGGAACTAAGTAGGTGAGGCCTTTCCTCAGTAGTGGGACACCGACATGAAGAAATAAAAAATATTATAAAAAACATGTGACAAATAAATTATGATTAAGGAGCAGTTTGCTCTGTGCCCAAAAAATGTTATTAAGGACTCATGCTAATGATCTTGCTATAGTTGTATACACCTGTAAAGGGGTTTAACACTGAAAACAAAACAAGAACAAGTTGTTTTTCAATGAAATATGAAAATACTGTTAGTAGCTAATAAATAATAATAAAGATCCCGAAGTAAGTGAAAGAAAGCACATAGATATGTATATTAGCTGTTACAGGAAATGTGTTATGTGATGGTACGGAACCATTGGTGCACGATTCCAACTCGCGCTTGGCCATTTTTTCCACACACTATTAATAGTCCAAAGCTTGGCAGCTTAAGAAGAGGCTTATCTACCCACTGCCTTTTACAGTGTGAATTACTTAGATTAAAGGAGATAGCCCATCCAGTTTCGGGATTAATCGACACTCAAGATAATTTTGATCCCTTGGACTAAGATCAGCATTCTTTTGATCATGGCAGTTTAATAATGAAGTGTAGGCAGAGACCAGGGTTTATCATTTGCTACAATACTGACAAACTTATGCATCATCAGTGCATATTAGTCACTGTAAGCACGCACGCTGGTTTCGGGAGGTTTTTATCTTGCTCTTCGCTCTCTTTTAGCTACTGCATGCACGAACGTACGCATTTAGTTTTCATAAGTATTCGCTAACAGTGAAGGTAAAAATCGTGAGGAAACCTGAGTATCTGAGGTACCTTAGCACTTGAAATTTCCAATCCGGGTGGGCACGCGTGGTTTATAAGCCCATTCTATACCTCTGAGGTAAGGGCTGTGCCCTGCAGGTGGACGTTTACAGGCTACATAAAAATGTAACGGTGAATTTGTAACGGTTCGATATAATAGGGAACTTGTACCAAACTCAGATTGGAGTGACAGTAGGTACTTTATACCATGGAAAAAATGCCAAATATCAAGTTACTCTAATAAATAAAAAAAAGAGGAAGTTTTTCGTTAAATTCTATAAGTTTTATAATAAAGGAGTAGCCGCAACAAAAATATGAATATTAATAAACGCTTCATTAATAATACATTTTAACTTCACATTAACCCGCGGCTTGGTTGGCTCCGCACGTATTGACTAGTCTTTCCTGTGGGCTAGGCCGACTAAGCTGTCAGGATGGTATAGGTGCTGGGCAAGCCTACACCATATATAAAACCATGTCCCAGGCACTACAGAGTCGGAATGGTCCCTTCACCCATCTAGTGTGAGTGAAGATACCACTGGACGCTGTATAAAACATCTCATTAAGGAGATTTTGCATCTCCAAAAGGCCAAAATATATATATATATAACTTCACATTAAAAGGCATTAAGACATTACCTTCAAGTTGGAACGTCATAGCTAGGGCTCGATTTGTATGGCGCCATTCTATACTACGTGACTAGAACGAGTTTTCGACAGGTTAGACCATATTGCTGTGTGGTGTCGGCCTAGAGAAATAAGCACCAACCCAAATTCTTCCCGCGGGTTTCGTAAAAGGCCACTAAGGGACACACACCGGGGGGTGGGCAGCAGCGCCCCCTGCAGTATAATTCCACCAGACTGCAATCCCAACACGCATGCCCAGCGTGGGGATTATGGGCATTACCCCCCCAATGATGGCATAACTTTGCGCTCGGGCGCTCATTAGGGGAGGGCTATGTCAAGCAGTGGATTAATATAGCCTGAAGAAGAAGAAGATACCATAAAAATTCGTAGAGAAAAAAATAAGCATGTGTATTTATCTTTTTAAATGGCCTCTCCAATGGGGTTAAAACTTATTTATGTGCTAATTCCTCATTTTGTCTCTAAAGTTTGATAGAACAAAGAGCTTCATCTCTCTCTGTCAATCTCATTAGGTATTTTCTAACAAGACAACACAAGAATCGACTCAAAAGCATACTATCCAAAGGGCACGGGCCAACATCAAGACATCATTAAAACCAAGCTCAAACAAGCGACCGATGCCCGTGACTTTGCATACGTACAATAACTAATCCCACGATTGATATACCGGCCGACGTACAAAGTGCCATGTTTAGTTCCAAGAGACACGCGCGCGTTGTCTTTGAAATGACTTTAACTAATGAGTCTGTTTTAAAATTCTCGGCAGAGCTCGGTAGTGGAAGGGTGCGATTAATATCGACTCTCTTTCTTTCCTGCTGTTTGTTTGAGGGCCATTGTCTGCAGTGTGGGTGCACGGTAGAAAAGAGGTACTGTCACTGCCTCTCTCTCTTCCCAGCTTCAGTCCCACACGGTGGTGGGGTCAGCTTTCCTTATTTTCTCTCTCCACTTTGCCCTATTCATGACCTCGTTTATCGACGCTCCGCATTCTGTGAGATCTTTCGTCACAAAATCCGTCCACCTGGTTTTCGGTCTTCCTCGGAGTTTTTTTGTCCATTTTTTGTCCAAAATGATCTAGATTTTGAAATGGTCACCTAGTTTGAATTGTAACGTTCATTAAGCCGCAGCTTCTGCGCTACTTTGAATAAAACCATTTCATTTCTTCTGGATCTCCGTCCATGAATTAATAAACGTTGCACTTCCTTTCGTATGTAGTCAGGAGGCTTTCGTTTCACATGCCCAAACCATCTTGGCCTACTCTCTTGAAGTTTCTTTCAGGTACTGTCACTGTATCAACTACTCGTAGATACCGTTGATCAAAGGCCTCTGACTTCGTATGGACTAGCATACTTATTGCATACTTAAAAAAGGTTTCACAATCAATAACAAACATCGTAAGGTAACATAGATTTGCATGTAGCAGGGTTGGCATTTTAAATAGAGTTTTAAGCAGTTTTAAATACCGAGAAAGATAAAACACGTCTTAAGACAAACTAAGTTGAATTTTTTTTAACAAGTGTTTTAAAACCGTGTTTTAAACGGCTTATGATAGTGTGATTTTGATATAAACAGTGTTTTAAACGGCTTATTATAGTGTGATTATGATATAAACAAACAGTGTTTAAAATGTTATTTAAATTATTTATTGCATAACAATTTTACACAGAAGCGAGCTTAATGCTACTTAAACATCATCATTATCTACCATTATCTACATAGTAGCATTATCTACCAGCTAACCTAAGTTTTGGGGACAAGATAAGCAGATAGTGCATTATATAAATACATAAAATGCGAACCCTGTTGAAGCCAAATTATGTTATTTGGTCTAGATTATGAATAAAAATTAAGATGAGATACAAAGCGGCTACAAAGTTATAAGAAAAAATGTAAGGTACTTATATTATTTATTTAAAAAAATGACATAGGAAGAAAAAAATCTAGTGTTAATTGGCACTCATATTAAAAATCAATTGAATGGCAATACAACACTATCTATTTCATAAATATGACACCCTCTCGTGCCTTCGACGACATATTTAGGGCTCAAAAAGTGTGCCTTACTAGTAAACAAGTGTCTCCTTTTTGATTAGGTTATGGTAAGAGTGGTAGCAATAGAACACCGCCTTCTTAATCGGGAGATCGTGGATTCGAATACCGGCATGAAACAATGACTTTGTTTTTTATGTTATGTACGTTTGTGAAGTTCTAGTAGCAATACCATTCGAACAGTAAAGGAAAACATCGTGAGAAAACTAGTGTCTAAAGTGTTAACTAGAGGTGAGTCGTTGGCGAATTATGGGTCAACGAAAAGAAACTGCTTTTTTAAAAATCAAAACCAGTTTGAATAGCAGCTATTTGGTCAACTGGTTTTACATCAACGAGCGGCAACGACTTTGCTTGCTGCAAAACGTTGTATCGCGTTGGATCGACGACGGACGAGAACGTGTTGTACTTAAACCAACTGTTATCCCTGTTGTCTGTGTTAAACTAGTCATGTTTTGTGTTTTGTATTCCTATGAAAGATTTAATATTGGTAATTTATGTGAATGAAATTTACTTCCCTTCATTCTTTATTAGGGAATCTTTATCAGGTATATCAATTTATCAATAAAATAATATTTTCCAGCCAGACAGTCCTAGTCTGGCTGGAAAATATTATTTTATTATTGAAAACATGTTTATCAAAATAATATTTTCCAGCAAACTAAAAGTGCAAGTCGTTGGATCAAGGTCACGCGTGCATGCACGGCGATAACCGCCATGTCCGTGTCCGCCATTCGTTCGACTATTTCCGCGCATGTGCGGAGCGGCTTGTCAACGACAAGCCGCTTTGTGCGATTGCGCTACGTTTAACGTTGTCAAGCAAAAGACGTTAGTACCTAATCAAAAAGCGGTTAGTTCAGAAGTGGCAGAATGAAAGTCGCTTTTGAAACCCGTTAGTTGAATCAACGCTCACCTCTAGTGTTAACATACCTCAACGCCCAATGGCCCAACTATGAGACTAAGTGCGGAAATTACAGGTCTAAGTAAATTTACAACTTGGCTGAGATCGTAACTATATGATCTATTGTAAACAGCTTCCGATGTCGAGTTGTGAAGAACGCTACGTTTGTCTTTATAACATAACCTCACGCCTGTATCCCAGAGGGGTAGGCAGAGACCAGGGATTGCCATTTGCTACGATCCTGACAGATTGCCTTCACTTCATCAACGTTCGTTGCATGCACGCACGCCGGTTCCGGGTTTGTTTTTACTTGTGTCTAGTTCGGCATTGGGTTTCATGACTGTACCGCCATGATGTTTCTGCGGCCGTAGTGACTGGGAAACAGCGCGGAAGGACGTCTGACTCTGTGACAGACAATTTGTCACTTCTCGACAACTTTCGGGCCTACAAACAGTTTTTATGCCAAATTGTTTGTGTATCTTTTGGGAGAAGGAAAGGCAAATTGAACGGTCTATAGCGAGCTGTATCAACTATTTAGATGAACATGTCCGAAAAAAACTAAGCTCTTCGATTATTATTTGCCGTTTCGTTTGACTTTTAGCACAAACTACAAAACGTCAACCTCTAGTTTAGGATTTCGGAATTTCAACACGGAAAAACCTGACTTTTAAAAACTGTTCCACCATCGATACTAGCCAGCCGAATCTATTGTAATTCAAATCGGATTAAAGTAGTATAATTAACAATATCTTCATTCTAAAACATACATTTATAACTCAAGCTTGTATCTTGAAGGGGTACGCAGAGCAGGGCTCGCCACTTGTCTCGGTCCTGAATAACGTTTTCCGCTTCATCAGCATTCATTAGTTGCTGTAGGTACCTGTTTTTATCTTGCTCTTTGTTTTCTATAAACGCTTTTCAAACAACTGATTGAATATTTACTTAAGTAACTCTTATTTTGAGAGAGGCTTGTGATAAAAATAATAAATTATTTTTATCTATCAAACCTGTTATGTAAGTTTTTTATTGTGCAATAAAGTGTAACAAACAAAAGTAAAAAAGAAAAGTATTAATCTATTTATAGTATAATAATAATAATTTTATTGTAACTTCTCTGCACCTTTCTCCGTGGCTGTCCAATTTGTTAAGAAAACTGGCACACCCCTTAAAATTATGACCTCAGCGAGGGTCTTCATTTGGGGTCGACTCTGCTGACCAACGTATAAGTTCGGATGCAATACATTTGGACAAATCAGAATAATTCATCAATTTGGCTTGCATTTGTACGCGTTTATAAAAGGCCAACTAAAAATTCGGTATTCTTCTTGTATTGCTTTTTTGTAGTTTTCATTATCTTGCAATGCTTTTTTGTGTGAACTTTATATTATGAATGAACCAGAGATATGTGGAATCGGGAATGTACTGTAGCGATGTCTTTATTCAAACACTAAATTAGCAATGATACTTTCTTTTTCTTATCTTTTTTAACATTTTTATCATGAAACCCTAGCCTAGCTGCGGGTCTCAACACGGCTGACACCTAAACGAAACGTAACGATATTCTTCAAATAATTTAAACTACTTATACCAAGACGGCTACGCCGGACAGCTATTATAAAGAAGTACCGTTACAGTACGCAATGTTGAATGATTCTCTAGGCCTAACTGAAAAATATAAGAACACCCATTGAAAGCAGGCATACCTACGTTGAATAGACGATATTTGTCTTCGTAAGTACCCATTTGCTCGGAAAATTACGATAGAGCGAGTATTTCTATGCTAAAGTCTACCAAAGATCATAATGCTCCTTGTTTTTCTGTATGTTTGTCTTGTTTTTTCATTTACGAGCCAACCTGGCGAGAGAAAACATACTCTCAATATGTCTTCGTGGGTAAATTGATTTTGTTGTTTTAGGCGGGGAAATGCTTGCTAGACAGATATACTGGCCGGAGGAATTCCTGCTTCACAAACATAAAATACACCATGAACCTCATGTTTGTGGCGTGAGTGAGACCTCTTGTTTGGGACTGCGCAGCCCTAAACACGCATAAATTTTCATAAAGACAAACAAATCGTACGGCGAGATTTATGCGCGTTTATAAACACCTTCATTTATTGGAAGCCCTGTTGTCTGATCGTGTAGCCATACTCGTATGTCTGGCGAGATGCAACGGCCTTATCGCAATTTACTCCTGAGCCATCGCGACATATACGGTCACAAACAATTAATCATATTGAGAAAACGCGCGTGCCCAAAGACGATTATTAATAAAAATCACTCTTTAGTGCCGTGTTAAGCCTTAAAGTTATTTGTTCAGGGGATTGGAGTACACACTTTATTGGTCGCAGCGAGGCGGCGGAGAAAGAAAATTCATTTGCATTTTCAATTTATCGCTTATTGTACAAGTTAATTGTTCTTATGATTGATGATGGAAGGTGTTGTTTGTTAACGGGTTGTGCAGATAAAACATCGTTGCATCTGGCCTTTTTTGTGTCAGTTGTGGTCGTGCGGTCTAGACTCTACTATCCCACTACAATTCTGGGCTAGAAAAATGAATTGTGAATAAATGTTAAGAATATTATTTTGACTGGATATTGCATTAGTCTATTAAAAACATTTCTAAAGAAAAATTCATTGGACTACAAAATAATTGCCGTCACTACAAACTAACAAACAGCTTTAAACTTGTTGGTTTCTGCTATGAAATTTAGCTTTATTTGCAGTTGGTAAAATTTACAAGAGAAAGGAGCCTTAAAATGTGTGTTTAATTTAACCGAAGTCTTATATCCTCATACCGTAGTGGGTTTGAGGTAAGTTTTAGCATTTTGTTTTATTTATTTGGTGTACAAAACAGATCACAACCATTACACGATATAACTATACGTGACTATAGAGTTACTATTCGTAAAATGAAAGACCAAACCATGTATTCAAACCTCATAATAAGTTAGGTACCGTAGGAAACCTATAGTTTGCATGGAATTTAAATAAACCATGTTAACAATATCTTGACGTTTGCTCCTTTTAGTAGAGTTTTTCCAGTCAGGGGGTCTAACTATGCGTATCAAATTCTGTCAGAATTCTGACGTTTGCGATTGCAATAACTACATAATTTGACAGTTACACGATTAGAATCCTGCAATGTAGGTGCAGATAATGTACTTGGCTTCATTAACTCCTTATGCGGCCATCGTTGACGTATCCATTGCACTATCCATCTTCAAGTCCGATTCATGTCAAGGACTCATTATGATTTAAAAGCCGTCAAGCTTTTATTACGAGAATTTATAGTTTGAGCGTAAAAGTGGCAACTTTTTTTGTTTACACAGCAAATGTTTGCCAATAGTTAATCTACGCGCAGGCCGCAATTTCTGTTACAGGACAGCAAAATTTACTGACGGATTGATTTCATGCATTACTTAGTTTCCAATATGTGTGAAAATCAGAAAATCTCCATTTTCGGCACCCAGACACGTAAAAAGTAGTATTTCTGATTAAGCTAGATCTTTGACATTGGTAACTTACTCGTAGATAGCGTTTAATGAATAGCCGAACTGTAAAATTAAAATCATAATGACAGGTTGACCGTGTGGTACAGGATCATAATTTGAGATGGTGTGTTAGCGGCAAATTATACCTCGTACATAGAAAGCCTCCCCTGATTATTAAAGTTATATAAATCTGCAGTTCCAGATTTTTTGATGAAAATGTCTAATTATTTTTATAATTTTAGAGCGCCAATAATTGATCATATTTCGTCTTCAGGTGATCTGTCAGGATCGTGGCAAGTGGCATTCCCTGGTCTCTGCCTACTCCTCTGGGACACAGACGTGAGCTTATGTAGGTATGTATGTATGTATGTATGTATGTATGTATGTATGTATGTCTGTGTGTGTGTGTGTATGTATGTATGTATGTATGTATGTATGTATGTATGTATGTATGTATGTATGTATGTATGTATGTATGTATGTATGTATGTATGTATGTATGTATGTATGTATGTATGTATGTATGTATGTATGTATGTATGTATGTATGTATGTATGTATGTATGTATGTATGTATGTATGTATGTATGTATGTATGTATGTATGTATGTATGTATGTATGTATGTATGTATGTATGTATGTATGTATGTATGTATGTATGTATGTATGTATGTATGTATGTATGTTTGTTTGTTTGTTTGTTTGTTTGTATGTTTCTTTGTTTGTTTGTTTGTTTGTTTGTTTGTTTGTTTGTTTGTTTGTTTGTTTGTTTGTTTGTTTGTTTGTTTGTTTGTTTGTTTGTTTGTTTGTTTGTTTGTTTGTTTGTTTGTTTGTTTGTTTGTTTGTTTGTTTGTTTGTTTGTTTGTTTGTTTGTTTGTTTGTTTGTTTGTTTGTTTGTTTGTTTGTTTGTTTGTTTGTTTGTTTGTTTGTTTGTTCGTCTTTAAACATATTTATTCTATCAAAGACTATCTCATAAGATACTGTGCGAAAATATCTGTGTGAAATCTAAGCAGACCAAATTTGGCAAGGTCATGGACAATTTTGAGTACAACTTGTATAATTAATGATGACAAGTATGAATTAAGGCTACGCAACATGTGGCCGCACACATAATACCTATTTTTTTATGTAGCCTCCATATTGTGGGTGTTCCACTGCAGGGCAAAGGCCTCCCCCTTTCAGACCAAGGTTTTCGGTTATTTGCCACCTCTGACTCACTCTGGCAAGAATTTGTCGAGATCATCCCGCCATCGTCTTCTCGGCCGCCTCCTGTTGCGATGACCGCCTCGTGGTACCCACTCAGTGGGTACCTATAATATATTATTATAGCGAGCAACACTAATGATAAGCGCCCTCTAAGGGTGACACGGGGTAAACCTCCGCGTCGCTACTCCCCTCACCCCTCAGTTTAGTTAGAAATGAGCTACGTGCAAACTCACGCGCAAGCTGCTCTCTGTTTTTATATAAATTGTTTAGTGCCTTTATTTCACTTAATCCGTGTCAGTAAACTCATATGTGTAACGTGTTTGTGACATTAAGGCTTTTTCCTGTGCACACAAACTCTTTTAACAAGACAAACCCACTGAAACCCCTAGCTAGACGAGTGGTCGTAGCACCTAACGCCACAGTAGTATTTTTTGAGACCACGAATTGGTCAGTTTTTTTCAGATCTATGCTTTGGTAGGCTTATATACACGGAGTGCGTGCATGCAACAACTAACAAATGTCGATGAAGTGGCAGACCCTGATACCTGCCTAACTTTCCGAGATACAGGCGTGATTTAGTATAATATTTTAATAAAACAGAAAAAACTGGATAAAAACGGATAAGCAGGTAAAAAGTCAGATCTGGTCAAAGGGTAAAGTAGTAGTCGTGAAGAAAAATGAGGGAAATCGAAGAATGAGTGACAAAATTTAAATATTTGAAAATGATAGATAGAAAAATAAATAAAAATGGTGTAAAGAGGTTTGCACCGTTACAAGTTTATGTATGTACTGGGTGGCGCAAAAGTAAAGACCCTATTTGGTTCAGCTATAACATTTTTTCAAAATTAGAAAACTAGATTTAGGTTTTTTTAAATGTATATTTGTGCCATTAAATTTCGTACCATTAGGATTTAAAGATGATGTCTTTTAAATGGTGACCTCCACAGTTGATACACATTTGAGCCCTATTTATGACATTTTGCATAACTTGCCGTAACACTTCCTGCGATATGTTCGTTATTTCTTGACGAATGTTTTCTTTTAGAGCTGCGAGAGTCTGTGGCTTGTTCACATACACCCGAGATTTCAAGAAACCCCAAAGAAAGAAGTCTGGACTGGTCAGATCGGGTGATCTTGCAGGCCAAGGCAAATCGCCAAAACGAGAGATAACTCGGCCTGGAAAAGCGTCCCTCACTAAGTCCATAGTGTCGCGCGCTGTGTGTGCCGTAGCGCCGTCTTGTTGAAACCAGATGTGCTCCAGCCCCAATTCGTCCAAACTGGGTATCAAAAACTCACGTAACATGGTTCTGTAGCGTTCTCCAGTGACAGTTATCGCATTGCCTCCAGCGTCTTCGAAAAAATAGGGTCCGATCACGCTGTCAACACAGATGCCACACCATACAGTAACTTTTAGTGGGTGTAGAGGTGTTTCTTGAATAATGCGCGGATTATCAGTGCCCCAGAACCGAGTATTCTGCTTATTGACATGCCCTGAGAGATGGAAATGCGCTTCGTCACTCATAACCAATTTTGAAGGAAAATCATCCTCTTCAAGGTTGAGGTTTATGACGCGCTGGCAGTAATCTAGACGAGCTCGGTGGTCAGCAGGCAGCAGCTGATGAGTCATTTGAGTTTTATACGGGAACATCTTTAAGTCTTTCACCAAAATACGCTGCAGGGTCCGTCTGGAAATGCCCAATTGCGTGGCACGTCGTCTCATTGATGTTTCTGGACACTCTTCCACATCTTCGCGCACAGCATCGATATTTTCAGCTGAACGGCCTGTTCTTGGTATCCCAGACTTAGGTCTATCCAATGTTGAGCCAGTTGCTTCAAGGCGTGTGGCAAAGCGTCGAATTGTGCGACCAATCGGTGCCGGACGGTGGGGAAATCGTCGACGAAATTCACGTTGTGTTCTTATCACTGATGAATTATTCCGTAAGAACATTGACACAATTATTCCACGTTCTTGGGGAGTAAAACGATCCATGTTTATTTTCAGTGTATTTTACATTTGTTCACTACACAATTTTCAACAACAGAATGACAGAAAATGTCATATAAAAAAAATAAAAGTATTTTCTTTAGTGCCAGTACTTTTGCGCCACCCAGTATATACACTTAACTTTTCACAGGAAACAAACGCATAAATATTTTGCAAGAAAACGCAAACCTATAAATAAACGATTGTTTTTCTCTAGTAAATTCAAAATACAAAATCAACGGACAGTCAGTATTATTATTTTGGTATTTACTGATGATGAAATTGTTACTAAGCTGCCAGTCAATTCTCAACTTTTTATGAGCGAAAAAAAAAACCTTCATTCCGCCCGTCACGTTCCTGTACGCGTCAGAATGTCAGACCAGCATTAACGAATGTAATAAAGTGTTTCTCAAACGCCCGGTAGCATGAAAACGTAGGACATTATCGCCGCTTATCTCTTCACCTCACTGCTTTTAGCCACAAACAAAATACAAGAGAAGTACCACGCAGGTGGCATGAGAATGAAATGAATGAACGGAAAAAATATTCTTTCAAGCAGCAACGTCGTTTTTAGGGTATAGGAAACCTAACGGAACTTATTACCCATTATTATTCTTATTAAATTATTTATTGCTCAAAACACAAGGTATTTGTTACAAAGGTGTACTTAATGCTAAGTAGCATTTTCTTCCAGTCCTACTACTGTTGCCGCATGTCTGTTTAATCTGTAAAGGGTTCTTTTGAACCGTAATAGATATATAGTCAGTTACTTTTTTTACAGATTTGTTGTTATACATAGCTGATCAACCAAGGCGCGACCTGTTTTCAAGAACTTATTCGTTTTCAAAAGGATGTCGTCAGTAGTGAATTATTGGGAAGTCTATCCCACTCTACGTTCGCACCACCACCGCGCTTCGCGCGTTGATGGTGCTCACTTGAGTGTGATAGCCTTCCCAATAATTCGTTTTTGACTTCCGTTCATTCAAACAATGGAAAGTGAAATGGTTTTTAATTAACAAAATAAAAAGTCAAGTTGATAGTGTTTGCCGGCACTTTATCAATGACGATGTTAGTGGTAACACATTTGCATTAAGATGAAATTCGTTAAACAGAAAACTTCACTGACTCTTGGAAAAATAAATGTAGGTTGTAACAAAGTTACTCTTCGTCACGGAAAACTTTTACCTAGTAATATCCGTTGCATAGTCTGTGGACCGTCTAACTGTGGAAAAACAAACTTAGTGATAGGATTACTTTTACATCCTGACGGCTTACACTACAGTAACGTCTACCTATATTCAAAAACTCTTTTCCAGCCAAAATACATATTTTTAGAAAGGGTCATGGACTTAGTTCCTGGAATCGGTTATTTTAAATATCAAGACAACGAAGAAGTTTTAAGTCCTGATAATGCCTCTCAAAATTCTGTCATAATATTTGATGATGTAGCTTGTGATAATCAAAATAATATTCGTGATTATTTTGCTATGGGTAGGCACAAAAATATAGACTGCTTTTACTTGAACCAAACATATAGTAAAGTTCCAAAACAATTAATCCGTGACAACGCAAATCTGTTAATTTTATTTAAGCAAGATGATATAAATCTACGTCATGTATATGATGAACATGTGAACACTGATATGAGCTGGCTGCAATTCCGAGAAATGTGTTCCAGGGTTTGGAAAGATTCCTTTAGCTACTTAGTCATAAATAAAGACTGTCAGAAAAACAACGGTGGCTACAGAATGAAATTTGATACTTTTATTAATGTTGATAATTGAAATTGATAAATAAAGCTTCTCAATCATATACCTACCACTTTCTTATTTTCCTTTTGAGTGAAAAGTTGTACTGTTTGTAAAAATGAATGATGAAAAAACAATAAAGCAGCAAATAATTAAATCTGCTGAGGCTGTTAAAAAGAAGTTTCAACGCTTAAAAAATAGTAAACTAGATTCCGAAAATGCATTGGAGTCTATGTTTAAACCAGTAACTGACCCATTAAAGCAGCTAGCAAGAAACCGTACTAATGCAGGAGAAAATTTGGGTGTTTATCAGGAAAGCGTGGAAGAAGACAATTTAATACCAGAAATTACTCTTTCAAGGAAAAGAAAATGATCTGAGTCAACTAAAGTATCACCTGATACACCGCAACATGCATTGCGTGATACACATTTTGATCATTCTATAAGTGACTCGGAATTGGACCAAATCTCTAAGAGTAACACGAGTGATTTATTTTTTGAAACAACTTCTGATGCCGCTTCGACCCCAACTCCAAAGTCTATATCATCGTGGTCTTTATCATCGGAAGTGTTCAAAGATATACCTTACGGAATCAGATTAGAAAATGGTAAACCTATGATTGGATCACAGCGTGTTATCATAAACGACAATGAATTTAAAATAGGTGGACAGTCGTTTAAAAGGACAAGAGGACTAGACGAATTACTCTACCAAAAAAAACCCGATTTGAGTATAGTCACTGAAGATGATAAACAAAATTATAAGTTCATATTATTGGTTACGAATGCACATAAACGTAAATATGATTCCAATCAACCAATAAATAGTAACAGGGGATTTAAGTACTTGGAAATTATAAAACCTTTATTAATTTCACCTTCAGCAAAATCCATTAGCACTCCGAAGGGAAAAGGCTTGTCATTATTTAAAGAAGTTGGTAAACACGTTGACTACATTTTTTGGAATGATCCAAACGAGTTAGTCGAAACATTGAAATTATTATTAGCTTCAAGAGACGCTGGTAACACTGGATTAGATGACGAAATATTATCAGTTATGAAAGAACTAAAAAAACGTGGGATTTAATAAATACTTGTGCAAACTAATTTATGTTTTATTATAACCGTAGCCTTCTCTTTGCTTACATGATGAACATTGATAAATTTGGACATCATGTTCATAAAAGAATGCGTGTATGGGACCCTTTAGAATTTACTCCACAAAATAAAGCACTTATTCAAAATGAAGTAGGTGATTACGATTTAAAACAAAGAAGATTAAAAGGATTGAAATTAGCGGTTGATAATGATGAAGCTGTCAGTAAAGAGTATCTCGATCAAACCAACAGCTTGTACTTTAAAAAAGAAGATTTTCTCGCAGAGCTAAGAGGTATAAAAACTGAAATTAATCTACTTCAAAAGCAGTTGAATCTTAAGTGCTCTAAGGTAGACGTGAGTAATATGATAAAAAATCATATAGTAGACCTAAGAGATAAACTTACCCAGCCGACATGAGTAAACAAGGTGTTGTTAATGAAATTCATAAAGCAGCCAGACGAAACTTCCCTCGTCGTTCAGTTATTCTTAAAGGAATTGATGATTTATGGCAAGCGGATTTGATTGATATAAAAAAATATCATAAAATTAACAATGGATTTAAATTTATACTGGTTGTTATTGATGCCTTTTCTAAATATGCATGGACAGTTCCTTTAAAGAGTAAAACAAAACATGAAGTAGTCCTAGCTTTTGATAAAGTTTTGAAAGAAGGACGAGTACCCGCAAATTTACAAACTGATATGGGTACGGAATTTTATAACGACATATTTCAACGCCTTATGAAAAGACGAAATATCAATCATTATTCAACTTATTCATCAAAAAAAGCATCAATAGTGGAAAGACTCATCAGAACTTTAAAAACTAAGCTGTTTAAACATTTTAGCTTTGTCGGAAACTATAAATGGATAGGAAAATCTTTATGTGATGTAGTAAATAATTATAATGATACTGTTCATCATACTACGAAATACAAACCATCTGAGATTACTGAGTTAAACCAATCACTCGTTGCAAGGAATATACAAAAATGTAATAAATCTTTACCAGTAAAAAAATATAAGTATCATACAGGCGATGTTGTTCGTATTAGTAAGCACAAAGGAGATTTTCAAAAAGGCTATACACCAAACTGGTCCACTGAATTGTTCACGGTTTCGAAAGTAATACAATCTCAACCTACTACTTATTACTTAAGAGACCAGCACGGAGTTCCGATAAAAGGTTGTTTTTATGAATATGAACTTCAAAAAACCGCATATCCTAATATTTATTTAGTTGAAAAGGTCATTAAAAAGTCTGGAAATAAGGTTTTTGTCAAATGGCTTGGTCTCAACCAAAAAGAGAACAGCTGGATTGATAAAAACAATATTATAAATAGTTGAAGTATATTATACTAATTCAAATAATTTATTTCTCATTATCTACCTAGTAATGAAAGGGAAAGGACTCATTAATTCGCTGATAAATAATTTACCAGTAGAGTTACACTTACCAGGCTACCAGTACTGTGGTCCAGGTACTCGCTTACAGGAACGTTTGAAAAGAGGCGATAAAGGAATTAACCCTTTAGACAACGCATGCATGCTACACGATATAGCTTATTCAAGATATTCTAATTTGGAAAATCGTCATAAGGCAGACGTACAGTTAAAAAATATGGCGAAACAAAGATTAAAAGCAAAAGATGCTAGCGGTGGTGAAAAAATTTCAGCTTGGTTGGTAAATAAAATAATGAAAGCAAAACTTAGAACAGGTGCTGGAATTAAATCATTTAAATCTTCTATTACCAAATTAAAATCACTTCTAAAGAAAGCAAAACCAAAAAATAGCAAACTTGCTATGGAGTTGGCATATTTAGCAGCGAAAAAAATATTTCATAAAAATAATCACATTAAATTACCTAGAGTTATTCCTATACCTAAAACTGGAGGGATACTTCCTCTTATTCCAATTTTTGCCGGACTATCAGCGTTAGGTTCATTAGCCGGAGGTGTAAGTGGGATAGCCAAAGCAGTAAATGATTACAAGTCGGCTCAAAAAAATCTTGCGGAATCAGAGCGCCATAATAAGATGATGGAATCTATAGCCTTAGGTAAAGGGTTATACATCAAACCTTACAAAAAAGGTAAAGGATTATGTGTACAATCTTCAAAAAACTAGATTCGCGGTTACCTAGGAGAGCTCTAAGTAATGTTGATATTTTAAATCACACTCACGACATACCATATTTTCGAGGTGTTTATATGAGAGATACTCTGCCAAGTAAGCCTAAAAATATGGAGTGTGGCATTGTAAACTTAGATATTTCAGTTAATGATGGAACTCACTGGGTAGCCTATGTTAAAGTAAACAATTATGCAGAGTATTTTGATAGTTACGGCTTAAAACCACCTCAAGAATTATTGACATATTTAACTAAAAAAACCGACATATATTATAATTATGAAAACTATCAAAAAAGTAATCTTTATAACTGCGGGCACTTATGTCTTAAGTTTCTTAAAAAATTCTGGAAAACATTTAAATTAAAGAATTGATCATGAATTTCGTCACTATCACAATGTCGTTCACGCTGTCAATTACTGGTTGTAAATCGTCTTTGACAACAAATTATTCACCAGCTTTGCAACTTAGCGGTGAATATGAATGTGGTCTTGTGTTTTTTTCAACCTTCAACTCGATACCTAATGTAGACAAAAATAACAATATGTTTTATTATGGTGATAGTAAACATATTGAAATTCCGGAAGGGTCTTACGAACTGTTGGATATTAGCGATTTTTTGAAGTCTCATTTAAGTGATTGCACATTTTCGTTGCTCTGTAATAATAATACTTTGAGTACAAAGATATTTTGTTCTAAAGACATTCATTTTGAAAAAGCTGGTTCAATTGGTAAAACTTTGGGTTTTAAAAATGAGTTACTTAAAGCCAATATATTACATGAATCTGTCTTTCCGGTTAGCATTCTTTCTACAACCATCGTTCGCATCGAATGTGATATCGTGAGCGGATCTTACATAAACGGAATACCTAGTCATATTATTTACGAATTTGCTCCTAGTGTACCGCCAGGGTACCGAATCATAGAAATTCCGAAAAATTTGATTTATTTTCCGGTTAATCAAGACAGTGTTAGTGAAATTAATATAAGAATTTTAGACGCAAACAATAATTTAATTAATTTACGAGAAGAAGAACTACAACTCTATTTACATTTGAGAAGAAAATGATTGATTTCATCAATAAAAGGTTTGAACCCCAATGTAAAGTTCCCAGTACATTACATACGGTGCAACAGCAACCACCTCCAAAAAGACGAAAGTTAACAAAGCAAAACAGAGATTTTTTGAAATCAATCAAACTCATAAAATGAGCATTTTGAACATATTAGATCACATCGCTCATGACAATAGCATTGAAAGCTATGAAGTTCATTCATATAAACCGTACATAAACAGTTTTAACAAAAATGATGAGATCCGCATACCTATTAATCAGTAAGACATATATGTTTTACCGTCAGCGAGTACACTATACATAGAAGGTTCAATCACGGTGTCCCGTTCTGTTGGAGACAAAAAAGAAAAAGTCAGCAGCATTGAGCTGATTAATAATGCTGTGCTATTTCTTTTTCAAGATATTCGGTATGAGCTTAACGGTGTAGAGATAGATAAGATAAAAAATGCTGGAATAACGTCAACAATAAAATCTTTGTTATCGCTGAATGAAAATGAATCAAACATGTCACGATTATGGGGCTGGGATATTGATGGTATAAAAAATACAAGTGGTAATTTCTCTGTCTCAATACCGCTTAATAAGGTTCTTGGTTTTGCTGAGGACTACACTAAAATTATAATGAATTGTAAGCATGAGTTGGTACTTCTGCGTAGTAATACAAACCTTAACGCGGTGAAATTATCTACTAACGAGGTTTTAGAAGACATTGCTATAAAAAAAATTGTTTGGAGAATGCCTCACATAAAAGTATCCGACCGTGAGAGAATAAATTTGTTGAAATGTTTGGAAATGGACAGAAATATTGGTGTAGCATTTCGCAATTGGGATTTACACGAATACCCTCTATTACCAAGAAGTACCAAACATACCTGGTCAATAAAAACTACATCGCAAATGGAAAAGCCACGGTTTGTCATAGTAGGTTTACAAACTGGACGAAAAAGTAATGTGAATTCAGATATGTCACGATTTGATCATTGTTACCTACGCAACGTTAAAGTGTTTTTAAATTCCACCTATTTTCCGTATGAAAATTTGGATATTAAGTTCTCAGAAGATAGATATCTATTAATATATGAGCAGTATGTTAGATTTCAACAGACATATTTTGGTCGTCGATCAGCGCTGATGAGTTTGAAACAATTTAAAGAAATAGCGCCATTGTTCGTAATTGACTGTTGTCGTCAAAACGAAACATTGAAAACAGGTCCAGTTGATGTTCGTGTAGAAATAGAGAGTGACTTGGAAATACCTGATCAGACTACAGCTTACTGTCTTATTTTGAACGATTGTGTATTTGAATATAAACCACTTTCTAATATTGTAAAAAAACTAACATGAGCACAGATATATTTTTTTTGGATTTGCAAGGGTTTCGTGACTATAAAAACAGGTTTATTGTCAAGGAAGTAGCCTATGCTACAAAAGACTATACTCAGACTTATTTAGTAAAGCCACCCTATCAATTTTCAAAATTAACAGATAATGAAAAAAAACAAGTAAAATGGTTGGAAAGAAATAGAGGAATATACTGGCGAGAAGGGTTTGTAGATTATAATGAATTTAAAAGGATAATAAAACCTGTTTTAGAAAAAAAAAATTTATTTGTTAAAGGTTCTGAAAAATGTGATTGGGTGAAAGAGTTATCGCCTAACTGTAAAGTTATAGATATAGGTCTAAAGGAATGTCCTAATCTGAAATCAATATTTGAAAGGTATCAAGGTAGTGAGAAATTTTGTTGTTTTAACCATCAAAAGTGTTGTGCTTTAAAAACAGTGATATGTTTAAGAAAATGGTACTATGATAATATAAGTAATGGTATATAAGTATTTACATTTAAAAATCTAAACTTTTGTAATAGAGGTTTACGTTATTTTAAATGAATAAAAATTTTCTACTTTTTAAATCATGTTTTATTTATTTTATTTCAATAGTATTTCTTGTCAACAACACGCAGTAAAGATAAGTCCAACCAAAGAATAAATCATACGTTATTATCTCAAAATAAAAAACTTTATATAATAAATACACATTTATTAAAAAATAAACCGCTAATTTGTAAAAGACATCATTTGGAAACAAAACAAGTGTACACTGTATACAAATCAAGTAATTACACAAGCTCCTTACATAGAATGGTTATTACAAATGGTTTTTGAAATTTTGTTCACCAAATTTTCCGTTAGGTCTACTATCTCGTCTACTGGGTCCATCACAACGTACTGAGCCTTAAGAATTATACACCCACTACCACTTGAACCACGGTCTAAATCGATGACCTCTATTTTCACGAGACGATGTCCGGGTCGCGGCGATTTGGATATGACGGAGGAAGTTGTAGCATCATCGTCCGCCCGACGTTTTTTCGATGACCTTAGTGTGCTTTTCTTGTTTGAGGTAAGTTCAGGACTCGGCGGTCGCACCTCCTCGACGTCACTATCAAACCATTTTTGACCGTAGTACTGTGGTTCAATAGTTCTAAAAGGTTCAGCCAGGATCTGAAAAGAAGGAAAAAAATAAGTAAGCCATTCTAATTAGAATGGGTAATTACCCAACCAGTTCGCATCTTGCAGTGAAAGAAAACTTACCGATTGAGACATTTTGCGGCAAATTTCTGTTTATTTTGAGGCTGGTCTGACTCTGCTGCGTGTTGTTGACGGAATGACTTAGCTTCGATGGTACATCAAAAGCAAAATCCCTATGCACAAAGTGCAGCGTCAATAATTTTGAGGACGTCATGTTTTACAAACCAGTATAGACTTGCTTTTTGCTGACACAGACTCGCGCCCGTAATACTGGATGACACGTGCTTGCGTCCAACATGTAGGTCATATTTTGGTTGTGCTTGATTGCAATAATTTGTTTTTCACTAGCGGATATTGAATAATATTTTTATCGGTGAAGAAAAGGCTGTTGAAATAAAAAGAAAAAAATCCTTGGTATGATATTTTATTAAAAAATTTCAAATTACATTTTAAGATCAACTTACATATTTACTAACTTATTTATGCGGAGAATATTTTAAATTACAAGTAGGTTCTTTACTCTAACATGTTAAATAAATGAACAGATCTTGATTTCTTATTAAAACTATTGAATGTATTATTTTTCATTATTCTTAGATGTACTTACTTATTTATACATAGTATATTTAAAATTACAATTAAGTACTTAACTAAATTACATAACTTAAATCACCAGATCGTTAAAAAATTAATTTGCTACCCCAAGGTATTGTGCTAATTTTATCAGAGCGTATCAATCTTTTGTCGTCATTGTGAGATAGAGCCACTTTATTAACGCTTCTGGTGAATAACTCATGACGGATGGATTTGAACAAAATATTTTTTTTGCGGATGATATTATTTTTAAGAAGTACAGATTTATAGTCTGAATCACTTAGATCTCGAACTATGTATGCTTTAACACCTTTAGCTTTTTTTATAAGCCTATCTTCAGTTTTTACACAGTACAGTTTAGACCTAAGACCCACGAACTCTGTTATTATTCGTCCACCCATTTCATCCTTGAATAGACCCGGCACCTTTTTGTTAATTAAAGGGAGATCATATTCATTTTGAATGCTGTAATTACTAGTATCAAAATATTTTATGAAATGAGTTTTCAAATCGTGATACCAATCATCTGATTTTATGGAATAAATAAAACTATCAGTATCTGTGTAGCACATCTTAACACTATCTTGATAATATGGCTTTACAATATCGTAATGAAAACGGTACATATGTGCTTTAGATAGCTCAAGTACTGAGAACCCGATATATATCGGTTTATCCATGACAATTCGTTTTGGTTTCATTTGAACAGCTACTAAGTTCTCACTAAAAACAGAGACGCTGTGGAAATTTGGGCTCGCAATAAGTCTATCGGCAGTCGATTTCTTTTTGGTTTTGTTGGTCGTATCACTCCATTGCTTCAACAAGTGTACGGTAACCCTAGACTCTATATTTTCTAGTGTTTTGCCGAATACTGAGTTATTCAGAAGTTTAAAGAAATCTTGTTCAAACACTGATTTAGCTTCTTGACGAAGTTTTGTATTAAGGTCGATATAACTTTTAAGATACGAACTTTGTTTAAATGTAATAGCGCGATGAATTTTTCGCAGAATTAAACCATGTTCTAAACATGTTTTTAAATGTATGTAGTGGATAACGTAATTGTATTTGTCATACAAATTGGGAATCAACTTTTTATTTTTACCTCCCGGTGGGATACATTTCTCAGGACAAAATGGTAAGTCATCGTGCTCACTATGTAAATGATGAGGATAAGTCAAATCTACTTCGAGTATGTAGCCGTAATCCGCCTTGTCTTTTATTGATAAAATATCAAGTTCGTCAATTTCGCATTGGTTGAGGAATCTGAAATTAGACTCAGGTAGACTTTGACACATGCTATATCCATATAGATTATTGCAATCTAAATATACGATGTAGGAATCTTGTTGCGAGGGATCATATTCCTGCATAAATTTGTGATTCGCTTTAGCATGGCGATGGGAGCACATAACTATTCCTCCTCTAATTCCACTTTGAATCATACGAATCATGGTTAAATCATTTAAGAGTTCAAGTTTAACGCCGGTTTTTAATAACATAGCATCGAATGACAAGCTAGGTGCAGTGATGTAAAATGCAGGGTCCAGCTGATAATGGACTTTACATGTCTTACGAAAACTTTCAAAAATGTCCGTCAAAATCAAAACATCAGATACAAATCAGTGTATTCACCTAAGTTTTGAATTTTGAATTGTGTCCAAACTGATTTAGCATGTTGGTAATCTTCCTCGGAAATGTGTTCGTTGGTCAAGGAATTGAAAAAGTTTGACATATCGGGTAGACTGTCTTCTAAATAAGTCTTCCAGCTACTCATGTAATTATAAGGGTATACACCTTTTCGCGTTAAAAGATGAAAGTCATTTTCTTCAGGGAAATGCTTCTGAAGACACTTAAAATCGTCTTTTGTCAATGTTTTAGCTAACTTTTCTAAGCTGGTTCCCAAAAATTTGAATGAATCTGTAAATCGTAGACGAATGTGTTCTCCATCACCGACAGGCAAAAACTTTGTGAAAGAAATATAGTTTTCCTTAGATTTTGGAATTAATTGTATCTTTCCAGGAAGTTCCCCAAGTTCTTTAATGAAAAGATGGCAATCATATCCTGATAAATTGTGAAAAAATATTGGAACAAAATTTGGTGATTTATATTGCAAATTACAATGAGCGTGGGCCGCTCCGCGGTAGTGGGAGGAGATGTGACAATGATCTTTGACTTTGTCATTCCAAAGTAAGTGGTTACAAATATGACAGCGCGTTGCTTTTTGAAAATTTTCATTGTCTGACTTTGTAAAAATCATTGGTCTAGTGTTATTTAACGAATCGTGAATTTTTTTACAATCAGTTTGTAGAGATTGAATGAACTTTGAAACACAGTCCTTACCACGGTAAGAAACGAATCGGTTTTGAGTTTCGTCAACTGAACAAATTATATTGTAAGCAAAAGCAATCGGTATATGACGGTGTAAGTCATTTGTATTAGCAACATTTGGATCGGGTTCACAACCATGTACTGGTTGCAACATTGTTTCAAAGTCTGCATAGATGACATAGGGTACATCTTGTTTTTTGTCATAATTTTTGAATTGAAGAAATGAGCCTTTTACGGGCAAAAAATATGCCGCTTCACCGCAAACATGGTCGGTTAAGTCTTCTTGAGATCGGAATAATGACAAACATGTATCACAAAAAAAAATATTTCCATGATGTTTGGTAATTTGACTTCGCACGAGACGGGGTAGATTTTTAATCAAACAATAATGAGATGTATTTCCGTTTTCAACAAGCAATAAATTTATATGTTTTGCTTTTTCATTAATTGATTCAGATTTGTATATTGGTCCCACAATAAATTTGTTGTCGTTTAAACCGTACACATTTACAGTTATATTCGGATTATTTTTTTCAAATATGGTAATATCTGCGAAACTAACCGGAAAGTTCATGTTTTCGGTGTTTAATAGACCCTGAAAGTGTGGGTAGGACGACACCCGTTCAGGATGGGTCTTTGTTGGATTTAAAGCTGCTGTGACACACCAGAGAAAACAGTATTCATCTTGGTTTTGAATATTTAGACAAGCTTTTTTGTTCTTTATAAATTGAGGTAGAGCGATGTGTTTGGACCCGCTAAGTGGTTGATATTTATTTATGTTAATCTCAAAATGAGAGTTGTTCAAAAAGGTCCAGCCGGAGTCCCTTTCCTGAAACTCTTCCATTTTTTTCATCAACATGGATTCTGTGTCAGAGAAAATTTTATCAAAATCGTAATTGAAATGGATAGCAATATTTTTGGTTGCAAAGGATTTCATCTCTTGATTGTCATTGCTCACCATCAAGAATGTTGAAAAAAGTTCAAAGTTTACTTTGATACTTGTATGTTTTTTTAGTGATTGATCTAAAAGCGATTTCATTTTATTTCTTATGTGGATGAAAAATAAAGGCGTAGAGTAAAGCTCCTCACCTTCCGGCACAGTTATTCTATAAGTAGCAATTCTACTTTCAAATGCGGAATTAATTTTTTGCACACCATCGCCCACAACAATAACAATATCGTTATTCTTATGAGAATTACTTCGCAAATGCCCACTCCACTTTCTCTTATCAACAGCTACTTTACATACTGAGCAAAATGGCATTTTCACGATCTGTTGATTAACTAACTAGTGAGCAGGTACTTATAAGTGTATAATGTAAAAAATACGATCTAGCCTACAAAAGTTCCACTCCAGACTACAAGCCTTTTCTCAGCGAGTATGACCACAAGCTTCGAGGTAAGTATATACTCAGGTTTCCTCACAATATTTTCCTTCACGTAAATGTTTAGCAGTAGGTACTCCAAAAATGCAAAATTCACACCACGAGATAAATAAACCTTTAAGGTTTAAAAATTTACTGACTAGCAGTAGAATAGTATAGGTACCTAGTTACGGTACATGTGCAAAGTATCAAGCTCAGACAAATTAACTAGTCAGCAGTAGTTTTACCTTTACCTATATCTTACCTCAAGCTATACCTTTACCTCTACCAATACCAATAAACCAATACCAATATCTGTTAGCACTTATAAGTACCTGCTATATGTTATCAACTGGGTAAAAATAAAAAATGTAGGGAAAAAATTAAAAATATTATAAAATAAATTTGTCTTAGGTGGCTGCTTTAATTTTACAAATATCAGGGTTATAAAAAGTCGGTGAACTGTCCTCAAAGAGTATGCTAGCCTCTTTCACGAATCGATGCAGCAGCTTCCACTGCGATGAGCCTTCTTCGAGGTAGCAGTTCAGTCGAAGCAACGCCTTGGTCCAGCGGGTGTCCTTCGGAGTGTCCTCAGCGTCGCGGCGTGCGTATACTTTCACCTCCACGTAGAACTCGCCAGACGTGCTAGCACCGCGTCGCTGGTTGCCGTTGGCCACACGGTTCACGACGAACGACGGCAAGGTCTTCGACTGCAGCACAACTTCGTTGTATTCGTCGTCGTTGGAGAGTCCGAACACATCCACAGTTTTCAGCCTTTTCTTCTGGGTTCTGTGCAAAAAAAAAAAAAAAAACTTAGGACACGCAGTAAAATCTGAAATGCTCACCACCAGGGCTCCTTATTGTTATATCATTAACGGTTACAAGGTTGACAAACGGGCATATCCCCGTGCTGTACGTTAATCGGCGTAAGGTTATTTTTTTATTAACAGAGATTGCTTGAAAACGGTTTAAGCAGGTTAAATGGCGCTATTACCTTGCGTTACTGCTAGGCGTATTTGATGCAGTTGCAGGCGACTTCCTTTTGCTTGCTGTAGAAGCCGGCTTCTTCTTCGCAGCGTCAACTTGCGCGACGACAAATGATTCGCACTCAGAATCAGACCTGTAAAGTAGACACAAAAAACAAATTAAACATCTTGCAATATTGATAATAATTAAGTGAAGTGGTTACACATTTTAAAGATGTAAATGTCAGAGTCGACTCGCTAAGGGTGAAGGAAAACATGGTGAGGATACTTGAGTGTCAAAAACCTCAGCGCTTGAAATTACTAATCGGCAGTGGGCAAGAGTGGTAATTAAGCCCATTCTCTCTCTTTCTGAGAGAAGGCCAGTGCCCTGCAGTGGGACGTATATAGGTTACATAAAAAATGAGAAACCGTCTGGTAATACTTACTAACATTTTACAATGAGAAATGGATGCTCAGGGGTGAACAGTGACAGTGGTGGCAAAGGCGACAGACCAACTTTGGTGACAGCAGCGCGACGGCGATGTGGACAGGGCGGGGTGGCAGGGCAGGCGGTAGCAAACGGTGACGGTGGGCGGCGGCGGCGACGGCAGGACGGGCTGCGGCAGTGGGCAGCGGCGGTGGGCGGCGGCGGTGGGCAGTGGGCAGCGGCGGTGGGCGGCGGCGGTGACAGGGCGGGCTGCGGCGGCGAAGAAGAGCGAGGGCGGGCGGTGGAACACGGCGCGGTTGGCAAGAGCGAAGGTATCGGTACCACGGGGCTCAGCTGAAGTTGATTGTTCGCGGCGCGAAGAAAGAAATGAACTATGGCAGGACCACCGTTCACCGTTTTATACGAATAAAAACTAAAACGTGTGCACAAAAAACATCGCACCAAATTAAACTTTATTGCTTGCATGTTAAGAGTGTGATATAAAATTAATATGAAATATGGTTGTTACTACACGCATACAACGTTGTGTAGAACAAGTTGCAGCCTAAGCGTTTATTTGTACCTAGCCGGTGGTGCAATCAATATACATGTGTGACCTCAATTCGAAATTTAGCGACACGTGTTTATCAAACCCTATATAAAAACTTACCCCATTTATAATGGGATGATTACCACTAACAGCTGTTATACCATTCCACCCTAACATTTTTAGCGAAAAACCTATTTTTGAGAAAGCAAACCATCGCTTTACTTACCTTAAAAGCTTAAAAGTAAAGCGTGATATTTTTAGTATATAGCAATGAAACTATAAGTCAATAAAACATAAATACCTGCGACAAAAAATAAAGCCCTTAAAAAGTGGTAAAAATACCCTCTGCCTACCCTTTTGGGTCTTGGGCGTTTATCTATTGTGTTGTATAATTACGCTAACATATTTTGGACAGACTTTTATTTTTGGATGTATCATGAGAAGTGGCAAACCATTTTCTTTGCCTGAGCAGCGGGACATATGCGTATGTTTATGCACTAAGTATGTAGTAATAGCTGTAAAATAATAAATCAAAATTTGACTCAATGATGGTTGGAACGTGGTACACTGCTCGGCAGATAACTTAAACAAAAATCCGCGCAGTCAGGATGAGTTTACGATGGAAACCTTAGAGCAAATATTTTTTTCACTATTTTTTAGTTTGTCTAAAGTAAAGTAAGAATTTTTGGCCAAAATTCCACTCTCTCTGTCTCTCTCTAATAAGATCATAAACACGACTATGAGAAGTTTAAGTTATTTGGTCAAGACACTTGTCGGGTACTGTACGAGTTACTATGAAGCACACTAATTATGAGATGTCCCTGCCTTCCTCTAAGATACTAACATATTATTTAATGTTAGGTGTTGTAATAGTATCTATAATTAAAAATACTGACGTAGGATTGATGGATGGTAAGTGGTAAATTATTGTTATCACCTACCCTCTAGGTGACGGTGTGTGTTATTATAATAGCTATGTCAAAATAAAGTTCTATATGATAAATAGATGCATCGGGCTCAGTGCCGAACACTGTGTCTGCCTACTCCTCTGAGATGCAGGCGTGATTTTATGTACTTTGTAGTAAAACAAAAATAAGTCGATACTAATCGATATTGGATGGATCGCGAGCAGTGGCAAACCACGGTCTCAGCCTACCCCTCTGACATACAGGCGTGAGTTTATGTCTTCTGTAGTAATATTCGGTATAATAAGAATATATGTAGAATAACTATTCGAGAATTGGTGGATCGAAGCAAGTGGATAGGTTCATGCAGACAATGTCGCGGGCAACAGTTAGTTATAAATAAAATACCTAGGTGACGCTTCTGGCGGACGTAGAATATCAAATGACATGACGCGCTCCATGTAACAAGAGCTTTCGTCGCCGCTGCTTGCCGACAATGAAATTATAAGTAATTAGGTATTATTTAGATTAAAACTGATGACAGTCAAGATTTTCATGTGAATAAAGTAGTGATATTGTGATATAATAGGTTTCGGTGGTAGACTCCAAAACAGAGGTCGTGGGTTCAATTTCTATAGAGTATATTATTTGTACAAAGGGTTCCAGTCTAGGTTTTTGCTTAGTCGGCTCCACACCACACGTATTGACTTGTCTTTCCTGTGGGCTAGTCCGACTAAGCTAAGGATGGTATGGGTGCGGGGAAAAATAGCCCAATCTAAACAAGGCACTGGAGCGTTGATTGGTCACTTTACTTATCTAGTGTGAGTAAAAAGAATGAAGAACGCTGTGTAAATGCTTAATTTGTTTCTTGCCTAGCTTAGGTCAGGGTTTGCTTAGTTTTGGATCAGGCAGGTTATATAAAGTTTCGCTTTCATCTACACAACTGACCGTACGTGTAAGTTATTCAGAAATTAATTATAACTGAACGAACATGTATCAAAACGAATTATTGGGAAGGCTATCACACTCAAGTGAGCACCATCGCCGTGCGAAGCGCGGTGGTGGTGCGAACGTAGAGTGGGATAGACTTCCCAATAATTCACTACTGTCGTCGTCGTCAGGCTATACTAGTCCACTACTGGACATAGCCCTCCCCTAAAGAGCACCACGTTGTGCTATCTTAGGGATTATGGGCATTACCCCCTATGATAGCACCAAAGGATGTATACTATTTTTATTTTTTAATGCACTAACCCGTGCTAGGGACAAATTTAAAAACCTATTTAGAGGCTAAAAATTTCACCCATGCCGGGATTCGAACCCGCAACCTCTGGAATCACTTACAATTACACTTACAAATAGCAATTGCATCACTTACAGCCCCGACTACCTACTTTGCAGTTAGGTTTTTACATCGGAACGATATCACTGTACCCACATGATTAGGTATACTATTTTTATTTTTTAATGCACTAACCCGTGCTAAGGACAAATTTAAAAACCTATTTAGAGGCTAAAAACCTAACTGCAAAGTAGGTAGTCGGGGCTGTAAGTGATGCAATTTGCTTAAGCCAGATGTCGCTGCCTGTACGTAATACAGAGAATAGTGTAAAGAGGTTCGAAATTTCACTGATGCCGTGAGTCGCCCATTGGCTCAATTGGTAGAGCGCTGGCACGGATAGCCAGAGGTTGCGGGTTCGAATCCCGGCATGGGTGAAATTTTTAGCCTCTAAATAGGTTTACAAAAGGATGTGTTCGAGCATATTTTTTTTGGTAGTAACCGGTAACCGGTAAGTTTTTATTAATTTACATACATATTGCAACATAACAGTACTTGTACCTAATACAGAGAGTATTGTAAAGAGGTTCGAAATTTCACTGATGCCGGTGAGTCGCCCATTAGCTCAGTTGGGAGAGCGCTGGCACGATTAGCCAGAGGTCGCGGGTTCGAGTCCCGGCATGGGTGGAATTTTTAGCCTCTAAATAGGTTTTTGTAACAGTACCTACTATTCCATTCTGTTAAGGATTCTATTTTCCTTTTACAAGGTACGAAACCCTATAGGTACGAAAAACTGCCAACAGCTAAAGACAGAAATCGGGGAACAGAAGCCACGGTCCTTGAAGCCGGTTTTCTGTTACTGTTAATGAACCTTCACGGTTATTTGCAGTCTTTTTTACTTTTTATTAAGCTCGTTTAATAGACAGTTCATATACACTTTTGTTTTAAGAGTGAAAAGTTTTTGAAGCCATTCGCATTTGCTTATAAAAGGTGAGAATTAAAATAACTCCAAGTGGACGAAATGAACTTTGCTGTTTTACTACTGTGTTTGGCTATAAAACATGTACTTTATTTAGATTGTACTAGAATTAATGCGAGCTTCAACATCATGAGTTACAGGTGTTGTATTTTTAGGCTATTGTCGGATTGGCGTCTATAGAATTCAAGGCACATTTCAATGAGTCCTCCTGTATAGAGGAAACTCATAAAGCCACTTGCAGGAGAAGTTTTCTTATTAGAAGTTTGTATTTGAAATCGAGAGAGTGTTGGCAATTTTCCGATTTCACCTCTGAACGCTCAACGCGTTGCTCTCAGTGGGTACAAGAGTTTATTTTGCTGTGTGCCATTGGAATAGTCTTGATACTAGTAGAATTGGTCATGTTTTTGTATAAAAAAATTGAGCGTGCAGGCAGTAAGAAGGCGAGATCTGCAGTGGAATTTGCGCACTCTATTCTAATCAATTTATTATATTCTAATCAATAGTTATTGTTATGAACAGAATCACTCTGATTTTTAGTGCCAAACCAATGACCGATGGGTTAAAGTTTAGAGCAGAGGTAGCATATCGGTGCACAGTTGCTTTAAATACGAGAGATTTTGTGTTCGAATTCTGGCATATGCCAATGACATGAGTTTTCATAGTCACTATCATTTCTCAGAATACATAGTGAGGAATCGTGCGGCTTAATTGACTCTGAATTTGTTGACAGTATTTCCTGTCGTTTAAGCCAACTAAATTGAGAGGATGGTAGGTCTTTGTCTCATAATGCATATACAATAGAAATTGCCAGGTTAGAACTTCAGGTTGGACTGCTCACAAACTTAACATATTTAAATTGTGTACTGTTGAAGCTGTTGCATCACTTGTCACGATGTTCATGGTACCGGCAGCCACTAGATTAGCGCGTTTCGTGTTACGTCGTCTACATACAGAATTTGCATTACATTACTCGCGTCTGGACCACGCGAGTGAACCTGGATAAACACTACTTGGTAGTTCGATATTTTCAAACAGTATATGAGCTAAAAACAAACACCGTTCTCAATTCATTGATTTCATACTATCTCAAGAACCTAAAGGCGGAATAGCGAATTCTTCCTAACACAGGTGTTAACTTAAAAGGAACATTCGACCACTGTTATAAATAAATAATTGTGAATGGATTTTTTAACTTTGAAATGCTCAAGACTACTAGGTCACTCAGTCAGTACCTTATAGTACAATTTGCAGTTGGCACGACTCGTGAACAAGCTAATGAAAGCAGCTAACTGGATCTGTCCGGTGCGATAGCAAAGGGATTGCGTCTACTGTTAATCTGCACTATTAAGAAATGCTACTGAACTCTGAACTGATGCGCTTAGTAGGCGCTGAATAATCTTATCTTATTTGATTTTCCTACGCACAGAAATGGTAGGTAGCGTAACGATACTTCTTTATAGTAGCTGGCTGGCGTAGCCGTCTAGCAGAGTTTGAATTATTTAAAGAATATCGTTACGTTTTGTTTAGGTAGGTGTCAGTCGTGTTGAGACTCCCAGCTAGGCTAGGTTTTCGTGATAAAAAAAAAATAATAAAAAGAAAGTATTATCGCAAATCTAGAGTTTCAATAAGTAGTGCGCTACAGTAGATATAACCTTTATATAGGTACACATTTTATATGTAGCCTATAAACGCCCACTGCAGCAGAGCACAGGCCTTCTATTAGAAGGAGAGTATGTGCTTAATTACCACTCGTGACCACCGTGGATTGGCAATTTCACGCGCTGAAGTTTTTGAACACCTCAGACACTCAGGTTTCCTCACGACGTTTCTCAGTTAGCGAGTGGTATTGGTACCGTAATTTCACAAATGAATCTATATAACTTAAAAAACAAAGTCATTGATATATACGAGATAAATGATTGTAATTGTTTATTAATTACAGAAATACGTACCTGCATAGGCCAAATGTACTGAGCTATATTTGGCCTAATATACTGAACTTATGAAATCATAGAATCGCTCGTAACCTCGCTGCCGGAGTGATCTTAAAAGCCTATACATGCCTTAGGGAAGAAACCCGTGCCCCTCGCTGAGGACATAATGTCAGAAGGTCCCATCTTGTTGTCCCATCTCAAACATAACTCCCAGTGATTAGTGAATAAGACAATCAAATATCGAAAATAAAATACGATATCGCAGCTATTACATTACAAATGTGCAGTCTGCGCCTTTGTTTTAGCGTTTCGAAACTCAAAAGGAATAAAATTGATCCACTACATGACTTTGTTATCCGTACGTAAACATGTCTCATTTATACCTTTGTGATAATCTTTGTATATTTGTACCCTACTTCCTTCTCCAATATATTAGTCCAGTCCATCCAAAGGTTGTCTGGAAGAGATCACTTTTAGGGTGAGGCCGCCATCTGTAGTCTTAGGTTAAGAAATATCTTGGATTTTAGGGCCTCCAAATAGGTTTTTAAAATTGTCTTTAGCACGGTTTAGTGCAACAAAATGAATATACCTAATCATTTGGGTACGGCGATATAATTCCGATGTATAACCTCACTGCAAAGTAGGTACTCGGAGCTGCAAGTGATGCAAATTACTTCAGCCAGATATCGCTGCCTGTACGTAATACAGAGAGTATTGTAAAGAGGTTCGAAAAATTTCACTGATGCCGGTGCTTGAACATTAGCTCAGTTAGGAGAACGCTGGCACGGTTAGCCACAGGTCGAGTGTTCGAGTCCCGGCATGGGTGGAATTTTTAGCCTCTAAATAGATTTTTAAGAAATATCTTTGTAATTACACGGAAATTTCCATTTTTTATGTACAATAAAGTGTTCTCTAACTATCTCTCTTCTCAGGATCGGGTAGAGTGATCAAGTTGAAGTAATAGCAAGTATACATTCAATGAGGCGCAGAGGAAAAAAGGAAATGGAGTGTATAAACTTAAAGCTCTTAAATGAAGGCTTCCTGCATCGCAGAAACAGACCCGTGCTCCAGCAGTGGGAACATACAATGGTTAATATCGAAATGAATGCTACCAAAAGATATAATCATTTTTGTACCTTTTCTATACATACATACATACATACATACATACATACATACATACATACATACATACATACATACATACATACATACATACATACATACATACATACATACATACATACATACATACATACATACATACATACATACGTACGTACATGTATGTATGTACGTACGTACGTACGTACGTACGTATATACATACATACATACATACATACAAACATAACCTCACGCCTGTATCCCAGAGGGGTAGGCAGAGACCAGGGACTGCCACTTGCCACGATCCTGACAGATCACCTTCGCTTCATCAACGTTAATAAGTCGTTGAATGCACGCACGCCGGTTCCGGATACGTTTTTTATGTAGTTTAAAAACGGTCCCACTGGTGAGCAGTCTTCTGTCATTTATGTACCTACATAATACTTTTCAAGGGCCGGCTTCTGAATTGAGAATTTCAGTAAGTAAATACTTAAGTAACGTTTTGTCCCGCTCTTTGCTGAGAAATTAGAAGAGACAGCACTACAGTTCAGTATTTACTTAGCGAAATTCTCAATTCAGAAACTGGCCCTCTCTCTGTAGTTTGTACTAGTTTATGGAGAATCAGGAAATTTTGTTGCAACCAGTCTTACGCCACAAGCATAGAGAAATAAATAAAACGTAATAATTTGTAGACATTTCACATAACAAAACGATTACAAACTTCCATTTACAGTTGAGTTTTATCGAAGTTAAGTTCAATAACATCTTCGGAACCGAGATAAAACGCCGAAAATCCAACTTGTACTACTCCTGTTTTTTATGTATTCACATGTTAAAGGAAAGCACATTTAAAAGGATGACAAAGGAAACCTCATCCGCGCAATCAGGTAATGCGGCAGAGAATGGGGGTAAACACGTAGCGCTTCATGTTTGACCCGATTTTGAGAGGGTAGCTGTTGATACTCGTACAGCGTTTTGTTACTGGCGTAGACGGTTAGACAATTGGACACGTCAAAGGAACCAGATTATCTAATGTCTTCAGTTGGAAGCATTGTTAATATAAAGTAACTTCACATAGAAAAAAAAATCCGGAGAATTCGAACCCCGATTCGACCCGGAAATTTTCTTCCTACGTGAAGTTGGTGTACCTATTTTGAACATAACCCTTCACGCAAATAGTGTAATATATGAATATAGAGCGGAGCATCTCCAGATTAGACACTATCCGCGATTGCTCGATTAAGCTATTTACCCGTTGCTTATCTAGAAAACTACACTGAACTTTACACAGAAGCTTTGATGACTACTTTTTCAGTCAAGGGGCTATTACGCTTGACTTCACGCAGGGGATTTCTGATGGGTGGCTGTATAGCTTTGATTTGTAAAAATTATTTAAATGTCTTACTAAATTAGACTATTTTTTTTTATTTTTAATGCACTAACCCGTGCTAAGGACAAATTTAAAAACCTATTTAGAGGCTAAAAATTTCACCCATGCCGGGATTCGAACCCGCAACCTCTGGCTATCCGTGCCAGCGCTCTACCAATTGAGCCAATGGGCGACTCACCGGCATCAGTGAAATTTCGAACCTCTTTACACTATTCTCTGTATTAAGTAAAGGCAGCGACATCTGGCTTAAGCAAATTGCATCACTTACAGCCCCGACTACCTACTTTGCAGTTAGGTTTTTACATCGGAATGATATCACTGTACCCACATGATTATACTATTTTTTTTTATTTTTAATGCACTAACCCGTGCTAAGGACAAATTTAAAAACCTATTTAGAGGCTAAAAATTTTACCCATGCCGGGATTCGAACCCGCAACCTCTGGCTATCCGTGCCAGCGCTCTACCAATTGAGCCAATGGGCGACTCACCGGCATCAGTGAAATTTCGAACCTCTTTACACTATTCTCAGTATTACGTACAGGCAGCGACATCTGGCTTAAGCAAATTGCATCACTTACAGCCCCGACTACCTACTTTGCAGTTAGGCTTTTACATCGGAATGATATCACTGTACCCACATGATTATACTATTTTTTTTTATTTTTAATGCACTAACCCGTGCTAAGGACAAATTTAAAAACCTATTTAGAGGCTAAAAATTTCACTCATGCTGGGATTCGAACCCGCAACCTCTGGCTATCCGTGCCAGCGCTCTACCAATTGAGCCAATGGGCGACTCACCGGCATCAGTGAAATTTCGAACCTCTTTACACTATTCTCTGTATTACGTACAGGCAGCGACATCTGGCTTAAGCAAATTGCATCACTTACAGCCCCGACTACCTACTTTGCAGTTAGGTTTTTACATCGGAATGATATCACTGTACCCACATGATTATACTATTTTTTATTTTTAATGCACTAACCCGTGCTAAGGACAAATTTAAAAACCTATTAAGAGGCTAAAAATTTCACCCATGCCGGGATTCGAACCCGCAACCTCTGGCTATCCGTGCCAGCGCTCTACCAATTGAGCCAATGGGCGACTCACCGGCATCAGTCTTACTAAATGTTTTTAAGGTTCTGTACCTCAAAAGGCAAAATCCGTCCGTCTGTTGCCCAATTTTGCTCTCAGGAATGAGTTGAGTAATGAGTTTGAAATTAATGAATTAACAGAAGTTTGATTTTTACATCTTATAGAAGCCGCAACTTCCGGTGTAAAAATCAAGTTTCTCGTCAATGCACAAAAAACATGTTTATTTCACATTTTTCGTACAATTTCAATTCTTGCAATTACAAAATACAATCTTGATCTTCGGCACATGCGTTTGCGGTTGTCCAAGAATCAAAATTGGCAAAAAGCAACAACGCAAGAGCATAGACTTAAAGGAAACTTAACTTTGTAGTGGAAAAGTCTAGATTTATGTCCGTATCTGACTATAGGCTGGACTACGGCTTTGCCAAATTATGATCAGGAAAAGTGAATGTGTTATATGGATGTACTATCTAGCAATAAGGCCGCCAACTGTACTACGTACAAAACGAATATTCTTGTCTTATCTACATTAAATTTTTACCATCCATTTATAATTATTTCTGGGTTTTCGACCCCACAATGAAACAGTAAAAAATGTCAAGAACGCAGGCGAGCAATTGGCAAAGATCAACCTTTTACACTTCCAATTCTGTGCTAAAAGCCACTTACCACAAACAGCCAGAATTACCCGTGCGATGAACCTTTCATGAGAGAAAGTGTACCCGAACAAATAGAGGATACACGATACACGAAAATCGGCGGATAGACGAAGCCGTTCCAATTTTTTCCTGTTTTTCTCTTTTTTGATGAATACAATCTGCAGTGGACTTGATGGAATCGTGTTATCTTTCTCCTAATGGAAACAAATTATTCTTCAAGCTGAAAGAGAGTTTTATTCCCCTGATCGTGTCTTGAGACGCGAGCCAATCTAACATTTTGTAAAAGGTCACCTACCAGTGACCTACCGAAAAAACCGGACAAGTGAAAGTCGGACACGCTTAGCGAGGGTTCCGTATAGATTTGTAGGTATTTACGTTTTAAAATAGTTCAGGAATAGAGTCTCGAACTTTTTCTCGAACTTTCCTGAAGTTCAAAGACAAATTTTGTAGTATAAGACGTTATTACTAGTCAAATTTCATAGTTCTTGGTCAACGCGGCTTGGTTGGCTCCGCACGTATTGACTAGTCTTTCCTGTGGGCTAGGCCGACTAAGCTGTCAGGATGGTATAGGTGCTGGGCAAGCCTACACCATCTTTAAAACCATGTCCCAGGCACTACAGCGTCGGAGTGGTCCCTTTGCCCATCTAGTGTGAGTGAAGATACCACTGGACGCTGTATAAATCATCTCATCAAGTAGATGCAAAAAGGCCAATTATTTTTTTTTTATTTTAACATGAATGATAAATGAATGATCGTCAAAACTGTTAGTTTCACAATTAATAAATTAGGTATGTGGTGATCACTTTATTGCTTGAAAATAACAATCGTTTTTGTGATCACTTGAGGACATTGGGCTTTAGAAGTATATAGATGCGAACTGTACCTTACATCAAAGTATGTAATTATTTATCAGGATCAATCTATAATAGATGAAGCTTGTGAAACCATGTCCTGGGCACTACAGCGTCGGAGTGGTGCCTTCACCCTTCTAGTGTGAGTGAAGATGCCACTGGACGCTGTATAAATCATCTCATTAAGTAGATGCAAAAAGGCCAATATATATATAGACTGATTCTTGGGTGGAGACCGCGAATCGGCAATCGTAGCGTAGGAGGCCCTGTGGCCAGGTGGATCGACGTCATTCGCAAAGCGGTGGGCAGCGACTGGAAGAGGAGAGCCGAAGATTGGGCTCAGTGGCGTGTCTTGGGAGAGACCTTTGTCCAGCAGTGGACTGACACGGACTGATTATGATGATGATGATACGAGTATTTCTTAATTTTTCATTTTATGCATACCCAGTCTTCTTTTTAATTGGTCCCTCAATTCTGAGGATCGTGACCATATACAATAGTTCTCCATTTGTCTCGGTCATATGCGCAATGGGATGCGTGCTGAATGGATCCCCCAGCTGCCTTCTTTATGGCATCGGACCAGCGCATTGGTGTTCTGCCTCTCGCTCGTCTGCCCTCTAACTGGCCCAAAACGATCTGCTTCTCTAGGCTATGACGTCGTGACCGCATAATATGCCCAAAAAAGCTGAGGGACCTCTGGCGACAGACTGAAGACAGTCGCTTCGTTATACCGAGCTCGTTAAGTATATCAGAACCAATAGTTAAGAAATATTGGTTCTGAAGGCTGTCCACGGGATTCTGAGCATTTTCCTCCAACACCACATCTCAGTGGTGTTGGAGGAAAATGTATACTGCATACCCAGTCACCCTTTACTAATCGACCTCTCTAAGAGTTTAAACTCCGTAGTTTATTCCAAATTCTAAAGAGTCGTGAAGGGTTATTAAAGACTTAACGCTTTGCGATGGGAAACTTTATCAGCATTTCGGGTTGAAAAAATACGGCCACGCCTTATCTTATGACTTGCATAAGCTGGCGCCTGCCCTACACTGGGGCGGTCCTTCTTTTAGGTAGCCTTTATAGGTCCCACTGCAGAGCACAGACCATCTCTGCAAAAGAGATAGCGTGTACCACCACTTAGCAACTAAGCCCAGACTCTCTCTTTCGAAGAGATGGCCTGAGAGACGCCTGGCCAGTTCTACGTCTATCAACGTCCCACCGCTCGGCACAGTCTCCTCTCAGAGGGAGAGAGGGGCTAAACCACGCGTGCCCACCGTGGTTTGGCAATTTCATACGATGAGGTAGTTGAAAACCTCAGACACTCAGGTTTCCTCACGATGTTTTCCTTAACCGTTTGCGAGCAGTATTGCTACTATAACTTTACAAATATATATAACTTAGGATTTTTTTTATGCACTAACCCGTGCTAAGGACAATTTTAGCCTCTAAATAGATTTTTAGAAAACAAAGTCATACAAACCCACGACCTCCTGATTGAGAAGCCTGTATTCTACCGCTCGTCTACCACTGCGGGACGGTCGCATAAAACAATCGCAGCAAGACAGATGCTTAGGTGATGCTTTGTATGGACAGCGCTAGCGGTCGCACCACAGTGACCGCGCCAGTGCGGGACAGGCATTAAGATTTAAAAGGGCCAGACGGCATGACTTGTCAAAATAATTAATTAAATCCTGTTGTGAATAAAGAAGGATGCCCATTCGGTGTGTCAGGTTTTTCCCACAACCGTACGTTGTAAAAAGTGAAAATAATAAAAAATCACCTACCTAAAGCCTCAGTAAAATCTGTCAAATAAAAGGGATGTTCCTAAAGTGAATAGACATTTTCTTCTAATAGCCTTGTTTGGTTTTGGTGTTAGGGGAGAAATCTCATGCTTATATATCGTCGTCAGGCTGTACTAGTCCACTGCTGGACATAGCCCTCCCCTAATGAGCGTAACACTTTGTGCCATCATTGGGGTAGTGCCCATAATCCCAACGCTGGGCATGCGGGTTGGGGATCGCAGTTCGGTGGAATTGTACTGCAGGGGGCGCTGCTGCCCACCCCCCGGTTTGTGTCCCTTAGTCGCCTTTTACGACACCCGCGGGAAGAATTGGGTTGGTGCTATTCTCTAGGCCGACACCACACAGCATGCTTATATATAAAATGTGTTAAGTACACTTTGTGCCAAAAGGGGTACTCTAACATAAAGGATTATTTAGATGATAATGATGTCTGGAATTAAAGCCAGTACAATGCACGAGTTCTATGTTTTATAATAATTAGGTAAACTCTGTTAATTAAGGACTTTGAATAGACTAAGTTTGGAGTTTCTTTGTCCATTTTTTCTCCAATATGATCTTCAAAATTTCGAAATGGACACCTAGTTTGAATTTTAACGTTCATTAAGCCGCAGTTTCTGCGCTACTTTGAATAGAAACTAATTCATTCATTCATATATACAATACATGATTTTTTTCGTCTTCTCCCTAGTCGGGTAACATTATATCTGACTTCGATACGATAGAGATAAGTATGATTCAGTGAACAGGGCGTCAAGTAACTCAGAGATTGTTATCGTTTAATGCGTGACTGCCTCTTACTTTGTTAACCGCAGTGGCACGATTCATTTCTTTAGTTCACGCCTATAATGGGCATAACTCAGTTTGACGGATTGAGGTCTGTAGATAATTATGGAGATACCTATATCATCAATAAAATCTTTTGACGACCTCTGTGGCGTAGCGGTAGCGCGTCTGCCTACCATGCAAGAGGTCGCGGGTTCGAACCCCGGCTGGGAACAAAAAAAAAACCCCAGGTCTTGGATGTTTACATGTTTGTGATGTCGTTGTTTCTGGTTCCCACGACACAGGGTATCCTAGTGTGGGGCCAGAAGCAATGTATGTGCTTGTATGTAAATGTTGTTGTTGTTTTTTTATGTAGCCTGTAAACGTCTCACTGCTGGGCACAGGCCTTCTCTCAGAGAGAGAGAGAGAGAGAGTATGGGCCTAAATACCAAGCCCACCGCGAAACGGCAATTTCAAGGACTGAGGTATTTGAACCCTGATATTGCGAATGGTATTGCTACTATAATTTCACAAATAGACCTGGTGGTCATCGTCATAGGTTAGCTGGAAGAAAATACGTTTTAGTATGAAGTTCAACTATGTACAATTGTTTTTATGCGCAATAAAGAATTTTGAAACAATAAATATATTTGATATCAACCCTTATGCGTATAAGTCGTAGTCTCGTAACTGAGTAGATTACTCGGATGTAAAGGTTGATGTGATGTCAACTGTGCATTATAATTATCTTCACTCTCTCAAAGCTGATGTTATCAACCCTTGTATGTCTCCACTGCTGGGGCACGGTACTCTTTCTGCATCGCAGGAAGGTTAGGCCATACTTCACCACGGGGGCCAAGTCCGGGTTCGTGGAGGATTGTAAGACCGTGGCGGGCCTTACTGCTAGAAGTTATTAAGCCGCCTATAAGGCCTCTGACATGGCTTAACGTCTGCCATTACATGACAGCCGGCACCAACGGTTTAACGTGCCTTGCGAAGCACGGAAGCGCTCGGAAAAATGCCACTAGCGGTAGTCACGGGACAGTTACCCATCCTTAACCTAACCGCGCCTGTTGTTACTTAACTCAAGTGATTGATGCTAATCACTCGGTTTGACTAGGCCACAAGCGCGCAATATAATGAAATGAATTAAAACTTATTTCATGATTACGTATTTCATGAAAATAAGTTTTGACGTTTAAAAGGATTTGTTGACTTTTACCTGCATGCATCCATCACTTCCAGCGCCGTGGGTACTGAAGGCATAAGCCGTAAAATGGTAATATCCATGACGACTTCATTACTTGACACACTTGACGTCTTGACACGAGTGTTGAACAATTCTGTCATGACCGGTTTATCCACTAATGCCTGGAAGGGAGCACATATCACTTCCTTGGAGTGGTATTGATAGATAGATACACAGAATATTCTTTATTGTACACAGAAATTACAGTAGCAGAAATTATATACAAATATATAGTACAATCAATTTCTTCCAGGCAACCGTATAAGCGTATTGCCACTTTAATTTCCCAAATATAAGTAACTTAGAAAGCAAAATTATTGGTACATGCCAGGATTCGAACCCACAACCTTCGAATTAACAAGACGGCGTTCCACTGCTCCGCTACCACCGTTTTAACTGACGGTTTAGTTAGTCTACAAAACAGATTAGTCCCCTCTGAGGTCAAGGCAATTATTTATGCTAAAACGAAGGGTAGAAGGAAGCTTTACTGTAGATAGATTTTATTCCACAGCGTTAACGATGGTTTGCATACTAAGCCTTTGAATGAAATTAATTGGTTAGCAAACTAAGGCTTTGAATTAAATTGATTGTCGGCCTTTTTTGACTTTCATAACACTTTTTTGTCGATACTGAAATATTTTTCCTGAGCGCATGTTTGGTGCAACAAAATTTACTTTAATCTAATCTTAAATCTAAACTTAGTTTTTCTTTGAACCAGTTTATTCTGCACATAAACTAGTTCCAAGAAAAACAAGCACAAAAAAATAATTTAAATCTGTACCTAACATAGTACTAGAGCACTAAGGGCCGCTTGCACAGTTCCCTTAAATCTAGGTTTAGTATAATTTCGATAGTTTTTTTGTATTTAATATCCGGTTTAAATTGTTTTAAATCAAGATTTAAGAACTTGTGCAAGTGGCTCTACATGTACGCCCGTCGCGTCATCACGTGTTATTTTTGAATAGTTTAGCCGCATTATTTAAAACTCCATTGGATTAATGTACACAAAATGTCATGACAATGACAACGGCAATGACATCTACATTTAGACAAGAACATAATTTTGAGCATTCCATTCCTGTGTCACTAAATTGATTCTACTAATTTTTAAAAACAAACTGGAAACACTAGGTACAGTCAAAAGTAGGTCAAACATAAAACTTTGGTTGCACAGTCGCCTGTAACTTTGTAACTTTATTTTATTTCAATATCTAAGAATAAATGTATTTACATACCCATACAACCCATCCCCCATCTCTCACCTTCATCTACCTTACTCTGGGCTTTGACTTTAATATTTGCCGGCTATCACTAAGCCAACAAGAATAAATGCTTGTATCGATCACATTTTTGTACGATCCATAAATAAATGTGAATCCATAATTTGTAATTCGTCAATTACTGATCACGATTTAGTAATGTGTTCCCTACCAACATCACACACAAAAAATACTTCTGTTAGCAAGATACGCAAAGTCACCGATCATGCTGCTGTCGCGGCGGAGCTAAAGCGTGCAGACTGGGCATTGGTTCACAGTTCCAGAAGTGCTGAAGCTGCAGCATCAGTTTTTACTAAAACTATCACTAACATCGCTGACAAACACACGATACATATAAAAGTCTCTTTCTCTTGAATTCTGAGGTGTATGAAAAACCGGGATCGCCTTCACCTTAAATTACGCAAATACCCTAATGACTCTATACTAAAAGTTATTTATACACGCTACCGAAATTTCTGTAACTCCCTTCTAAGGAAAGTAAAAAAATCGTATTTTAATAAACAAATAAATGAAAACAAACGAAACTCAAAAAGTATACGGAAAACAATCAAATATATGTGTGATCAAACTCCAAAAAAAAAAACTCTGCTACAGAACTCCTTACATCCAAACAGTCGAATCAAGATTCTCTAAATTATTGCAACTCTTTCTTTGTTTCCATCGGGCCCAACCTTGCTCACCAGACACTGAGCAAACTTAAAGAAACCCAAGAATGCTTGGTATCCCAGATAAAGATCCCACAGTCAGAAAATACATTTTTCATGCATCCAACAGACCCATCGGAGGTGGAAAATCTAATCCGAAAACTAAAAAAACGATAGTGCGGCTGGCATCGATGGAATCGGAAACCTCTTAGTTAAGCTATGTATAAATTCAATCGTTGTCCCCCTTGCGCATATTTTTAATCTCAGCCTATCCTCGGGCATTTTTCCCAACTGCTGGAAAATAGCAGTAGTGTCTCCAATCCATAAATCTGGTAATAAAACGTCCCCTACCAACTATCGTCCAATATCTCTGCTTAACGTATTTTCAAAACTTTTAGAAAAATAGTTAACAAAAGACTTATGGATTTCTTTGAATCCCAACACCTTCTATCTCCGTTTCAATTCGGCTTCAGACGCGAAAAATCCACAGATGACGCTGTATCTGCACTTCTATATTCAGTCTCTTCTCATCTAGATAGGAGCAAATGCTGTATAGGAGTCTTCTTAGACCTAGCAAAGGCATTCGATACGGTGTCCATCCCGATCTTGCTAGAAAAACTATCTAGACTTGGGGTCAGAGGTATTGCTCACGACTGGTTAACAAGTTATTTATCAAATAGGCAGCAAGTTACGAGGATAATAGATCAGTGTAGCTGGGCTGAGCAAACTTCCTTCGGAGTACCCCAAGGCAGAATTCTCGGGCCGTCCCTTTTCCTAGCGTATATCAATGATATTAACCGATCCCTCGATGATGCAATTAAAGCCGATCTTTACTGCTATGCCGATGATACAGCAATAATTTTTAACGGGTCCACCTGGAAGGAAGCTCTTGCAGAAACAGAAACTGGTTTGAGGAAGATAAGCACTTGGCTCGACAGCAACTTACTCACACTTAACGCTGATAAAACGAATTTTGTTTGCTTTCACAAAACTAAAGCTTCGGAGCCTACCAACTTAGATTCTGTGAAACTGCACAACTGCCTCCCTTTAAACTCTCAACCTTGCTCTTGCCCTAGTATAAAACGCGTCGAGTCAATACGTTATCTCGGAGTGATTCTCGATGAAAATCTGAACTTTTCCGCACATATTGCTGCTGCTGCTTCTCGAGCAAAAAAACTTATTTTTATCATAAGCAGATCCGAGTCATAACCGATAAATCTATCCAAAGACTTATATATATGGCGCTGTGTGATTCTGTAATTTCATTTTGTATTTCCAACTAGGGTGGAGCAGCCATGACGCACATGCTGCAACTTGAGAGAGCTCAACGCTCAATCTTGAAAGCTCTTCTCAGGAAACCTTTCCGCTATCCCACACACATTCTATATTCTGAATGCGCTGTACTGACTGTTCGACAACTTTTCATAATGAAATCTGTAGTCTTATCTTATCACACTTTATTAACGTCGCCAAATCTGTCTAATATTCTTAGTAAACGTATTGTTCGCCTAGACGTGCCAGCCATGAACACACGCTTTGGTCAACGTTTCGCCAAATTCCTTCAGCCCTTTTTATTTAATAAGCTTGTTAAAATCTGCTCCATTGTTAATTGCACTACTAGAGAGGTAAAAGATAATCTAAAAAAGTATCTCTTTAAGTTAGATTATAAGTCTACTGAAAGTCTTCTTGACCTTCCTAAGTAGGTACATAACAATTATTGCCATTTATGGCTTCCATCAGACTCTCACACTACTCATTAAATCAAACACTACACACCACACATCATACACTACACACCTCACTCAATGCGTAATTCACACTTCATGTAAATCACACTCCACGCATCACACTCCATACATCACACGTCATGCATCACACACCACACTCATACACTACACGTTACACTCTACTATAACACACCCTTATTTTTTTTACGTTTACGTTAATGTTTAATTATTCAATTTAAAAGTTTATATTTTTAACCTTTGTATTTTTGTGTAAATCTCGTGCGCCATGTAAAACCACAAGCTAATTCTTACGGCCGCCACTATACAGTCTATGCGCTTAGTGTGGAGACCACAGTTAAAATGCATAACTGTGTACCTATTTTATTAATAAAAACTATTCTTATTCTTACTTAAAATTTTTCATAATATTTTTTAAATATATTTTTTAAATTATCATACTTAAAAAAAATCCTTATGCCCCCGGGTTGTGTAACGGTGCAAATCTCTTTACACCATCTTTTTTGATAAGTATTTCATTAATTCTGTTTATCATTTTCAAAATTTAAAATTACGAAATTTTATTTTTTAGATTTTCTTGATTTTTTGGCAAAACTACTTTATATTTCAACGAGACCCGACTACATACATCGTCCTTCTCCTGTTTATTCTATTTTTATCTAGTTTTATGTAAATAAAATAAATAAAACACGTTATAAATAAAAAACAGAGTTGAAGTCGTTCCAGTTTATTATTTATAAAACGTTTTACTACTTCACGAATTAAGCAAATAAAGCTTTAAAGGTTGATGTGCTGATTGATGACAATACAGTTAGCAGTGACGCTTCGTTCCAAAGTTCTGGGCCGCAACTATTAAGTAAAGATATTTAACAAAATTTGTTTTGCCATCGACACGCTAAAGAGAAGAGTGGCCAGTAATAGCTCTTATCACATGACGTAAGTACGACTATTAAACTAAAAGGGGTTGATACCATCACCGTATGTTCCAGAGTGTACGAGACACTGTGAAGTCCGCCCACAAAGCAGTGCAAGTGACATGTTACAAATTGGAAGGAGTCATAGTGCCATCATCACACTGCACACAATGTGTAAGTATGTATTCAGATTAAGATGCTGACATACAAGTCTCAGCCGTCACTGACAATGTGGATACGAATGAGAGAGAAGAAAGATAGGTCACGCACGCCACTGAAATTAAGAGAAAGAGTAAATAATTGTTGATGATAAATACATTAAAAATATAAATCGCAATGTTGATATTAAGGGTATCCATGCTAACGTGCGCCTCACCACAAATGAAAAGTTTTATGTCTTCTTTTACAGGTCGTTTTTGAGAAAAATGCCAGATCAAATTCTTGATCATGTTAAAGGTTTACAGTTTTACCCATTATTTTTAAGACTTTGTTTTACTGTTTGTACCTAATATGTAAAATTGTGTTATGTTTCATATTACCAGTAGATATTTATGGTAGGTATACATTTATGTAGTAACCCTAGTAACCCGGGTAGTAACCCTAACTATAAATGTATTGCGTGTTGTGATCACCTGCTTGTAGATAGTATACTACAATCTTGTTTTGTAACACTCATAATGCTTAACTGACATGTCATAGTGTAACTTTCGGTTTGGTGATTCTAAAATAATAATAATAAAAAAGGTGAGTTTTAAGACAAATTACCGTTAACTTTAGGCAAAAAACCTAGGACTAGAAGGATAGCATTAAGGCCAAAAAGGGGCCATTTTATCAAGATGCTATCAAGTTCCAGGATAGTGATACTATATTCTTGGTGGTGGCTACTAAAAATATCTATTAAGTAACATATTGAGAGCTTGATCTGACACATTTTGCAAAACAATCTGTAAAAAAGATATGTTTTATTTTCATTAGCGGCGCTAGTGAATCTGACTTAAGGTGCTCATTAAGGTAAGCTCTCTTCCCTTATAATCTAATCGATACATTTATTTAATGTGGTGATAATGTATTTAACTACCGCCACCATGGAATCTAAATCACAACTTATTTTCATCATAAATCTTAACAACTTTTTTAAAAACCTATTTAGAGGCTAAAAATTCCACCCATGCCGGGATTCAAACCCGCGTCCTCTGGCTATCCGTGCCAGCGCTCTTTCCAACTGAACTAATGGGCGACTCACCGGCACCAGTGAAATTTCGAACCTCTTTACAATATTCTCTGTATTACGTTTTACGTGTTAACAACTGTGACAACTATTTTTTAGAATCTACAGTCTAGAAGCTAGGATCAACAACCTACGACTAATAACTTTCCGCTAAAAGCGCAACTCTTTTGGCGAAACTGCTTTAAAGTCCTGAATTCTTGGACCTAGGTTATTGTCAGTCTGTTTCAAAAAGAGCTACTATATTTATTAAAGTTTAGATTAAAGTGAACATCATCACTTTTTCCAAAGACGCATTATAGACAGGCGCTCTTCATTTTTCAGTTCTATCCATCCCAAGGTTGTCTTGAAGAGATCGCTTTAAACGATAAGACCGCCAATTGTATACGGCGATACTTAGATATGTAAGCCTTTTTATGTATTTTGTTTTCTGGTGTGTACAATAAAGAGTTCTAATGTAATCTATAAGAGAAGAGGTTTTTATCCATTAGTGGCGCTCGTTAGAATCGCGTAGCGCCTTAACTCATACGTGCCTTAAGTGCCCAGTTGTTGATGTCAGCCCCAGCAACATTGTTAAATAAATTATGCGAAGACAGTATTCATTTCTATAAAGTGAACGATGTAAATGTGATTTTTGCTTTATAATTTTGGGCCTTGAACCGTACCTATATTATGGACTATATCCATATCATGCTCTATACCCAAATTATGGCAAAAGTACGACGTTTTATTTAATTATAGCGTATGTTTATGTGTAGTGTAAGTAAATTAATACATATATACATAAACTCACGCATGTATGCCAGAGAGGTAGGCAGAGTCCAGATGTTGTAAATTACCACGATCCTGACACACCTTTCGCTTCAATGACATTCATCAATATCCTCTCGCCGCAAAAACTGACACGAGTCTGCAATCGCATGGTAGGGATGTGCAACATGGCTTTTGTATATATGCATATCATATTTTTTTTGCTTATTATATATAAGTAATAGTTGTAAAGAATAGAATACGTAGTAAATTTATAATTATAGTTAAATACACTAAATGTATAATATATATATATATATATATTTAGTGTATTTAACTATAATTATAAATTTACTACGTATTCTATTCTTTACAACTATTACTCTATATTATACACCACACCGCAGTCTGTAACGCTCGCGGAGCACCTGGCACTGGCTGAAAATCAGCGCTTCAGCATATGCTGAGTCAGTTGCCGTTTATAGCGGCAGTGACACGCCGTAATCTTTCGTGTTCTTTTCTTTTCTTTTTTTATTTTAATGTTATTTAGTAATATGTTTTAAGTTTGCTTTGTTATTGTGGTGTGTGTACTGTGGCTATAATAAATGTTTTTTTCTTCTTCTTCTTTCATTTAACATTTACAACAAACCGCATTTAAGTACGCATTGCAAGCGTACGTGAATGCGGCGTACGCAGCATTCCCGTACGCCGACTACGGAAACTATTATATTTACCAGTACACATGAAAAATCAATATAATTATGTAAATACAAAATGAATGTTCATTCAGGAATTCTGCTGCCTTGTTTTTTGTCACAAGCCAACTAAATAATTTGCTAAAACAAAGCAAGTTGTCGATACCTCGAATAGTTTGTGGCAATTTGTTAAAAAAAATTGAGACCATTCCAATGAAACTCTTTCCCATGCACGCTGTTTAGTGTGATATTTACTTCCACCCATATTCTACCTGATTTCGAGTGAGTCCAATATTTTAAGGCCTATAAGATATCCTAGTTTGGGATCACGCGATTGCGTGGAAGTAATTAATACCCTGTTCTGTCAATGCTTTCGGGATGTAGGCGTGAGTGTATATTATGATTTAATCTTTGATTTACAACCATGGGCGTATTAAGCACAATAAACGTCAACCTTTACACGTTAGATACGTTAATTCAATTCAATTTATTTATTTCAGACATTTATTATATTAGTCCATATTTACATTTTAAATTATAATATTTGTGTTAGTAAAAGTAATATTTGTGTTAATGTTTTTACGTTCAGCATAATTTTAAGCCTTAGACTCTTGTCGGTGAAGCATCTTCCACGTTGTTATATATTAAACGTGCCTAATCGCGATTATTTATTAGGTAAAAGGTAATTAGGTACCTTATGAATGAGTATCGCAAATCAGTAAGAAATACTGTCTTCCACATTAATACTAATGCGTGGGCAGACTTCCACCAGCTGATGGTCTAACGACCGTGGCTTTGCTGGATGCTGACGGCACAAGACCGGGAAGCTTGGAAAACCACGAGGGAGCCCAACGCCCTGAAGTGGGCATCGAATGGCTGATGGGCATGATGAAAACTTTAATAATTGTATACGGCAAAACTAGATGTGTAAGTGTTTTAATCTATTTCATTTTCTGCTGTGTACAGTGAAGAGATTTACTCTAATATAATTTAAAGAAATTTAAATAACAAAGTGGCCAAATGTCAGACGTTACATAAATAAAAATGTTTATGTCTACAAAATTGACTGTAGTTGTGGAAACTCCTACATTGGCCAAACGAAGCGGAAAATCGCGGAAAGGGCACATTGGTGTAGTGAATAAGAGACAGGTAAAGAAGTCCGCGATAGCTGAGCATTTATTGGAGGCCGGAACGAACCACTGGATCGAGCTACATCGACCGAAAAATCTCTCAACCGATCGACAGTACTCAGTAGTTCAATCTTTCAATTACGTGGAATCCAGTGCTTAATAAATACAAATCACGCGCCTTATCACCGGACCTGTCCGTGGGCCTAGTGAGTGTTGTTGTGTGTCAGCCAGCTGCGAAGAATAAAGTGACTACCCACAATAATTGACTGTACTCGCCACTTCAGTCTACCCGAGACCACGGCAACTGAAATGCTGCCAAAACGTCGGGTAATAAAGTAATTACGTTTAACCTAATAAATAATCGCGATTAGACCCATTTAATAAATAACTATGTAAAAAAGTTTAGCTCTAAATTGTACTAGGCACTATAATTTCCAGATATATACTCACAGAGAGAACACTCAACCCACTGCTACCCACGGATTGGTGATTCAAAGCGTATTGTACGTCTCAAAGGAATAAGAGCGTCAACCGAGAGTGTTTCGAAAATAATGTAGAGTCTATTTTAAGTTTCGATAAAGACGTAAGCAGCCATCAGATGAATAAACACGCTGTCCCAATATTGAAAAGGAAAAACCCTATCGAATTAAATTTTATTTCCGTCAACCATCTGACGCTGAGGCGAGTAACTACAAAAAGAGAACACTCTTGTCATCTTGATGGGCTCTTGCCTATACCCTATTAGGTACACCGACAATAGAGTACAACTACTATTGTTAGTGATATGATAGTGGGGTTCGAAACCCGGCTGGAGACAAAAGCCGATGATGATTACGATGTCACTATTTCTGGTTCCTACCACACAGGATATCCTAGTGTGGGGCCACAAGCAATATATCTGCCTGTATGTAAATGTCATGTTATGTTATACGTGAAGCCTATTTCATAGAACTACAATTCATGGTCTACAATTCGATATACATAGCAATGTAGACTAACCCACAGATTAACTAGAAAGTCTCAGCTACGCAATGTACATCAAATCAGACCATGCAGACGCAGACATAGACGCAGAAGGGTGTCGCCAATCATCCAATCCAGACCATCGGCCCACTTCAACAACTTCGCAACTTAGCTATTCGATAACGGTAAAGGAAAATATAGCTTTTATCTAATTATCTAATCAGCGCCTAAATATAGCTTACTGGTGGGCATAGGCCTTTTATCAATATTGCTTAGGAAATAAAAATAAAAGAAAATAGCTTTTAAAATCGTAATTTTACCATTTTACGGTAGCAAAAGTTGCTTGACCTTTTTAGAAAGAAAGACATTAATTATACCAATATACCAAGGTTAGCTGGAAGAAAATACTCATAAGTATTAAGCTCGCCTTTGTACAAATATGCTTATTGTGCAATGAAGAATTTTCTAATCTAATACCAACAAGACACATCACAGAAACAAAAAAAACAGACAATTAACACAATATGGGTGGTGGAGTATGGCCTAACCTTCCTGCGATGCAGGAAGAGACCCGTGCCCCAGCACTGGGGACATACAAGGGTTGATAACGATAACGAGTATATGAGCACAACAGAAATAAACCAAATATACAATAAACGAAACAAAAAACAGCCAAAGGTTTAGCCTGTGATCTGTAAGCGATCAATTCGCAAAAATGTATTTGGCCCTACTTGGCCTCAATTCGAGTCTAAAAATCATAAGCAATGTTAACAGATATTCATTGTCAATATGAGACTATAATGGTGCTATAGTATAAAATTGAGTCATCAAGATCTTATTGTATATAGAAAGGCCCGACGACTTAAAGCGGCGACGTGACAACAAATTATGCTAAAAGAAACGCGTAATATATCCGAAGCTCGTTATCTGCCTCCGAGAGAATACACAAACTTGAAGGGAAAATGAAAAATACTACGGGAGGGCAAATCGTCTCGTTCACCCAAACAGTGCGCTGAGTGTAATACGACAGAAGAATTATTTCTAATTTTGAGAGTTACCTGCGGTGTTTGAAATGGGAATTAATCTAAGAAAATAATATGACCCGAATAGTCTGTCTCGTTCTTTGTTAAAAACTTTGTGGGGAAAGAACTATACTTAAGTATTTCTGTATAATGTTCCGTACTCTATCTGCCCAGCTAAGGATGCTGAATTATATCACACCCTTACAGTTTACCGGTGTCTACAAGATTAACTGTATTTGTGGAAGCTCCTACATTGACCAAACGAAGCGTTCTATCGCGAAAAGGGTCAAAGAGCACATTGTTGCAGCCCAAAATAGACAGGTAAAATCAATCCAAGTCTCGCTGGCCAATTTCTGAATTTATAATTTCAAGTACCTATTGTTCATACAAATTTTTTTTGAGTTTACCAACTCAAGAGACAGCACGATACTTAAGCATTCGCATCGGAACATAAGATATTCATCTAAGTTCTCCTGATCCTTTATGTTATAGTATAGCCCTTTTTAATATATTGTGTACATTTTTTGAACCGCGTTTCAGGCAAGCTCAATATATCTTCAGGGATTTTATTATATAAACGTATAGGTAGTACTTGATACGCAGAGCCTTCTACAGAAAATCTGAATTTAGGTACTTACCTATGGATACTCCTATTTGACTTTGTAGGTTTGTATTAAGTGCACGAGAAGCGCTCGTGGCCTTGTTGAACCGAGTGATTGGAATCAATCACTTGAGTTAAGCAACAACAGGCGCGGTCAGGTGCAAGATGGGTCACCGTCCCGTGCCTACCGCTTTATGGCATTTTTTCTAGCGCTTCCATGTTGCACAAGGCTCGTTAAGCCGTTGGTGCCGGCTGTCCTGTAATGCCAGTCAACATGCAGTCGTGTAATGTCAGAGGCCTTATGGACGCCTTGATAACTTCTGACAGTAAGGCTCGTCAATCCTCCACCAACTCGCACTTAGCTCCCGTGGTGGAGTGTGGTCTAATCCTCTTGAGATGCAGGAAGAGACCCGTGCTTCAGCAGTGGGGACGTACAAGGATTGATATCGATTTAGTGCCGAGTTCTGTTTCTGAAGTTTGTTTAGTTTACATTGCGCTGCCACGCTAGTTTGATAAATACCCACCTAAACATAATAAATCACTTTACAAAAAATAAAACAAGGCCCGTATAGTTTGTATTGGATTTATCCCCGTCCGAGTGACCAGGAGTGCAGGGATCGGAGGTTGCGACAGGAAGCCCCAACGGGACTTTTTGTCGGTTCTTTACGGCACTTGCGTCCGCTCGTATACTATGTTAACATAAAGTTCAAAATTGTTTGTTGATCACAAATTTTTGTAGAACTGATCGTGTTTTGTTTGTAAAAATTGGTGTTTTGATTTTCGTTGAATAGATTTGAAAATAGAACATAATCATTTCTTCCGTCCTTTTTTCGTTTTTTTTCTCGAGTCGCTCCATGGTGCTAACTAGCGCCACCAAAGGAAAAAAAAATCATACCTTGTTTTAAGATATGTTTTTATCTGAAAATGAACATGAGAAATCTTAACTACTATTTTTAGAACCTACATGGTAGGTTCTCGAATCAACAACCGACGATTTCAATCAATTTCCGCCAAACCCGGCCGTTTTTAGAGGAAATCGATTCAAGTTCTAGGCCAATGATCCTAGGTCCTAGACTGTACGTTCTTAAAATAGTTGTCACAGTTGTTATTATAAAACAAGTTTTGTATTTTTTTTTCATTGGTGGCGCTACCTGAAGTGTCTTAAGTGATTGTGTTAAGTGGAAGGTATTGTTATTCTCATTTCTCTATAAATTTAAATTTAAAGAGGTTTTCTTGTGACATTTTTAAATTGCCATCTAGGAACCCTAATATAATTGTAAAATCATTGCGTGAAGGTATAAATAAATACACTCGCTGTTTTCACGTGTGACGTTATCGGTGACAGTGAGAATTTTATTATTTTAGCGCGCTTCGTTTACCGAAAATCGGTAGGTGTGTACGTTGCTACTATTGTTCAAAACAGGCACTTATGTCGCAATTAATAAGAGTTGTGTTACGACAACGCCGGGATCGAGAGAGTTTGTTGTGTCGGTGTCATATTCTTGTTTTGTTTTGAACAGTTTTCAGTTACAATGCTGCTGTAAGTTAGCTCTTGCTTCTAAGGTAGCACAGTTCTCAGTTTTCTTACGTTTTAGTTGCCTCGTACATTGTATTGAATTACTGTTGTGTGGGACACGTGAAGAATATTTATTAAGTAGAGGAATAGCAGGTGATTGCTGCTTAAATTCCCACACAATCGCCGATCATTCATTCTCCGGCAAATGGCGGAGCATTACACACGTGTTTTGTCTTTTTTTTCAATGTTTCTGTTATTTCATTTGTACGATAAATATGACTGCTGCGTGGACAAATGAAGAGACTTTGTGCCTTATAGGTTTATATGTTATTTAGATTTAGATTCTATGTTATAGATAACCTTTTGCGCGTCTATTGTTTTCACCATTATTTTCTGATTAAAATTTAAATAATTATTGTAATGCCGAATTTAAAGAAATAGCGGCGGCTAAGGTTACAGTTTCAACGTCCATGGACAGATGGCGATTAACGAGTATGGTAGCGGTGATCATGTGAAAGCAAGTGTAGCTTATGATGGTGGCGATCATCGCCCATTCCGTGATCGCCCATGGCCGATATTGTTAAAGAGCAATCATATATTTACTACAGCACGCGGCGTTGCCGGCGTTGATTCGATCGGTATTCGTCCAGTGTGAAACCATTTAATTTAGGATCATGCATTCAAGATGCTGTTGACAGTTAAACGATTAGAATCGATCTGAATTTGGTGTTCGTAATATAGGGGTTGAGATCTAATTATGCTCACCAAATCCTGTCCAAATCTTGACGTTTGGTATAACAATAGGGATGACGAAAGATTGTCAAATCCTCTTCCATAATGTGGGTACATATTAGTTCTTTACAAAAAAAACCTATACCATTTCAATAATAAACTAAAGCTTAACGAAGATAAACGCCATTTTTCTAAAATATTTTAAATCTGTGGGAACACAGCTCGCAGTGTCATGGCGTCAAATCTGACGTCACGCCTAGGTGAACAAATATCGTAATAACTAGTAGGGTCATTACGCTGGATCGCGGCCCTGCTTTGTTTCGCGGCCTTTTAGAGGACCAATCGCATAAACATTGCAATAATTAGAATTCTATCTCGCCCTTCCTAACGTAATGTGGCTCTTTAAAAAGTAGGATAGTTGCATAACGTCATGCCTATTCAAATGGGTCGGTTTACCTAGACCATGTGCCGGAAATAAATCGTCCATTTTGTCAGCCGCGCTGCCAGCGCACGTACGCACGCAAAGCTGCAGAAAAAATAGCGAACCGGTCCCGCTTCCAATGTAAGTATTTCAAGTTTACGATTAGTTATTACTTTTGTGATTGTTTTTATGTGCTTATAGTTGTTTGATTAACTTCATTTTGCATTTATTTTGCGAATAAATTGCTTTAATACCAGTTTTATTTGGTGGCCGCCAACCAACACATTAAATTTTTAGTAACGTTGGTATACGGCCGGGTGGCCGCGGCACTAACTCACTGAATGAAATAAGTTTGCTTCCTTTCCTATTATTAACCTAAATAAAGTTTCGTTTTCTACAACATTTTTATGCTGTCGGGGTTGGTTTAAATGCTGTGGTTAGTTCACGGCCACTAAAATATAATTTTATACGTATTTATAGCTATAAAGTGGCCGCAAATTAACACATGCTAACAAAACAAATCTGGTTCGCGGCCGTCTGAAAAGCATATGAAAAATGAACGGCCGTCAGCTGACTATTGAAAATAGACAGTGTCAGTTTACGGCCACTTCTTTCAAATAGACTATTTGGTTGGTGTTTAGATAATTTTTGTTTTTACAGAATGTCTACAAAAAAAACGAAAATAAAATCTGTAACTTACACTCCTGAAATAATTTATTAGAAATAATAGGATTTGAATCTGAATGTTCTGATATAGTTGGAATAACTGTAACATCATCCAGTGATAAAAGAGACCTTCCTTCTGGTTGCTTGCGAGTGACGCCAAATGTCAAACTTTCAGTTTCGCCTTCCGATAAATTTTCTGAGGTAGTAACGGTACATAATGGCAAGTTGTCTTTTGAAGTTGGCACTTGAGATAATGCTACTGAGTCGGTGTCACGATTATCAGATCCCACTTGCTTCTTTAGGCTACTATGTGGAACTAGTTCGTTGCCATTTCCCAAACTTCCAGGTTCATCTGTAATCTGAATTTGGTACATTTGTTTCATGCATAGATGGACGTTATTTGAGTCTGGTTTTGAAGATGAAGATATTTCATTAGGAACTGGAGATTTGGGGCTTAGGTTTCGGTTCTTGGGTGTACTGGTTTGGAACGGTATGACCATAATATCGTCCAGTGAAACCACTGTTCCCAGCTCAAGACCGCTAAAATCAGTTGTTACTCAATTCGACAATCTATAATTCGGAACACTCTTAGAGGCATGATCGGGAACGTCAGCAGCAATCACAAGATTCAGTGGGACAGGATCATGAATATGCGACGGAGCGAGATCGGTAACATTTGGAGGGGTCACATCGGAAACATGCGGCGGATTTGGATCGGAAACATGCGGCTGCGGGGCGAGATTAGAAGCATTCGCAGATGTATGAGCCGAAACAATTGACAAAAGGTTGGGAACGCTCGACACTTAAAGTGTTGAAGTGTCGAGCGAGTTGAGTTTGTATTGTCTTCGGATCCGGTAATATATTGAGGTTCTCTGGGTTCTGACCTCCTCAGTTTTTTGATTTCCTTTAGGATAAATTTTGTGTCAATCTTCTTCTGCTTTAAGACTGGTCTCAAATGACGAAACACTTTGCGGGCAGCGATGAGGTCTCCATTCGTTATTCCCGAGTTCTCACGCAAACCAGTCGGTCGACTAAATTGTTCCAATGTGTTTTGGACACATTTCGTATAGTCGACTGCGTCTGGATCATACGGGAAAAGACCACATCGCCTAAATCCAAATCCAATTCGAAGAAACATCACCATTCATCCAGCCTGATTCACTTCTTCCAAGACTCCAGTCTTGTGGTATGCTGTCGGTTACACTTTTTGGTGGTCTGATGTATGGGAAAACTACCAATGGCGGGCACATCTCACCACTAGCGTTAAATGTCGCTAGTACTGTCAGGTTATCTTTTTCGTTGCCAGCTTTAATTTGATACAAATTGATAATAAGTATACAATATTACAGGTAGACACCTAGTAGTTAGGCACTTGATTACATTAGACACTATTTACTCGATAAAGAAATTGTTGAAGTCTGGTTGACTATTAGTTAGTTATTGCTAGAAGTTGAAGGCTGTTTTACTATTAATAATTCAGTACTAATAGTTACTGTTAACAAGTTAATTAATAATAATATGAAGAAAATGTTGACTATTTAAAATACTAGTCTATTACACTCAAGTCTGTTAGTATTATGTTAAGTATATTAAGAAGAAAATGTTATGTTGACCAAACTTGATTTGTTGCAAATTATTTTGATTAAAAATTATTGGACCTATGTAGTGTTTTATTTCCTTTTTTGCAGAAATAGTAATGTGATGTGTTTAAGAACGAGAGAAAAACAACTGCACCTATAGATGAGTAGTATGTTGAAGAAGAATAAATTCATTAGAGGTATGTAAACGCGTTTCGAGTAAGGAAAAAAAGGAAAATAAAGTAGAGAAGAAAGGACAGAGGGAAGAATTGTTGGAGAAATTAATGACGAAGGTGATTTGGGATAAGGTAAAATGCCCCAGATTAGAAGAACAAATGCTGTGAAAATATAAGATCTTAGAATAGTGTAAGGTTAGGTTAGAGTACAAGAAAAGGACGAATATTGAGGAGAAATGTGCTTTTTAGAGTGAAGGCATGCGAGTGACAATCGCGGTCATATGCCAAATGATGTGGTTTATAATTATTATACCATATATTACACGGTGAAAAGTGTACGAAAACGTAAAAAAAGTAGCATGTATTACCTGCTCGTAAGTCAATATTGTATGTAAAACTGGCGGCCGCGAACTGACTCTAGGGTGGGCGTGAACCGAAAAAAGTGGCCGTCATCCGGCATCCTGAGTAATTTTCAGGTAATTATTTATTTAAAAAAAGACTGTTGGAATATTCCTTCAATACTTATTTTGAAAAATAACTTGATTATATCTGCTACTCCTACAGAAACAATCAGGACTTGCATTATGGACATATCATATTAATTTCAAGGAGCAAAGTTGCGAAGGCGACTAAAAGGCCGCCAACCGGCGCAATGACCCTAGTCGCAATAAAGCACGGATGAAGTTTACCAATGTTTACCTAAGTGTGACGTCACGCGGTGTGATAGTTGTTTCAAATGGCTGAAAGCAACATTCTTTTTCTTATTTTATTTAATGGAAAATAAAGGTAATCTCTTTTGTTTCACAACTTTAAAACAGACAGACAAACTTAAATTCCCTAATAACTTTAAATCTTTTAATTATTTGATAGAGTTCACGCCTAATAGTACGGAATTTGATAGCTACACGCTAGAATTCTTTGGAATTTAGTACGGAAAATAAAGGCGCAGAACAAAATCGCAACCTGCCGCAGTAAGAGCGTGTTACAAGAAGTAACCATACAATATTGCTCTTTAAAAATATTTCTTTATTATTATGTATTTGCTAGCTGTAGGGAAAATATTTGATTTTCCCATGGGAATAAGATATTTTCCCGAAGTTAAACGCAACCTATGTGTTAACCCAGGGTTTCAGCTAACTCCATACCCCATTTTATTACGATGGCTTCAGCCGTTTAGACGTGAAGAAGTAACAAATATACACACTTAGGGTTCGGTACACAACGTGATCATTTGTGTAACACGGTTACTAACACCTTACCAAGTAGTAGGTATTTATTATTATTTATTTACTATAACCACTCGGTCAGACGGAATACAGGGGTAAAACTAGTGAGCCAATATCATTGTTTAGTACCCAACTTGGCAGCGCTGCGTAGAGCGCCGCTTTGTCTGAGGTATTTTATGGATCTCAGTAAAATATCCGATACAAAATTCAAAATTCAAATTCAAATAATTTTATTTCAACGTAAAGAATTTACATTCTGTTTGCTGAATGTCAATGTACAATGTAAAGTGTAAGCCGCCGCCTTCGGGCCGTAATTGTAGTGGAGAAAAAGGCAGCGGAAAAAAAAACTCCACTCTGACCATCTTTTCTCAAATCATCTTAAATCATCTTATACACGATAGGTCTCTTAAATAAACTACCCAACTGAAAACTATCCCAATAAAATTGTTTATTGGTGAATTAAACTAACCGAACAACAAACTCAGTCTCCGAGCAACCGGACAAGTTCAAGTTCAGTCTATTTATCCTTACTTATCCCATTTAGTAAACAAGATTCTACTGTTAAAGTATGACTTTTTAGTCCAAAACTGTCATATTTCCATAAATGAAGTAACTTGAAACACTATATTAGATAACACGCTGCCAATTTCATAAACAATGTTCATGAACTTGCGAGAAAATGTCTAGTTTTGACATCAAATGTTCGATCCTGGCATGTCTCTTTCGCTCCATCAACATTAATTAGTCATCGCATGCACGTACCTTTTCGGATACCTTTTATCTTGTCCTTAGCTAATAGATTCCCTTTTTGATCGAAGTACGGACGTACTTCGGTACGTCCGTATGGGATGGGCCAAAGTACGTATGTTTTGAGACTGCCAGTCTCTTCAGCACCAAAGGTTTGCTGGAGAATGCTTCTTATATTAAACACGCTGTTATACATTTACCACGCGATTTGTGCAATAAAAAATGAACATAAATATTTTTTATTATTTTCGGCTTGTATTGTTTTTCTGTTTGACGGTTGTTTTTTGTTGTGTAGTTTTATGTTTTTTGAGCATTGTGTCGTCAAATGAATATATATTTCTATGTAATTTCTTTACTTAAAATGTTAGAAGGTGTGAGATAATGCCAACGCTATTAAGACACGCTTACGATGCTGATTTTCTTCAAAGTTATAAACTTAAGGTCTATTATATTGTGCCTTTCTGAAGCTTCAACAGAGTCACATTGGCGAGCTGTCGCCTTCGTTTAGGAACTCGAGTTGAGTTAGCTGAAGTTTGATTAGTTTTTGATATCATTTGCGCATAGGAAGTATGGCTTGGGATGCAATATTCTATAGCTATTTGTAGGGATTCCTGCTGATAAAATTAATTACTAATACTTAATTTATTTGCTAAATACGTGACAGAGTAAACCTGAATGAATAAGTGTTACAAACAAAACTGTTCGATGGTTAATTATTTACTATTAGTATTGCACTAATAAGTTAAAATATTAATACAGAAATAAAAAATCCTGTTAAGTGTAGTAGGACCCGTGATCGGATAATTGTGAACCAAAATTTACAAATTTAGGGAAAAAAAAATGTTTTGCCATGCAAACAATTTGGCCTTGTGGTACCGAGTGATTGGATTCAATCACTCCGGTTAAAGTGCATCGGGGTGCTAACAAGCGCCACCAATGGCAAAAAATTCGTAACTAGAATAAGAATAGAATAATCATAAGAATAATCTATTTAAATAAGGTTGCATGCATAACATAACATTAAGTTTCCTCTCTCTCTTCAGGCTATATTACTCCACTGCTGTACATAGCCCGCAAGGTTGTGCCATCATTGGGGGGGTAATGCCCATAATCCCCACGCTTGGCATGCGGGTTGGGGATCGCAGTTTGGTGGAATTGTACTGCAGGGGGCGCTGCTGCCCACCCCCCGGTTTGTGTCCCTTAGTCGCCTTTTACGACACCCGCGGGAAGAATTGGGTTGGTGCTATTCTCTAGGCCGACACCACACAGCAGTTTACAAATGCTTAAATTAAAGAGGTAGGTACAATAGTGCAACATAAAGGCTGTTGAAAAGTTTTGAAGTAACGGTGGTCCCCACACTAGGCCTAGCCTGTGTCGTGGGGGCCGAGAAACGATTACAATTACGTTTTTCAATCGTTGAAAATCAATCAACTTACTTGACAACACTGAACATGTAAATGATTTACTAAAATGTTAAATAAAATTTAGGTACCTACTAATGAAAACTTTTAAACCAGAAAAGTTTTTAACATTTTAAAAATAAAACTAATACTAAGTGGGAACAAACATAATATTTATGCAAGCAAGCAAAATGTGTGTGTGTGTGTGTATGTGTGTGTTGTGGGAACTTAATACGTTTTCGTAATAGGCTCCAAACTGTATAGGTTTTGAAAATAGTTGTCACAGTTTTTAAGATTTCTCATGTTCACTTTTCACTTCTTAGATAAAAACGTATTTTTAAAACAAGTTATTTTTTTTCATTAATAGCGCTAGTAGCCGAAACGCCTTGAGCAACAACAGATGCAGTCAAGTGCTGGATGGGGGGCCACCATATGACTACCGCTAATGGCATTTTTTTCGGGCGCTTCCGTGCTTCGCAAGGCACGTTAAGCCATTGGTGCCGGCTGACATGTAATGGTAGCTATGTCAAAGGCCTCATGTCCAGCTTGATAATTACTGACAGTAAGGCCCGCCACGGTCTTACAATCCTTCACCAACTCGGACTTAGCCCCCGTGAAGTATGGCCTAGACGCGTGGCCTAGCAGTGGGATTAGTTTGTATAATCGTCGAAAAAATCACGTGTAACCGTAATAATACATTACACAACTAGGGTGGTAATACAAAGAAAGGCCGAGATCGCAGAAGTTTGAGATCGAGAGCTTTCTTTATTGCCTCCCGTGTTGTGTACATGTTTTTATGTCTACGCGTACGCGCAGCGTGCGGAAAAAGCCACTTTATTGCCAGGTGTGGCATAAATTTATTTACAGTGGTCGGCTATTTTCCTTTTCTGGTATTGGACTTTTTGCCTTTCACTTGATTCTAGGTCAACAGGAGGTGCCCTGTGGGTTTTATAGTGCGCTTGAAATTATGAACTCTATCAATCCATCAAACAGCCCGTTATACTACTGCACGTACCTAATCTTCCCCAACACCACTTCCTTCTGTCCTGGATCATCATCTCCCAGCCACTGCCTCTGTGTCAGGTCGTCAGTCCAGCCAGCTAGTAAGAGTTCTGCGCTGCTTTGCAAGTTCGTCGTCTCCACTCGAGATCCTCTGCGCCCTATAGACCGTCAGTTCTTCGGCAGATGGCAGGCCACAGCAACTACACCTTGCTATTTCTATAGGCTATGTGACATAAACATGCGCCCCTCATGACAGTTAATACTAACTCTTACTTATACTTCTACTTCTTACTAAAGTGACTGACTATATTGTAATTTCATCAAATAAAACATTGTGATATTGTCGGTCAGGTGTTTGCTTTGGCATGTGTTTTTCTTTTTCTGTCTATATTTTTCCACTTATATTTACTTATTGGATTTTTTTATTTGTATTTTATATTTTCATTAAAATTAATAACATCTATACCTAAGGATATATATATATATATATATATATATATATTATACTTATATATATATATATATATATATATATATATATATATATATATATATATATATATATATATATATATATATATATATATATATATATATATATATATATATATATATATATATATATATAAGTATTTAAGACGACACTTTTACTCTTATTTTTGTGTACCTACCTATACTATTCATATATCCTATATATATCCTGTATAATGTCTTTCTTTCTCTTTAATACATAAAAAGTCACCACAACACAGGTTTGACCTAGATTGACCATTGTGAACCTGCTCTGCTTGTAACCATTTTTATTCAATAAAGAACTCTTTACTTTACCGTAGGTAGTTCTTTGACAGGTTCTCTTAAATTATGAAAAATGTGAGGTAACCGTTGAAGCTTGTGTTTTTCAATTCTTCAAGGGACGATGATATTTGACATTTATTTTAAGCTTGGTAGCTCAATCCAACTGTAAGAAGAAGCGTCAAGACCCTTTAAGATAGACTACAAAGAGATCCGATAAGAGTTCCTTACGGTTTTGTCGATGTGCGATGTATATGACTGGTCTTTGATATGACCTATAATTTTACAAGTTGTAGGGACAAATCCGTTGAATTGTCGAGCTCAACAGATGTTTTAGGCAGGGCATATTTTTTGGGTAGCCGTTATATTACTTAAAGTGTCACACTTGTCTTCCTTTTTTTACATCAGAGCTATTTAATTTGTAAGAATAAATGTTTATAGTAATTGGTCCCGTTTGGTGCTTTCCGTGCGTCGTGTCTATGATAAAATTATTCTTTATTCTCATCTTTAAACACCTAGAACCACCAATCCGGACTTGGCCCCCGTGGTGGAGTATGGCATAGGCCATACTCCACCACGGGTCTCTTCCCTGAGGAAGGTATAGACCTTCCTCAGGGTCTCTTCCCTGAGGAAGGTATAGACCTTCCTCAGGGAAGAGACCCGTACCCCTCGGTGGGGACATAATGAGTTGATGATGATAATATACCTAGAAAACCATAACAAAGCGCAACGGCATAACCAGTTAGAAGTTGGAAAAAAGGCACTATAGTGGTCTTACCGCAATTTGTTCCAGGCAACGAAGGATACTTTCTGAATTGAGAATTTCGCTTAGTTAATACTTAAGGGTAGTGCTGTCTCGTCGCATTTTTCAACAAAGAGCGTGAAGGCACGTTACTTAAGTATTTACTTAGCGATATTCTCAAATCTGAAACCGGCGCTATAATGTCGAAAGAAAAATCGAGACGGGTATAAATACATCACACGATTAAGCCTGATGAGAATAGCAATATCTACCCGTCCAGAACTGTTTATCCTTGAAAAATACTGTTTGTGAATTTATCAAATAGATTTAGTTTTTTTTATATATATCGCCCGATTTTTTTTTTGTAAGAATGACCTGAAACGGTAAACGAATCCTAATAGATTGTGATAGGCCCGGTGACAAATCACTAGAAGATCTTCAGGGATCCCGATAGTAATCCAAGTGAAATGTGATGGAATAATGATGCTTGATTTCCCTTTTGTTTCCGCGAGTGTCGCGGCGAATATAAAATTGAATTTCGCCGAATTGTGGCCATGGGTATTATTCAGATTCCATATTATTATCGTCGATGCGGAGAGATTTGTTTTCAAGGACAGAATTATCTTCTTTTAGTTTTAGTTCGATGGAATCCTGAACAGATATTAGGATTGATAAGGTTTTTTTTAAGCAGGGCAAGTTACACTTGACCCGTATATCAGGGTCTAAGATGTTACGTGCTTACCTGTTAAATGCCGTCTTATAAGGTCTTATGAAGCCTTTAACAAGCTGACTTGCGAAAGTTTGCATACATTGTTACTTAATCACGCCAGAATGGCAGAACGGATCTAAATGAAACTTGGTACCAAGTTAGATTATATTCCATACAAAGACTACTTTTTATACCAGAAAGTAAAGGTAAATCAATAAAAAATCCATGCGAACAAATTCACATGCTATTACCTTTAGGTATCCTAAAACATCCTTGATTATAAAGGGATCTATTATTTTTTTGTGGTAGAAGAACATTGTCATATCGTGTGACGATCGACGCGCGCCTTTCGTGTAAATATATAAGAAGGAACACTTAATATTTTCTTAAAAATATTAAGTGTTCCTTTCTGCCTTCCTGAAAAAAAAAAAATGGTTTGCGCATTGAAAATGGATTGTTTCGAATACATTTTATAAAACAAAATAAGTAATATTAATATTTCTACCTCTTCCTTTTTTGAAGTTGGTTAAAAACACAAGCATGCTAACCACAGATGTAGATCTAGCGTGATGATAACCAAGACTTCCTTTTCATACTTTACAATCTTTCGTCAACATTACCTGACAACGCCATCTATTGGAAACATTTGTCTCTATGTCCCATGAACAGAATCTTGAACGAAAACGTAGAGTCCAAATTACTTTCACGTCGTTGCCTCTGGCCTAAAAGAAGGGACGTGGGTCGGGGGCGCGGAAAAGACGCGAAGCGTTGCATAGAATTGGCGCCCTCGCCTCGTCTCTACTATGTAAACTTAGTCCTGTTCCTTCAGTAAAGAAATATTTTGTTGGTTAACGGTGCGTCTTTTTCGCACCCTCGTCCTACGTCCTTTCTTTGTAATCAGAGCCATTGGATGCTCTGCAACTGTACGGTGTGTCTAAAGCTTAGTGGTAAACGAACGTCTTCTGTAGTTTTAGTCATTTTCTCTAGATGGCGCTGGCAATGGAAAATTGAAGGAAAATCTGTCAGGTCCGAGTGAGACGAAGGCGAAAATATGGAAACACGGGCTACGCTCTGCTTGTATATTTTTCCGCACTGGTGAGCAAACGTCTTCTGTAACAATGATAATTTTCGCTAGATGGCGCTGGCAACGGAACATTTAAGGGAAAACCTATCCGCGATTAGACGAAGCGTGAAGGGGTAGGAAAATGCGGGCTTCGCTTTGTCCGTATAATATTTCCCCACTCTGCACTTTTAGATAATTTCCATACTACACGTTCTCGTGTAATACTCACCTTCATATGGGCAAGAAATTGTGCAGTGATTTGCAAAAAGCTGACTGCACCTTTCTTTCAAATGATTTTGAAATTTAAAGCTTTGAATGATTCACAGTTGGGTAGTGACAGTAGTTTTACGTGATACAAAGATGGTTAAGTTTTGAAAAATTTAACTCTCAGTTCGGGAACTGTGAGAACTTACGATGACATTTCATTTGACATCTAAAAGTAAAAAAAAACAATCCAAATTGTGTCGATATTTTTTTTCTCAATTGCCATATCCAGATCTCACGGATTTATTTATTTATGTCATCACGCCGGCGCGGCGATCACCTTACGTGCGTGATCGTGGTTACAGGCGCTGCTGCAAGAATCATACTCGTAAAGTCGTAACACAGGAGACACGGCATAAACTGATCGCAGGATCAATGGATGAACAGGCAGGAACAAACGATTAATGGATCGCATCTGATCCATTGAGGTAAGTGATTAAACAACAAATGACCATGAACTTGTTTGTATAGTTACAATTTGTCTGTCATAGGTGAATTAAGGGGGTGTCAAATCCCAGTTTAAAAACAAAGTATTTATACAGCCATCTTCTAATTTATGTTTTAAACTCGATAAATTATTATTAAGGTTCGTCAGAGCAGTTGTTTAATAAATTACACTTTTCCGCGACGCCAAGGACCTGTGATAACTAGTACTAAGATATAAAAATCAATTGACGACTCCTTGATCTCGATGTACTTAGTTTCATATCTCCTCGTTTAAGTGTAACATACAAAAATCTCGTGTCACAATGTTTGTTTTGGACTCCACTGAAACGACTTCACCGATATTTATAATTATTTGTCTGTATTTGGTATGTATGGAAGCGCTCGTGGTCTAGCCGAACCGAGTGTTTGGAATCAACTTGAGTTCAGCAACAACAGGCGCGGTCAGGTACGGGATGGGAGACCGTCCCGTGACTACCGCTAGTGGCATTTTTCCGAGCGCTTCCGTGCTTTGCAAGGCACTTTAAGCCGTTGGTGCCGGCTGTCATGTAATGGCAGTCGTTAAGCCATGTCAGAGGCCTTATGGGCGGCTTGATAACTTCTGACAGTAAGGCCCGCCACTGTCTTACAATCCTCCACCAACCCGGACTTGGCCCCCGTGGTGAAGTAGGTATGGCCTAACCTTCCTGCGATGCAGGAAGAGACCCGTGCCCCAGCAGTGGGGACATGCAAGGGTTGATAATGATAAATGATAATAAAAAACTTGGTATGTCTAAGAATAGATCTTAGGCTATTTAGTATGGTAAAACAACGTTTGCGTTAGTAATCTATATTTAAAAACCTATTTAGAGGCTAAAAATTTCACCCATGCCGGGATTCGAACCCGCAACCTCTGGCTATCCGTGCCAGCGCTCTTCCAATTGAGCCAATGGATGACTCACCGGCATCAGTGAAATTTCGAACCCCTTTACACTATTCTCTGTATTACGTACAGGCAGCGACATCTGGCTTAAGCAAATTGCATCACTTACAGCCCCGACTACCTACTTTGCAGTTAGGTTTTACATCGGAACGATATCACTGTACCCACATGATTATAGTATTTTTATTTTTAATGCACTAACCCGTGCTAAGGACAAATTTAAAAACCTATTTAGAGGCTAAATAGGTTAGGTAGGATAGGTTGCTTAAGCCAGATGTCGCTGCCTGTACGTAATACAGAGAATAGTGTAAAGAGGTTCGAAATTTCACTGATGCCGGTGAGTTGGGTGAGCCCATTGGCTCAATTGGAAGAGCGCTGGCACGGATAGCCAGAGGTTGCGGGTTCGAATCCTGGCATGGGTGAAGTTTTTAGCCTCTAAATAGGTTTTTAAATTTTTCCTTAGCACGGGTTAGTGCATTATAAATAAAAATAGTATTAGTCTATATTTATTCAAATCCGGTTAAGGTACGTTCAGATGTAGAACTGAAAATGTATCCCACTTATTTACTTCAGTAGACATTGAAAGTACTACTAAGACACTATAACATTAGTGCCTAACAATTTACAGTTTTAGATGGCTCGCTTAGTGTCCAAGCCATTTTCTGATCAATACAGGACAACTCTGATACAGATTTATGTTACTTAATTTTGTATGCGGAATGATTACTACTATCTGCACAGTCTGGTGGTGAGTCTTGACTTGTAATGAATATTACCAATAAATGATGTCTATGTCTATGTCTAAGCAATAATGTAGAATTAATATATAAATCGTTGCGATGAAGCTTCAAGAATACTGTTGAATATAATGCACATACTCCTTACGTTATTAATTAACTGCTTTAAACGAAAGAAATCTTGGAAAAAAATAAGCCTTACATGCTTTTCTAGTTTTGGCCATTTTTGCCCGATATAGGCACTTTTAATGTGTTAAATTTAATTTCCGCATCAAAGCCATTCAAAGCTATGACTTCGAAGGAAGTTGATACTCGGGGTAATATCTACCCACGTAAGTGGAAGGAAAGAACTCAGTTAAAATGGCTATCTGTCATGGAATCTAAGTCGTTTGCTGTGATGAGAGCTTCGCATTTATGTGCGTGTTACGTCAGCGGGAGGAAATATAATCTTATTTTATTATATAAATAAAAAAAATTGGTCTTCGTTTGTCTCGCTAAAACTCGGCTGATTTCTTGGGCCGGTTTAGCTGATTTTGGCTTTGAAATGTTTGTCGAAGACTAGGGAAGTTTTAAATGGTGAGAAAATATGTTAAAATTGCGAGGAGGGTAGTAAAATGAACAATAAATGTCCTTTTCCCATGTACCTAGACTGTTCTTTCCTTTTATGACATCATTTTGAAGTTTGTCCCTTCGGTATTCTGAAGCGCTGGTGGCCTAGAAAGAGCAAGACTTTCTATAATACGTTGTGTTTTTTCATAAATAGTAAAAATTCGTAATAAATAATATTATATATGTATATTTATTATATAAACAACGCAATGAGTATACTACAGATGAATTTGAATTCGTGCATAGTTTTTTAAGAGGACACTGTAACCATGATATAAAATTATGTTAAAATTTTAAAAAAACATCACGCATATAAAATGCTTTTTGTTTCCCAAAATTAGACGATGACGTGTGGCAAGATGTCGGTATTCATATTCCGAAAACCTTTCAGAATATTGAGGTCGGACTAAAAGACAATGTTTTATAATAATTATGTAAACTATATTAATTAAGGACTTTGAAAAGACTATGTTTGGCCGCAGTTTCTGCGCTACTTTGAATAAAACCATTTCATTTCATATCACGGAAAGGTAACTATCGGGCCACGTATCGTTCCATACTCAGACATGTTTAGATCCACGTCTGGGGGATTGACCTGATCCTCATTACATTATACTGCTTTGCTGTGCTTCCGGTCTCTGAAACGCGAACGATTACTCAGCTTGGGCACTCGACTCGAGTTGTGTGCATTATTCATTACCTAATGGAATGCACGCTTACGGTGCATCTTCAGTTAGCGGGTCAAGTCGCGCTCTATTTGACCGAGATGCTGAAATGAATTGCCTCTTCGTCCGCAGTATTCTCTCCAAATAGCTTCATCTGAGGCGGGGAAGAGCCAGTAATAATGATGCTTCCAAAACACAGATTGATAGGTAGAATATTCGTTATTGTACGCATTTACAGTAAAAACCATTTCTTCGTCCACTACTGGACATAGCCCTCCCTAATGAGCGCCATAGCGCAAGGATGTGCCATCTATGAGGGGTAATGCTCATAATCCCCACGCTGGGCATGCGGGTTGGGGATCGCAGTTTGGTGGAATTGTACTGTAGGCGCTGCTGCTGCCCACCCCCCGGTTTGTGTCCCTTAGTCGCCTTTTACGACACCCGCGGGAAGAATTTGGGTTGGTGCTATTCTCTAGGCCGACACCACACAGCAGAATTTAGAATAATAAAAATTTAATACATGAAAATTTTGCACAATTGGAAATTTCTTCCAGGCAACCATAGACGGAGACAAGAAAGACATTAGAGACGGGCAGTCGGTATAATTATAAAATATTGAGATTATGAGTTGAAAAATTACATACACTTAAACCATACCTACATCAATAATTAAATAAATAGATATATACATACATACTAGTAATCAAATTATGTATGGGAAGAGGAAATATAAAATTGCTGATGAAGAGGCCTGTCTTGATGCCAATAGCAGTTCATTCCACAGTCGGACGGCTCTGGCTGAAGAGGGGTTGCTAGAGAATTTCGTCCAGTGATTACGTATCGTCAGCAACAGTTTTGAACCGATCGCAACGTGTAGGTAATTATGGGAAACACAGAAAGCGTTGTTTAATTTAAATAGGAGTTTTAGGATTAAACAGCACATAGTAGACAAGTGAGACAATGTGAGCGATCCTGCGGGGGCGGATAGGGCTAAGTGCAATTTTCGGATATGTGGTCATATTTTCACAGACAAATTGATTTCCTTGCTAGTTATGGAACACACTACATAGTGAAATTAAATTAACACGATGCTAGCTGTCATGGACAAGCAAGCGGAAAGGAGGTGAAAAGAAAAATAAATATTGGAAAATGGAACGACCGCGCAAAGAAAACTAATAAAAAAACATTTCAGAAAGCCTAATTTCATGACTTCTTTTCAAACCTGACAAAAGAAAATATATGTAAACTTTTTACGTGAATACTTTTTTCGCGATTAATTAATTGAAATTTTGACTGGACGTTTTTGATGAGGGTGAGTAACGCCAGTTTCTAGAGGGCGTTTCCTTCCAAAACCTTTGGATTCAGCAAATATAGTCTCTACTACATGGTGATAACAATCAATTTCTTGAAAGCTACTATAATGTGAAACGCAAGGTAGGAACTAAAACGTAGTGACTGACAATGGCGGCGCGGATTCGCGAATTATTTGTGTGACACTTCAAGAAGAATCGTGCTCAGAAAGTTGTTGCAGTAACTGTATACAGTAATAAAAAAAAACATGCTTATGTACGAGTATTTCCACTGTCACATATCTTAGCAAATAAATAAATCTTTATCTTTATCTTTAACTTCTCTGTATTCGCAGGTAGTTATGTTTTATTTGAAGAACAGGCATTTGTGACAGATGCTATACATACCTATAAAATGTATTAAATAAATTTACGATTTCCTATGATGCCATCTTTTGTTCTAAATTTACAATAAAAACGTATAGATTATATTTAAAACAATAAGAATAATTTATTTCCACAAAACTTACAGAGTTGATACAATCTAAAATTACAACTATATTATGAATCAACAATTGCCTCAATCTTTAACATATAAAAAGTATTTATAAAAACGTGTTTTGTTCATAACACTTCTCAGAGGCAATATACTCGTAATTATTTAAACTGCATCTGAGGAGTGTTTTGATAAAAACTACCGTATTAGCTGTATTTTCCTATGTTTGACTATGGAAATAGTCCAGCAGTGGACTACATAATATAGCCTGAAGAAGAAGACTGTGGAAATAGCAGAAGTACCTATTTGAAATAAAATACTTAGGGTCGGTTTCTGAACTGAGAATTTCACTAAGTAAATACTTAAGTAACGTTCTGTCACAGAATTTCACGGGTTCTGTCTTTTCTGGGAAATTTAACAGTTAACTGTTTACGTAGTAAAATTGTCAATTCAGAAACTGGCCCTTAAGGTGGTACTCGCATTCATATTCAAATTTGTCACATCGTCAACAGTTAGTTTTTATACAGTGACTAGCTGTGCCCCGCGGTGTTTTACGCGGTATATAGATTTTCCCATGGGAATAAGATATTTTCCCGCAGTAAAACGGAGCCTATGTGTTAATTCAGGGTGTCAGCTAACCCCATACAATTTTTTATTAAAATCGCTCCAGCCGTTTAGACGTGAAAAAGTAACAAACGTGATGATAATGATGATTGGCCTTTTTGCATCTACGTAATGAGATGATTTATACAGCGTCCAGTGGTATCCTCACACACACTAGATGGGTGAAGGGACCACTGCGACGCTGTAGTGCCTGGGACATGGTTTTATAGATGGTGTAGGCTTGCCCAGCACCTATACCATCCTGACAGCTTAGTCGGCCTAGCCCACAGGAAAGACTAGTCAATACGTGCGGAGCCAACCAAGCCGCGGGTTTCCTCACGATGTTTTCCTTCACAGTTAGCGTGTGGTATTGCGACCACAAATTCGCAAATGTACGTAACTTTGAAATTAAACGTACACACTCACAAATTTTCACCCTTATAATATTAATGTGAAGTGTGATAGTGTCATTAATTCGCAGACGATTTCAAGATTGTTACTTTTTTTATATATACAGGATGTCTCATTCAAATCGGTCAGTATGGGAAAGTCTGAAACTATAAGACATACGAAGATCTGTTCTGAGGAACCATGTCATCGATTTTAATAACAAGAAAAACTGCATTCATACATTTTAAAAAACATCTGTACTCCGTTCGGGAATCGAACCCGGTTGTTTTGAAAAAAAAAAAACTTCTATTAATCAAACACTATCAATCAATTGAAAAGCCCACTTAAAATAAGTATGTAGATACTTATTTAAAGATTAAGATCGTTATCTAAACGTGTTGAATATTGTATTGAAAAAGGCGGCGGTCACTTCGAGCACATACTAAAATAAATTAAAGTATGTGAAAACAATGCATTTTATTCATTTTAGACATCATATTTCATACAGACATTTACTGCTTAAGACCTACACAATCGATATCTAAATAGAAATAGTGTAGGTTTTTTTTTCAAAAACACCGGGTTCGATTCCCAAACGGAGTAGGTACCTATAGATGTTTTTTAAAATGTATGAATGCAGTTTTTCTTGTTATTAAAATCGATGACATGGTTCCTCAGATCAGATCTTCGTATGTCTTATAGTTTCAGACTTTCCCATACTGACCGATTTGAATGAGACACCCTGTATAGGTACTAAATAAATAACAACCACATCTACAAAACACGAAAACTACTTCCACGTTTAATCATGATGGCCATGTCAATAAATCAGTACTAGTAAGTAAACTAAATACTGTTAATTATTATGAATACTTATAATGAAGACTGAATAAATACGAACGAATAAATTACGCAAACGATTACGACTTATATTCTATAATATAAAAATGAATCGCTGAATGTGTTGGTAAGCGCAATCTCGAGATCAGCTAAACCGATTTCGCTAATAATTTTTTTTTAGAATATTCCTTTCAAATCTGAAGGGGAGGCCTTTGCCCAGCAGTGGGACACAGCCATGGCTAGTTAAAAAAAAAATCCTAGAATTACTAGGATGATGCTTACGGTGAGAAAAGTTTAAAAAATTTAAGAATCGATTGTTAGGCGGTACGAAGTTTGCTGGGGTAGCTAGTTTACAAATAAATGAAGTAAACTATCATTGTATGAAGGCATTCTAAATTGAAATTGAAAAATGTTTATTTATCACACACAGATTAGAGAACATATGAATACTATGACAAAAAATTAATGACAAATATGTGATAAAAAGGATAGGGCTCAGCTTAGTGCTGTGAGTGCATGCATCATCACAGCGCTGATTTTCAGCCAATCCTTGTTCTCACTGAATTGAATGTAATAAGAGTTTGCGGATTTAGAAAAGAGAACACCGCAGTTGTAATCAAACAGAAATCTGTTAAACATTATTTAGCAACATAGAACGAAAGGCACATGAAAATTATTACACTGAATGTTATGGTAGATTTTATAAATTGAATGAGAAGGTGTTCAATTTGTGCGTTGGTAGTAGAGCGGCAGAACGCCTGCGTTTCATTCGGGAGGTAGTGTATTCGAATCGGGTATGTACGAATGACTTTGTTTCCAGGTTGCATGCATTTCTGAAGTAAGTACCAATACCACTCGCTAACTGTGAAGGAAGACATCGTGAGGAAGCCCGAGTGTCTGAGACCTCAGCGCTTGGGGCCGCGTGGTAATTAAGACCGTAATCTCTCTGTTAGAAGCAAGAAAGTAGAATTAATGCGGTAGAAATGAGGTCCTTGAAAAGTATGTGTAGTGTTACTTTGAATGACGTCACACGCAATAGTCTGATTAGAGAACGTTGTGGACTGAAAGAGGATGTAGTGACTAGAATTGAGAAAGGAATGTTGCGTTGTTTTAGACATGTGGAGAGGATGAAGGAAGAAAGATTGACGAAACAAATATATATTGCGAATGTGAGTGGAAGGGCTGGTAAGAGACGTCCCAGGCGGGCATACATCGACCAAATAGGGGATGTATTAGCAAAGGGGAGGATAAAAAATATCCGGAACTGGCGTGCGTGCATGCAACGACTTAAGAACGTTGATGAAGCGAAGGTGATCTGTCAAGATCGTGGCAAGTGGCAGTCCCTGGTCTCTGCTTACCCCTCTGGGATACAGGCGTGAGGTTATGTATGTATGTCTCTCTGTCTGAGAGAAGGCCCGTGCTCTGCAGTGGGACGTATTTGGCTACAAAAAAAAACAAATTATAAGGTGGCTAACGCTAGATATTAGCCGGTTAATACTTTAGGGAATCTTTTGCGGAAATTGAAGTATAATCCCAAGGATCTAAAAACAATTTGCTAGTGCAAATGTTGTTCACAAGGCTGATGTTAAGGCTCTTTCAATTTGCAAGGCGGCTCCTGTTATAAACTTAGGCTCCATTCACACTCAGCCCCTTCACGCGCTTCTCGCTTTGATATCAGCCCTTGTTTGTCTCCACTCCTGGGGCACGGGTCTCTTCCTGCACCGAAGAAGGTTAGGCCTTACTCCTCCACGTGAGCCAAGTCCGGGTTGGTGAAGAATTGTATCACAGTGGCGGGCCTTACTGTCAGAAGTTATCAAGTCGCCCATAATGCCTCTGAGATGGCTTAACGACTGCCATTACATGACATCCGGCATCAACGGCTTAGCGTGCCTTGCAAAGCATGGAAGCGCTTGGAAAAATGCCACTAGCGGTAGTCACGGGGCGGTCACCCATCCTGCACCTGACCGCGCCTATTGTTGCTTAGCTCAAGTAATTGATTCCAATCACTTAGTTCGACCAGGCCACGAGCGCCTCTCGTTTAACCCACTAATTGTATTTAAGTAGCCTTTTTTGTATCTCACTACTGGGTTCACTCTAATGACAATTAATAACCACCTTCTTCATAATAATCTGCTAACTTAAAGCATTGCTAATTCTCACTATGTCTTCTTCTATTGACCTAAGTCAGAATGAAATATAACACTTTGTAGCAGCTGTTTTAAGTTAGCGGACCATTATGAATAAGGGGGTTAATGTTTATATTGAAACCAGTGCTGCAAACCCCACCAGCAAGAAAAAAAGGAGACTGAAGAAAAAATCAGGAGACGCCAAAAAAAATCGGAAGAAAACCAAAAAAATACCTTTTTGATCAAATATGAGTTAAGATTAAGTAAATTAAGTTAGTGAAGTAGAAAAATACAACACGAAAAACACATGCTTTTTTATTCAATAAAGATAAGGCTTAAAGGTTGTGTTACCAGGCCATAAAATACCAAAAAAAATACCTTTTGACACTCAAAACTTTTGACAGTTGATAGTTAGGTAGATTGAAGTTAGTAATTTGAATTGCCATTAACTAAAAAAAAAATGCTTATATTTCCTAGGCTATTAAAATGTTGCAAATACTTCTTTTTTTGGTACAACTAGAGATTGAGATTGTGTCAGCGTTAGTTAGTTAGTTAGTTAGTTAGTTAGTTAGTTAGTTAGTTAGTTAGTTAGTTAGTTAGTTAGTTAGTTAGTTAGTTAGTTAGTTAGTTAGTTAGTTAGTTAGTTAGTTAGTTAGTTAGTTAGTTAGTTAGTTAGTTAGTTAGTTAGTTAGTTAGTTAGTTAGTTAGTTAGTTAGTTAGTTAGTTAGTTAGTTAGTTAGTTAGTTAGTTAGTTAGTTAGTTAGTTAGTTAGTTAGTTAGTTAGTTAGTTAGTTAGTTAGTTAGTTAGTTAGTTAGTTAGTTAGTTAGTTAGTTAGTTAGTTAGTTAGTTAGTTAGTTAGTTAGTTAGTTAGTTAGTTAGTTAGTTAGTTAGTTAGTTAGTTAGTTAGTTAGTTAGTTAGTTAGTTAGTTAGTTAGTTAGTTAGTTAGTTAGTTAGTTAGTTAGTTAGTTAGTTAGTTAGTTAGTTAGTTAGTTAGTTAGTTAGTTAGTTAGTTAGTTAGTTAGTTAGTTAGTTAGTTAGTTAGTTAGTTAGTTAGTTAGTTAGTTAGTTAGTTAGTTAGTTAGTTAGTTAGTTAGTTAGTTAGTTAGTTAGTTAGTTAGTTAGTTAGTTAGTTAGTTAGTTAGTTAGTTAGTTAGTTAGTTAGTTAGTTAGTTAGTTAGTTAGTTAGTTAGTTAGTTAGTTAGTTAGTTAGTTAGTTAGTTAGTTAGTTAGTTAGTTAGTTAGTTAGTTAGTTAGTTAGTTAGTTAGTTAGTTAGTTAGTTAGTTAGTTAGTTAGTTAGTTAGTTAGTTAGTTAGTTAGTTAGTTAGTTAGTTAGTTAGTTAGTTAGTTAGTTAGTTAGTTAGTTAGTTAGTTAGTTAGTTAGTTAGTTAGTTAGTTAGTTAGTTAGTTAGTTAGTTAGTTAGTTAGTTAGTTAGTTAGTTAGTTAGTTAGTTAGTTAGTTACTTAGTTACTTAGTTAGTTAGTTACTTAGTTAGTTAGTTAGTTAGTTAGTTAGTTAGTTAGTTAGTTAGTTAGTTAGTTAGTTAGTTAGTTAGTTACAAAGGTGGAATATGCCGAAATGTAGTGGCTACTGGTCAAAATTCAGGAGATTTTACTCAATTCTACAATTAAAACAGTAGATCAGGAGACAGTGCCTAAAATCAGGAAATCTTCTGATAAATCAGTAGAGTTTGCAGCACTGATTGAAACATAGAATAAACATAAAATAAAAATCATAGTGTTTTTATTGAAATTAACACAGAAACTGTGACCTAATGAACGTTACTAGGTCTAGGTACTAGATAATTTTGGAAAAACATGGACAAACATACTCCAAATTAGTGTTTTCGAATGTTTGTCTTTAACGAATAGAGTTTACATAATATTATAAAACCTAGAACTCATGTAATGAACTGGCTCTAAGTCTAGACATCTTTGTCATCTTAATAATCTTTAATGTTAGAGAATCCCTTTTGCACAATGTGTCCTTTATATAGTTTGAGCCGCATTTCTGGCAAGCTTATTATATCTTGAGGGATCTTATTGTAGGGTCGTATAGAATGCCCCATTTGTGTATTGCTAGTAGATACATTGTGTTGATTACCAACAATTTTTAAAGTTACAGGTATGTCTCGCTATACTTTTATTCGAACAAAGTCATCTCAATAATCCTACTTATATTACAAATGTGAAAGTTCGGGAAGATTATTAGACGTTTGTTACGCAATAACGGCTGAACAGATTTACATGAAACTTGGTATACAGATAGACAAAGATCTCAATTAAGACATAGAATATCCCGGTAATAAGTGGGATTAGGTATAGTTTTCAAGCCAAACCCTAGCATATTTATTTACTAGCTGTCCCGACGAACTTCGTTCAGCCACAAAACCCGTTTACTTGTACGATTCTTATTACCATGGTCACATAATAAATGTCGCAATAGAGCAGTAACTGAAACATTCAAATTAAACGCATAAATGAATTTAAAACACAAATAATTTACGAGGGATGCAAAAGTGTGAAGGTGATAGCGAAAGAAGAGTAAATACCGGAAATTGTATAGGTAAACGATGCCTTGCACTTCATTGTGTGCAGCCGAAACATCTCCAAAGAAGCTAGATTATTCATAGAGGCTGCTGGTCCCAACACTTATGTATGGTGGCGAGGCTTGCGTGTGGCAAAAGAAGCAAGAGAGTAGATTAATGCAGTAGAAATGAGGTACTTGAGAAGTATGTGTAGTGTTACGTTGAATGACAGGATACGCAATAGTCTGATTAGAGAACGTTGTGGACTGAAAGAGGATGTGGTGACCAGAATTGAGAACGGAATGTTGTGTTGGTTTGGACATGTGGAGAGGATGAAAAAAGAAAGATTGACAAACACATATTGCGAATGTGAGTGGCAGTCATTGGTACATGCCCGCACTGGGGATCGAATCTGGGTCTCTCGCTTGCGAGTCCATTGTTCTACCCACTGAGCTACCACCGCTGTACTTAGGTTAGCATGATTTAAAATAGTGGTCCAAGTCACCCTTATTCTTTAATGCGTTGTCATTAATAAGTCGGGTTTATTAATTTAAGCTATTCCTAGATATAGACTACACTATTCCTAGATATAGTATTTTCTAAGGTTATTACGAGCACTAGACATAACTAAAACTGTTTTTATACGGATTTATGGTCGTTTATTAAATTTTTGCAATTTTCCAAAAAAAATGGTAAAAATGTAATAAACGTGCATAAATCCGTATAAAAACAGTTTTAATTATTCCTAGATATATTGGATTAATCGATAAGGACTTTCGATAGATTTTTGCCGATGTTATTTAGATTCTGTGCCGTCATTGGCCGTAATTGGCTGACTTATCTAAAGCATTAGCAATTCACTGTAGGCTTTGTGTTTGTGTTGCCTCAACTAGTCGCTAATAGAACATCTTAGTAACAAGGCAATACTGCACAACAGAATAATCCAGACCAACGTGCCCAGTAGAGATAAACCAACGTAGTCACCGCACAAACAATATGCTCTTTCGAAGCTCTGTCTTCTCGATATGCTCTCCACAGCTGTAAAGGCTACTATGCACTAACTGTTACTTAGTATGCTGTCAAACGTTCGCATTTACAAAATGAACAACTAACAAACAGGCAGCGCAAGAGCTTTGGCGCACTTGCGGTTTTTTTTTCATATTATTCCCTCGCACAAGATTGCGGTTACATACATATATAACCTCACGCTTGTATCCCAGAGGGGCAGAGACTAGGGGCTGCGACTTGCCACGATCCCGACAAATCACCTTCGCTTTATCAACGTTTATATGTCGTTGCATGCACGCACGCCGGTTCCGGGTACTTTTTACCTTCCCCTTTGCTAATAAATCCCCTATTTGGTCGATGTATGCCCGCCCTAGCCTCTAAATAGGTTTTTGAATTCCTTTCTCAATTCTAGTCACTACATCCTCTTTCAGTCCACAACGTTCTCTAATCAGACTATTGCGTATCCTGCCATTAAAAGTAACACTACACATACCTCTCAAGGACCTCATTTTTGCTGCATTAATTCTACTTTGTTGCTTCTTTTGCCACACCTAAGTCTCGCTACCATACAAGATTGTGGTTAGGTGACCGCAAATGCGTTCAGTCCTTAAGTTAAGGGGGCTTAGTCTATAAAGGCTTACAGTGGATGCTGGGGTACCAATGTGACCCGCGTAGGCAGTGGAGTGCCCTACTTTGATGGATAGAACGCAATAAAGTGGCCACAGTCAACAAAACTAAATAGAACCAGTCAAATAATACTGATATAGCGGTGGAATACCAATGTGTAGCTATTATCGAGGGCTATGGGTCTATCTGAAGCGAAGTAGCGACACCAATGGAAAAATATCACTTCTTTTTAAAGTAAAAGTAATAAATATTAACATCTTTCTCGATGTAAGCTACATTTAGAACCGGCGGCAGTGGTCAATAACTAATAATAACTTAGCGGTCTTATCTACACTCTTATTATTCTTCTTATTCGATTACTCTTCTTATTATAGACAATTCGTTAAGAACCATCCTTAGAGGTGGTACAGTCTGTAGTAAACGAAACAAATGTTACCAAAAAATATTTAAATTGTATTTGATTTATTGTTTTTATAAATAAAACTCTAGGACTTTAATCGATTCTAACTAGAAGCATAAATAGCCGACTTTTTGGCAAAAAATCTTTAGAGGTGGGTTCTTGGTCCTGGATTCTATACCTGACTTGAGATATATGATGCTCACGTTTTTGCACAAATCCTAATATCTAATATTATAAGTGTTTGTTATTCAATCACGCAATAATGGCTGAACTCATTTAATTGAAACGTGGCATACAGATAGACAAAGATCTGAATTAAAACTTTGGATACTTGATATCCCGGTAATGCTTTCCCGTGGGATAATATGTTATTACTGTCGAAACCTTTTTTAAACAAAACTCTGAGATATTCATTTAGTGCTTTGCCAAGGCAAAACAATCTTTTAAACGAATTCTGTGGCGGTATAAGTTCTCCAAGAAATTAAATATGATAGCTAGTGTTACAATAAAAGAAGACATGTCTGTATCGAAGCGCTCGTGGGCTAGTCGAATCGAGTGATTGGAATCAATTACTTGAGTTAAGCAAGAACAGGCGCGGTGAGGTGCTGGATAGGTGACCGTCCCGTGACTACCGTTAGTGACATTTTTCCGAGCGCTTCCGTGATTCGCAAGGCACGTTAAGCCATTGGGGCCGGCTGTCATGTAATGGCAGTCGTTAAGGCATGTCAGAGGCCTTAAGGGCGGCTTGACTACTTCTGACAGGCCCGCCAGTGTCTTACATACCTTTAACAACCCGGACTAGGTCCCCATGGTGGAGTATGTCCTAACCGTCCTGCGATACAGAAAGAGACCCGTGCCCCAGCAATGGGGACATACAAGGGTTGGTATCGATTGATATCGTTGAATGTAGCAATTTTAATGCTCATAGATTTTCGGTTTGTGTTTATTGGGTAATTAAGTTTCAGGACTTGTCTCGGTTTCTTGATAAACGGGAACTCATCTACTTGATCGTATTCAGGATTAGATAGGACTTAATTAAACACCCATTTTTGAGGTTACAACGGAACCTCAAAAATGGATAACAGGACCCTATAAATATACTCTGTGTAATTTGACGCGATTTTTGCGAACATTTGGCAATCGTAAAAATATACCGTGAGTAAAGTTGACAGCACATCAAGCTTAACTCTTTAGTAGCAGTCTCGCTCTTCTTCAACCTATAGCCACCCAATGCTGTGTGTAGGTATCTTCTTACGCAGGCAATTCAATTCGGTTTTGGTTTTTCCAAATCCGGTCTTTTCCTGCCACTTTCAGGAAGTCGTTAGTCCATCTCATTGGTTGAATGCTCGTACTTCTGCACCCGCCTCTACTTATCCAGACTAGAACGTAAATAAATACACCTATAGGAAAGAGTGGGTGATCGTGCTCTTCCACTATTAAGGTAAATTAATTTTATATAAAAAAATTATAAAGGGACGGCCTGTCGTTCGTCGGACGTTATATTATTGTGTGGTGTCATGTGAAACACTTGGATTACGCGATGCGGGAATTTATGAATTTGTAGTGCGCGCGCAGAGTTGACATGTGCTCGCCACACACCCTTAACGTAATTCAATACATAAATAAATATTTACGGACATATTAGATCTAGTTAGCCCTATCCTAAGTAGGTACAACTAAATGACTTGTGTTATAGGTGCTAACTCGACGATAGATTTAATACTATAAATACATAACATCCAAGACCCGAGACAAACTAGAAAAGTTCGTTTCCTAGTTTGACCCGGCCGGGGATCGAACCCGAGACCTTCGGTTTTACAGTCAGCGTGCCAAACCACTGCGCCACCGAGGCCGTCAGAATGCATAGATGTACAGGTTGATATACTGTTCACTGTACATTCGGTGGCTACTTACGTGACTATGCTTAACGGCTATGTATTGCAAATAAATCTAATGCTCAATATGGCAGCTTTTTCCTGTCGTCCCAATATTAAGAACGTGACAGGGTTTACCTCACGATATGAATTATTATTGTGCTTCGCCTCGCTACTGTTTTTATATACGAGGCTCAAATAAGATAGCAGCAAGACACGTTAATTTCGTTCGTCTGTTTAGTTTGTTAATATTTATTCGTTATATTTATTGCTGGAGCGGATTATTTATGTTTTAATACCGCCAAGATTCCATTCAGCGAGTTGTCTGATATATTCTCTCAGTGATATTCACCTTGGAAATCATTTCCGGAAATGAGGAGAATACATTCGTATTTAGTATTCCGTACACAATGGGTGCTACAGAGTATCCTAGTAATAAGCCTAGGACATCTGTTTGTCTGTCTGTCTTTTTATTTATTTATTTGTTTATCTACATTTGTAACTTACAGGTAATGCCAAATCGCCACAAAATTTGTTATTCATCGAAAATGAAACATCGCAATGCATACATAACCTCACGCCTGTATCCCAAAGGGGTAGACAGAGACAAGGGACTGCCACTTGCCACGATCCTGACAGATAATCTTCGCTTCATCAACGTTCATAAGTCGTTGTATGCACGCACGCCGGTTCCGGGTACGTTTTTATCTTTCCCTTTGCTAATCATTCCCTATTTGGTCGATGTATGTCTAATACATTGCAATAAACAATTATAAAAGATATGACATAGCATTAATCACTTAAATACTAAAGAACAAAAACAGAATCATCCCTCTTCAAGCATTTCCTTCCATTCTATCTGACCTACAATCACTTTATATATTGAAAAGTTTGTTTATAGTGTATGTTAAAGTGTCGGGTCTCATACAGAGACCCGAGAAAATAAAAGAAAATATTTATTGCTAAATGCGTAATCCCTCCTTATCCACGTCACCTTCTAGTTGATCAGAATAAAATACTATTTAGTATTAAGCCGCCAATTGTACAAACTTTACTGGTACAATAAAGAATTTAATAATAATAATAATAATAATCGATCGATTGCAACCCTGTATGTCAACACTGCTGGGGCACGGGTCTCTGCCTGAATTGCAGGAAGGTTAGGCCACGGGGGCCAAGTCCGGGTTGGCGGATAATAATAATAATCTAAAAATGTATATACGGTGATAATATGATAGCCGTCTGTACGAGTCTGACTCGTACGTGACCGGTTTTTTACCTGACTGTGAAAGAAGGATTAAGGTTTTGGCGTATGTGGGACCAGAGGCCAAACGGTTTAATTAATTTTGACAAATGAGAGGTCATATGAACGGTATTGTTGACGCAAGTGTCACTGGTTATGTATATGATTATGGTATTAAGTATGTACTTTGTTTTAAAAATATGTATTTCTTCAGTGTAGGTTGTGTATTGTTTCAGAGTTGCTGTAGATTTCATTTATTTAGTTCACACTACTTAAGTATAAACAAAAAGAAAATGGCTCATTTTGTGTCAAGACGAGACTGGTAGAATTTGTCGACATCGGCTGGCTGCTATATCAATAGGAAATATATACATATGTATATGAAGTTTTAAAACTGGTAGGCGCCAGCCGTCATATTTATGTTGAAAAGTCACTAAAAAGAATCATAATAATATAACAAAGTTATTGAAATAAAAAAAGATGATCCCAGTCTGTAGAATTTTAATCTCGACACGTGGGACAAAATAAACTTGCCTACAATATATTGAATGAGAGATCCCGTCAGATGAGCTTCAACATTTAACAGTCTCATCTATGTCTTGTTAAAGACTATTGTGCGGTCGGGTTTTAGATTGTTTAATAAAAAACAAATGACAAACTAGACAAGCGACTTTCGTGCGTGCAGTAGAAAATCGTGGAGTTAAGTTTGCTCCTCAAACAACCGACGACAGCCTCTTGATTGTGATTGACGATGAAGAAAACAGAAAACTGTAGGCCAATTAAAATATGTAGGGATATTTCTAAAATACACAATTTCTGAGACGCCCCATATAGAGTTCATGCTTGGCAACAACTTTTGTTCTGTAAGTTTTTGCCCAGGTTTTTACTTTTCGAAACACTTAGATAATTTTATTAGAAACTCGCCTGACGCGCTCTATCAATCTTGCGGCATTGGTAAAACGCGTAAATGATTTAGTTAAAGCTGATAACTATTAGTAACTAGCCTTCAGTAAGCTAGTTAGTTACTAATAACTAATTAGTTTCTAATCTTCAGCAAATCATTTACTTACATAGAAGAATGTTCATTTTATTAAGCATACCTAAGTATAGTTTTAATACGTCTAATATCCATCCCTGCGAGCGGCTGTGAGAATCGAATCGTGAGTTCGATTCTCACAGCCGCTCGCCGTAAATATGTACACATGACCTCAAGCTGAGGTTATTTCCATGCGTGTGATGTCCTAGCCTGGTAACCACAGCTCAGGGTATCCTAGTTTGGGACCAGGACAAATGGTTGTGTTGTGTGGAAGTTATTATTATTATCAATATATCAAAAATTAATCGCTGAATGTGTTGGTAAGCGCAAATCTCGTGAGCAGCTGAACCGATTTCGCTAATACTGTTTTTGGAATATTCCTTGAAGTACGAGGATGGTTCTTACAGAGAGAAAAAAAATAATAAAGAATCGACTGTTAGGCGGTACGAAGTTCGCTGGGTCAGCTAGTTAGAAATAATTTATTTGCATACACCTATTAATACAAAGTATTACAAATCTTATTACAAGTAATACTCTTAACAGCACAAAGACAAAATAGAACAAAACAGTGTTTACATAGAAGGCAAAATTAATGTAGAAAATATTGAACATCTGTCTTAATATTTGTCATTACGATATTGAAGAAAGTTTTTAATACACTATTTTTATTTTTAATGCACTAACCCGTGCTAAGGAACAAATTTAAAAACCTATTTAGAGGCTAAAAATAACCTAACTGCAAAGTAGGTGGTCGGGGCTGTAAGTAATGCAATTTGCTTAAGTCAGATGTCGCTGCCTGTACGTAATACAGAGAATATTGTAAAGAGGTTCGAAATTTCACTGATGCCGTGAGTCGCCCATTGGCTCAATTGGTAGAGCGCTGGTACGGATAGCCAGAGGTTGCGGGTTCGAATCCCGGCATGGGTGAAATTTTTAGCCTCTAAATAGGTTTTTAAAAGTGTTTAATATTTAAATTAAAGTAAAATTTCGATAGCATGTTCAGTCTGTAGGTATCTGAAACTTGCCTTAGGTTAATTGCACCCGCAAAGGGAGATAGCGGTTCTTAATTTGTGCAGTTGGTGCCAACTCGTTTTGAATATCGAACAAGACGGGTTATTACCTAGCAGCTGCCAACGGTCTATGCACGAGGAATACAATATTATTGCTTCAACACCTGTGCCTAATATTTTCTGTAATGGTCTATGCAAGGAAGTTTTGGGTTAAACGTTCTTGTGTCAATGTCACAAGGAACTTAAAGCAAACCTAACTGGACTTTTCCCATGTTTAAATTATTAGTCATGCAAAGCGGACTATCGATAAATTGGCAACCCCAAAAAAGGATTTCCAGGGCAACAATTAATATCGATTAATCAATCTGTATAATATATTCTTATAATGACGACCTCTGTGGCGTAGCGGTGGCGCGTCTGCCTACCATGAGGTCCCGGGTTCGAATCCCGGCTGGGAACAAAAAAAACCCAGGTCTTGGATGTTTACATGTTTGTGATGTCGTTGTTTCTGGTTCCCACGACACAGGGTATTCTAGTGTGGGGCCAGAAGCAATGTATGTGCTTGTATGTTAATGTTATGTTATAGAGATAGATAGATAGATAGATAGAGAACACTTTATTGTAAATAAAAATGGAAATTACACATGTTATGTTATTATGTTTTTATAAATATCCTTTTATATTTTTATGTAATTTTCACAAGGTTCATTATAATCATAATAAACCCAATATGTCCCCACCGAGGGACACAGGTCTCTTTCCTGAGGAAGGTGTAGGCCATACTCCACCACGGGGGCCAAGTCCGGATTGGTGGAGGTTTGCAAGACTAGTGGCTGATAAGATAAGATAAGAATATTCTTTATTGTACACTGGAAAAACAACAAATACAAAACAATTGCAAATATACATAGTACAATTGCTAATATACATAGACTGATCTTACTGTCAGAAGTTTTCAAGCCACCCTAAGGCCTCTGACTTAGCTTAACGACTGCCATCTACTGACGGCAGACAGCACCAACTGCTTAACGTGCCTTGCGAAGCACGGAATCGCTCGGAAAAATGCCACTAGCGTTAGTATTAGACGGTTTACCCATCTATGCACTGAACGCGCCCTGTGTTGCTTAACCTTCGTGATCGTTTAAGATCACTCGCTGGGACTACGAGCGATTCGCGAGGTTGTCACTCCTATATTCTGAAGTTCGTGCTTTTCTGATCCCGTTTTCTGTTTATTGGATTTCCACAATACGTGGAAACCACATGTATTTTAAAATGCTAAAAGCATAAGCCTGAATTCTCTATGCTAACAGAAACATGTCAATAAGATCAGCCTTCAAGCAGAGAGTTGGTTTGAACGTAATATAATAAAAGGATTTTTTAGTATCAATCTCGGCTGATTGGGTTTTTGTGAATTGGAATTTTTAAATCATGATTTGATTTCAAAATTCTTGAGTCGTGCATAGCATTTTTTTACTGTCAATATTGTCGTACTTTAAACATAGTATTAGAAGCTTTTACATTGGGGAGGCAGTAGGCAAAGTTACTGTGGAAGAAAATATAAAATGCAAGTGAGAATGGAAGGGTTTTCAATGAGCAACTCGTAATCACAAAATCATAATAATTCAAAGTAAATTTTGGTTTTTTTGGAAGGGCTTTGAACTTAATATACACCCCACGCAGTCCACTTAACTTCAATTCTATATTTATTTTAACTCAATCAGCTTTTGTGACATTATTTTTGAAATATTGATAAAGAGACTATATTGATAACATCGGATGATATTTAAGGAATTAATGTGATGAATAGATGATATAAAACGAGTAAAGCGAAGCCTCTTAGATAATATTGCTCCCCATTTTTATCTATTTCTACAAACAGATTGTTTACGTATAGAGTAAAGCCGAATGATAAAATGGAAGAGAAGAAGAAAAGCAAACTTTATTTGACAAAATTACAAATAATTACACAGTTACATAAAAACTTTGGCCTTAGCATTAAAGAATAATTTATACAGCGTCGGCACCTTCTCTCACACTAAATGAAGGGCCACACAAACGTTGCAGTGCCGGGGACATTGTTTTAGATAGAGTAAGCTTTTCCTTCTCCTATAGTACAGGACCTATACCATCCTGACAGGTTTGCTTTGTCAGCCTAGCATTAAAATGTGAAAATTACTCTGCTAAATTCCGCCAAAAACCCCACAAGCACCATTCGGTTACTTAATGCATCGCCCTCCCTCCCACTTTTTCAAGCAGAAGCTAGACACGAACACACCACCACTGACACTAATACTTATGTGAGAAAATACGCGAAGCTCTAACTTCTAACACGACCTCGTATTCGTGATCGACCTCGTGAACCTTAGGCTCACAAATGCAAGTTGTCAGCCCTGCCCACAGTAAAGACAAATCAATGCATGTAGAGCCAACCAAGCTGTGGGTTTGTTTTCCTTCATTGTTAGAGTGTGCTACATACATTCGTAGATATAAGATCTTTTTTGATGATGATGCCTTTTTTGTTTCGTTTATTGTATATTTCGTTTATTACTATTGCGCTCATATTATGTCAATTTACGTGGTTACTAGCTGTCCCGGCGACCTTCGTACCGCCAAAGTTTTCGTAATATCTCCATATTTTCTCACCATTTAAACTTTCCCTGGAGTTCCACAAAAATAAAAAAAAGTCAAATCGGTCCAGCCATTCTCGAGTTTTAGTGAGTCAAACGAAAAGCAATCCATTTTTACATATTAAAAGATTTTGTTTCTGTGATGTGTCTTGTTGGTATAATACACGTCTTTCTTTATTATTTTCTTTAAATTTCAAAATAAAAAAGTAGCTAGAGTAGAACCTGTTTTAATTGTTTGAAGCCAAAAAACAGTTAAAAAAGAGTGTGGGAGTTTTAATCGTAAAGTTTCTTTAGGCCAAAGTTGCTCTTCATACAATTAGGTTGAGTAATCAATCTGTGAGGGTCCTTTCCAAACAAAGCTGTTTAACCTTAAAGGCTGTGTTGGCTACAATAATATTATTATGCATGGATCAGCATGATCATGATACAGTTTGCCTTTTGTGTTTGATAAAGTTTAATATACTTTAGTAATATATATTTCTTTATCTTTTCTTGTAGTTTTACGGTATTCTATTATATAAAAATGAATCGCTGAATGTGTTGGTAAGCGCAAATCTCGGGAGTAGCTGAACCGATTTCGCTAATTCTTTCTTTAGAATATTCCTTGAAGTACGGGGATGGTTCTTACGGAGCGAAAAAAAAAAAATTAAAGAATCGACTGTTAGGCGGTACGAAGTTCGCTGGGTCAGCTAGTTATTTATAAAACATGATTGACAGTCCTCACTTATAAACACGCAGGTTTTTTAAACACTGCGCTTCGATATCAACCTTTGTATGTCCCCACTGCTGGGGCACGGGTCTCTTCTTGCATCGCAGCAGGAAGGTTAGGCCATACTCCACCACGGAGGACAAATCCGGGTTGGTGGAGGATTGTAAGACAGTGGCGGGATTTACTGTCGGAAAAAAACTGCACAAAAGCTGCAAAATAATCTGTGGTGGAAATTTAACAGCACCAAACCGTAATTAAATCGTTTTTTTTTATTAAAACGCCGGTTTTGGGTACTTTTTATCTTGCTCTTTGCTTAGATGCTACTGGACACTGGACGTATAATATCATCTCATTACGTAGATGCAAAGGCCGGTTTCGTTTTTTTATTATACATATACCATGTAGGGAAACGGGAAAACTGTTGCTTATTGTATTTAATTGTATAAGTATTTATTTTTAGGTATTTACGTATATTATTATTTAAGCATATGTCGCTTACCTATACGTATTTAATTGTATATATGTATTTATTTTTTTGGAATCTTTGTATATTCTAGCACTCTTTTGCTGTTTGTTATATTTTTCTATACTATATTTTTCATGCAATCCACTCCATCCAAAGGTTGTCTGGAAGAGATCGCTCTTAGCGATAAGACCGCCAATTGTATAACATTACTTAGATTTAAGAATCATGGTTGTAATATTTTTCTGGTTGTGTAATAAAGTGTTCTCTATCTATCTATAGGGTAAAAGTTTGACTTTAAATAAAACAAATAAATAACCATGGTTATGTAGTGATAACATTGTAACGAATGAGGCTTAAAATTTTCATTACATACTGCAAGATACTCATAGATTGATAGAATATTTTTTATTGTACACAGAAATTATATAAAAACATAGTACAATTGGCGGCCTTATTACTAGAAGCAATTTCTTCCAGTCGGAGAACGACGGAGACAAGAAAGGAATTAGAGACAGGTAGTCGGTGTAATTTAGAAATATTGAAATTAGGAATTCGAAGTTAGAAATTTATATCAACTTATACCATACATAAATAACTATATAAATAGATATGCATACATGCAAGCAGCATAATTTTTCAATTATTTCATTTATTTACATTTAAGTAGGTATCTATTTTTTATAAGCACAGCAATGTAAGTCTTTGCAACCATTCCTTTAAATAAATATTTTTTCATTTTCGTTTTCATTATTGGTAAAAATCGAATAACATTGGAGGAAATGCCAACATATTCTTGGAAATATATGAAATATACTGAGCGTTCAGCTCCGTCAGTTAAAGTTCATTTAATATTGTGAGGGCTGTAAAACTATGGACCGGTCTCTGAATTGAAAATTTCACGGAGTAAATACTTAAGTGACGTTCTGTCATGCTCTTTTCTGGGAATTTCGAAGAGACAGCACCACAGTGAACTATTTAACACTATTTTTATTTTTAATGCACTAACCCGTGCTAAGGAACAAATTTAAAAACCTATTTAGAGGCTAAAAATTTCACCCATGCCGGGATTCGAACCCGCAACCTCTGGCTATCCGTACCAGCGCTCTACCAATTGAGCCAATGGGCGACTCACGACATCAGTGAAATTTCGAACCTCTTTACAATATTCTCTGTATTACGTACAGGCAGCGACATCTGACTTAAGCAAATTGCATTACTTACAGCCCCGACTACCTACTTTGCAGTTAGGTTTAACATCGGAACGATATCACTGTACCCACATGATAACACTATTTTTATTTTTAATGCACTAACCCGTGCTAAGGAACAAATTTAAAAACCTATTTAGAGGCTAAAAATTTCACCCATGCCGGGATTCGAACCCGCAACCTCTGGCTATCCGTACCAGCGCTCTACCAATTGAGCCAATGGGCGACTCACGACATCAGTGAAATTTCGAACCTCTTTACAATATTCTCTGTATTACGTACAGGCAGCGACATCTGACTTAAGCAAATTGCATTACTTACAGCCCCGACTACCTACTTTGCAGTTAGGTTTAACATCGGAACGATATCACTGTACCCACATGATAACACTATTTTTATTTTTAATGCACTAACCCGTGCTAAGGAACAAATTTAAAAACCTATTTAGAGGCTAAAAAACTATTTACTTAGCTGAATTCTCAATTTAGAAACTGCCCCTTTGTCTCCAAAGACAGATAATCAAAATGTCCAATATTTCGTCGTTATTGTCAACCGACAGTATCTCAGATTTTTCCTACGTTTCGTGTCAAGTATGATTACATGATCTGAAGCTTATAATCTGGGGGCAGGCGATGACTTGAGTCTCTCTGATGGATGGTTCAACCGCGATTAGTTACTTGCCCGTCTAATATCGGTAATGGCAGTGATGTGGCGAAATGCTCTTTATAAATACATAGATACACTCGAGCGAGAGCGATGAATAAAGATTGCCAAGGAATTCTTGATATCTCAGGAATGAAGAATGCTAACATTATAATAAGAAAATATACAAAATTTTAGTATCACCCTTCGGCTTTGCCACACCTACAAATTGTTCCCTTGTACTCTAATTTGGAGTACATCTGTACCACGTGTCACTAAAAAAATTTGATGGCTCCACCTACCCCAAAAGATAGCATTGAATCGGTAGCGACTAGTTTACACTGGTTTACTTTGGTTACACTGTCCGCGCCTGTGCTTCCTATGATTGTTGTTTTTGTTTGTCGCAATGCTGTAGAATTTTCCTTGGTTTTACTTGTGCCATTAATTATTTTAATTGTGTGTGCGTGGGGTCGTGTATTCAGATGCAAATAAATGTTTATGTGATCTATCACATAATTCAAATTAAATCCACCCAGTATTTTGTGAAGAAAATTACTCAGTCCCTCATAACACAGATTTGCATGCTATATTTTGATGGACTGGGTGAGTCAATTAGGCTAAATTAGTTGCTAAGTTAAAGAGGGGTATATTGCTTTAGTTACTCACGTGTTGTTGTTGTTGTTGTTCCTAACTTGTTAATTTTAAATTATATCTCTGCAAATTTTGTGGAGATATAATGTAGGTGGTGTCCTGCCTTTTCGCAGAAAATTGTTACGCTGATTATCACTTGCCAACCAACGTTTCCCCTATTCTTTAAGTTGACAACAAACGATTTACAAATTTTTGTATCACAATGTTTCATTTGGTAGAATTATTGTTAAGCTGATTATTATAATGACACAAAACGTTTTGGAAATTTATTATTTGTCAAGTCTTTTACTAGGCAAACAGCTATTAGATGAACAAAGTTTCGTCAGTGTAAGTTCCCTTTTCATACATTGATTTTATGATAAAAAAAAAATTATTTGCATTTTTAATTTAAGAAAAATATTACTGGGAATAGAAAAAATACTGGCTAGAGGGGTGGCCGACGAGACTCAATCTGCGACAAAAATATAGGTGCGACGAAGCGCGTAGTGTAGCGGAGCGCGAAGGAGCGTGTTAGGTTGAACATGTAAGACCGAAGGTTCTCTGCCTTTTTGCAGAAAAAATTTTGGCCGACCGAATGAATATTACGCGTAAAATATACGCTACTTAATACGCTACGCTAGTTGGCATTTTGAAAGATTTGATTATAAAAAGCAAACCAAACAAATAGTTGGCAACTACGAGGTTGGGAAATCAATAAAAAATATAAGATTAGTTGGCAAATGATTATTCCGCAAAATAATATTATTTGAAACGTTAGTTGCCAAATGATAATCGGTCGAAAATGTTTCTGCAAAAAGGCAGAGAACCAATGTAGGTACTTCAAACTGGAATGCGTATCAGAAATGACAATTATTTTAAGTTGGTTACCAGTATGGTGGGTGATATGTAGCCTGACGGCGTTCCTAAATAAGTAAAATAAATATCCTTATGTTATTTCAGCACGAATACGCAGTAATTAGTGGTCTCCATGATGCTTTTAAGTTTATTCAGCTAGCATCCTTTATTTTCTGAGAATGAACTATCTTGCTGACCCATATTCATAGCTCTCGAGTGCAGAATATTTTATTGCATTATTAATAAGAAGACTAAGCAAAGATCAGTTTATGAGGAAAACAATTAGAAATTTCTTCCGGACCATCTAGTGATAAACATATAGGTAGGAACGAGCTAACGGTCTTATTTACAAAAACATGATTTAAATACTTATTACAATAGTCTGTGCTGGAGACTTTACAAGGAAAAACGAAAACACAGATTAAATGAACTGCCTGTAAGGAGTGCTTTAGAAGAATGGTGTTTTTATAAGTAAGACCGTGTTTATCGAAAAGCGAGCTCTTAGGACTCCTGTTACGCTGTATTTTTTTATTGAACTTATTTATTACTTATTGAATTTATTATCAACCCAGACTTGGCCCCCGTGGTGGAGTATGGCCTAACCCGCCTGCGATGCAGGAAAAGAACCGTGCCCCAGCAGTGAAGACATGCAAGGACTGATATCGATCGATCGACTTCTAGTTAATTTTTATAGAAAATACCTAAACCAGTTGGTTCGCTAAGCATCTTGAGTAAACCTGAGTGTCTCAAGTGTTTAAATACCTCAGCGCTTGAAATTGCCAATTCGCAGTGGGCACGCGTGGTAATTAAGCAACTCTCTCTCTCTCTCTTGAGAGGAGGCTGTGCCCAACAGTGGAACGTTTGCAGTCGTAAAACTATATAAAAAAAGTTGGGTATAAATAAATAACGTGAGCAAAGTTGTTACTTATACATGAATTCATTTATTTTATTGAGTGTGGAGTGTACCTGAAATGGATTAAATTGCGTGGCAGACAACCCACGCATGCAATGTTAATTAAATGGAAAACCGACTTTATTTATAGTAACAGCCAACAGCCGTTTTATTTAGATAAGTACATGGCAGGCCAATATTGAAATGTTTTTATATGCTATCTCTGCCCACGTATTGGTAAATTATATTGAACATTATTTTTTAACTAGCTGTGGGAATAAGATATTCTCCCGCAGTCAAACGTAGCCTATATGAGTTAATCCACGGTGTCAGCCAACTCCATGCCAAATTTTATTAAAATCTCTTAAGCCTTTTAGACGTGAAGGAGTAACAAACTTACACACTCAAAACTTTCGCCTTTATAATATTAATAATAAATATAATAAATATTCATGGACATATTACACAGATCTCGTTAGACCTAAGTACAACTAAATGACTTGTGTTGTAGGTCAACTCGACGATAGATTTAATACAATAAATACATAGATAACATCCAAGACTCGAGACAAACTAGAAAAGTTCGTTTCCTAGTTTGACCCGGCCGGGGATCGAACCCGAGACCTTCGGTTGTACAGTCAGCGTGCCAAACCGCTGCGCCACCGAGGCTGTCAGTGTCACGTCAGCGTCAGTGCCATTAGTGTCATGTGATGTGATGTATAATGTGATGATTTGCGAAGCTCGTACATAGTCATATATTAAACGGTCTACCAGGACCACGACAGCTGCAATACTACCGAAACGTCAGGAAGAAAGGTTCCCTTTTTACTGATCTTCCGACTCTCTGTGTTTTGCTGGATGAAATCTCTTTCAGAGATAAGCTCGCCTTTGTACATATTATTTTTTATGTCGTCGTCAGGCTATACTAGTCCACTGCTGGACATAGCCGTTCCCTAAAGAGCGCCATGTTGTGCTTTCATACGGGGTAATGCCCATAATCATGCAGCATGCGCATGCGGCATGCGGGTTGGGGATCGCAGTTCGGTGGAAATGTACTGGAGGGGGCGCTGCTGCCCACCCCCCGGTTTGTGTCCCTTAGTCGCCTTATTTTTATGTAATGTCCTGTCAAATGTTTCGTGTGCATTAAAGTATCATACGGGTCATTACGTTTTAGTCTGTTAGTTTTTAGAATATACCTCGGGCTCTAGAGTAGGCTATGGTTTTTGCCGAAAGCAGACGAGTGTAATACTACTTGCTGTAGTTAGAATATTTTCGGGGCTTAATCGCGTAGTAATTTATTGCTATTTTACCTCGACGTTTCGACGACGTTACAGTCATCGTGGTCACGAGAAGACTGATGGCTGGCACCCGTTCGCATCTTCGGCTAATGAGGTTTCAGACTACCCTCAATCAGCTATCACAAAGCACTATTTGGGTTGCGACACACTACACTGACAATGTCGGACGATAAGCCATGCGACTTTTTTCCACTCGAACACATCTAGATGACCGGATCCCACGTTTGAAACCACATTCTCGATTAAAATGTTTACTGGATAGAATTGCACAAACCATCGGTGCTTTCCAACGATCGCCATTATTATAGCTGAATTGTGCGTGAAGTGGTTGAAATTAAGAAACACAAAAATTTTAATCGGGAATGTGGTTTCAAACTGTCGCAAACGTGGGATCCGGTCATCAAGATGTGTTCGAGTGGAAAAAAGTCGCATGGCTTACCGTCCGACATTGTCAGTGTAGTGTGTCGCAACTCTAATAGTGCTTTGTGATAGCTGAAACCTCATCAGCCGAAGATGCGAACGGGTGCCAGCCATCATCAGTCTTCTCGTGACCACGATGACTGTAACGTCGTCGAAACGTCGAGGTAAAATAGCAATAAATTACTACGCGATTAAGCCCCGAAAATATTCTAACTATGTGTACAAGTCGCGAAAGTTTAAAATATGTTACTACTTCCTGCTCAATTGATATACTTTTTTGTACAATATTTTTGTACAAATGTTACATACACTCACGCCTGCCTCCCGGAGTGGTAGGCAGAGACCAGGTGTGCCACTTGCCATGATCCTGACAGACCTCTTTAGCTTCATCAGCATTCATTAGTCGTTGCACGCAAGCCGAATTCGGAGACTTCCTTATTGTTTTGTGCATGTGTTTTTTGTTTTGTTTTGAGTACTGTGTCGTCAAATAAATACATTTCTTTCTTTCTTTAATTACTTGTATTAACACTTTGTAAGTAACAATTTTCGGTCTTAGCCAAAAATGGCTTTCGTTTTGCATGGCTGTGTCTTGGTCAATGTTGCGAGGCCTTTTCAACATACATGGATAAGTCGTCCTTAGCGCGGTAAGAAAGCATTTTTCACTAAATCACCTGATCACCTTTTCATACAAACCAAACTCAATAAAGCAAAAGTTCTTTCTTTCATTTAGACTTGCGATTGCCGCACGTCTCAATGTTGATAGTGTGAAATCGTAAAGTTATAAATAATAAAACTGGAACGACTTCAAACTCTGTGTTTTATTTGTTTCATTTATATTATAAACAGAAAACTTGATGAAAACAGAAAGGGCAGGTAAAGGAAGATTTGTGTAGCCGGGTCTAGTTGAAATGTAAAGTAGTAGTGTCAAAAAATGAAGTAATTTTAAATTTTTAAAATTAAAGACAGAATTAAAGAAATTAAAAAAAATGGCGTAAAGAGGTTTGCACCGTTACAATAGTGCGATGAATCGCTATTTATTGAATTGTATTGAACTGTATGTATGTAATATTTATTAAATACGGTTAAGTTTACACGACAAGAAACTGTTTTTATGTCTTCGTTGTAAGCTTTATAATGATTATACTATTTTTATTTTTAATGCACTAACCCGTGCTAAGGACAATTTTTAAAAACCTATTTAGAGGCTAAAAGTTCCACCCATGCCGGGATTCGAACCCGCGACCTTTGGCTATCCGTGCCAGCGCTCTATCCAACTGAGCTAATGGCTTTATAATGACTGAGAATTGGTTTTTTCATCGAAAAAAGAGAAACAGGAAAAAAAATATAAACATGTTTTTTTATGTAGCATGTAGCTATAAACGTCCCACTGCAGGGCTCCGGCCTACTCTCAGAGTTCAGATTTTTACACACTTGTAAAATAAAATGGTATCCACTGGCCTCTGTACCAGGTTTTAGTCTATATCTCAGCCAGCGGCCATACAGAAGGGACGTGGGCGGGGGCGCGGAAAAGACGCAACGCGTATAGAATTCGCGCCCTCGGCTCGTCCCTTCTGTGTGGGCTGCGCCCCGTCCTTTAGTACATTTTCTATGAAAGTCTTAGTGTGCCTGTGTTTTTACAATAATCTCAATGCAATTTAGTGTGCTGTTGTGCTATTTACAAGGAATATCAATTACCTACACCTTCAGATTTAATTAATTAAAATCTTTGAAATATACAAACATTACACTATTTTTATTTTTAATGCACTAACCCGTGCTAAGGAACAAATTTAAAAACCTATTTAGAGGCTAAAAATTTCACCCATGCCGGGATTCGAACCCGCAACCTCTGGCTATCCGTACCAGCGCTCTACCAATTGAGCCAATGGGCGACTCACGGCATCAGTGAAATTTCAAAAAAATTTTTAGCCTCTAAATAGGTTTTTAAAAAATATACAAACATGCAGAGAAAGAAGTTCTTTTAAAGGAAAATAATGGGTCGTGTATTTGTGTGTGTCTATGTGTGCGTATGTGTGTGTGGGAGAACGAGAAAATGAGAGTATGTATGTGTGACAAATTTTGTGTTTATTTGCAAAAACTTAACAGCGTTGGTGAATAAAATTCATTAAAATTAACTGCGATTTAGTAAACAAAATAGTTCTAAGGGCAACTTTATTTACTATGAAGACTTGTAATTTTTTTGTATTTCAGTTCTTTCCAATGTAAGGGATTGCGTTTGAAACTCATAGCTTGATAAAAAGTCATGTCTCTCGAGTCATGTCTTTTAAATTAATTCGACTATGATACAATTAACTTGCGATGTGTTCGCGTCTTCGTCAAAAAGAGCACGTTGGCGGCGGTTTTGTAAAGTTGCTATTTTTTTATCTCAAAATATTGCAAAGCCATCTTTGAATGTGCGCAGGGCTAATTTGGAACAAGATAATCTGGCAAACTATGCTAAAGCGACCGGCTAATCTTCTTCGCAATCTGAAATTAGTACCTAAATTAGAGTAAAAAAACTCTTAGTTTACTTGTGTTACTATAATTCAACCAGAAGAAAGCCGTGATGAAATAACAACTTCGAGAATTGCTTGCCAAAGTTTCAATTACTCAATTTGACGTAATGGGAAATTCATGTTTTGGGGCTGAGGGACAGAGATAATGATGTGCAAACGACTTTTTTGGCTATTGAAAAATCGCCCTAAGGGGAATATCTTATGAGATTATGCTCCAGGATAGGGCCAAGATGAGTGGCCAATATTTCTAGGAAATCTTCACGATACCAGCGGCACTTTTTCATCTGACGAAATAGCCCTCCCTTATAATGTACAGTTGACCACATATCAAAGCGCTCGTGGCTTAGTGGAACGGAGTGATTGGAATCAAACACTTGGGTTAAGCAACAACAGGCGTGGCCAGGCGCAGGAGGGGTGAGCGACCCGTGACTACCGCTAGTAGCATTTTTGCCGAACGCTTCCGTGCTTCGCAAGGCACGTTAAGCTTGTATGGCTTTTATGTAATGGCAGTCGTTAAGCCATGTCACAGGCCTTATGGGCGGCCTGATAACTTCTGTCGGTTAGGCCCGCCACTGTATTATAATCCTCCACCAGCCTGGACTTGGCCCGGGTGGTGGAGTATGACCTAACCTTCCTGCGATGCAGGAAGAGAGCCGTGCCCCAGCACTGGGGACATACAAGGGTTGACATCGACCACATATCTAGCAGGTACAGTGACAAAAGCATCCTGAAAACCGTGACTGAAAAATATTATAGCCCAATTCTGCAGCACTCTATGTGAAAATAAATTTGGTTTTGAACAAAGAACAAAAAATCTCTACCAGGCTAGGTTTTTTTTTTGTTTTTAGTTAATTTTTTTTTATAATAATATGGTCTGTTAGCTTTTAGAATATAATACCTCGAACTCTAGAGTTAGCTTCGGTTTTCGCCGAAAGCACACGAATGTACTACTTCCTGCTCTGTATTTCGAAATTTATTAAGTGTCATATTTCGATATTTCTATTACACGAAAGTATCCGATAATACACATCCATCCATCCATCCATACATTTATCCCTTTAGCATCTAGAGTGAGTAATGACGCCACTGGACGCTGTGTAAATCATCTCATTGCGTAAATGCAGGGGCCAACTTTATATTATTTTGGTCTTTGTTGCCAAATACATTCGTAGACTTTTACAAACTTTCATTGTATACCTACGCTACGAGTGACTTTGCGAGAAAAATGTTAAATTCGAACTGCTGTCGACTGTACGAACATGTCAACTTGGTTACTTTACTTCACGGTAACTCTTATGCGCGCGGTGTAGATGCGAACATTACGAGTAACGATAACGAGTAGCTAGCGTTGAGGTCCTCTGTACAAGACAGGACCAGCGGCCGATAAAGTTATTGTTATATCTTTCTTACACTATTCCATTTTATTACACTAGGAGGTCTTGTATTAATTTAGTCTCAAACTTGAATTTAAAGTATTGCTTCAAAAAAATAAGTATCAAAGTTCTGACAAACTCGCGCATGAGATTAGTAAATAAGGCCTTATTTTATAGAACTACAATTCAGTTTGATTTGCCTTTGCTTTGCATTGCATAGCCGATTGACCCACATTCACAAGTAGAAAGACTAAATGACTAATCGGGTACGCAATGAGCATCGAATCTTCATGATAAACTATGAAACGCTCCCCCGTCTTTGCAACTTGCCTCGATCCTGACAAAGCTCGTTCGCTTCAGTAAAATTCATTAGTTGCTGCATTAGTCTAACAATCCTCACCAACTCGGACTTGGCCCCCGTGGGGGAGTGTGGCCTAACCCTCCTGCGACGCAGGAAGAGACCCCTGCCCCAGCAGTGGAGACATTAAAGTGTTGATATCGATCGAGTCGCTGCATGCACACACGACAGTTTTTGGGTACTTTTATGTTCATCATCATCAGCCCACCTCTGCCCACTATTGGGTATAAGACATTTCCCCCAAATGCCTCTCTCACTGTCCTTTGCCATCCGTATCTAGGGACCCTCCGACTTAAAGCCCACTGACCTCCAAGGCCTTGAGGGTCAGTTTCTGAATTGAGAATTTCGCCCATAAATACTTACTGTAGTGCTGTCTCTTCAAATTTCCCAGAAAAGAGCGTGACAGAACGTTACTTAAGTATTTACTTAGTAAAATTCTCAATTCAGAAACCAGCCTTAATTCTGTTAGTGCATTACGCTACAGTGACAGATAAATGGATACGTGATTTGATACGTGTGCGGGCTTAGACTTAAAGCAGCAATCAAATGAAATCGCCACGTTCATGCAATTGTCATTGTACTGCAATGCATTAACAGCATCTATGGTCTGTTCTCGGCTGCCACTCTGTGAGTGCCCGTCTTCCCGCCTCGCAAGATGTGCGTTTTAAGGGCCAATTTCTGAATTGAAAATTTCGTTGAGTAAATAGTTGACTGTAGTGCGCTGTCTATTTGAATTGCTGAATAAAGAGCGTGACAGAACGCTACTTAAGTGAAATTCTTAACTCACAAACTTAACCTAGTTCTGAGTGCATTACACTACAGTGACAGATAAATGGATGGGTCACGCACGTGAAAGGTTTTTTATTATCGCCTAAAAGTTTTGATACCTACGTATGCGGTCTTACACTTAATGCAGCAATGAAATGAAATCGCCACGTTCATGAAATTGTCATTGTATTACAATGCATTAACAATACAATACTGTAACAGAATCTATGGCCTGTTCTCGGCTGCCACTCTGTGATTGCCCGTCTTCCGTTTCATTTTCATTTCCGTTTCAGTCTCGAGACACATTCGTACTTTTTATGTTTTGAATAAATCGAAATAGAATGATGTTTTTAACGTAGAATATAGCGAATATCACAGACTTAAAGTGGAGATGGGCGGGACACTTGGCTTGAAGGGAAGACGGCCGGTGGACCAGGGCAGTATCGGAGTGGTGGCCAAGGGAGGGAAGGAGGTTGGTAGACAGACCACCGACACGATGGTCAGACCACATCGTGAGGGTTGCGGGTCAGAGATGGATCAGATTAGCACAGGACCGTGAGGAATAAAAAGGAGGCCTATGCCCAGCAGTGGATTGATGTGGGCTGATTATAGATAGATAGATAGCGAATATTCAACAGCCAACAACGTTCTATGCATGTAACGTAGTTTAGCATTGTTTCGCTTTCAATGCGGCGTCATCCAATGAGACTGTACGTGGCATCACGCTCTATTGTCTCATTTGCCATCAATCTACGCACTGTCATAAAAAGCGGTACTTAGTGAACAAGTAAATCCGGATTACAAACGACTTTACCCGGGATCTGGGGCGGAGTGCTCGCTCTAAAGATTTGTTACGTTTCAGCCACAATAGACTGATCCCAGGTTTAGCCCCAAACACTAAAATTGCCTAACGTGTCTCTCTAATACGCTGATGACGGTCTTTGCGTAAGTATTTTGTTATTTTGTCTACGTTTAGCTAGTCTAGACAGTTTTCCAATCTTCTAATCAAGTGCAAACTTTGTTGACTTATTACTACACAAATAAGAAACGCTAGATATCAGTGAAAGTTATCGTTCTGGTCCCATGAGACCAAACAAACTATTTTTAGGATTGCCTCCGTGGCAAGACGAATGCTTGTTCGTCTGCTATCTTCAAAAACATCTCCAGATTAATCAAGTTAATTCAACTTTTCACTCTGGCGGTGTGACGAAAGATGCTCTATCAGACTTTGACTGTTGACTGTGGATTCACCCGTCTACGGATTACTCACATACAATGTAAAGAAACCAGAACTTCGCTGTTGAAGGTTTTATTTATTGATACTTTTATTCCACTTAATGCGGCGAACTTAATGTGACAAGCATTTTTGTGAAGTGCAGGAGGTAGAAGAAAGAGTTGGTAGGCTTCGGAATAAAAATATTAAAAAGAAATTTAATAACATTGTTATACAGGGTGTAATTAAATGTAATTATTTAGTTGCTGTAAGAAACGCTATGAATATACACTTACAAATATATAAAAATGTAAAATGCAAATATCTGTATAAAACACATACAATACAATGTGCTCTTCTGCATCTCGAAATATTGAAATTTACTAAAACGTTATTCTATGCACTGGTTTCAGTAACAAAATCCAGTGCGATATTTTTCACAGAACCAAAAATTTTTGTATAATGCCACACTTTTATCGTAAACACATACAATACAATGCGCTCTTCTGCATCTCGAAATAATGAAACTTATTAAAACGTTCTTTTATGCACTGGCTTCAGTAACACAATCCAGTGCCATATTTTGCACAGAACCAAAAAGTTTTGTAAAATACCACATTTCTATCGTACGCATTTTCATGGTTTGTGTGTTCGTCCATCTCTCCATCCCTTGCGTCCTTATGAGTCCTTCTAGTCTGTGAGTCCAAACAACAATAGTCCTTGCTCCATCGGGCCCACTCACCAGAACACTATTTACATCTCCACTGAGCCAAAGCAGTCAGCCATGTCTCCGAAGGGTATTTTAGGTGACTTTATGTGGGACTTTTATGAGCATTAGTTTTAGTACTGTCTTGACCGAGACTGTCGAGATACTTGTTACAATGAAGCTCTCTTTTGCATGACAGAGAGATAATGCTGAATAGGTTAAAATTTGTACGAAGAAATAAAACGTTTGAAAACTTTAAAACACCCTAATACTCAACAAGACTAACGGAAAGTTTGATTGACTTCTTTTGGCCCTTTTGAATGAATTTTATTTAGTATTTTCAGGAGTCTTATCAGGATTTTAGCTGTTTTGTAAAAAAAAAATATACTTGATACTTTTTAGTGACTTTTTACATTTAATGTCAAAATAATAAATAATGATACCATAGTCATACCATACTATTCACATACAGGCACATTCATTGCATAGCTGGCGTCTAAACCACATTTCTTGGATGACTTCAAATGGCCAGTGACACTTGTGTTATTTTAACTGCTTTCATTTGTTCACTTATTGGCAACATCAGTCCAGCCATTTGACGTGCGTGTAATGTATAAAGATGATTGTGGTTTTTTCTTATTACCCCATGTACTCGTATATGAGCGTGACGTTATGTAGCCTATATGTTACAGGGGAATTTGTCATTGATTGTATTTTTTATTCAATTCCGTTCAGTGGTTTTGGCGTGATGTGCGCACAAAGAAATAGATGAGACAGACATGCAATCAGCGAGAGGCAAACTTTATAAATTTATTATATTTATATATAGAATATTTTATTATATCGATTGTTTTTTAATATAGGGGAACATCTTACCCCGGGAACTTTCAGCCGGGGCTGAAAGTTCCCGGGGTAAGATGTTCCGACAGTTTTAACTTTTTAAAGGAAAGAGATTTCAATACACGTGAAGTGCCTCGTTTAAGCATCAGGCGACGCGCCGCGCTGGCGGACATCTTAGTAGCTACGACGGCGGCGGACGAGCGGCTGTGTACACCGTGTTATTAAAACACCACGTGAGTACATTTTTTCGTATTTAATCTTTTTGGTCTATTTTTATTTATTATTGATCAACTTATGTGTATATTTCCTAATTTTAAGAGTGGCATTCGTTAGGTATTTTATTGTTTGAACGTTTTTTCAATTGATTTTGCCAATTAGTATGACAATTTTTATACAAAAACCAAATTTGGGGCTAAAAGTTCCCTCCTAAAGGGGCTGGTTGTTCCCCGGAACAACTTACGTATAAATGAAGCTGATATTACTTATGTGTGTCCCAATTGTGAGTCAGATAAAGAATTTAATGAAGAATTACAATAAAAGTTGTCAATGTAAATTATGACTGTTTAAAACAAGACTGATGATTTGTCTTCATTGTAATTCCACTAAAATATTTTTTTGAAGTTGTGGTCTCAATTGTCATTACAATCATTAATAAAGCATTGGTCTAGAGGTTACCAGTTGTATTATTTAGTTAAAAAAGTGAAGTTATGTGTCTGATTAGATTTTTAACTTGATGAAGGTATTTTTAAAAGAATAATAAATAAAATAAAATAAATTTATTTCTTAAACAAAACATTTTCCAAACAGAATTTACAAGAAACATTTATCTCAAAGTTATTAATTATGGTTTATTTAAGTTTTGTTATGAAAATGCCAATATTTTTTAGTCATAAAAAGGTATTTATCTTGAGGATCCGTTCCATTGAGAATTTTTGTATCCTAAATTATTATTAAAAATGTAGGTAGTGAGATTTATAAGCTAATAGATCAAAATTTTAGTTAACGTGTGCCAAATGTTTATCTAGATGTAATGTTTTGTTGTTGATTTATTTGTAGTTTATAGCATTACAAAAGCACACAAGGCTGTTTTATTTAAACCAAACCTATATTATTTTCATATTTGATTTCTATTATCTAAGCGGCACAATTTGCCCCACACATGGAACAACTCGCCCCAGCGCGGAGTTGAATGTTCCCTTCCGAAATTTGGCGGAAATGACTACACTTTTACAGAGACCGATCAAGATTCTGTAAGTAGATTCAAATATCAAAAATAAACCTTATCATTTTCGTTATATAATTCCATGTTATTTGAAAATCGGAACTTTCAGCCCCGGCCTCCCCTACAATTTTTCTTCTTCTTGTTCTTAAAGTGCCTCCCCATTACTGGAGGTTGGCAGTCAGCTCTTTGCAGCGTTCTCTATTCAGTGCAATTCTGAACAGCTCCTCTGCGGTTTTAACACTGGTTTACTCTTTGATGTTGCAAAACCATGAAATTTTTCTCCTGCCCGGCCTATAAGGAATTAATAATGTAGCAACATCGATAACTTTATCACGCCTAGGCCGTTTTTCTGGTAGGAGAAGTAGCGTTAGCATAACAACAACATATCGAAATATAAAAAAAAATAGTTGTTTCGCATACATTAGATGTATAAACAGAGAACCCACAAACGCTGGGGTAAACGTATTCTTGAGTGGAGACCGTGACTCGGCGAACGTACGGCCCTCCGACCAGGTGGGATGAATCCCGGCATGTACCAATGACTATTATATGACTATGTCGATCGATTTCGATTTCAACCCTGTATGTCCCCACTGCTGGGGCACGGGTATCTTCCTGCGTTGCGGGAAGATTAGGCCATACTCCACCACGGGGGCCAAGTCCGGGTTGGTGGAGGGTTGTAAGACAGTGGCGGGCGTGTCAGAAGTTATCAAGCCGCCCATAAGGCCTCTGACATGGCTTAACGACTGCCATTACATGACAGCCAGCACTCACGGCTTAACGTGCCTTGCGAAGCATGGAAGCGCTCGAAAAAATGCCACTAGCGATAGTAACGGGACGGTCACCCATCCCGCACCTGACCGCGCCTGTTGTTGCTTAACTCGAGTGATTGATTCCAATCACTCGGTTCGACTAGGCCACGAGCGCTTCACACGCTTCACGCACTTCCACACCGCTTGGGGCTGCTAACTAGCACCACCAATGGAAAAAAATCACAACTTGCTTTATAATACCTACGTTTTTATCTAAAGGTGAACGTGAGAAATCTTAACAACTGTGAGATCTATTTTTAGATCCTACAGTTTAGAACCTTGGATCAATATACTAGAACTTTAATCGATTTCCGCTAAAAACTCTTAATTTAAGTCCTTGGTTGTTGATTCGAGGTTCTAGACTGTAGGTTCTAAAAATAGTTCTCATAGTTGTTAAGATTTCTCACGTTCACCTTTAGATTAACACTTTGTAAAACAAGTTATGATTTTTATCCATTGGGGGCGCTGGTTAGCACCCTGAATCGCCTTAAATACCCTATGAGACAAGGCCTGTGCCCTTCAGAAGATATAGTTAACTATTTTTGTTAGAACTTATAGAAAGGAAACAAGGTGGTGTAAGTAAGCCCAGTACTACAAGTAATTCGATTAGAACAACTTTTGGTTAGCACCGTGATGTTGCACGTTTGTTCTTCGCGCCCTATTCATACTATCGGTACTTTCCGGCTCATTGCGTCCCTGTCTTGTCCGTCGCGAGTAGTTGAGACAGCCGACGTTATCGCGAGATGCTGCTAATGAATGGGGGAGGATAAATGAAATCTGAGCTGAATCAGGCTACAAAACAAATAAACCAGAATAACGACTCCAGCAAAACAGTGGTCTGTTAGCTTTTAGAATATACCTCGGGCTTTAGAGTAGGCTTCGGTTTTCGCCGAAAGCACAAGAGTGTAATACTACTCCCTGCTCTGTATAAAACTTTTCTTCACTATTTTGAAAAGTTATGTAAAGTTAAGTATCATATTAGTTCTGATATATCTATCGCAGGAATGTATCCGATTATATCCGATAGTAGCCGAGGTATATTTTAAAAGCTAACAGACTACGTAGCTGTAGAAAGATTAACGCAAAATCTGGGACTGCAAATCAATGTATGCAATAAATGCATATTATAAATAATAAATGCGATTTCATTTGATTGGTGTTTCAGGTCTATGCGTGCCATGCGTCAATGCGTCAATGCGTCTATGGGATGAATAAACACTATAAATGCACTAAGGCAATCGAGGCACTTGACAAAAGTTTTCAGAACCTATGAGAAACTATTCACTTTGACAGATGTTTACAATATATGGTTTATGAACAATTTATTTACAATAACTTGTTTAACATTAAAACAATAACGTGTTTGTGCGAGCGAATCGGCAATGCGATAAAAATATCTGAATAACTGACAAATGCTTTCTTGCAATGTTGAATTAACAAAATGTAGGGCGGGGAATATAATATTTGAAACAAAGGAGTACCAGAACTTGCCAAATCTATGCAAGTCAATGGTTTCACAACTAGAGGCCTGCGCAGACGAGGGACTTTTGTCCCTTGGGTACTAAAGTCCCTGAATCGTGTAAAAATGTCCTCCGAGTACTTGTCGCAAACTCAATGCTTACGGTGTGCGATTATTTGTTCCCTGGAAATTGAGTGAAGAGTACGCTATGGAAGCAAATATTGTGAGATTGCGTTGTGTTGTAATTTACATGAAGCTGAAAAAGGAAAGGCGTTTTAAAAGAAAACACCGCACTTTTATCCAGTCCTGTCTCTTGATGTCCTCGGTAACTTGAGGGATTTTTTGTACGGGGTACTTTTAGTCTAAGAGATCTATATCGACAGACAAAAAAGTACACGGGGGATAGTACCTCAATTCTTTCACCTTTGTCTTAAGAAAATCAACGCCTGGGAATATAATATTTCAAATAAAGAAGTATCGGAGTACACGTTGGTTGATGATGAGCGAAAACAAAGTAAAAGTACGAGTAAGAGGGCTTCAAATTCTTTCAGCTGGAATCTTACCAAGAATAAATTTTATTGTCACTCTACTTATCATATTAATGGAACCATAAAAGCAGGACAGACACCCAACATTCAAACTGATAATTCAGCGACTGATGAAGTGAACAATGTTTTTCAGTATCGTGAGAAGTGACAAGCCTCTCTGACTGACAGGCGTGGGTTCTATAATATCTATAATCAACCCACTGCTGGGCATAGGCTTCCTTTTTATTACGCCATTCCTCACGGTCCTGTGCTAACCTGATCCATCTCTGACCCGCAACCCTTACGATGTCGTCTGACCATCGTGTCGGTGGTCTGCCTACCAACCTCCTTCTCTCCCTTGGCCACCACTCCGATACTGACCTGGTCCACCGGCCGTCTTCCCTTCTAGCCAAGTGTCCCGCCCATCTCCACTTTAAGTCTGTGATCCGCTCACCAACGTCTTCGACCTTGGTTCTTCGACGAATTTCTACGTTGGGTACGCGGTCCACAAGCGATATGCCCAGCATGGCACGCTCCGCTTATTCAGCGACTGATGAAGTGAACGATGTTTTTCAGTATCGTGAGAAGTGACAAGCCTCTCTGACTGACAGGCGTGGGCTAAGGAAAGTAAATCCATTGTGTTCAGCCCGTCCATCTGTTGCAGTACTTATTCTGTATTCAGGTCTTCTTGTGTCGCGTCATCCTGATAGCTGTGAACTTCTCCGTCGCCGGGACAGGGCAGCCTCGGAATGCGATTAATTAATCATGATTTCATTAAACCGAGTGGAATCCGAGAGTAGGCTGTAAAGTGTAGACCTAACGTAAGGCTGTAACGTAACGTAACTTAGGCCTAGTAAGCTTTTCTTATAATTACGTATCACAGGTGTGTGTGAGAGTTATGAGAGTAGTTGTAATTCACAAATGTTTAGATAGATAAATAGATTGAGAACACTTTATCTATAATATAAAAATGAATCGCTGAATGTGTTGGTAAGCGCAAATCTCGAGAGCAGCTGAACCGATTTCGCTAATTCTTTTTGTAGAATATTCCTTGAAGTACGAGGATGGTTCTTACGGAGAGAAAAATAAAAATAAAATTAAAGAATCGACTGTTAGGAGGTACCAGTGTCTCCAACTACGCCGTAGTTACGGTAGATCTGCCGTATTTTACATAAATCTACCACCTACCGTACACATGGTATTACGGTGCCACATTCTACCGTAATTTTGTTAATGAGGGATTTTTCTGACAGCTATTAAAAAAAAGAATAGTTCTAAAAGCTTCGATGAGATGGCGCTGAATCGCAAGGGTTTACCTTTTTTTGTTTGTTATTGCTTGCCACAGGTAAAAACTTTATTGCTGTTTTGCGATTTCATCGACTGGAAGGAATCTAATCTGTGATCAACTGATCAACCCGTAGATATTACTCCCTCTACGGATCAACCATGATTTTAGCACGAAAATCAAATAACAATAGTGCAAGAGCAAAAAAAAAAGAGGGAGGAAATTCCACGTGATCTGTGGACTGTGGACCACAGAATAAACTGGAAAGTGGCTTATCCTATAAAAAAACAAAAACCCTTACTTGAAAACGCCATCTACTGACAAATTAGGAACTACTTTTCTTACCTGTCAGAAAAATCCCTCATTCAATTAAATAGGTAGGACCTTAGAATTTAACCTTATTTATACAAGGGAAATAAACAAACATGTTACGGTAACACTGTCACCACAGTAACTGTTCATGGGGATTCCCCCCAGAATTGACTTTTGTCTATGGGCGGTATAACCAGATTTATGCAACCAAATTACGAAATTCTTCAAAATTTAAGAGAAATACGCTACAACATGGCAATTTAAATTAGTCGTAGGTACTATTATTAGTGAAGTTTGATATTTAGTTTTTTGTGTGCGCTTACAGAGTTTCTTTTAAAAAAGTTCAAAAAAAATTTATTACGGATTCTGGTAGTTCAAGTGACGATAATGATACAAGAGATTCAAATCGTTGTAAGTCTAATAAAAAGAACACCTATAAACAAAAATTCAGGGTGGAGTGGCTGAAAAATAAGGACTTTTGTTCGTGGTTACGCGAGTGCCCAAAAAACCCTTACATATCTCAATATGTAGGTAAAATCTCTGTGGCTTTATAATTGAATCGCATAATTTTTATAATAAATGTTTACCGTAAATTTAACACTATTTTATTTTTTTATCTACCGTAATATTTCATTATTTGCCGTATTTTTAGGCTAGCAACACCGTAATTCTGTCTGGGAGAGTTGGAGACACTGGGCGGTACGAAGTTCGCTGGGTCAGCTAGTTGTACATAAAAATGGAAATTACTCAGATATTTCTTAACCTTATAACATAAGAGTACAGACGGCGGCCATATCAAAATGTGATCTCTTCCAGACAACCTTGATCTCTTTCAGAAAACCTCTTTTAACTAATTATAATAACTTGAATTTGGAAATTTCTTCAAAATAATAAATAAACACCCACGCCTCCACACACTAACACAAATATATACTTACACACACACCCATACACACCCTCGCACACAAACGCATAAAATCTGAGCTCTCAATTGTTAAACATTTGGAGTTTATTTTAGCCGATAATTTGCTTGGATCGTTATCATTTAAAACCTTGTTATTGCATTTTTCAGCTCCTGAATGCCGCTGTATTTCGGTTTGTAGACTTCATTTCAGAGTGAGAATCTTTGTCATCTTTTGTTTTCAATCTGTTGTTACTTCCATTATATTTTTTATTTTATTTATTTATTATATTAATTTTGGCAAGCCTTTTCGCCCCTTAGGGGTTGAATTTCAAAAAATCCGGCCTTATTCCTTGCCTACATTATATATAGACCCTCTGTGTCAAAATTTCCGTTTCCCAGGTCCAACGGCTTGGGCTGGGCATTGATGAGTGAGTGAGTCAGTCAGGACTTTGAATTTAATTTATATAGATTGAAATCGGACAAAAAAATATTAATTTAGCCCGAATCGAGTGTTCAAGCATTTGTTTACAATTAAATATTTGAAAACTTAATTAAAACAGAAACGTCAACGGAAACTTTAAAAGTAATTTTTAAATACCTACTTCTTAAATCAAAACTAAATGCGAAAGGAGTGTTATACTTAAATAAAAAGATTATTGAAGTCTATAAGCGACCGAGAGTAATCCCTCTTTGTTACGGTAATTAAATTTAAAAACAATCGCGATTTGACCTGTGAAATATGTGTTAATGTAGGTAAGTTACTATGAATAAAATAGAAATTGATTTATTTAAATCAAATAGTAACCTCATTCGCATCAATAACAATGTTAACCCCTGTTAGAGTTTCAATTATCTACGTTTTGTATTCGAGGTAATCTGGAACTGACAGCGTTTGGAATTCGTTAACAGAGAAAACTAATTTGTGGAAAACAAATCGGTCTTTTCAATTGCGAAATTGTGGGCACTCATCGGCCTTGCTACTTTTAACAAGTTGTAGTGGCACTTTAAATTTGAAAAGACCTTTTACTGGGACGCTAAAGAGATATTTTAATTTTTTTTGTTTTTAAAACTTAGAAATATACAAATAAAGAAATATTCATGGACATATTATACAGATCTCATTAGCCCTATACTAAGTACAACTAAATGACTTGTATTATAGGTGCTAACTCGACGATAGATTTAATACAATAAATACATAGATAACATCCAAGACCCGAGACAAACTAGAAAAGTTCGTTTCCTAGTTTGACCCGGCCGGGGATTGAACCCGAGACCTTCGGTTTTACAGTCAGCGTGCCAAACCGCTGCGCCACCGAGGCCGTCTAAAAGATTATGTTATGTTTTTATGTTTTGATAAAAGATTATGATTAAACTATGTTAAGTCTTAGGTTTCTAAAAGATTTTCATAGCATTCTTCAAACTGTCTTTCTTAATAAATTTATAAATTTTTAGAACTTTGTGTTTAAATAAACGAAACATCCATTATGAAAGAGTTTATTTTGTGGGTTGAGTTGAAGCAGCCTTAGGATGTTTTCATTTTGTAACTCTCTCAAGTCTACCTCCGACTTTGTTAAAGTTGTAAGAGTCAACCAACCAGGAAGTCTATTTTTGGATCCGAAATTGACTTATGATCTTCGAAAGCTTGAAATATAATGTAACAATATAACTTACTTTGCAATTTATACAAAGTTTGGTCGGAAGTAGGTAGAATTGGTTACGTACAGTTGAACGGCCAATTTTAATTCTGCCGTCCGTCCTACCGATATCAGAAGAAGTATTTTGATAAATAGATCAAGAACAAAGAACAATAAGTGATTTCAACCCTTTCTATGTCCCCACTGCTGGGGCATGGGTCTCTTCCTACATCGCAGGAACTTTAGGCCATACTCCACCATGGGGGCCAAGTCCGGGTTGGTGAAGAACAATAAGTATGCAATTTTTACACCCAAACATATGAACTTACTGCCGATATCGATAGCATGATGATCCCTGCCTGGATCGGTCAAGAATAGAATGTTTTATTCTATAAATAGATCTATTTAAAGAAACAATATTCTACACCAGAAATACGTAAACAAATCTGAAACGAACTGGTGCTTAAAAGTTAGCCTCAAAAGGTTTCCATTGAGGAGGTTCTACGATGTCGATGTGTCAATAGGAAATAGCAGCTTACCATTCAAAGGAGGAAGGTTGCACATTTCGAGTAGGTGTCTCCTACGACTCCCAAGGATGGGAAAAGCCTGAACTTGGACTGGGCCAAGAAAGCGAAAAACTGCCGGCAAATGCTCGATGCGGTAAGCTGAAGCTCTTTAGAGGGAGGGCTATGTCCACCAGTGAACTACATAATATAGCCTGAAGAAGAAGAAGAAGAATCGATCATACATATTCCATAGAATGATATTAGCCACTCTTCTTTTTATTTGGTCCCTTTACTCCTCCGTGGATGGTATTTCCAGCCAGTGTTTTTCCCTTTTCTTTCGTCACAGAGAGTACGGATCTCTTCCACGTCTGAGACGGTCTTCCGATATTAGCCATAGCTGTTATGTACGATGTAATTGCAATGGTATAACCCGCGCAAATTAAATAGGCACCGCTCGCGCGAATGTCAGTGAATCGCGAAAGGCACCCAGTTATGTTGCACGGGCTGTCTACCATTAAAATGCAATTAGTTAGATCTATCAATGATGTGAATGAAACAACCGTTACCGTACTACTATGGCTCTATTGAATAACTAACGAGACTCGCTCCTCAGCAGTCGAAAATACTGCCAGACTATTTCGCCTTGCGAGAGATAGAAAGAAATATGCAGAGCTGACTGCCAACATTCGTTAGTGCTAGAGGCACCAGAATTAGAAGAAGATAAAACGTGTAGTGGTAAAAATGTGATTTGGGTTTTTTTTATCTATTACACACAACACTGACGCTTTTCGTCTTCGTCGCGTACACTTCATTATATTGTGTCGCTTTTATCACAGTAAAAGTTTTATTCCTTTCATAAAACCGTTCTCACCTTTATTTTTACTGCCTCCTAGCGGCTTGGAAAATTGCAAAAATACTAGCACTAGATTTAACAACGTACGAGAGGAGTACAGTCAGTGCCAACCGTAATTCGACAAAGGCTGTTATGACGCTCGTGAGAAGAGCTTCCATGGACTCAATGTGATTGTAGTCACCAGTACACACGTATAAGTATACAAATATTAATGTTTTGTTTTACGACGCATAAACGAAAAAGCTGTTAAGTAATCACCATAAGCATTTTCCTTTATCCATACTGCTATTAATTTTTCCTCTTATATGTACGAGATTTGGCACTGACTGAAAATCAGCGCTGAAGGGTTGCCCATCAGCATACTGCTGAGTCAGCTGCCATTCTGCCATTTATAATAGCAGTGACACGCTGCGACCTTTTTTCCTCCGGTTTTTTATTTTATTTTTATGTTTTAATTTTTGTTTTTATTATCGTGGCGTTTGTACTTTTTATGTAATAAAATGTGTCTTCAACTCCTTCTTCTTCTTTATGTATGTTGTAAAAGATTTACGCCTACTGATTACAAGGTGCAAGAGATATTTTACTATCTAAAACAAATCGCAATACCAAGAAAAAACGTTTTAAAAAATCAGCAGCTCATAGAAGTTCCGTAATAAGACAATCGCTCCCGTCTGTTCAAAAACCTACTCAATGAACCTGTGGAAGATTTGTTTCTCAAAAAAAAAATCGAACAAAACATTAGTAGGTAGATACTCGTATTTAACAATATTACGCATAGTCCGAATAAAGTCACAACAAAAACAAAAGAATTGCACTTACCATGAGTATAAAGTGGCGCAACCTTGAACCGCACGGCCGCGGTGCAGGCGATGGCACCGGTCCCGCCGCCTAGCTGCAGGCCATGGGTGATGACCTGCACCAGGGTCCCCACCACCGTCACCGTCCACCCCCAGCCGCCCTCCGGGTAATACCGCCTGGCCAGCGTGAGCGCGGCGCGGGCCCGCAGCGCTGCCGCCGTCTCCGCACCCACGTTGGCCCCCGCACTCGCGCACCTGGGTTCCACCACACTAATGAGCACGATTTTAGTAGGCCTGTCTATAGAACACAACTTTGATACTTTTAGGGACCGCTAAGTGCGAAAATTTATTCGAATATTGGGGGTACTTAAAAAATTCTACTGTAAGATCTGGTAGAGCCGAATCGAATGCAAATGGGTGAGTATTTGAGGTAAGTATCAAGGTTGTTGCTTCTAGTAAGACAGCTTACTACAGACGTGTATGCACTGCACTAACCGACGGAACTGCGCCACTTCTCGGGCGGCCTCGTAGCCTACGCTCTTGGAGCGGACTCTATCCGCGAACTTAGTGCTATTGTTCGTTGGCACGGGCTGTGAGATTTTAGATGCACCACAGGTGCACAGGATATTTTCTGGGTTGAGTTTCGGTCGAAAACGCTCAGGGCAATCACATTCCGGGGTTTTCCAGGACAGCAGGCGCTGGAGCAGCGTTCGCCGCCGCGCCGCCGACGTGCCGCGATCCAGCGCGCCCGCTTGGCCTGTGTCCAACGGATACGAGGAGCTCGCAATTGCCTCGCGGGTAGTGACCCTCGTATCATAAGTGATTCTTTTCCGCACATTCCTATTGTTGCCCGCGTTAGAACTGACAGGAACTCTGCTGTGTGTAATGGGCTGCTTTTTATTTTCTTCACGGCTGACCGGCTCGTTCTTTGCCGGTGTGCCATTTTTTATGCTTTTAACGTCTTTTTGTAGCGAGTTCCACTTGGCTATGACAAGTTCGCGGTCAGGCGCGTCCTGGAAATCTGGGACAGTGCTACAGTCAGGCAGTTTCTGGTCGGGTTGGCTCGTTCCATTGGCGGGCGCCGAGCCCTTTGGCAGTCGCGTCGGTAGGCTGTCACACCGGCGGAGCGTCATTGTCAATTAGATTTGGCGAGCTCATTTTTAAACTCCAATGAGCCGCGAACACCCTTCACACTGTATTACTACTCTCACTCGTATCTGAAACAAGGGAAAGTTAATTAAGCAATGACGAGGCCATAGTCTCACAGGAACTTTCAACAATTCTCAGTGTGTTTTTGACTGGAAACAAATTATTGGTAAACAATGCCAATAACTGAAAATGTTTCAACTGTAGGGCAATAATTAAATAGGCACAACAGCGTAATTAATAATGTTGACCTCTATAAAACATTGTACGAAATTTTCTGTTTTGTAAATGATTTATAATGGACGAGCTATTTTCATGGAAATGCCGAATAAATTCCTTTATATTCAGCAAAACGTCGCCAAGTGGTTATGTAAATGTGACTAAGAAATGGTATTCCACAAAGGTTGATCCGATAGATCTAGGGCTCAAGATGATATATGCTAATACGGAAATAATCCACGAGTCGGCCTTGCGTTTCATGGCTTATGTTGAATGCTGGAACGTTGTAATACTGAAATTCTTAGTAGTATCAGATTTCATGTATTTATTTATTAATAATTTGTACAAATGTACAATACGGCAGACTCAATGCCATAAGCATTTTCTACCAGTAAACCGCAGGAAGTGGAAGAAAGATTAGTCCACGTATAAAAAAGAGGGGGGAAAATAAGATAAATGTAATTCACAATTTTCTTTCAGCATTTGAAATTTACCTACAGCAAAGCAGTGCGAAAACCGAACAGCAAAACATTTTGAACCAGTTATTTTATTTTCGGTCAGTTATAGTTATTTCTTTTTTCGTTGAATTTTCTTTCAATGACAAACTTGCATAAAAATGCTTTAATACGAGTATAATGGGCGAGGCCATGTTAAAAGATAAAAACTCGTAATTTGTTTTTTCTCTACCACTAAAACTTTTCATAGTGTTTTTTGCGTAAACACAATTTTTGAAAAGGTTTATAATTCTATGAATAAACGAAATCCAATATGATTTTTTTATTACTAAAGTATCTTGATTTTTCGCATTTATTGGACCCCTAAAGCCCATATTTAAAAAGATTTCCTTTAATCATTTTATATTTTAAAACTTCTCGCTTTTCTGTATTCTGTAGTCTGTTTTCTGTGTAAAATGAATTATGACTATGGCAATGATGCCATAGTCATAATTCATTTTAACACCTCGTATCAGAGAGACATAAAAGAAGTATATAAAAACATGGTCAAGTGACTTGCGAAGCAATGGTCGGAAGGGGACTTTAGCGAAATCAAGAAGTTCAAAGCATTAACGTAGATAATGCATTGTACTTCTTGAGGTGCTTGCTTCTGATGAGCCTGATAGATCGGACAATGTTGCTGAAGGTGCGTGTTGCTTGAGAGATCATAATTCTATATCTTGTACGAAGCAGGGTCAATTATTTAGTGGCCGGGTCTTCTATCTCCCTCCAAAATGGTTGAGACTGATGATGGCTGACCTCTGCGTTATGCTCGTGAACGAGTGCTGTTCGTGTGTCTGGCCGCAGCACTTGTTATGTTTGCACGACCTATGTAAAACAATTAACTAATGCTTTGGAATTTAATATTATTAATGGCAATCATGGATTTCGCTGCCTGTACGTAATACAGAGAATATTGTAAAGAGGTTCGAAATTTCACTGATGCGGGTGAGTCGCCCGTTAGCTCAGTTGGAAAGAGCGCTGGCACGGATAGCCAGAGGTCGCGGGTTCGAATCCCGGCTTGGGTGGAATTTTTCCACCAGGTTTTTAAAATTATCATTAGCACGGGTTAGTGCATTAAAAATAATATAATCATGCGCCTCGGTGGCGCAGCGGTTTAGCACGCTGACTGTAAAACGGAAGGTCTCGATCCCCGGCCGGGTCAAACTAGGAAACGAACTTTTCTAGTGTGTCTCGGGTCTTGGATGTTATCTATGTATTTATTGTATTAAATCTATCGTCTAGTTAGCACCTATAACACAAGTCATTTAGTTGTACTTAGTATAGGGCTAACGAGATCTGTGTAATATGTCCGTAAATATTAATTAATTAATTTATTTATTTATTTATTTATTTATTTATTTATTTATTTATTTATTTATTTATTTATTTATTTATTTATTTATTTATTTATTTATTTATTTATTTATTTATTTATTTATTTATTTATTTATTTATTTATTTATTTATTTATTTATTTATTTATTTATTTATTTATTTATTTATTTATTTATTTATTTATTTATTTATTTATTTATTTATTTATTTATTTATTTATTTATTTATTTATTTATTTATTTATTTATTTATTTATTTATTTATTTATTTATTTATTTATTTATTTATTTATTTATTTATTTATTTATTTATTTATTTATTTATTTATTTATTTATTTATTTATTTATTTATTTATTTATTTATTTATTTATTTATTTATTTATTTATTTATTTATTTATTTATTTATTTATTTATTTATTTATTTATTTATTTATTTATTTATTTATTTATTTATTTATTTATTTATTTATTTATTTATTTATTTATTTATTTATTTATTTATTTATTTATTTATTTATTTATTTATTTATTTATTTATTTATTTATTTATTTATTTATTTATTTATTTATTTATTTATTTATTTATTTATTTATTTATTTATTTATTTATTTATTTATTTATTTATTTATTTATTTATTTATTTATTTATTCATTCATTCATTCATTCATTCATTCATTCATTCATTCATTCATTCATTCATTCATTCATTCATTCATTCATTCATTCATTCATTCATTCATTCATTCATTCATTCATTCATTCATTCATTCATTCATTCATTCATTCATTCATTCATTCATTCATTCATTCATTCATTCATTCATTCATTCATTCATTCATTCATTCATTCATTCATTCATTCATTCATTCATTCATTCATTCATTCATTCATTCATTCATTCATTCATTCATTCATTCATTCATTCATTCATTCATTCATTCATTCATTCATTCATTCATTCATTCATTCATTCATTCATTCATTCATTCATTCATTCATTCATTCATTCATTCATTCATTCATTCATTCATTCATTCATTCATTCATTCATTCATTCATTCATTCATTCATTCATTCATTCATTCATTCATTCATTCATTCATTCATTCATTCATTCATTCATTCATTCATTCATTCATTCATTCATTCATTCATTCATTCATTCATTCATTCATTCATTCATTCATTCATTCATTCATTCATTCATTCATTCATTCATTCATTCATTCATTCATTCATTCATTCATTCATTCATTCATTCATTCATTCATTCATTCATTCATTCATTCATTCATTTATTTATTTATTTATTTATTTATTTATTTATTTATTTATTTATTTATTTATTTATTTATTGATTCGTTCGTTCGTTCGTTCGTTCGTTCGTTCGTTCGTTCGTTCGTTCGTTCGGAGTATTTTTTCCCGCTGTCTTTTTCTCCACTACACTACGGCCCGCAGGCAGCGGCTTTCACTTTCATGTTACATTCTACTTCGACATTCAACAAATAGAATGTAAATTTTTTACGTTGAAATAAATTGAATTGAATTGCGTTGAATCTTTTGGGCGATTAATGAATGCGCTGATGCTGTCGGTAGCTGTTAGGTAACTGCAGGCCTCTCAAGTTATTACTATTTTGAGAAGCATTCGAAGAAATTTTGTACTATCTTCTATCCGCGTGCGAATTCTCGTGGGCGTAAATAACTTCGAAGTTGCCGTCAAGTTTAGCGCGCGGAGTTTGGTGGACGATACTAATCTGATGAACTTAGCTGAGCGGTCCCACGTTGCTTTTCGAACTTTAATTGCTGATTCGTCGGAGATTTATCACTGAACATTTTATCTCGCAATTACTTAATACAAGAGTGTTGACTTAGCAATACACCGATTTCTTTCAGCTGAACACGCCGCAAGTCATTTCATTAGTTTTGGTATTGTTACATCGTCAAAAAAATTATGAAAGTTGCCAATAGCTCTACGTACAGTCACCAATTCTCTATCATTTGAATAAACCACTTCGAGCTGCCTACGTTCCCTTGTATAAGATAAACACGCTACCCTAGTTCCGCAACTTTACCTGAAACGTTTAAGGGGCTCCGTGGAATAACACCAGCACCATCATTGGAAAAAAATCAGATAGTCACCGTTCGATTTTGCAAAAAATATTTAAGGACCTATGAACATTAACCTACGACTAGATAACTTTTAAGTCCAAACGGCCGTTTTTGGTGTTAAAATCTCGGAAAATCAAGGACCGGTTTTTTGGCCTTAGGTTTTTGACCACAGGTCATGATTGAACATAATTGAGATATATTGAAACCCGCATGCCCAGCGTGGGGATTATGGGCATTACGCCCTATGATAGCACAACGTGGCGCTCTTTAGGGTAGGGCTATGCCCAGCAGTGGACTAGTATAGCCTGACGACAACGACGACGAGAGATTGATCTGACACTTTTTGGAAAAACGATAGGTGAAAGAATTTTTTTTGTTGTGTTAGTTGCGATAAGACACTCTTGGATCACCTTAATTAGAAATGCAAATGCGTAGGCGGAGCCCTAGAAAGCAGCTGCCTTAACTAAACTTTTAATTGCAACAATCTTAACTCACGCCACACCGCGGAATTTCCGCTTGGATAACCTCATTAGTTATTTAGTATGCAAGTTATGGTGAAAGGAAAATCCCCAGCAATGAGCGAGTCCTGAAATATCTATTGTGTAGTACCGTTTTTTTACGATTAAAGTAAAAAGTTAATTTATTTTTATTTACTTTTTTAGAACAGTAAGAACGATCACTTTTAAATACTAATTAACTAATGACTAAAAATAAGGTCAATAACAGTTTTAAATAATGTTTTTTTTTTTGACGTAGCCTCTATGTTTGTGGCCCGCTGCTGCTGCTGGGCAAAGGCCTCCCCCAATGCAGGCCGGAGTTTTCTGTCCTGGGCCATCTCAGACCACTTCGGCAGATGGTTGTCGAGATCATCTCTCCACCGTCTCTTAGGCCGGCCTCGATTTCGATGGTTAATAGCCAAATATTCAATGCATGGCAGAGTACATTAAATATAATTTTACTTAATTTTACTCAGTTATTAAAGATGATTTTTTTTATACAGTAATCAAAAATAACTAAAAGAAAAATGAGGATTTGATAAAGAATCACATTTCTTGTATGGGGATTATTAACTGGCTTACTATTACAGATTTAAAACTCTACCTAAGACAGACAGACTGTATGTATACATCGGAGGCATAGTAATAAGGTACCGATTGCAACCATTGTGGAATCCCAAAACAAAGGTTCGAAAGGCGAATTATAACACTACATTGAGTTGGGGTAAAGTTTTTAGACGGCGTTCATTGCGTTCATGATTCATTCGGACGCTTCCACACTTGCAACTCTGTTGCAGAATGGTATAACCGCGAAATAGTTGGAGCTAGAGAACACTATGTATGACAGCTCATTTTTTTCAGATCATTTCCTTAGTGGCATAGATAAGCCACGGAAAAATTACAGCAAACAGGCTTTCGAGCATTAAAATGTAAATGTAATGTAAATTATCATCGGATAGCGAATGAGTAAGCGAATTTCCGTAGTAAGTTTTCTGACAATTTCCGTATATTTTCAAGATCAGTAAAAAGTATTCTCTTTTATAATTTGTATAACCTTTAAAATGTTAGTGGTGTGAATTGAATTTGTCTTGAAAATGGGTTTTTGAGAAATCTGCTAAATGGGAAATAGAAATCTGCGTACGTAGTATATAATGTAACAGTAATAATTCAATAGCTGCAGTAATTCCGAGCTATAGTAATCAGGTAAGGACATGACAAACTTACAAATATACACAAACTGAAGCCATTCATACAAGTCAAGCTTGGTGGTGGACCTATAATTACTTGTGGCAGTCCAACATGAAAAAGAAAGACGTCAATCGTATAATAAGCAAAGTCCGATATTTAGCAGTACTAGGGTTTTTGTTTCGACTGGTGTCCCTATGACAGTTTTATCAATGACAATGATGATGAATGATGAAGAATAAAAAAAATTATAAAGAATGTAATTTGTGTAACATGAGTATTAATTTATTGTCATTATTAAGAAAGTCGAGCATGTTTTGCTATTTGAGGCGTACAAATATTTAATATTTAAAAACAATAGTTACAATCATGCAATATAGAGCAAAATAATTATTCAATGTCACTTCAAAAACTAAGAGGAGTAATACAATTCATACAATCAAATTAATTATAAATATAATGTACAAGATTATTATGAAATGTCACATCAGTTAAATACAATAAGTAATGTCAATTAGCTATGTCACGGAAGGTTCGCCATATTTATAAAATATTTTTCGGTCAAAAATTCAATTATGTATAGTGTAATAGCACGCGCTGATGATCGCGCGACCAAATCGCAAGTGTAAGACCACAGGGTGTGCATATAATTACATGCGCGCAGCTCTTTGTTGGTGGCTCGTTTGCACAATTGAATTTCAAATATTTTCTTTTGTTGCTATCCGCAGATGATCCTCTCATCTGCACCCTTCGGTAAATGCCTTTTACTGTTATTGCTTATTTACTAGTGGATTGTGTTTTAATGTGTCTGTGTCTGGGGACGTGTATTTGTACGCTGCAGCTGGTAACATTGCGGTATTGTTACCGCAGATGTGTACTTATGTAACAACTTTGTACTAATGAGGAAAGCCTTACTTGTTTGTCTAAGGTGTCTTTGTAGCTGTAAGGCTATAAGTGCCTCGTAAACAGTTGTATAAGTCTTCCAATTGTGGCATTCGTATAGGTATTATAATTATCTTCCATAATTTCTATTAGTACAGGATGTAGTGACTGGAATGGACAACAGTGCAAAAATAAAGCCCTATGATTTATTGTTTTAAAATTGAATTTCAAGTTTTAAAATTGATTTTTAGGGCCGGAAGTGACGTAGGCTAGAAGGCAACATAAAACATAATCTTTGCCTCTACTTTACTTAACTTGAAAAAAAAAATTGTCATTGCAATTCGATTCGAATTGACACACAATAGACTAAAAGTCGTAGATAGAGTAGAACTAACTCCCTCTACGCTAAAAGTTGTTGACAATTGACATTTTACTTTTTTTGGGTCACAAAGGCAAAGGCGTAGATACCACGATGTAGAGCCGCTGTGCCGGCTTTTTTTAATTGTAATTTTTAAATTTTCTCTGTAATAAAACTACAGAAAAATCTTTGAGTATTTTTCTTGTATTCCTCGAAGCTTAGTCTCCAAATGGTTTTTTTATTTCAGCTTAATATTTTTTTGAATTATTGTCCATTGAGATATAGTGTCTAGGGAACGTTGCGATGGTTCGGAAATCAGAGGATGCTGGCAAAGGACGTCTAGGCGGTCATTCTCTACTGCTTCAGGCTATATTAGTCCACTGCTGGACATAGCCCTCCCCTAATGAGCGCCATAACGCCATGTCTTCAGCTTGCCGCATCCAGTATCTGCCTGCAGTTTTTCGCAGATCGTCATCCCACCTAGTCGGAGGGCGTCCTACACTACGTTTCTTAGGCGGATATACGTCCACCAAATCGAGGATGTATTAGCGAAACGTAACAATAAAAGTATCCGAAACCAGTGCGCGTGCGTGCTACGAGTACTCATTTAAGAGTATATTACGAAGCCCCTTAAACATATTAACTCAGTTTTCATTTCCTAAGGCTTGGTTTAGCTAATAACATACCTGTAGTTTCCGTTTATTACTAGGTATTAAACTTGTGTAGAACCTGTTAGTCGGCCTCTAGTCTAACGTTGCGCTGTTCTATTAAATGAAATTGGCTTCAACTGACATTGGTTGGCTGTATTAAATTGAGTTGGCTATTTATGCCAGAGGACTATCAGCCATAAGGGAAAGGGTTGATAATACGCCCTAGATATACATTGACCGATAGTCTCACAGGTTATTGTCGAGGTGGAAGAACTATGAAGCTCGAATCGTTGATTCATCTTCTCTCACTCTCATCATCATTATATTATTTTTAATGCACTAACCCGTGCTAAGGACAATTTTAAAAACCTATTTGGAGGCTAAAAATTCCACCCATGCCGGTACGTAATACAGAGAATATTGTAAAGAGGTTCGAAATTTCACCGGTGAGTCGCCTATTGGCTCAGTTGGAAAGAGCGCGGGCACGGATAGCCAGAGGTCGCGGGTTCGAATCCCGGCATGGGTGGAATTTTTAGCCTCTAAATAGGTTCTCATCGTCATGTTATGGGACCAAAAGTGTACAACCGTCAGATAATAAGTTCAACGTCTTTGCAGTATTTATATGAAGCTAAAAAGGTGTCTTGTTAAGCAAACGTTTATAATTACGACGGCTGACTTTAGGTCTTCTGATTGTCTAACATAATTTTATGTAACTATTATTAATTAATTACAATTTAAATGCAATTATTATTTGTAAATTTTCTAATTTATTGAATTGACGTGTAACTTACAATTATAGATAATTAGGTCTATAAATATATGTAGGAGTGTGGCCTAAACGTCCTGCGGTGCAGGAAGAGACCAGTGCCCCAGCAGTGGGGACATACAAAGGGTTTATATCGATGTCTGTGTCTAAAATCAAGGAGCACCGCAAACCCTTCCACCTTCTGCTTGGAAGGAGGCGGGAACTGTCAGAGTAATATCCTCGACTGCCAATCAACACCAGCTGCGTAGACGCGCACGACGAAATTGGGAAAATCAAAAAGCATTCGCTCACCTCTTCGGGATATTTGAATAATTTATCATTTTTAGCGTTCCGTACATGAAGGACCTTTTACTGTGCCTTCGAAATGTGTCTGTCTGACCTAGGAGTTTCTTTCTTGAACTGTACGACAATAAGTTTGTAAGTTTTAATTGTAAAGTATTTGAAGGGCCTTTTACTGTGCTTACGACATGTTTCTGTCTGACCTAGGAGTTTCTCTCTTCAACTATACGACAGTAGGTTTGTAAGTTTTCATGGTATAGTATTGGAAGGGCCTTTTACTGCTCCTACGACATGTGTCTGGCTGACTTTGGAGTTTCTTTCTTGAACTGTACGACAATAGGTTTGTAAGTTTTGATTGTATAGTATTCGAAGGGCCTTTTACTGTGCCTTCGACATGTGTCTGTCTGACTTAGGAGTTTCTCTCTTGAACTGTACGACAGTAGGTTTGTAAGTTTTCATTGTATAGTATTTGAAGGGCCTTTTACTGTGCCTACGGCATGTGTCTGTCTGACCTAGGAGTTTCTTTCTTGAACTGTACGAGAATAGGTTTGTAAATTTTCATTGTATAGTATTTGACCTGTACAAAATAGCTTTTGAACTGTAATATGTAGGTGGATGGTGATGATTTTTTTACTGTATGGTATTTAAATATGGCGGATAGGCCAAACATTAAGAGAACAGTTAAGTAAAGAATAAGAGCGAAACTTGTATGGACTCTTCCCATGAAAATAAAAGTAAGTAATTCCGGAATCCAGTTAAAAAATCACATAAACATTAATGCTAAAGACGTATTTTTTTACTTTTTAGTAGGATTACCTGTAAATACATCTAAGTCGTTCAGTACAATAAGTAATAAAACCAGCCTAGATGTGTGTCAAACTCCGCTAAGGGTACCGAAAAATAAAGTCTAACTACGGAACCCTCGACGCACGAGTTCGAATCGTGCAAGACCCGTTTTTAAGGCTACTATGTGTCATCATGGCTGTCCTTAGTGACATAATTATACCTACATAGCAAACAGCGTTTTTAATTAGGTAGTTGTAATCATCGTATCAATTGTAGACTTTTAGTCCGGATTTACTTACGGGTGTTGTTATATGGGAAAAGGTTATATCGTATCAATCGTAGGAATTTGGAATACGGTGGATGTAATGATCAATGGATGATATTTTTTACTAGATAGATAAAAAATGACATTTTCACACACATGCACTCAGACACATGTACAAGCAGAACAACACAAACATATGCACATTGTACAACATTTAAAAAAAAGATTCAAAATAACACCAACATTTCAATATTTCCCCTATTGGGCTGTTTAGAAGGAACAAGAACGGTTCCATCTACAGCACATCAACCTTTACATCCTTGGACTCTAATCAGTTACTTTACGGGGCTTAAAAACTGAAATGTAGAGACGCACATAACTCTTTACATTTCAGTTTGAAAATCACCCCTACAACGGTTCCAGGACCTAATGACTGCTACTGCAAGGCAAGACATGACGAAAGCTGTCATACCTCACATCTTGAAATTGCTAATGCGCGATGGGGACGCATTCTAATTTAGCCCTTACTCTCTGTGAGAAGCCTTGAGTAATGCAGTAGAACGTAAAAACAGAACAAAAACTGAGAAAAAACTCGTAGAAAAATACGTGTTTTTATGTTTATTATACGCTTTCTATCTATTTATCAGCCCACATCAATGCTGAGCATAGGCCTCCTTTTTACTGCGTCATTCCTTACAGTCCTGTGCTAATCTGATCCATTTCTGACCCGCAACCCTCAAGATATCGTCTGACCATCGTGTCGTGGTCTGCCTACCAACCTCCTTCCCTCCCATGTCCACCATTCCGATACTGCCCTGGTCCACCGGCCGTCTCCCCTTCGAGCCGGCCGTCATTTATTTATATTAGATGCAATTTTTTTTAAATAACAGGTAAAGTTGATTTACGTTATAGCGCTCATTAGGAGAGGGCTATGTCCAGCGTTCGACTAGTATAGCCTGACGACGACGACAACGACGACGTTGATGTACAAAGGCGGACTTATAAAGAAATTTCAAAAAAAAATCGTCTAAAGAAATTTCTATAATTTACGAAAGTGCTGTAAATTTAACGTGGGTGTTTTTAGGAATTGCGCAGACGAAACCATACGAAGTACAAATAGTACTTAGCACAAAAATAGGTATTACTCGTATGCACCTTACATCCGCTTGTGACTAACTTAGTTCGTTTGGGGTTATTACATTTATCACGATTGCCCGGTGCCATTAATCAGGCCGGGGTAAAGTGAAAAGAATAGTGTTTAAAGAAATCGCCGCCTATTCATCAAATCGGATCTTTAGGCCGGAATCTATTTATTACGTGCCGACAAAACGAACTGCTTTCCGCTGTGACACCGCAGACTGTGATTAATTTTCATATTCAAATTATATGAAGGTGGCATCAGTGGGGCGTTCATAATTCTTTGTTCTAGCGGTCGACTGTGTGGGAACGAAGACATAAAAAAGACTTACTTATAATTTGGGCAAGTCTTAAATGCACATTAGTGCTGTAATGGTTATTACAATGGTTATTACAATGGTTACAACATTTCGATCTCCTTCATGAGACACGGACGCTACGCGGTACCTATCTCCACTAATGAAACAAAAATCATGCCCTTGTTTTATAATACATTTATTTCAAAAAGAAAGAAATAATCAACAACCTAGGACCTTAATCGAATTCCGCACAAAAACTGGTTTAAAGTCCTAGAATCTTGATCCTAGGTTCTTTTCAGTAGGTTCTAGAAATACCTACTATATTTAATAAGATTTGGAAAGACGCGTTAAAAAAGAAGAATTATGTTTTTTTTCCATTGGTAGCGCTAGTTAGCACCAAGGTGAGAAATATGTACTTGATTTATTCGGGTTATACCATGGCAATGACAATGTAATGCTACTGTTTAGTAGGCTGCATGAATTAGCCTTTGCATTTATATAATGGTATGGTTTAAGCGTTCGTGGCCTAGTCGAACCGAGTGATTGGATTCAGTCACTTGAGTTAGGCAACAACAGGCGCGATCAGGAGCAGGATGGGTGACCGTCCCGTGACTACCGCTAGTGGCATTTTTCCGAGCGCTTCCGTGCTTCGCAAGTCACGCTAAGCTGTTGGTGCCGGCTGTCATGTAATGGCAGTCGTTAAGCCATGACAGAGGCCTTGTGGGCGGGTTGATATCTTCTGACAGTAAGGCCCAGGCACTGTGTTACAATCCTCCACCAACCCGGACTTGGCCCCCATCGTTGAGTATGGCCGAAACTTCCTGCGATCCAGGAAGATACCTATGCCCTATGTGGGCACATACAAGGGTTGATATCGTATGGACTATACAGCGTCCAGTAGCAAATTCACTCACACTAGAGGCGAAGGAAGCACTCGGAAGCTGCAGTGACTTAGACATTACTTTTAGATGGAATACATAGGCGTCTAAAAATTTGGTATATACCATTCTGACTTGTTAGTCGATTTATTCTACAAAGAAAAAACAGGTCAATACTGTACATAATACAGAGAGTATTGTAAAGAGGTTAGAAATTTCACTGATGCCGGTTAGTCGCCCATTAGCTCAGTTGTAAGAGCGCTGGCAAGAATAGCCAGAGGTCGCGGGTTCTAATCCCGGCATGGGTGGAATTTTTAGCCTCTAAATAGGTTTTTTAAAAAGGTCAATACAAGCTGACGTTAGCCTGTACGTTAATAACAATACGTTAGACTGCATAACATACGCAATAATATCTATTGTCGTCAATGTCCATGAATATTTATTATTTATTGATATAATAACAACTGTGTGTGTATTAGACTTTAGACGCAGGCCCTCTGTCATTCTCATCTATTGCTCTCCTGCTGCCTTCTTTTCCGCCTCCAGCACCAAGGTTGGTACTGGTACTTACTAAATATGACAGACTAGAAGAGGGCGTCTTGACCACCACCCTGGACCGCCTTCGTCCACCGTTAATTCTTCCTTGTAACCAGATTTAGTGTCCATCTCCACTCCACTTTAAGGCCGTTTCGTGATTCGTCCACGGTCTTGTCTTTGGATTTGTTTTTTTCTGGTCGAGATGCCAAGCATGTAGAGTACCGGCATTCTCTCAGAGAAAGAGAGTAGGTTTAATCACCATGCGTGTCCATTGGGTCGGGATTGGCAATTTCAAAAAATGGTTAAAAAAATGTGTCAAGTACACTTTGTGCCAAAAGAGCTACTATAATATTAAGCATTATTTAGATGACAATGATGTCTGAAATTCCAGCATGTAAAATGCATGAGTTTTGTAAAATTTGTGTGAACTCTGTTGATTAAGGAATTTCAAAAGACTAAGTTTGGAGTTTTTTCATTTTTTCGCCAAAATTATCTAGATTTTGAAATGGACACCTACTTTGACTTGTAACGTTCATTAAGCCGCAGTATCTGCGCTACTTTGAATAAAACCATTTCATTTCAATCGCTAACGTATATAATATAGACATAGACTATAGACACACGTTTCCTCATTTAAAGTTATTAATGGCAATCATGAAATCTTATTAGGTAAACGTATAGGTGACAACTGATATATTTGCTATAAGATGTCTTGAGAAAAGGTGGTCAGAGTGGAGTTTTTTTTTCCGCTGCCTTTTTCTCCACTACAATACGGCCTGAAGGCAGTGGTTTACATTTTACATTGTACATTGACATTCAGCTAACAGAATGTAAATTCTTTACGTTAAAATAAATTGATTGGATTTGTTTTGATATGTACCTATACCTACAGTCCTTTTGGGAGTTATTTCATTAAAACATTTCAAAATGAAATTATAGCCTTGAGATTACTTTCTATAGAAAGTCTTGTGAGGCAATATTTCCTTTTTTATTCTGCTATTCTCAGTTGCAAGCACTTCGATACCATGATACCTATGTGTCTTTTAAACGTATTAGTAAAATTCATATCGCGATTGCGATGCCGTTGGAAAACCAAACTACGTTTGTATAGGACTTGCTAATCGAGGGAGACTTTTAATGATTTAACTGAAATAGTAGACAATCAAAATCTCTGTAAAGCAGCTCATAGATGCAAGCAGCAGACATCACCTGTCTCACGCACAAAAGCAATGCAATCTGTGCAGAGTCTGCATTACAGACAGAGGGCGATTGTTTTAACTCTGGGAGCTAGGCTGGTGAATCCAATCATTACGTAGATGTCAGTTGAAAGGAAGGGACTGCGCAAAGGCTTATCAAGCTGTCAGTTCTCAGTGAGGTTCACTTTGTTGTTAGAGAAGCTAAACCAGCTAAACCAGCAAGGACATCGCAAAGCAGGAAATAGACCCAGACTCTTCGACACTTGATTTGCGTAGTTAATTTAATTAAGTGATCGGAAAAGGTAGCGTGTAAATAGCTACAGTAGTTAATGAGCTATAAATAACCTGGAGTTGTTAAATGCACCAAAAAAGTAATTTGAACAGATTATTTATTATTTTATTAGGAAAACTAAAAGCTTACACTTTACATTGTACATTGACATTCAGCAAACAGAATGTAAATTCTTTACGTTGAAATAAAATTATTTGATATTTGATATTTGATTTGCTTAGCGCTAAAGCAAAAAAATTACATACATAAATACTGAAAGCCAAAAAAGTTTTCACATATACCTAGTAGCTAGATACATACGGATGAAAGAAAAACAATGCACACAACACCAGAGTTAGTAAGTACATCCAAAAATGAGAGAACTAAGATAGCAAGCATGTTTTGGTAATAAGTTGCACCGGTAATGAAGCCTACACCGAGTCACAAAACTTAGAAGTTATTACGTAAGCTAAAGTAAGCTTAAGCTTAAGCGTAAGTAAGCTTGTTTATATCTTCCTGATGTTACAGGTGACAATCTAGATCTTCACTATCAAGCATATTATGTGTATTATTAGTTGTTTGTTACCTATGTCACACACTAATAAAGTAAAATAAAAATAAAAATCAAATAACTTTACGATTAACGGAAATGCTACGCAGCGAACAATACAAAAGTCGTTGAAAGATTGTATGGCTCTAATGAAGGAAAATTTTTATCAATGCAAAATAATGACAGTCCTCGACGTGACTGAGAACGTCAGGGACAAGGAGATTAAGGCACTTTGGGGTGCTAACTAGCTCCACCAATGGAATAAAAATTACATCTTGTGTTGGCGACAGACCTTTTTATTGTTTATTTTGACTTTTTGTACATAATATTGTCTTTTTTTACTCATGTCAGTTTTAAATTTTCTGTCTAATCTATTATTAATTGTCTGGTGAAATTATTATTATGATCGAATAAACACGGAATTATAAATAGAAATATATTGTCTTTTATAATAAGCTTCGATCGATTCGAAATTGATTAAAATCCTAGGATGTTGGTACTACGTTCTAGGTTGTATAGTATACCACACTGATATTAAGATTTGTGATGTAGACTTTAAAAAAAACGTATTGTAAGACAAGTTATGATTTATTTCATTGGCGGCGCTAGTTAGCACTCCAAAACGCCTTAAGCTATTCTAGCGCGGTAATACTACCAGTGTCATATTATGGGTACCTTTGGGTTGGATATATCTTGGGGCGGTTTATTTGATGACTGACTTAAGGAAATTGATTATTGATGTATTTTATTTTCATTTAATTTTTGTTTATTTGCTTTGCCATTGTGGACGAAACATTTGTGAATGTGTTTGCACCTAGCTAAGCGTTATGTTGTAGCAAATGCAAGTTCTTGTAGATTGACCAGTATAATTAGACCTATTTGAAATAAAACAAGATCAAAATAAAAAAAAATATATTAAGCTTAGCTAACTAGTCAGGACAGTCAACAAGGTTTAGGCTACTTTCATCAGACAGTTGACGTCAGTTGTGTATTTATTGCTTGTAGCCAATACAAACCAGAGATGATATCTCTACTTTTTCGGTGCCTTCGGACGTCTCAACTATTAACAGTCCTGAAGATCTGAAACCACTGTGTTTTCGTTTTATATTATTTGCTTCTTTATCCTTTATTGTACACGAAAAACACAAAAAAGAAATACAATGAAAGAAAATACATGTACAAAGGCGAGCTTATCTCTATAAGAGATTTCTTCCACCAAACCTTGGGGAGTCGGAGTGGGGATGTAAAACGGGTCTATGCATGTGCACAACATACACTACATACTAATACACTTACACAGATAACAAAATCATGCCAAGATAGATATCTACCCAAATACATAAAAAATCTAATAATGAAAAGAATAAACTACATAAACCATCAAAGATATATACATACATACATACATACATACATACATACATACATACATACATACATACATACATACATACATACATACATACATACATACATACATACATACATACATACATACATACATACATACATACATACATACATACATACATACATACATACATACATACATACATACATACATACATCATATCTAACCTAACCTAACCTATCAAGGAGCTGAGATATAGACAGATAATGCTCTTTCAACCGTTTCCTGAAAGTACTGAACGGCGGGCTAGTACGAATACTCTGCGGCAGTGCATTCCACAGCCTGACCGAATGGACCGAAAATGAATCCCCGTAGGCTCCAGTGTTGTGGACAGGAATCTGAAGGAGATGGGAATTTAATGTTCTCACTGCTTCATTAGTGGCCAGTTTCTAAATTGAGAATTTTACCGAGTAACTACTTAAGTAACGTTCAGTCACACTCCTTGCTGAGAAATTTGAAGAGACAGCACTGCAGTTAGGTATTTAGGTACTTAGCAAAGTTACATTTCAGAAATTGGCACTAGGTGAGTTACGCGTTGAGCGTTCTGTCTTTGAGAGAGGGAGAGCCATTGCACATTGAGTCTTCAACTGTTTTGCCTTTTCGTCGAATAAAATGTTGTTGTTATGTAATTTTCAACAACTTTTGGTACAAAAAGTTCGTCATAAAGCGGTTTATTTACTAACGGAGAAAAGACTACTCTTTAAGTAGGTATACAAGTTCGTTAAATCTACATTCACTTCTAGTCTTCTTCATTCCTTTTGATTATAAAAGCAAAAAGACCTTATGATGTCAGTTCTGTGAGTAAGTAGCTTGGAATCGTTAAGCGAGACTGGAAACTGAGAAAGGAGCGAATTGAAAAAAGATCATTTTTCAATTCGAGCAATTCCAAGACTGTGTTTTTCGCTATAAATAAAATTATGCAGTCACGTAGAGCGTTTGCTTTGTGAATTTGAAAAATAATTGTTTTCCTTTGAATATAAAACACGCAATAATGAGAGTTTTCGTAGGAAATATGCCTGGCGTGGCTGTAGTGTTTTAGACTTATTTACCTCAAAATGTAAATAAAGTGTATTATTTTGTTTTACATATTTCAAAACACAAAAAAAACATTAACTTAGCTGTGTCGTGCATCAAACATACTCCCAACAAGACAAAAACTCATTAAAAAAAGTGCTGTTTAGGGGCTCAATGTCGTCAATGCGTCTAGCACTAGCATTCCTAATAAAAAAAAATGCGCATTTCGGTCGTAACCGTAACGTAAGCTTGATATCAACTCTTGTGTGTCCCCACTGCTGGGGCACGAGTCTCTTCCTGCATCGCAGGCAGGTTAGATAATACTCTACTACGGGGGCCACGTCCGGGTTGGCGGAGGATTGTTAGACAGTGGCGGGCCTTACTGTCAGAAGTTATCAAGCCGCCTATAAGGCCTGTGACATGGCTTAATGACATTAAAAAGTTAAAATTACTTTGCTAAATGCACTTGCATTTGGGAGCCTGAGGATGCCTCGTGTTAGAGGCGAAACGCGTCGCGTGTTTTCTCACACAAGTATTGGGGTTGGTGGTGATGTGTTCGTGTCTTGCTTCTGCTTGAAAAAGTGGGAGGGAGGGCGGTGCATTAACTAACCGCATGGTGCTTGTGGGATTTTTGGCGGAATTTAGCAAAGTAATTTTAACTTTTTAATGCTATTATGGATTTCTGCAAAGTAACGCCTGATTCTATACAACATGGCTTAATGAGTGCCATTACATGACACCCGGCACTAGCGGCTTAACGTGCCTTACGAAGCACGGTAGCGCTCGAAAAAAATGTCACTAGTGGTAGTCACGGGATGGTCGCCAATCCAGCACCTGATCGCGCCTGTTGTGGTTGATTCCAATGACTCGGTTCTACTAAAGCACGAGCGCTTGTGTAAGCTTGCGTATGTATAATTTTAAGTGACCGTATGTAACATCAAAAATGGGTCTGAAATATGGAGTTCTCAACAAAAAGGGTCACGTAGAGTTTACCATAATGTATTGCGTCACTTACAAATATTTACGACCCGCGGGTATCTAACTAAAATAAAATGTTGGGTTTAACTACCAAGCATTATTTTGGTACTACGATAAGGTAGATGTGCTGCAAATTGTATAGTAGGTAGGTTGTTGCCGAAAGTAGAAATTAGTAGCAAAAACTATAGACTATATAAACTATAGATGTCCTAAGACTGTCAGGTGGGCCGGACTTTTGTGCTAGCCCATTGGAGCGAGTTAAGTACATCCACGATCATCCATGCACACACCGACATGGCAACAAAAGGTAAAGCTCGATGAACTATTTAGCTTTATTGTTCTTTATGATTTCAACTCAGTAAAAATGTATGTGATCTACGATTTGAAAGCCTATACTTAGCTTTGGGCAGCGGCTGGCTGATGAATACGGTTTTACTAATGTGACTATCAAACAGTAAGTATCAAATTAAGGCTCAATAAGTTTTTACAAAATAAGGAATGTATTAGCGAAGGGATAAATAAAAATACCTTTGTGCCAGTACCAATACCAGTACCGCGAATATTGATGAACCGAAAGAAATTTGTCAGGATCGTGGCCCGTGACAAATCCTAGTCTCTGCCTACCTCATGAGACACAGACTTGAGTTTATGTAAATCTTTAAAACAGATCTTGGCTGCGAACCACATTCCTCGTTTAAGTTCACATCAACTAAAAGCTAAGATTCCTCAGACCACAAACTAATAGATCTCCCTCTGATTTACTGTTCAGATAAATGTAAACCATTTGTCAGTAGAAATGATCTAGCAACCGATATTTAAGATTTGAAACTGGGGCGAGGATGGTGCCAAATCTGTCTACAAATCACTTCGGTATTAACTGAACTAGCCATTTTTGCAATTGCCATAAAACCATGTTGTTTCAGTGATGGAAGCAGTTTTAAACTCTGCAAGTTGATGGAAACACCTTATTATGGTGTTTCCCAAACATGAACGGGTTGATTTATACAAACTCAAATCCCTAAAACCTGCGATTGACTCCTATTTAAATATAGTCTGTGAGATTGTATAAGGAAAGACGTAACCACAGATTAGATAAATTGAGGAGTGCTTTACGGGAATCGTGTTTTTTTTTTATAAATAAGGCCAACTGTTTTATATTTATCGTAATTCTTCTTCTTCAGGCTATATTAGTCCACTGCTGGACATAGCCCTCCCCTAATGAGCGCCATAGCGCAAGGTTGTGCCATCATTGGGGGGTAATGCCCATAATCCCCACGCTGGGCACACGGGTTGAGGATCGCAGTTTGGTGGTATTGTACTGCAGGGGGCGCTGCTGTCCACCCCCAAATTGTGTATGTAATTGTGTATGTATAAATACAAACACAAAAACATTCCATGAATGCCGATTTAAATAGTCTGTGGTGAAATTGTGCAAGGAAGAGACGTAACCACAGATTAAATAAATTGAGGAGTCCCTAACGAGAATCGTGTTTTTTTATAAATAAGACCACGGCGGTTTTATATGTACCGTAATTGTGTTTGTATTTATACAGACTGTGAAGAAGTGGTTTAGAGGAATCGTTTAATACCTCAGCGCTTGAAGGTGCCAATCCGTGGTGGGCACGCGTAGTAATTAAGCCCATACTCTCTCTCTGAGAGAAGGCCTGCAGTGGGACGTTTATAGGCTACATAAAAAAAAACTGCTTGCCTACCAATTTTTCTTCCACCTCCTGCGGTTGACTGGTAGAAAAGTGCTTAGGGCATTAAGTCCGCCGTATTGTACCCTATTGCGCTATGGCGCTCATTAGGGGAGGGCTGTGTCCAACAGTGGAATAATAAAGCCTGAAGAGGAAGAGGATTGTACACTTCCTTAAGTGCAATAAGAGTATTAATAATAATAAGAATTAATACAAATTACTACAAGCTGGTGGTGGATTACGATTTTGTCACATAAACAGAATGTCTTAATTTGAAGTCAAGAACACTCGAGGTTGAAGGTCAGAGGAAAGAAAGGCAATTTATTCCGGCGCTCGGTCCTCTATTATGCTTATAAATTACTTATACCAGTTTTAGCCAAAATGGCGGGAAATGACACGCTTTTATATTACATCTTGTTTATTGTACTTGAGCCGAGATTTGTCGACTAAACAGAAACTTTGTAACGGGTATAAGTCTTAAGCGAATAATGCCGATACTACACCGTGATTTTTGGAATCGTTAGCAATATTTTGCGGGAATATTCTTTTCATGTTTGTAAAGGGTATTTTTAATTAATTAATCGTTATTCTATAAAATTGATATCAATCCTTGTATGTCCCCACTGCTGGAGGAAGGGTCTTTTCCTGCATTACAGCAAGGTTCTGCCATATTCTACCACGGTAGGCAAGTCCGGGTTGGTGGAGGATTGTAAGACAGTGGCGGGCCGAAGAAAGAAGTTGTCAAGCCGCCCATATGGCCTCTGAGGTGTCTTAACGACTGCCATTGCATGAGATTGTATAACATATTTAGGGCCTGTTTCACAATCTGCAAGTAAAGTTCCGGATAAGCTATCTGCAACCAGGGCTGCCGTTTGTTCTAAAATAGAATAAACGGCATCCCTGGTTGCAGATAGCTTATCCGGAACTTTATTTGCAGATTGTGAAACAGGCCCTTAGAATTCCCAACCTTGGTTGGAAACTGGAAGAATAAAAATTTGGAAATATGGTAATTTTAAAATCTATTTAGAGGCTAAAAATTCTACCCATGCCGGGATTCGAACCCGCGACCTCTGGCTATCCGTGCCAGCGCTCTTTCCAACTGAGCTAATGGGCGACTCACCGGCATCAGTGATATTTTTAACCTCTTTACAATATTCTATGTATTACGTAAAATAAAAATTAAAGTTTAAAATTGTCCTTAACACGGGTTAGTGCATTAAAAAGAAAATAATTGTGGTAATTTTGTTAAAATTTTTGCTATTATGTCCAATGTTTAGGTTTCTGTCGTTCGATATGCGTTTATGCGTGAAAAGAACAGTTTAAGTGCGCTAGGTAATTTGAGTAACAAACAATATTTTTGTGATCCGCCCTGATTTCAAAACTAATGCCATATTATGCTTCTCAATCATAGTTACAATATCCCCTTGAAAACGTCAAACGAATTAGAAGTTACTTTGAAGACGTGCCCCGAACACTTTATTCCTAACCTTCCTGCGTGCCCCAGCAGTGGGGACGTACAAGGGTGAATATCGAAACACTTTATTAAAAAGAAAATAATGATGTAGTTAATTTCTTTCGAAGAAGTAGTATTCTTCTTAGTAGGTCGTGGTTTTATTAGTTCTATTCTAGTACATAGTTAACTATCATTCAGCAGCTTTATGGCTCACGTCTATTCAGTTCTCGTATCTTTCGACTCGTGTTAGTTTGTCAATGACAATGATACTTCATTGTTAATTTTTTGATCAGATAAGTTGGCCCTTTCCTATTAGACACACTATATTAACTGCATTTGTGGGGTGTTTTAGAGGAAGCGAGTTTTTATGAATAAGACCATAAGTTTGTTTTGACCTTGCTAGTGTAGATATAAGACTAGATGGTGAATGATAAATTTATCTAGAATCGTGGGTTAGCTCAGTTCCGGAACCTTCCTTTCTTGACCTACTAAATTTGTCTAGAAGTTTTATTGTCGCAGGTAGTCTTTCAATCTTGCAATTGAGATACGAGTCTTAAGGCACACGTTAAATTTTAAAAATTGAACATAAGAAATCTTAACAACTGTGACAACTATTTTTAGAACTTAAAGTCTCTAGACTGTACCTAGAATCTCAGTACCTAGGACCTAGAATCAACAACCAAGGACTCTAACCACTTTCCGCTTTAAAGAGCAGTTTTTAGCTGAAATCAATTAATCGATCGAGTTCTAGTCTATTGATCCTAGGTTCTAGACTGTAGGTTCTAAAAATAATTGTCACAGTTGTTAAGATTTCTCGTGTTCACTTTTAAATAAAAACCTATTATAAAACAAGTTATGATTTTTTTTTCGTTTGTGGCGCTATTTATCAACCGGAAGCGCCTTAAGCATGTACTAACTGAAATTCTCAATTCAGAAACCGGCAGTAAGCGTCCTTTGGATGTCTTTTATAAGTATTTACGGTGGCGAGGTGAATGCAGCTAGTAATCACTTTGTGATGGCACCCTCTGGTGATTTGCGGCGACAGAGAACAATTTGGCGAGCTCCGTAGTTCATTGAAAAAAATACGAATGGCGATGTTACGTGCATCTTAATGAGGGCCGACGTGGAAAATCAATAAGTATGTATACACCCTGAAATCTGGTCCGTTTAAAAGCCGCGGTTATGTCATTTGTAATTGAAAAGACTGTATGAAATCTTGTTTTAACTTGAGAAATCTTGTATCAAAAAAGCGAACGAGACGCGTCTCTGTCTATCAGAACAATCAAATAGACCCGCGGCACTGCGGTCCACAGGCACCATTCTGATTGACTGCTAATGGATATAGATAGATAGATAGATAGATAGATAGATAGATAGATAGATAGATAGATAGATAGATAGATAGATAGATAGATAGATAGATAGATAGATAGATAGATAGATAGATAGATAGATAGATAGATAGATAGATAGATAGATAGATAGATAGATAGATAGATAGATAGATAGATAGATAGATAGATAGATAGATAGATAGATAGATAGATAGATAGATAGATAGATAGATAGATAGATAGATAGATAGATAGATAGATAGATAGATAGATAGATAGATAGATAGATAGATAGATAGATAGATAGATAGATAGATAGATAGATAGATAGATAGATAGATAGATAGATAGATAGATAGATAGATAGATAGATAGATAGATAGATAGATAGATAGATAGATAGATAGATAGATAGATAGATAGATAGATAGATAGATAGATAGATAGATAGATAGATAGATAGATAGATAGATAGATAGATAGATAGATAGATAGATAGATAGATAGATAGATAGATAGATAGATAGATAGATAGATAGATAGATAGATAGATAGATAGATAGATAGATAGATAGATAGATAGATAGATAGATAGATAGATAGATAGATAGATAGATAGATAGATAGATAGATAGATAGATAGATAGATAGATAGATAGATAGATAGATAGATAGATAGATAGATAGATAGATAGATAGATAGATAGATAGATAGATAGATAGATAGATAGATAGATAGATAGATAGATAGATAGATAGATAGATAGATAGATAGATAGATAGATAGATAGATAGATAGATAGATAGATAGATAGATAGATAGATAGATAGATAGATAGATAGATAGATAGATAGATAGATAGATAGATAGATAGATAGATAGATAGATAGATAGATAGATAGATAGATAGATAGATAGATAGATAGATAGATAGATAGATAGATAGATAGATAGATAGATAGATAGATAGATAGATAGATAGATAGATAGATAGATAGATAGATAGATAGATAGATAGATAGATAGATAGATAGATAGATAGATAGATAGATAGATAGATAGATAGATAGATAGATAGATAGATAGATAGATAGATAGATAGATAGATAGATAGATAGATAGATAGATAGATAGATAGATAGATAGATAGATAGATAGATAGATAGATAGATAGATAGATAGATAGATAGATAGATAGATAGATAGATAGATAGATAGATAGATAGATAGATAGATAGATAGATAGATAGATAGATAGATAGATAGATAGATAGATAGATAGATAGATAGATAGATAGATAGATAGATAGATAGATAGATAGATAGATAGATAGATAGATAGATAGATAGATAGATAGATAGATAGATAGATAGATAGATAGATAGATAGATAGATAGATAGATAGATAGATAGATAGATAGATAGATAGATAGATAGATAGATAGATAGATAGATAGATAGATAGATAGATAGATAGATAGATAGATAGATAGATAGATAGATAGATAGATAGATAGATAGATAGATAGATAGATAGATAGATAGATAGATAGATAGATAGATAGATAGATAGATAGATAGATAGATAGATAGATAGATAGATAGATAGATAGATAGATAGATAGATAGATAGATAGATAGATAGATAGATAGATAGATAGATAGATAGATAGATAGATAGATAGATAGATAGATAGATAGATAGATAGATAGATAGATAGATAGATAGATAGATAGATAGATAGATAGATAGATAGATAGATAGATAGATAGATAGATAGATAGATAGATAGATAGATAGATAGATAGATAGATAGATAGATAGATAGATAGATAGATAGATAGATAGATAGATAGATAGATAGATAGATAGATAGATAGATAGATAGATAGATAGATAGATAGATAAAGAACACTTTATTGGACAACCATAAAAAATAATACAACTATGGTTTCTCAAGTCTCGAAGATTCGAGTTCAGGACCAGATATTTCTGGAACGGACGCTTTAAAAAAAACAAACTAGCTTGTTCCATAGCTATTGTTACGGTACGATCATTTGTTATTGTTTTCAGAATTCATGGTGTACAGCGACGTGACAGACGTAGACACAAATCAAACCTCTAATCTCAGGAGAGTAGAGCTGCTTTTAATTTGTAAAGTCGCAACATCTATTCCACTGAACATCTCTAGCGCAAATCAAACAAGAGTCGACGCTGCGAAGTTTCGGCATCCCACGATTATCCCAAAAGTTTTCACGCAACTTCCACGGTGCTAGTTTTGAATTTTACTTATATTCTAGCAATATCAGTTTGGATAACCGTAGTATTGTTTCTTCCGAACTTTTCGGTACAAGAAACAGATCTGAAAGATGAAGCTGAAATGTTCGGTGCTTAAACAATATGGCGATGGGAAAACATGTTTGGCCATGTGTTATTGTTCCTTAATGTCTAAGTCAAAGTGTAAAGTTTGATCTAGTTCCGTGAAGAAGCAGAAATGTATTTTTATGAGTTAACCAAGCAAGATTTTAGTTCAACCTTTTCTCTGATAATTCAATTTTGAGAGAATTGAAGCTTGAGTGCTTAGAAGTAATGGGTCTAGAGTGTTTTGAAACTCTACCTCGATTTCCCTTGAGGGAAAATAAGGTAGAGTTTTAATTGTTTCATAAAACTGCAATCACAGTTTATTACAATAATAATTTGTCTTACATTGCATAGCCGAGTGTAGCTTGCTCAACTTTGCAATGTCCATTGAATTGTCATAGTTAACCAAAAAATATTTTATTATGACAATTCGATTTCATATAAAAACAATACATGGTTTACTGACTATTGTTTGCAAAAATAAGGCCCTTCTACCTTATTTTTGCCAAAAAATAGTTTTTCTACGACCATTCGAAGTACATTGGTTGACATAGAATTGAGTTAGACGTTGTAAACTGAGAACTTTGTATGTATGTGGTACTTAGGTTATTATATCTTTACGAATGCTATATTTAAGTCAACATAAGTTGCATTAATAACGCAGATGACAACTGTAGACGAAGCACGTAATGTGAGACGTTGACTATAATTAATGTCTCGAAATTTTATCGTTGAGAAGAGTTTTATATTTTTTATATTTATGTACTAGCTGGTGCCCGCGACCTCGTCTGTGCAGGATTAGTATTTCAAGTAGCAAATTGTCACATAAATAATTATAAAAATTTAACAGCCTGACAATATTCACCAACTTCAGCCAGATGTCGCTGCCTGTACGTAATACAGAGAATAGTGTAAAGAGGTTCGAAATTTCACTGATGAGGAACAAATTTAAAAACCTATTTAGAGGCTAAAAATTTCACCCATGCCGGGATTCGAACCCGCAACCTCTCATGGGTGAAATTTTTAGCCTCTAAATAGGTTTTTAAATTTGTTCCTTAGCACGGGTTAGTGCATTAAAAATAAAAATAGTGTAATCATGTGGGTACAGTGATATCGTTCCGATGTTAAACCTAACTGCAAAGTAGGTAGTCGGGGCTGTAAGTAATGCAATTTGCTTAAGTCAGATGTCGCTGCCTGTACGTAATACAGAGAATATTGTAAAGAGGTTCGAAATTTCACTGATGCCGTGAGTCGCCCATTGGCTCAATTGGTAGAGCGCTGGCACGGATAGCCAGAGGTCGCGGGTTCGAATCCCGGCATGGGTGGAATTTTTAGCCTTTAAATAGGTTTTTAAAATTGTTCTTAGCACGGGTTAGTGCATTAAAAATAAAAATAGTATAATATTCACATGTTACAGTCGCAATAAAATAACTCCAGTGGTTTTGGCAGCGCACGCCGGAATAGCTCGCAGATGGTAAATTTTCCCTACTTACTTGACACTTATCGTCATATTTTGGACAATTCAGTCAATATCTTTATAAATTGTAGCTTATATCAATTCCTACTCGGACTATAGCCGCCTAAATACCTCGGTAATTTATTCTTCCTACCCTCGTTTAACAATGTACTATTTTCTACTATTTTTATTTTTAATGCACTAACCCGTGCTGGCACGGATAGCCAGAGATTGCGGGTTCAAAACCCGGCATGGGTGAAATTTTTAGCCTCTAAATAGGTTTTTAAATCTACTATTTTGCTTTAGGGATCTTTTTGCGAAATATCACACATAATATATCATATCATCACATTGAACTTCATACTACGAGTATATAATAATATATTATAAAGGTCAAAGTTTGCGAGTGTGTATGTTTGTTACTTCTTGACGTCTAAACGGTTGGAGAGATTTTAATATAATTTGGTATGGAGTTAGCTGATGGAGTTAGCTGTGTTAATCCAGGGATTAACACATAGGCTAGACATAGGCACATTTAAGTGCGGGAAAACATCTTATTTCCATGGAAGAATCGATAAGCGGCTGGTAACACTTAACTAGCACAGCTAGTTAAGATTTAAAGCGTATTTTTTTTAGTGTAGAGCGTCCCCGCTCTTCTGGCAAACCGGTTGAATGTAGAAACGTGTAAAATTAAAGGAATATTATAATTAACTTTACGACCTCAGAGCTGACCTTGAAATTTTTTTATGTAGCCTCCATAATATAGGTGTCCTGAAGGGCAAAAACCTCGAAAATATAAATGTATTTCTATTGTTATTTTTAAGTTAATTTTCTATTGTTTCAAGGTCGAAAAGGAAAAACACTAAGGACGTTTACAAATTAACGAGTTTCCTTTTTTATGTAGCCTATAAACGTCACACTGCAGGCCGCAGAGAGAGAGTGTGGGCTTAATTAACATGCGTGTCCACCACGGATTGGCAATTTCAAGCGCAAGTAAGATAACGAGTAATAGGCGATCAAATTAACGAGTAATATATACAGCGAATGAGGCTAAGTGCGGAAATCTAAGGTCTAACTAACTAGGTATATACAGCGAATGTGGGTGGAAGAGCCCAGTCGGGCATACTTCGACTTACCCCCAGTTTCTCGGATCTGTTAATCTACTGTTAACAACTGTCAAATGTTTTTTTCTGTTTGCACTTCGGCCACTTGACAGCTGTTAACAATAGATTAACGGCTTGTTAGTGTCTCAGAAACCAGGGGTTAGGTTAGGTTAGGTTAGCTGAAATTATTTGCTGAAACCGGCGTGTGGTCATGCAACGACTAATGGACATTGATGAAGCAAAGGTGATCTTCCAGGATCCTAGCAAATGACAACCCTGGTCTCTGCCTACCCCTCTGGGATACGTCCGTGATGTTATGTTATTATTTGTAGTTGACCAACTTATAAAAGAAAAACTTCATACAAATTACATTGAAAATTAATCTAATGAAGTTGTATGTTCTGTAAAGCAGGTAAAAAAACTCCTACTACGGAACCCGACATTGCGCGAGTTGCATGGTGTTTTAGGTTGTAGGTTGTGACTATAATTATGTAGTTTTTAAAAACATTTCAATTTCTACGCCCTGCTAGCAATCAATGCTGAACAGAGGTATTAATAGAAGCCATAGCAGAATCATTCATTGGTAGGCAAAACGCATAGGAAGGGAGCACTCAATTTTGCATAACAAAGTGCAATATTCAGCGCAGCTTTCCCATAAGTACATTCTGGCTACCCAGCCAGTACGCGTGGGAACAATTAAAACAAATGCCTTTCAAGTAGACACCAATACTTTATTGTGTTGTATATTAAACGGGTCTAATTGTGATTATTTATTAGATAAAACATTCCATTCCAACCTTAATTCCCGTTTCGGCAGCGTTGCAGTTTCCGTGGTCATAGGTAGACTGTGACCACTATTGTGCTTAACCAAGAAATACGAAACTTTTAAGAAATACTGTTGTCAAAAACCTATTTACAAAAACATTTAGAGGCTAAAAATTCCACCCATGCCGGGACTTGAACCCGCGACCTCTGGCTGTCCGTGCCAGCGCTCTTTCCAACTGAGCTAATGGGCGACTCACCGGCATCAGTGAAATTTCGAACCTCTTTACAATATCCTCTATATTCCTTAGCACGGGTTAGTGCATTAAAAATAATATAAATACTGTTGTGTTATACTTAGGAAGGCATTTTTATACTATTTTTATTTTTAATGCAATAACCCGTGTTAAGGACAATTTTAAAAACCTATTTAGAGGCTAAAAATTCCACCCAAGCCGGGATTCGAACCCGCGACCTCTGGCTATCCGTGCCAGCGCTCTATCCACTGAGCTAATGGGCGACTCACCTCTTTACACTATTTTCTGTATTACGTACAGGCAGCGACATCTGGCTGAAGTCGATTGCATCGCTTACAGCCCCGACCACCTACTTTGCAGTTAGGTTTTTCGAAATGATATCGCTGTACCCACATGATTATACTATTTTTATTTTTAATGCACTAACCCGTGTTAAGGACAACCTTAAAAACCTATTTAGAGGCTAAAAATTCCACCCATGCCGGGATTCGAACCCGCGACCTTAATAGGTTTTAGCCTCTAAATAGGTTTTTAAAGGCATTTTAATTTCTATATACTCGTATATTTATTGTGTTGCCACGGTAACAAGAATCGTATAACTACGGCGGTACACCGGGACAGCTTGTAAATAATAATGCGTCGGTCGTTATCGTTCGTTATTAACCCTTGTAGGTCCCCACTGCAGGGGCACGGGTCTCTTCCTGCATCGCAGGAAGGTTAGGCCATACTCCACCACGGGGGCCAAGTCCGGGTTGGTGGAGGATTGTAAGACAGTGGCGGCCCTGACTGTCAGAAGTTATCAAGCGGCCCATAACGCCTCTGACATGGCTTAACGACTGCCATTATGACAGCCGGCACCGACGGCTTAACGTGCCTTGCAAAGCACGGAAGCGTTCGGAAAAATGCCACTAGTAGTTATCACAGGACGGTCACCCATCCTGCACCTGACCGCGCCTGTTGTTGCTTAACTCAAGTGATTGATTCCAATCACTCGGTTCACCTAAGCCACGAGCGCTTAATGATGTACCTGTCCCTAAATTCTGTTAATGTATTTTAGTATGAAGATTGCACAAACGTGGCGATTTCATTTCATTGCTGCTTTAAATCTAAGCCCGCACACCTATGAAAGCTTCTGGGCGCCAACAGTTTAATAAAAGACGTCACGTGACCCGTCCATTTATCTGTTATTGTATGCACAGATAGTTGTTAGACCTGAGATTTGCCATTGTACGTAGCAAGCGCTGAGGTACGTTAACACTTCAGACACTAGGGTTTCCTTACGATGTTTTCCTTCACCGTCGGCGAGTATTGCTACTATGATTTCATAAATGTACATAACTTAGAAAACAAAGTCATTGGTACATGCCGGGGTGTGAACCCACGACCTCCCGATTGAGAGGCCGGCGTTCTACACCGCTCCACTACCACCGCCCGCCTATTGTATGCACAAACAGAATTAAGGCCCCGGTTGTTTTTTCTCAAACATCACTTTATCTTTCTCAATATCTTTATCTTTCTCAAGGCAAGCTTTCAGGAAAAAGAGGATATCAGGATATTTTTATCATTAAAATAACGCAATAACACACAATCTGAAGAGTCTCCGCCGTAATAAATATTTGAACAGTCCTTCCATTCAAAGATCAAATTACATTAGAACTGTAATTAGTGTTGGGATCCATTACAAGTAAATTAAAAGCAAAATAAAATGCCTTATTTTACAAGAAAGCTAATTTTGTTACTAAGAACTGAGATTCCCCACTTAGCCTCATATTTGGGCCAGCGTATGTAGCAAACGCTGAGGTATGGTAACACTTCTGACACTAGGGTTTCCTCACAATGTTATCCTTCACAATTATTGAGTGGTATTGCTCCTATAAATTCACAAATGTACAATATAATTAGAGAACAAATTCATTCGAATCCACGACCTCCCGGTTAAGATATTGGCCTTTAACCGCTCCGTTACGGCTCAGCAAGATTAGATTAGAATAAATTACTTTATTCCTAATAATAAAATTACATGTCAATGTTTCATTAAAAAATTAATTCAAATTAAATAAAATTTATTACTCGTACATGTCAGTTATTAATTAACTGGATAAAAAAAAACACTAATGTCGTATGGTGCCATCTCAAGAAGACTACGCTTCAGTTTTGTTCTAAACATACTAAAACTCTCGGTTTCAATAATATGCTTATTATATACCTTCGCTCCAAAGATCTTTGTACACTTACGTTACTAGGTTTAGTTACTCGGTGCTTCCTATTAGGAAGTAATAGGAAGTAAGTTAATAAGTATTAACTAAGCGTAGCCCAATTTATTACTAACGAATACGGACAATTAAAGCGCTCTTACCTCCGAGGTCGTTCTCTTGAGTGCGCTGTCAAGTTTCGTTTTTCGAACCTTTCGGATCAAGAAGCATTTTGGGAAAACCGGCCAAGTGCGAGTCAGACTTGCGCACATATTTGTAGACAGGTACTGTTTAATATAATATTAATGTATAGTTATGCTGTGTGGTGTCGGCCTAGAGAATAGCACCAACCCAAATTCTTCCCGCGGGTGTCGTAAAAGGCGACTCGCGACGTACAGGCGTAAAAGGGACATAAACCGAGGTGTGGGCAGCAGCGCCGCCTGCAGTACAATTCCACCAAACTGCGATCCCCAACCTGCATGCCCAGCGTGGGGATTATGGGCATTACCCCCTATGATAACAAATTGCTCTAAGCAATAAGGCCGCCAATTGTACTGTATCTTTGTAATTATGTTTTGTTTGTTTTTTCCTGGTGCACAATATAGAATATTCTTATCTTATCTTATAACATAACGTGGCGCTCTTTAGGGGAGGGCTAAGTCCAGCAGTGGACTAATTAGCCTGAAGGAGAAGAATATATATCAAAAATAGTTTGTAAATCACGCAGTCACGCAGGTTTTTCCGAACTTTTCCAGAACTTCAAAGGCATTCTTTTATGATTTCATTACAAAGGTACAGTTTTAAGATTGTTTCTTATATGCGTAGTTTAAAACGACACTACTTACCAAATTTCATAGTTCTAGGTTCAGGAAGTACACTATGAATTTGTATTTCCATGAGTGATACGTATATTTGCGGCATAAACGGCCGTAATTTTTTTTGCGTTAATTTAGATTTTTTCACACCTTCAAGAGACTGTAGATCTGAGTATACGATGTAATTCGAGATCTCGAGAGAGATCTCAGAGGTAAAGGAAGACACATATGCTAAACACTCAGATGCCCTTGACTCCATTAAGAGTCACATCTACTTCTTCTTCTTCTTCAATCCATAGACACCTAATGCTGAGTATAGGTCTCTTCTAATGCAAGCGATTCACCTCGGTCTTGGGCTTTCCAAATCCAGTCTTTTTCTGCCATATTGATCAAGTCTTCAGTCCTTCTCATTCGTTTCCTGTTCAAACTTCTGGGCCCGGCTCTAGGTCTCCAAACTAGTACTTTTACACCTCATCTCAATATTTTCAACGGCAGATTTGGCCTGCCCATTTCCACTTCTAGGAGTGATTACTATAAGTATATCACACACATAAAGTGAAAGTTATACAGTTTGTTGAACAGATGTTAGCAATCTGCGTCAGATGGTCGATCCAACTGGTGGGCGTCTCCACTCAAGAACGATCTCAGAGGTAACACTGTTGTATCGAGCCCTTGTATTTGAGCTCCATAATTCTTTTGTAGAGAGCGATGTGGTATCTATAATCTGCAACTTATTCTGCACGGCAAAATTCAGAGCCGAAGAAAATCTGGCCGTAGGAAAAACATATTTCCGAAATTTCGCTGAGTGGTTTTCTGCAGCAACATTTACGGAAAAAATTAAATGTTGTTCGACGGCCGATGGGAAAAATTACCACAAAAAGAAGGGGCGAGATTATGTTAAAATTTCATTACGCGAACATATCTAGCTAAAATTAATTTAGTATATGTTTTAAATGTAATTATTTTAACTTCTGAAAATTAATATAAAGTTGGTTTAGTGAGCGCAATATTTGACTTTTAGGTATTGTTTAAAATAAATTAAGTCATAAATTAAGATATAAAATATATAATCTAGGTTAGGTTGGTTTTGTTAATATTTATATACATGTTTAAATATCGTTTTAGTTTTGAAATTTGTTTATTTTAAATAATGTTATGTACAAATGTTTAAGTTTTTATGTCTAAACGAACGTGTGAGCATATTTTTGAGGGCAGTCGAGCCCATAAAAATAACTTACAATTTTATATATATTTTTGTGATTGTCACCTGTTTTTCTGACTTAATAAATAAAATAAAAAAGAGAGATAGATGAAAGCTAATGTATTTATTTCCTTTTTCTGTCAAATGCCTCTATTGAATGAGACAAATACTCAAGACTCAGACAGCTGTGACTCTATTACAGGTCACATACATGAAGTGAAATAATTGTAGTTTATTTGATTGGCATTTGTGAGTTACAAAAAAATATTATCATAAACTTGTGATTATATTCTTTTTAATGCACGAACCCGTGCTAAGGACAAATTTAAAAACCGGTACGGACAGCCAGAGGTCGCCGGTTCGAATCCCGGCATGGGTGGAATTTTTAGCCTCTAAAATTGGTTTTTATAAACTTGTGAGTTAAGATTATACTATTTATATTTTTAATGCACTAACCCGTGCTAAGGATAATTTTAAAAACCTATTTAGAGGCTAAAAATTCCACCCATGCCGGGATTTGAACCCGCGACCCATAGCTATCCGTGCCAGCGCTCTTTCCAACTGAGCTAATGGGCGACTCACCGGCATCAGTGAAATTTCGAACCTCTTTACACTATTCTCTGTATTACGTATTGTGAGTTAAGATTTAAAGTACAAACCTTTTGTTTGTTTCTATATTTATTGATATTCTCAAATTTGTCATTTTTTTATGTAGCCAATAGAAGTCCCACTGCAGGGCACGGGCCGTCTCCCAGAGAGAGAGAGATAAAGTATGGGTTTATTTACTACACGTGTCCAAGCGCTGAAATGAAAGCGCTAGTTTGTTATACGAACGACAAAATAAGACATACAGTCAATTGGATATTTGGTTGTGTTCTAAACTCGTATATGAAGGCAATGCCTCAAGGGTAGTCACGTAGCGATGATCATGTCATATTAACTGTAATAGAAGCTATTAAAAAGTGGACTCGTTTCACCCCCAAACGTTTGCCTTCGATTCTCCACATAATGCATACAGGGCTATACAGGGTGTCTAATTCAAATCGGTCAGTATGGGAAAGTCTGAAACTATAAGACATACGAAGATCTGTTCTGAGGAACCATGTCATCAATTTTAATAATTAGAAAAACTGCATTCATACATTTTAAAAAACATCTGTACTCCGTTCGGGAATCGACCCGGTTGTTTTGAAAAAAAAAAAAAACCTACACTATTTCTATTTAGATATCGATTGTGTAGGTCTTAAGCAGTAAACGTCTGTGTGAAACATGATGTCTAAAATGAATAAAATGCATTGTTTTCATACAAAATGCAGTCGTAAGATCGTTACCTAAACGTGTTGAATATTGTATTAAAAGTCGGTGGTCACTTCGAGCACCTACTAAAATAAATTAAAGTATTTGAAAACAATGCATTTTATTCATTTAAGACATCATGTTTCATACAGACATTTACTGCTTAAGACCTACACAATCGATATCTAAATAGAAAGAGTGTAGATTTTTTTCAAAACAACCGGGTTCGATTTCCGAAAAGAGTACAGATGTTTTTTAAAATGTATGAGTGCAGTTTTTCTTGTTATCAAAATCGGTGACATGGTTCCTCAGAACAGATCTTCGTATGTCTTATAGTTTCAGACTTTGCCATACTGACCGATTTGAATTAGACACCCTGTATACGAACTTAATTTTTATTTATTTTTTAATTTTTATTGATCCGCCCCCCCCCTGCCCCTGTAGGTGTAAGTTATTCAATTCAATTCATTTATTTCAAATATCAAAATTCATATAAGTTTGTTAGTAATCTTATTCTAGTGTTAGTACATATCGTTATTTTAACCATAACTATAGAGCACTGTCATTGCTTGCCACTTGAAGCGATTGTATCTTCCTATGTTTATGTGAGTTTATTACTGTAGTTCACCTTCTTTTCCTGCACTACCCCCTTGCGAGTCTCATCAACACCAAAGGTTTGCTGGAAGAGAATGCTCTTGTATAAAGCACTTGTATATTTACTCATGTAATTAGTGCAATAAAGAATTAAAAAATATAAATAAATAAATAAATATACATACCCTTCTCTCAAAGAGAGGCTATGCCAACAGCGGATTGGCAATTTCAAGTGCCGTTGAGACATGTGATAGTCGTTAAGCCAAGTCAGAGGCATTAGGGCGGCTTGAAAACTGCTGACAGTAGCAGCCACTAGTCTTGCAAGCCTCTACCAATCCGGACTTGGCCCCCGTGGTGTAGTATGGACCACACCTTTTTCAGAAAAGAGACCCGTGCCCCTCGGTGGGGACATAATGATGAGGTACGTGAACACCTCTAACACTCAGGTTTACTCACGATGTTTTCCTTCACGGTTAGCGAGTGGTATTGCTACTATAACTTATAACTTTCCTTTGTTCAAAGAAAACCCATTAAGCAACCAAGACTTACAGTTTTCCTCAGTTTTCTAATTCAAGGCATTACATTTTGCCTATAATTCGCTTCACATGGTAAAAGTATAGTTTGTGTGATTATGTCTTTCATTTCATTGAAGCGGTGGTTGCTGAGCGGTAGAACACCGGCTTCTCAATCGGGAGGTCGTGGCTTCGAATCCCTTAAGTACCAATTACTTTGCTTTTCTATAGTTGCAATGCCACTCGCTAACTATGAATGTAACATTGTAAGGAAACCCTAGTATGTGAAGAGTTAACGTACCTCAGCGCTTGCTACGTACGTTGCTAAAGCTCAGGTCTAACTAACTGACCTATGTCCTTCATTGTCCCCAGGCAAATAATACTCGCACAGGGTAGACTAGTATTAGCCACTTGCCACGATCCTAACAAACCTCTTTCGCTTCATCAATATTTATCAGTCGCTGCAAGCGCGCACACCCTTTTTCGGGTAAAAAATCTTCATCCTTAATACCAACAGCGAGCATTTTCATGTCACATCCGCAAGTGAAAGCAATGTTTTTTTTCACTGCACGTCCTTTAGATGTCCGCAGGGAGAGTTTTATTCACTAAACATGGCACTGCGGGGGGATGGTATGAACAACTTTATGTTGAGGCAGTTTTATAATAAAGGAGAGACATAATTTTACGGGAAAGGAGCTCGGGGATAAAAGACGATCAAAATAAATCAAATGCGCTGCAATAGAGTCGACCTATGTCCTTTACAAGAATAAAATGCTCCACAAATACCATAGCAGGGGAAGTTGAAAGGAAACTTTGGAAAGAAAATGTATTACAAATATAGCCCCCTATAGACTAATAATTGTGAAAGTGTGTCACTGCCTGTACGTAATACAGAGAATTTTGTAAGGAGGTTCGAAATTTCACTGATGCCGGTGAGTCGCCCATTAGCTCAGTTGGTAAGAGCGCTGGCACGGATAGCCAGAGGTCGCGGGTTCGAATCCCGGCATGGGTGGAGTTTTTAGCCATTAAATGGGTTTTTAAAATGGTCCTTAGCGCAGGTTAGTGCATTAAAAATAATATAATAATAATTGTGGTACAATTTATGTTTAAGACGTGCATGTATATGTATATGGACTGGTCTTTTTTTTTCGATGTATTATTTCCTCTTGCTTCAGTAATATAATAATATTATCATATTACTTTGATCAAAATTTTTGCTTTCTCTATATTTAACCAAAAAAGGGAAGAAAATTGGAGTAAAATAAAAAGTAGTGGAGTTAGAAATTACTGTTAAAACTTTGTTTTTATAAGCTTCTCTATCTTTATGGTAAAAATAACTTTTAATCTCCTTTTCATGTAGTCACTTTAGTCAGGAGGACAAAAGAAGTTTTTTTGATTTAATATTCGTAAGTTATCTAATTAAAAAAAAAAAGTTAACTAAAACACAATAGACATTTAAATATCTACTGTTATTTTTATAATAACATGTAATTTAATATAATTTATTTTAATACAATACACTATTATATTATTGAGATTTTTTGCTGTGATTTTTTCAATTCAATACAATAGATTTGCACTAAGATCAGCTTAATACTAGATCTAAAGAGTGTCAAAAAAAATGGGAGTAATTACACCAATTATTCGTCGTAGTCGTCGTCAGGCTATACTAGTCCACTGGTGGACATAGCCCTCCCCTAAAGAGCGCCACGTTGTGCTATCATAGGGGGTAATGCCCATAATCCCCACGCAACTTAAGATCTATTTGAAAATTGTCCAACAGCGTATTGTGGCTGCCCTTTTTGTCGGATTCCGCAAATCGGAATTCAGATTGGTACGTCGTCAGGCTATGGGCAATGCCCATAATCCCCACGCTGGGCATGCGGGTTGGGGATCGCAGTTCGGTGGAATTGTACTGCAGGGGGCGCTGCTGCCCACCCCGCGGTTTGTGTCCCTTAGTCGCCTTTTACGACACCCGCGGGAAGAATTGGGTTGGTGCTATTCTTTAGGCCGACACCACAAAACATGTTATTCATTGGTGATTAATTAATTGCACAATATTATAATTGAAATCAACGTACTTAATAAAGTAATATAAATTACATATTTGTTGTAGATACCAACTAATGATAATAATTATTGCTTCACAACTTCTACGCTACTCCCTTCTTTTTCTTTTTTCATAGCTTTAGGTGCTATCTGTTGTGATTTTTTTGTAATTTAAAAAAGTTACTATTAATGTTAGAAACATGTCACTTTAAGTGTTTTCCACAATTATAACATTCTTGTTTTGCCCCGTGGATGGTAGTTTGACGAGACTTCTTTAAAACACTGCTTAGGTAGATTAACTTTTTTACGACTTGCTGTCTTTGATCATGTATGGAAATTGAAACTAATAACTACGAGCTTACATTTCCTCGTCCCCTCACGTTACCAGTCTCGCCGAAGACTGTCATTAGTGTTTCCTTGGGCTCGCACAAACTTTAGACAAAGTTCTTACTTTATCAGAGCTATAAGATCTTTCAACGACCTTTGTATTGAAAACGAAGACATTGATTTGTTCACTGGTAGTATTTCCGTTATTCGCAAAGTCTTAACCTCTAAGTTCTGTGACTCGGTAGAAGCTTCCTTACTGATATATCATATTAAAATGGTGTGCCAACTTGTTCATTTTTGGATGTACCTAATTACTGAGCCTGATGTTTCGTGTATTGTTTTTCTTTCACCCGTGCTAATTGCTCAAAATATGGCTATCTGTGAAAACTTTTTGTTGGCTTTCTGTTGCTATGCAAGTAATCTGTTGTGTTAGTGATATGCTGTTAGTTTTCCAAATAAAATAATAATATTAATAGATTTCAGTCACCACTACAACCGCAGTAATGCAAAACAACGCGACGGCACTTACAACTAAAAGTGCTAAACGTAATTAACTTTACGCATGTGATTTGAAACTGACATGCTCATTTGATTTTCTGAAAAAGCATGCGAAATATAAATTAAGATTTCTCTTGAACCGGAGACAGCGTTACTTAACTGACAAGCGGAAATTTAATGTAAATTGTGTTTGTTCTTGGACAGTGTTCAATTGTAAGAAAATACTCGCCTACACATTGTTACAAAAATACATGCAGGGTTTCTTATGTCATTAGCAATTGACAATGGCATCTATTTAAGAAATATTAAAAACCTTTTTAAAAACCTATTTAGAGGCTGAAAATTCCACCCATGCCTCTAAATATTTTTTTAAATTGTCCACGGGTTAGTGCATTAAAAGGAAAATAATATATTAAAAATCTATTTAGAGGCTAAACATTTTTTTAAATTGTCCTCAGCACGGGTTAGTGCATTAAAAATAATATAATTAAGAAATATTGTTTAAAAAAACCCAAACAATTCTTACTGCCTCTCAATCTATGAGAATAATTTTGAATCGCGGCACACACGTACCGCTTTGTCTGGCTACTAATGATTGTAGTAGACTCGAGTTAGTTTCGAGATATTTTTGGAAGCGATTTTTTTTAAAAAAAAAAGAACAACAAAGAGAAAATGTTAACTATGAAATATATTTCGTTTTTCGTTCATGTTAATCGATTTCAAATAAGGTTTGACTTTTCAATTTCTTCCTTCTCAACTAGTTACATGATGATGTTCTCCTCAACGTGACCTAATATGTTGTGGGATTCTTCTTCTTCAGGCTATATTAGTCCACTGCTGGACATAGCCCTCCCCTAATAGCGCAAGGTTGTGCCATCATTTCGGGGTAATGCCCATGATCCCCACGCTGTGGGATTGTGGCGTTGTGGGATTGTTCGTATACGTACTATTAAATATATGTTAATCTCTTCTAGCATCAATCAGTTGTTATTTTTATTGCGAAGAGTTTCTCAGAAAATTCTTATGAGGCTATAATTTGTTTTTAAATTTTATTTTTAATTCTACGCACGATCAAACCTCGATTTATGTCCTAAAGTTTAATTGCGATGTGGAATGTCGTTTGTAAATAAAAACCAAACTGCTAGTTATATCGAAATTGCTTCTTGAGGAGCAATTTCAAAGTGTAATTTTTGTAAGTGGTAAGTGGCAGTTCCTGGTCTCTGCCTACCCCTCTAGGATACAGGCGTGAGGTTATGTTACGTTAATTTTTGTAGTTTTTCACAAACAACCGGTGGTATTAGCGTCCCCTACACGTGGGTTATCTCGAAATTATTATGTCTTTGTCAATTGGGGGCCGACTGAAAATGACACCCTGATTATCATCGATAATGAGGAGGTTTGTTAGCTTCTCGCCACATAATCTATTAATTCTGAAACTGATATCTATGACGTTGATTAAATAAATATTTTGTTAGTAAAAAAAATCAACTTGCCCCGCCTCTAGGGGAGGCTTAAGAATTTACGCCATTAAAGGGATCGAAGGACAGCATTTAGTTAAGAGTCCTTATCTTTGAGCCTGTTCGCAATTTATTGTTGTTGGTGACCCACATTATCACCCCACATTAATTACTTGTCGTGGCAATAAAAAGGAAAAGCATATTTGGACCGCCCGCGAAGTTTTTTGTAGTTAGGGCCAATAATTAAAACAGTTTTAGGACCTAATTGCTCTTCGAAACTTTCATGTCGTTCACAAAGAAAAATCGAGAAAAGAGGAAATCATCTACAAAGCGAAGTAATTCCGAAAGTACCAAGTATTTCCGAATCATAGTAGTGCCAAGAAAGCTCCGCGGACATTAGAAACACTCATTAGCAACTCACCGATTATTCACAAAAAAAGTTCAACAAGGAGTCTCTGTGGAAAATATTTACGGGTCGAATATTACGACGTGCAAGAAAAGGCGCCGAGGCGAGGGCGGGCTGACGTGATTCGCGTGCGGCCGGCGACCGAGCACTGATACCGGCTGATATGATAGAGCCGTCCAGACGCCGACGAAAAACATGCACTTTTTTGCCCAGAAACGACAGCAACAAAGCGCAGAAGCTCCAGGGCTAGAGAACAGGGAAAGAGGATATTAATAAATGTTTAATGTTGTATTACACTCCTGGACACGTCTATTGGCCCACCTTAGAGTTTAGGTTTCGATGGCCTTTAAATAAATATGATTGCTATTGATGCAATTTTAAATTTAAACCTGATACATTTAAATACTATTGAATATAATTATGAATGTGCCTGGTTCAAAACTGCATAAGAACTTTTTGCCCGATATAATATAAATTTTTAGCTAGGACTAAACGAAACTGAAAATGCAAGGTGGGCCAATAGACGTGTCCAGAAGTGTATAGACAGATAGATAGATAGGGAACATTTTATTACACAACCAGAAAATAAGAATAAAACATGATTTCTTAAGTCTAAGGGCCGGTCACTGTTTTGATAATTCTACTAAGTAAATACTTAAGTAACGTTCTTTCACGCTCTTTCCTGAGAAAGTCGAAGAGACAGCATTATAATTAACTATTTACTTAGTGAAATTCTCCCTAAACTGGCCCTAAGTTATGCTATACAATGTTAATGTTATCTTGAAGAGAGAAGAAAACGTTTAGCGAAAAAAGAAAAAATAAATTTGTTTTTTCTTTGCCCAACATTTTTTCTTATCTCTAAAAAATCCTAAAACTTCGTCTTATTTCTAAAAACTTAAAATACACCTCAGATGCAGTTAAATAGTTTGTGGTTAATAGACGGCTTCTGTAGTATTTACCAAAGACTGTAAACTGCATTTCAGAAGTGTTTTAGAGGAATCGTGTCGAATATATATATATATATATTTATATAAATATATTTATATTTATCAGTAAGATTTTGCTAAGATTTTTATATTTATTATTTTTTTAGAAGAAAAAACTAAAAATTAAATTGTCTGAACTTTTGGTCAAATAAATAATTAGTGACATAAAATAGGAAGATTCCACTTCCAACTGTGACTTTCTCTTTCAAGACGTACTTAAATCGAATAGGAAACAATCGTACACTACGGAAGAAGATATGTACCCTCTTGGTAAAGCTTCAAAACAAGTGTTATGTGTAGACCACAAACCATTTTCTAATTAATTATTAAATAAGTGTCCTGAAGTGGTTACACTTAGCTGGAAAAATTACCGTGAGAAAATCCTTGAGGTACTACGAACTCAATTTCACGTAAACATAGCTACTTTATTTCTGGAAATGTGGTCTTGGAGACAAAGTAGGTACATTTGAGTTGCCTAGGTAAAGTAAATAATATTTGTCCGTAGCCGTGACGTTCCAGAGACTGAGACTTTCACGTTTTTTTTTACTTTGCACTCCGGTAATGGCAAACTGGCACATTCGTGACAATCTGTCTGTGCACTTATACCACGTCAGACCCTGAGTGGGGTTGTGAAAGTTACATGTTTTTTATGGCGGGCCATTGTGAGGAGATATGTTCAAGTTTCAGTGCGATTATAACCTTTACAACCCGAGGTTTAAAGGTTTTGACAATGCTTGATAATTTTATTATTTATTTATTCGGCAACAGAAGAACAAAGCGTTGAAAATAATAGGCGTCTGAATGAAGAAGCAAACATTAAAATTAGCAATATATTTTTTATCTACAATTACTACTTTTCATGTCGAATAGTAGATTTTATGACATGGGAAGCGTTCGCGCCTCTTGTCGCGTAAGCAACAAGAGGCGCGATCAGGTGCAGGATGGGTGATCGTCCCGTGACTAGCGCTAGTGGCATTTTTCCTAGCGCTTCCGTGCTTCGTAAGGCACGTTAAGCGGTTGGTGCCAGCTGTCATATAATGACAGTCGTAAAGCCATGTCGGAGGCATTATAGGTCGGGCGGCTAGATAACTTCCGACAATAAGGCTCGCCACTGTCTTACAATCCTCCACCAACCTGTACTAGGCCCCCGTGGTAGAGTATGGCGTAACCTTCCTGCGATGCAGGAAGAGACTCGTGCCCCAGCAGTGGGGATATACAAGGGTTGATATCGATCGATGACAAGAGAGCGAAGTAGTATTTTTACTGCGAGGGTGCTACTTTGAACTCCTCGTATTCTCGTTGCGCTACTAGGATTCAAAGTACGTTTCCTGAGTCAAAAATTTATTTGGCACCCGAGTGATACCTACGCTCTACCTTTCACCACCCACTATGAGAAAATAACAGGCGCCTCATATTTTATTGCATTATTATCATTTATTAAAACATGGAGGAACAACTAAATCGAAATTAATACTAATAATAAAACAACTAAAAACTTATTTTGACGTCCTCTTCATGCGACTTGGCGGCACTACCACTGTAAACTGTTAAATGTAATTTACTTTAAGTTATTTTATTATTGTCTGTGTTTGTGTTTAAATGGATTGGACGTATTCGGGAAATAATAGTAATAATAATTATTAAAACACCTTATCAATTATAAAAAAAATATTTATGAAGATGAAGAACTAATTTTAAAAACCTATTTAGAGGCTAAAAATTCCAGCCACGCCGGGATTCGAACCCACGACTTCTGGCTATCCGTGCCAGCGCTCTTTTCAACTGAGCTAATGGGCGACTCACCGGCATCAGTGAAATTTCGAACCTCTTTACAATATTCTCTGTATTACGTACAGGCAGCGACATCAGGCCGAAGTAATTTGTATCACTTGCAGCCCTAAGTACCTACTTTGCAGTTAGGTTTTACATCGGAATGATATCGCTGTACCCACATGATTACAATATTTTTAATGCACTCACCCGTGCTAAGGACAATTTTAAAAACTTATTTAGAGGCTAAAAATGTCGTGGTCAGAGGTCGTGGGTTCGAATCCTGGCATGGGTGGAATTTTTAGCCTCTAAATAGGTTTTTTAAAATTGTCCTTAGCACGGGTAAGTGCATTAAAAATAATGTAAAAAATTATTTTTCAATACATAACCATGTACTTTATTTGTATCAATCCGTGAAAATTAAAATTGACAAAAACGCGGGCTGTAATTCGCACGTTTTTAATCTGATTTCTTTTTTTGTTCAGCTGGCGGCGCGACTGTTGGCTGTCGTACCACTCAGACTTCATTCAAACAATATTTGCGTTCGATTTGTTTGGCGCTGAACACTAATATGTTCCAAATTTAAAACTGCGCGGCAAAGATAGTTCCGGCGCACTTTTTTATAAAAAGGATTCAAAACTCATTACTGCCCGCTAAAAGTCTTTGTAGAAAACACCACCTTTTGAAGTATTTAAAGGCGAACTAAGTCGTTCCTTTCCAAAACCTAGATGGGATGATAAAATTATTGTATAGTCACTTGACGCTCGTAATCCTTTACTCGTGAATAGTGTTTTCAAGTATGTGCATTACATCCTTTTTAGAAAACGTTTACAATTTATCAAAAAACGAAATCTGAGTGTCCTGTATGCGTGTGCACATAACGATGCGTCACACTCTGAAGTGTTAATTTAATGGCTTAATTGATTGGAAGAAGATAATTATCGTAAATTTAATTAAATCGGTGTTGATATTGTCAGCAATTAAATTGGTAAATGGGGAAGGTACTATGAAAATGACTGAGTAAATTATTAATGTACGATGTAGCTCAATTTTAATTAACCTCCTCAGTACTGAAATAAAAAAGAACAAAGCTGTTCTATTGTTATTTTTAAGGCTGGGACTGGTGAGGTCAAGTTAAAATGGTCGTAAGGAAAATGACATTATTGACAAAATGTACACAAAACTTAGTTTAACACGTGAGTTAATCTATTCTACATAACTTAAGCCTTCAACAAATGACAAATAAATCAAGCTAAGTAGGATTTTCCTGATGGATCCTTGCTTGGACTAGATTTCACCTTAAAAGGGATGATAAGGGTTGGACACTTACCAAAGGTTACTCACTCTTCTATTACACTGATGGATACTAGATAATCCTATTCAATGTGTATAGGTACTTTCCCCCGGTTTCTGAATTGAGAATTTCACTTATCAACATTTACACCTATTATATTCTTTTTACTGCACTTGCTAAGGACAACCCTTGCTAAGGACAATTTTAAAAACCTATTTAGAGGCTAAATATTCCACCCATGCCGGGACTCGAACCCGCGACCTCTGGCTAACCGTGCCAGAGCTCTCCCAACTGAGTTGATGGGCGGCCACCGACATCAGTGAAATAATTAATACTTAGTATTGTAAAGAGGTTCAAAATTTCGCTGATGTCTGTAGTCGGGTTCGAGTTCCAGCATGGGTGGAATTTTTAGCCTCTAAATAGGTTTTTAAAACATTTACATCTAGCTAGTTAGTTAGACCTGAAATTCCCGCTCTTAGCCTCATAGTTCGGCCATTGTACGCAGCAAGCGCTGAGGTACGTTAACACTTCAGATACCAGAGTTTCCTTACGATGTTTTCCTTCGCCGTCGGCGATTGGTATTGCTATAACTTCTATACTTACTATAACTTCACAAATGTACATAGCTTAGAAAACAAAGTCATTGGTACAAGCCGGGATTCGAACCCACGACCTCTCGATTGAGAAGCTGGCGTTCGACTCCGCTCTGCTACCAACGCTTTGACATTTACATCTATTGCAGTTAGTTCACAGCATAAAGCAAGGCAGCTTACACAGGCTCCTAGCAGGCCGTATGTACATCCCATTGCAGGGCCTTTTCTTGGAGACGGAGAAAGATTTTATATTGTGAAGAGTGTATTATGGAAAGATAAAAAGGGGAAGATAAAAAGTACCCGGAACCGGAGTTGCACGCACTCCGGTTCGCAGACTTACGTTGATGAAGCGAAGGTGATCTGTCAGGATCGTGGCAAGTGGCAAGTGGCCTGGTCTCTGCCTACCCCTCTGGGATACAGGCGTCAGGTTATGTATGTATATAAGTATATTATAGCTAACTATAGTCCAGCACATAGTCGACTACACATCAGCCTGTACGTATGTGCAGTTTAACAATTTACATCAAGGGAGACCTCTTAACAAAAATGTTAAGGTTGACCTGCTGTTGACTGTACCACTCAGTGAAGCCATGTTTCGAATAGTTCGAAAGCGATTAGCGCCGCGGGTCTAGGGTGGCCAGGCACAAAAGTGGAAAAGCCGGTCTCAGGCCCATATTTACTAAAGTAGTTACTTCGCGATGAGTGTCATTGTTTAATTTTTTCCCGCTTGTTTAGTAGTTATGCTCAACAGTCGGGTCGTTGGTCATTTTATTTAATTTTGCTGTCTTAGGGATTTTTAATAATGCTTTATTGTGTTCATGCTGATTTCATACAGCTTATGACAGTTGTGCAAACCCGCTGCCTGGTTGGCTCCGTATGTATTGACTGTGGGCTATATAGGCTGACCAAGCTGTCTGGATAGTACAATAGATGGACAAACCCACTCTATCTAAAAAACAATGCCTCAAACACTGCGGAGGCTGCAGTGGTCTCTTCGCCCATTTAGTGTGATTGTAGGGCTACTAGATGCTGTATAAATGATCTCATTAAGTAGATGACAAATACGGCGAATCGATAGAGAACTTATTTGTCACAATCGAACTATTGGTTAAGGCGTTATGAGTGAACTAGATATGCCCCGCGGTTTATTCTTCTTCTTCTGGCTATATTAGTCCACTGCTGGACACAGCCCTCCCCTAATGAGAGCCATAGCGCAAAGTTGTGCCATCATTGGGGGGTGATGCCCATAATCCCCACGCTGGGCATGCGGGTTGGGGATCGCAGTTTGGTGGAATTTTACTGCAGGGGGCGCTGCTACCCACCCCCCGGTTTGTGTCCCTTAGTCGCCTTTTACGACACCCGCGGGAAGAATTTTGTTAGGTTTATTAGGGAAAATAAATTGTGTATTAACAGTAAACGATATTTTCCCGCAGTAAAATGTAGCCCATGATTCACGTCGTACATTACTAATAGGACCCAAGCAGTGGTGGCCTGTAATTTCATATCAGGATGGGTTGACATACCTAGCGGTGTTCCGCAGAGGTCTTTATTGGGGCCGTTACTTTTTGTAATATTGATTTCAGATATTGATGGTTGCTTTCACATTTCGGATGTCTTAATATTTGCTGATGACATGAAGGTACTCAAGTCCATATCTGATTTAAGTGATAGCTCTCTATAAATAAACTGGACTTGAATCCGAAAAAGTGTGCGATAGTGTCCTTTACTCGCAAAAGAAACAAAATTAATTTCAATTACCAGCTGAAAGGCCACCAGTTACAAAGATAAGAGTTCATACGAGACCTAGGAGTAATCCACGATTCAAAATTACTTTTTGACATCCATATTAGATCTATAGTCCAGAAGTCTTACAAAGCTTCAGGTTTTATTATGCGCATCTCCAAGGATTTTAAGTCAGTAAAAACATTGAAGATTTTATTTTGTACGTTCGTGAGAAGTCACCTCGAATACGCATCTCAAGTCTGGAATCCCTTGTACAATGTGTATGTGAAAAGTTTAGAAATGATCCAAAAAAGATTTATACGCTACAAATTGTAGAAAGGATAATTACTTGGACTCGTGTCGTAGGCATCACCTTCTGCCCCTCCAAAGGCGTCGAGAAATAGCTGATTTAATCCTGTTGCTTCGTATTGCGTCTGGTCAAATCGACTGTCCACTGTTGCTTAGTCAACTTAATTTCTATGTTCCAAACAGATCAAGGCGAGTAAATCCAGTTTTTCATTTGGAAAAAGTGTCAACTAGGTATAGGCAAAACTCATATCTACGGCGGGCTTGCAACCAATTTAATAAACTGGCGAAAATAGGCGATCAAGATATGGTTAATTCTTCAGTCCAAAGCTTGAGGGATAAACTTAGTGCAGATTTTTTTGTTGGTTAAAACGATTTATGGACTGTTTTTTTTTCTTTTAAATATTAATGTAGTGCTTTAAACTGTCACTGGATTTTTGCTTTAAGAGCTTAAGTGCTAAAATTTTTTTCTATGAGTGGAGACTTATAATTGGCCTTCTGCATGTTTAATGATTTTGTTACTCTTTGTTATGTGCTGTTAGTCTTCCCAATATTAAATAAATAAATTAAAAAAAAAATGTGTTAATCCACGCTGTCAGCTAGCTCCATAGCAAATTTCACTAAAATCTCTTTCAGAGATAAGCTCGCCTTTGTACATGTTATTTCGTGTTAAATGTTTCGTGTGCAATAAAGTATAATTAATCGCTCCAGCCGTTTAGACGCGAAGAAGTAACAAACATATACACTCACAAACTTTCGCCTTTATAATATTATTGTGATTATTATAGTCGAACAAACTTGTACACATCCATACATACGAGCTTAGCACATTACCCTGCTTTTGGACCTCGCTGCAGTCCGGTAAAAAGAAGGGCATGTACGGCTAAAGCCGGGAATCTGGCAACCCTACGTGTGTCAAACATGGCATAAAAAACTAACTGGGCGGCAATAATCTGATCCGCACGAGTCATTTGCTCTTCGGCCTAATTGGCGGCTGTTCGTTATGAGTGTCGGCTCCGCTGACGGCATCGAAAAGGGAATTAGCTGCGATTCTGCGGAACCTTTTCCTTATTGCCTTCCGATATTTTAATGCTGCGGGCTTTTAAGGGGCTTCGTGCAGTAACAGTAGCGCCACCAACTTTTTTACAGATTCGTTTTGCAAAAGATTTTCTCAGAGCTCATTTCAGGGCTCTCAGGACTAATTTTTAGGACCTACTTTGATTTTAAGTCACGACCCGCACAACTCGTCTTTATTATAGCAGTGTCTGTGACTACGTATGGAAGTCAAAGGCATGTGCCACCTTACTACCTTCTAAAGTTGCGGCCGTATTTTTAAAAACTAAATTCCTTAATACACTCCAAAAACTTACTAAAGTAGGCGGAGGTGGAGAGGTGGAGGTGGAGAAGGAAACGACGGCACTACAAGTTAAATAACATGCCTCTAGCAGTGTTTTAGTGGAATCGTGTTTTTATAGATAAGAATGATGCTCAGAGGTAGGTATATATGCATTGATTGACTCTAATCGCGCTTATAAGTATATTTAAATTTATTATCAATAGTATCTACCCTTTGTATGTCCGCACTACAGGGCCACGGGTCTCTTCTTGTATCGCAGGAAGCTTAGGCCATACTTCTCCACCAGTCAAGTCCGTATCTAAGCCCAATTACCTTAAAAAGCGCTCTTAAATCGTTAAATATTTATAATACAGCTTTCTTTCAACAGTCGAATTTTAATACTGAGGAGTATGCATTGGAGCATTTGGAGTCGAGTGCACATAAAGCTTTACATCGGTGCACTTTTTCAGTTACGCTACGGATGTGTTTGCATTTAAAATGTATAGGTTGATGTGCTGTCGAGTGTACATAATTTGGAAATATGAAGTGGTAAGAACATTTGTGTTAGTTTGATACAGTTTTTATCGTCTTCTGCCTACTTCTGCCTTCTGTTGAACAGAGAGGCCTTTTCTCCCTTTATCACCGTTTAATTACATATCTGCCGCATCAATGCAGTTCCCTAAGCAAAGCTTGGAAAGGCTGCTGATGGAAAGGCTGCCCTGTAATTTATATTCATGAATTCGCCAAATAGCTTTACGATCTCGCGCCACGAAATTAACTGAACCTCTAGGGACTCGCCAGATTTTGCGTTTTTAATCATCTAAATCGCATTTGAGGAAACATTTTTTGTAACAATGAGGGCTTTTCAAAGCGTCATTAATAAAAAACAGTACCGCGAGTTACCGACAGATGGTGTTGACGTCACATAATATTCAAAATTGACATGACGTCTTTCATCTCAGAAACCACAGAGAGGGTTCTCTGTGGTTTCTGTCACGTTGCTTGCTGGATAAACCCAGGCATAAGATGTTTTATTGCTTGAATCCATCGTATTTTACGTACTTCGGACGACCTCGGTGGCGCAGTGGTTTGGCACGCTGACTGTAAAACCGAAGGTCTCGGTTTCGATCCCCGGCCGGGTGAAACTAGGAAACGAACTTTTCTAGTTTGTCTCGGGTCTTGGATGTTATCTATGTATCTAGTGTATTAAATCTATCGTCGAGTTAGCACCTATAACACAAATCATAACAAGTTGTACTTGTTATAGGGCTAACGAGATCTGTGTAATATGTCCATGAATATTAATTAATTTATTATTATTGATCTTTAGAAAAACGGTGAGAGCCTATGTTTTTAGAAAAATGCTCGATGCATGGGCTAGCCATGAGTAAAGGCACAATTCACATACGTATGTAGTTTAGCTTAGATCACAGACTAGAAAGAGATGTTGGATTATCACAGATTATTATCGATCTACGCCTTTAAACGTATGATGGATGCCATTTGTTCTGCTTGCAGCGCTATCTAGTTTTTTTTAATGAAATTAACTGACAACTGTCAGTGAAAAGCCATCATTGAGTTTAAGTTTTTGGTGCATTTGAAAGACGAGAGAAAATTCAAACTCATGCGCTTGACTTGAAGGTTATATTTGAAGTAGTTTTGACAGCTGTCACAGGACAGACACAGACAATGTATCTACGTTTGTAAAGCAAAAAGAAAAAATAACAAAACTTAAAGTTTCATTGACTTAAACAACAATCTTGGCTAAGCCGATCTATATTTGTGTTCAGTTTCCCGGCAAAAAAGTGGAACTGTTAGTTCGAAAATAGACTCCAGACTATCCGAATCTTCGCAACTGATGCAAACAAACTATAACTCTACAATTAATTGTGACATTGACATACGAGTCAGTCGGGATCTCGCAGTATCTATATTAAAATAAATTATTACTACCCGACTCCGGGAGAGCTATGTATGTATGTATGTATGTATGTATGTATGTATGTATGTATGTATGTATGTATGTATGTATGTATGTATGTATGTATGTATGTATGTATGTATGTATGTATGTATGTATGTATGTATGTATGTATGTATGTATGTATGTATGTATGTATGTATGTATGTATGTATGTATGTATGTATGTATGTATGTATGTATGTATGTATGTATGTATGTATGTATGTATGTATGTATGTATGTATGTATGTATGTATGTATGTATGTATGTATGTATGTATATATATACCTATATATTTTTTTTGATAGCTTAAATATTTATAATAATAATAATTAATGATAAAAATGGAACTAAACCTAAAACATTCTAATTTAAATAAAATATTTGAGCCAGATCGCTGTCGGGCGGCAGAGTACCAAGAAGGCTGGCGGCATTGCCTCGCTGTATGGCTAGGCTTACTCTTTGGCCAAAGTAAGCACCAGCCCTCGGGTCTCCTGTATGTATGTATATATATGTATGTTCCTTCATAACTCCTTAACCAATCATCAGATAGGTATTGACAAAGATTTCAATCGATTCGTAATTTTTGCGCGAGTGTCATAAGCGTAACCCATGGCAAAGTAGCAGTGGCCTTATTGGTTATTTTTTATTCAGTTTTTTAACTAGCGAAAAAGCTGAAAATAGTTGTTTGTTAATTGACCGGAATTCGTAAATACAGGCGATCGTAATAGTAAGAAATACTCCTGGCATATAATGTTACTGTCTACTATTGGTTTCTGTCTTACGACATAGCCTATACGATTAGCAAGCTTAAGTGTCAGTGGAATGGTGACATAATTGCCGAAAACTCAATGGTCGATGGGGGTGCAAAGCTTCTCGTGTGGAAACGACGAACAGCTTCAGCCAATGATCTTAGTCGAGTTACTGGCATTGGCTGGATGAAGATGGCCGAGGAGAAGTGGTTCGAAGGACCGAAGTGGTAGCCCTGTGAGAGGCCTATGTCCAGCAGTAGACCAGTACAGGCTGGTTGATTGATCTCATGACAAGTATTACGTTACGGATGCCAAGAAATACACAATGATCCTAAATGAAAAACAGTTGCTGGTGGCAATGCTATCAATAGCACACATCAGTAATGTATGTCTTGACGGCCTCTGTGGCGCAGCGGTAGCGCATCTGCCTACCATGCAAGAGGTCTCGGGTTCGAACCGGACAAGGGACAATAAAAAACCCAGGTCTTGGATGTTTGCATGTTTGTGATGTCGTTGATTTTGGTTGTCACGACCTAGGGTATCCCTGTGTGGGACCAGAAGCAATTTATGTGGCTGTATGTAAATTAATGTTATGTTAATACGTTATATATATGACCTAGTTTTAATTGTAGTGTATATTAAGCCGCAGTTTCTGCGCTTGAATAAAACCTTATCATGACATTTCATATGTTAAGTTGGCTATTTTTGGCGTTAATGATATTCATTCTTAGGTTTTTTGCCTTAGGATTAAGGGCATGGGTCCTAAAATCACTATTGACATGACTAAGAGTATGTACGTACAGACTCTCCTTACATTTCGATCTGTAAAAAACATATACGATTTTCTTTCCTTAGTAGCGCCAATGCTACTCTTTGGAGCCCTTTGATTAGTGTTATTCATTTACAACAGCGTTTGTTTTAGATCATCTTATATTTAAGGGTTAAACTCTTATCGGTGCAGCATCCTTCAGACATTCTTGCTACCGATAATAAGCCTTATAGAAGGAAATATAGAAGAAGGAAAGAGACCCACTTTTTTCTAAGAATTTAATTTGGTGTGGAAATACCAATTAAAAAACCTTAAATGTTAATTAGAATTAGCTGCGACGTCGTTAGAGCAGGTAAAGCGAGAATTTGTTAAAATGAAAAATAAAGAGAAAAACTCATTTAACGAATGTTAATAAAGAACAGAGGTGTTTCAGAAATTGCTTATTTTCAAAGGCTTTCACTATAGTGGAAGCATATTTTTTCATATTTGAATTTTTGGAATAATGTTGATTGAAATCGTCTTCAGTGTTAGTTTCATTCAAAAAAGTAGTCGTAGTAATGATACAGCATCCAGCCATGTTGAGTCATTTTAGTAAACGACCACCCCCACAAGACGAACGGTCATAATTTTCATAATAGATGCACTCGGATTAGCATGTCAAACTCATAACTTCCAACGATTCAGCATAAAGTTGTTATAGTATTAAATCATCGTTCGGACAGAAAATATGTTTGTGCGTAGCTACTCGTATTTTATTTACATCTGTTCTGAACATAACATCGGCCAACTTGCAACATTTTGCTAAATGTAGTTTAAGCTAAATGTATATAATTCTTTATACTTTTTTATGTTGCCTATTGTATACGTCCCAGGCCACAGGCCTGCTCTCAAAAAAGGTTGCAGGCTTAATCACTAAGCATGCCCATGGCGACTGCCAATTTCAAGTGCTGAAGGTATGAACGTATGAAGGTATGAAGGTATGCAAGGTATGAACATGATCAACTTAGATACTCAGGTTTCCTCACGATGTTTTTCCATATGTCATTGGCACATGCCGGGATTCGAAACCACGACCTCCCGAATCTGAGGCCGATATATTACCGCTACGCTACCGTGCTCATAAACATACACAACTCAAATTATCACTCAAGACATTTGTCTACAGTCATACTACAGAAGTGGTCCAAGCGGCAACTTAATTCTACTCAATTTATTATTTCTAAAATACGCAACTCTTAAAACGTCTCTTTTATATTAGGTTTGTCATTTACAACAATTATTGTTATTCGACTATTGAAATGTTGTTGTATAATCGTCACCATTGCCCACTCCTGCCTATCCCTAGAATCATCATTTTTCATGGTCCCTTGCCATCCGCATCCAAAATCTTCTTTCGACTCAACTATACCGGCCAACCAGCGGGCTGTAATTGCCTTTCCCGCCTCGCCAGGAATCCTGCCCTTTCCATTTCAAACTCGAGGCCTCTTTCGCCAATGTCGTCGATCATTGTCCAGCGACGGATGACGATAGGTACCTAATAGCGCTACGAGACTGAAACCTAGCATGGCTTGCTCCATGGCCCTTTGCGCTTTATTAATACGGCGCATAATTTGCTTTGTATTGTAAAATACAAACTCTAATTGAGCTGTTTCAGGAATTGCGGATTTTACATATATGATAACCTTGAATATGAACAGATAAAGTATATCAGAACGGTATTAGTTATCAACCCTTGTATGTCCCCAGTGCTGGGACACAGGTCTCTTCCTGCATCGCAGGAAGGTTAGGCCATACTCCACCACGGAGGCCAAGTCCGGTTTGATGGAGGACCGGTATTCGGTCGGCCTAAATGCCCATGAAAATAGATGTCGACCCCTACCATTTTAGCTGGAATCTAAAACAGCCAACGAAACAACTCTTAGCCGCCAACGAATTCCCATTAAACCACTAAAAATCCTTGATCCGTGATATTCCAACATTTTTGCGAGAGATATCTGAAAAGGCACTTTTGTATAGCACGAAAGTTAATCCTAACAAACATCCCTGAGCTTAACGGGACGTGTGTGCGTGGTTATACAAAATGTGTCAATGGTCCAAGTTGTTGAACCTACGCCAAGAACGGAAAGCCACGTACATTCAGCTTACGGCTGACGGAAGTGATCGACGTACTATGTCTCGGTTTTCCGCACGCATTTTCCAATACGAGCCGTGGCTTTAGGTTAAGAGAAACAGTTGTTAACTTCATCGGAGTTGGCGAAAACAAGCTTTACCTTTTTCGAAACAAGTTTTTTTATTTATTTTAGTCTCATTCGCTTATTTATTGAGGTTGTTGACTGTGTACAAAGCGAAATTGGGTATACAGGGTGTAAAACTTCTTGGAGATTTAACGCACTTGTTAGCTCATGCGGCGGGTGCTCGTGAGTGAAATGAAAATTTCTTACCGCAAATGCTTTAGTATTTTTTTATATAATTAATAACTACCTGTCCTCGCAAATGTTCTTTTGCCATATTCATTTGCCTAGTACCTAATAAATATACACATCGTATCGTCGTCGTCGTCGTCAGGCTATACTAGTCCACTGCTGGACATAGCCCTCCTCTAAAGAGCGCCACGTTGTCCTATCATAGGGGGTAATGCTCATAATCCCCTCGCTGGGCATGCAGGTTGGGGATCGCAGTTCGGTGTAATTTCACTGCAGGAGGTGCTCCTGCCCACCCCATAAATAAAATAGATGTTATGTGATATACACATAAAATCATAAAAATATTCATCACAAAAGCTTCAGAGGCGATCGATAATAAACATTGTGACTCGAGATTTTTTTATTTTACATATTCAACAAATGCTGAAACAAACAACGGGTTATTGAACATGGGCATGTTCAATAACCCGTTGTTTGTTTCAGCTCTTATCGTTCCAAAAGAGGGGGTCGTAGCCATTAATTACAATATTTGGATCAAGTTCCATTCCAAGTAGAATCACCAAGATAAGTTTCTAAAGTAAAAAAAGAGTAACGTACAAATTTATTGTATAAAAAATGGAAATTACACAGATATTATCTAAGAGTTACGCCTTATCACCAAAAGTAGACACAGTAGACATCAACCCTTGTATGTCCCTACTGCTGGGGCACGGGTCTCTAAAAGTGATCTAAAAATAAATCCAATCGAAAATGGAACTCTTTTGTCGCGTAAGTCGGTAAAAATGCGTTCAAATCGACGAGTCTAACGACGTCAAGACAACGGAGGTTTGATACACCTTATAGATTGATAACTGGTGTAATTTAATTAGGAAGAGGCGAAAATTTCAGTATTATTAGGCAATCATTCATTTAGGAGGACTCAGTGAATTCTCATTAATTTGCCCCTGCGAGTTTGACGTCTGCTAAAGGCGGACAAAAGGAAAGTTATTTATAGAAACAATTTTCGAAGATCAATGGATTCCTGAAGATAAAATTTCGAATAAAGTTAAGTACCTGCCTTAAGTAGTCAGACGAAATTCTTTGAAATACTGGTGCGAGATTTGAAATTCCTAGTACGTATTTTAATTAAGTACATTACCTATTGTTTGTGGATTTGACTTGAAAAATTAAAGCGTGTTTTCCTATTATTAACGTTACTTTAGTTGCTTGTTTGGCAAAAATGTTATTTAGGTTTCCATAAAAACAAATGAAATTTTACGGATTTTGCAGTGGAACTGTTTGATAGATAATACTTATAAGCGTATGTGTTACAAAGGATGGATATTCTTCGATCTACCACGTGGTTGTGTTCTTGATACAGACCGCAGTTTCAAAATATATTACATATATAAAACACCAATAAGAAATATAACAAAATGCCTTTGGTTTCTAATTTACTTATTACCTTAATCTTTGACATTTATTTTAACTTTCAATAGAAAATGTATTACTTTAAATTACTAAATATATCAAACATATTGAAGATATTTTTTTCTCTGCGACTAATACTTTTTAATATCTAGAAAAGTATTAGTTGTAGAGAAAAAAAAATCGTAATAGACCTGTAAACAAGTAATTTTAATCAGGTAATACGAAACAGCGCCATACAACTCGGACTCTTACTTTGACGTCTCAACAGGTCAATTAATGAAGCGTTTATCAATATTTGACTTATCTCGTGAAATTGTTTTTAAGCCAATATTTATTAGATTTTTTTAGTATTCAATGTAAAAACTAATTCTTATAAGTTTTTCATTATTCGAGCATTTTGATATTTTGCATTCTTTGTGACCAGCATCTAAAAAATATATTTTTGTGGTCTTATTATCTCTGAGATTTTCTACGTCTTCGTTGGCATAAAAACAATTTCACACCAATCTAACTTTGACACAAGTTACCCATCGTGATGTTGCAGAAAATCTGCATTTTAGAGGTAACCATTTAAAGTTGTGTCAAATTGCCTATTTTTTCAAAAAATCTACGCACCGTTTTTTTTTTATAGTTATCACTAAGAATATCAACACCAGTAACCAGAGTGCTTAACGAAAGTGGATAAAACCAATGTTATCACCAATAGTTTTTATTGTTACCTCGTAAAAATGCTGCTAATATCCCTTTATGAGCATTTAGACCTTTTAGGAGACATTTTGTAGGTAAATAAGTAGTTACGGTCTCTACAGAACAAGAAGATTTATGTAATTTTCATAAAAACACATGAAAAAAGGTATTGGAATACGATCGTTACCCGTTAAATTATACTTTTACTGAATATAAGTTCTGCATAATATGAGTATCATTCCAGACACGTTACTTGACGTATTTTGGGTCTTAGAAAAGCGGGATACGACTTAGAATTCAACGTACTTTAGTCTAGTGAAGTTATGATATTTAGTTAAATTATTATCAGAAAAAATCTATCACGTGTCCATCGCAAAATTTTGAGTTGGACGATTTTTGTTCAAGTTATCTCCCGGGAATTGTACCTATTGGAGAAGTTATCTACACTCCGATAGCTTTTTGCTACGAATTCGTAGAATTCGCTGGATTTCTTCGAATTGTCTTTCTAGATCTCGATCTTTCATCCGTGGTGTATAATAATTTATTTGAAGCTCTTATATCAACGGGCGTGCCGTTGCGTGGTTTGTTTCATGATATCAATAACGTTTTACATTTTATTGAATAATTCATGGTTTCAACGTAGCGCGACAGTTTTCGTGCTACAATGATACTGCTCGTTAGTGGCTGTCTTTGACACCTTGCCACCTCCAGCCGACAGCATTGTACCACGTTGTCCATTGCAGTAACTTCACATCCTACAGTCGGCAAGAAACCACGAATAAAAATTTAACAACTTTCCAGTCCAAGAGTCGTATATGACTCAGAGGAGTGTATTGGAATAAGTTTATGAGTCACATTTGACTCATTTACATCACGTCTTAGGGCATACAACTATCCAACTGTGGACGTAGGGAATTGAAAGTGAATTATATCTTGGACAGGGAAGTTGTTAAATAAATAATAGTTGAGCAAGAGATTGTGTCGTGTAAAGTTATAATAATAATTAGCTATTAATATAACAGACAGGATTAACCTAGATAATTCGCAATAACTCACAATGTTGAATGAAGTTCTATTCACATATGAAAAATTCGATCAAACTCAAGGCATTATGGACATACCCATACGCGCTATGAACAATAGCGTTAACGCTACCTAGTGTTAAAATTTGCAGGCAGTAGTTTCTGTTATATACGAGTAAGACCCGGCACTGTTTTACAATACTCCACCAACCCGGGCCTGACCCCCGTGGTGGCGTATGGTTTAACCTTCATGCAGGAAGAGGCCATTACCCCAGCAATACTATAAAAATTGCCATATTGCCCCAGCAACCATACAATAGGTTGATGTCGAGTTTCTGTTATGTACAAATTTTGAACGTGGTTTATTCGTCTTTATCGACTTGTTAGTATTTTTTTATTGATTTGGCAAGAGTAAAGGGTGCGCGGCCATGAAGCTGCTATACAAAAATGTATAGGAGGCGCCCACGGATGTAAATTTACATCCGTGTAGGCGCCCTCGCAAGTTCCATAGAGCTCTACATAATGTTTGTATCACAAACAGCGCCCAGTTAGCTGATGTTACAAAAGTAATAAGCAGGTAACCGACTGTGCTGCGATGTCTGTGTCGCCCACCAACACATCATACGTCAAGTCAACGATGGATCGGTTTACGCTTTATAATAAACCTCCGAACAGTGTGATTGGTCGTCAACTCGTCAATCAGCCGAGCCTAAAATAAATTTTGGTGAATGAACTCCAGACAGCCAACAGCAAGAGTTATTTTTGGATTTTGCAACATTATTTATTATGTCAAAGATAACTCGAAAGGAGAAGCAATATTAGCATAATAAAGACCATTTTGCTAAGGAGGTAAAAATATTAGCAAAATAACAGTTCGACTTAAATTGGACTTCGTATGTACCTTGTTTAAGAAGTAAGCATTGCGGTCAACCTTTATTTTTTTTCTACTGATTTTACTTTGTTCGTACTGTAACGATACTTCTTATAATAACCGGCCGCCCAGTCTACTTTGAATTATTTTAACGAAAATCCTTTCGTCTTAAAGGAAATCTGGCTAGGCTAGGCGATGCAAAAATAACAGTAATATTTTATTGCTGAATTTAGCAGATTTAATCATTAGTTATTAAAGTACCATACGAATAGATATGGTCAAAATTTTCGTGCTTGAAACGAGTTTGAACATGTATATAGCAATATACATAATAGGTTCACGCTTGGAACACTCAGGCGTAGGGAGGAGTAGGGCTGGTCACTTGCCACGATCCTGATATAACTCTTTAGCCTTACAGCGTTTCAATATGTTACCCTACGTTTCATTTTACAATGTCCACATCCAATGAGAAAATTATGTATTCGTATTTGGATTTGAATAAAGGCAACCGGCGGAATGTTTGTGGTATTTAACATAAAAAATTGCTATAAGTATTATTATTTTGTTACCCTATTCTGTAGGTTTAGAGGAAAAACAATCAATGATATGGCGCCAAACATCGACAGTTTAAATGTTTAATACACAGTGTCACTCTCATAATAAAGACGAATCGGACTACAGCTCTCAGGGTAAAATCCATCAAGCTGGTTAAGTTACACCGCGTGCCACAAAAATATTTATTTATTTAACATATTAACTTATTATTACAGGATTAGCACCTAATGCAACAAGTTAAAAACATTATGAAATCTTCACAAATATTAATTAACAATTCAAACATACAATCGGTATCTATTTACCTACTATTAAACTATTATTAACTTCTTAAATACTAGAATATAGAAATATAGAAACATACATGCATACTCTCCAGAAATATAACCCTCCTTCTGGCGCAGTTGGGTAATAATTAACCATCTGAATGCTGAGCATTAACTAGTAAGCAGGCGGGACTCAAATCACGAATGTAATTGATTGCGAAGTATCTAGGTAGGTCTCGCCTGCCCAGTAGTTAACGTTCAGCAGTCGACATGTAGATAATTTTTATTACAGTTTCTGTTTATCTGATCTGTGTGAATATTATTTGGCGCCTATCCTGCCCAATAGCAGCCGATCTCTCGAGAACCATAAATTTTTGCACGTGCCAATGTCCCGTCCCATTTCTGCGAAAACTATCTACTACGTAGGTACTGTTTGGCTTCGTGACAAGGTGGTGGTAATCGGAACTAATCAGGTTTCAGTAGAAAATAATGGAACGGAACTCTAGTGGCGCCACGTCAATGTAACAGCAAGGCTTACCAATTTATAAAAGTGTGTAACGTATCGGATAACTCGATTTCAGTAACAATGAAGTTCTGAAGTGTTAATTGGCGTCCTGCGTTTTGCCTCGAGCGGTGGTAGCGCACTTGTAAAATGCTGGCCTCACCCTTGAAAGGTTTTGGGGACGACACCGCGGTTGGTCCATTTTAGGGGTTCCGTAGTCGACGAGGAATCCTTGTAGTTTGTAGAACCCATGTCCGTCCGTCTGTTTGTCTGTCTGGCCGCTTCTTAACATGGACAATAAGAAGTACTAGAAAGCTGGAATTTGACAGATCACCCTGACTAAACGGAGATTAATAATAACATACTTTTATTTCAGACCAATGATCCATAGTTATTAGTATACGCTTAACCTATGTTAGTGAACATAAAATAATTTTGACATTAAAATAAAACGGATATTTTATTGCCACGGATAGCCAGAGGTTGCGGGTTCGAATCCCGGCATGGGTGAAATTTTTAGCCTCTAAATAGGATTTAAATTAAAATAAAAATTACGATGGGTGTGAGATGCATTTTTACCCAATTAAAAAAGTCTTTTTAGGGTACTTAAAAAGGGAACACCTAAATTAAAGGCGCAACTTTTCGTTCTTATGCCTATAGTATGTTACAGTACACCATGCATAGTATGTGTAGAATAACCATTTTTAGATAAAGGGTTCCGTTTGCGCAATATAACCCTTTAAAACGCATTTTTTCGTAAGAGTAGGTAAGGCTTTCCATCGAGCTTCCAGAAGTTTAGCTTCGAGGGGGGAGGTTGATAGTGGAAACGTGCAAAAATTCAGGACACTAGCACATTTAATGAAAACCTATTTAGAGGATAAAAATTCTACCCATGCCAGGATTCGAACCCGCGACCTCTGGCTAACCGTGACAGCGCTCTCCCAACTGAGCTAATGGACGACCACCGACCTCAGTGAAATTTCGAAACTCTTTACATCACTCTCTGTATTATGTACAGGCGGCAACATCTGGCTAAAGTAATTTGCATCACTTGCAGCCCCGAGCACCTACTTTGCAGTTAGGTTTTTATAATTGTCCTTAGCACGGGTTAGTGCATTAAAAAGAATATAAACATTTAATGAAGTTAAAAAGAAAACTATCACGGCTATTTAGGCTTTACAAGTTAACGAGTAATATTCGACCAACTTAAAAAAGAAAACTGCATACAAATTCCATTGAAAATTACTTTGATGTTGTGTGAATCAGGTAGTTCTTGGGGGCGCGTTGCGTACTTGACCTTTAGTAGCAATATAAATCAGCGGTTTCGCGCGTTTGAAGGAATCGTGTTTTTATAAAGGAGCGTAAGCGTCTGAAGTATTCACATATCTACTAAGCAATTGAAATAGACAAACTCTATCTCTCTTATCGTTGCCTTTTTTTGGCAACGATCCAAAATAAATTATCAAGTTAGCAATAACACCGTATTTTTAGAATTAGCTGAATTTCCTATTTTTGATAATTCAATTGTTTAAATATAATCTAATTAACTTTCAACGTGCGTGTGTAATAATAATTTGTCCGTTTCAAAATTGACAAGCAACCACGTACCAGCTACCAACTTAACAACCACCAACCACATACCAACCGGCACCCAAATGAGGTGAAATTTGGCCTACTTACCTATGTATGTTCGGTGAAAATGTAATATTATGGTCCCAATACGCTGATTTGATAATGGAGTCGCAGAGTCATCAGAGAGCTCCAATAACTACAGGAATTGGAACACTCTGATGGCAATGATTTTTATTCGTTATCAACCCTTGTGTATCCCCACTGCTTCGGCACGGGTCTCTTTCTGCATCGCAGGATGGTTAGGCCATACTCCACCACGGGGGCCAGGTCCGGGTTGGTGGAGGATTGTAAGACAGTGGCGGGCCTCACTGTCAGAAGTTATCAAGCAGCCCATAAGACTGCCATTATATGACAGCCGGCACCAACGGCTTAACGTGCCTTGCGAAGCCCGGAAGCGCGCGGAAAAATGCCACTAGCGGTAGTCACGGGACGCTCACCCATCCTGTACCTGACCGCGCCTGTTGTTGCTTAACCAAGTGATTGATTGTATAGAATCAGGCGTTACTTTGCGGAAATCCATAATTAAAAGTTAAAATTACTTTGCTAAATTCCGCCAAAAATCCCACAAGCACCACGCGGTTAGTTAATGCACCGCCCTCCCTCCCACTTTTTCAAGCAGAAGTAAGACACGAACACACCACCACCAACACCAATACTTTTTTGAGAAAACACGCGACGCGTTTCGCCTCTAACACGAGGCATCCTCAGGCTCCCAAAAGTGACCGTCTCCGCAAAAACGCTCCGTATTTACAGTTTCGTAGGTGCATTAACTAACCGCATGGTGCTTGTGGGATTTTTGGCGGAATTTAGCAAAGTAATTTTAACTTTTTAATGCCAAGTGATTGATTCCAATCACTCGGTTCGCCTAGGCCACGAGCGCTTCTTGAGCGAGCGATTTTTATACACAATGATTGATATCAACCCTTTATGTGCTCCACTGCTGGGGCACGGGTCTCTTCCTGCATCGCAGGAAGGTTAGGTCATACTCGACCACAAGGGCCAAGTTCGGGTTGGTGGAGGATCGTAAGATAGTGACGGGCCTTACTGTCTCAAGTTATCAAGCCGCCCATAAGGCCTCGGACATGGCTTAACGACTACCATTACATGAAAGCAGGCACCAACGGCTTAACGTGCGTTTTTCCGAATCACGGAAGCGCTCGGAAAAATTCCAATAGCGGTAGTCACGGGATGGTCACCCATGTAGTACCTGAGCTCCCCTGTTGTTGCTTAAGCCAAGTGATTGATTACAATCAGTCGGTTTCACTACTTCACGAGACAATGCTTTACCAATGTAATATTGGTAAAGCGTGTTATGCGTGACTTTAATAAAGTCATGCTATTAAACCATGGAAGGAGGGCCCCTGAACCCAGGAAGTGGCGTGCCTTGGGCCACGAAAAATGGCGTTCCTTGAATAGCAATCTCAGATTAAACTAGCAATCTGAGCGATACAATAATAGCTATCTGAGTGCTTAGTGCGAGTTTTTTAACTACTCGATCGCGTTAACGTAAACTCATATTTCTATGGCATCGAGGAAGCGCCACCTAGCGACAAGTATGGAAATTAAAATTGCTGAGTGCGAGTTGTAATGGTTTACGTTGAGAAGTGAACACGTTTACCAGCCAAAACATGGATAAACGCGACTGCGAGTTGTACTGTGACAGCGTTTTGCCAGTTCGAACGGTTAACTTACTCATAATCTTTACTCAATGCTCGATTAACGCGGTAGTAAAGTTATTCGATTGGATCTGTCAAACTCGCACTAAGCACTCAGAGACTAAAACGGTGGTAGCGCAGCGGCAGAACGCCGGCTTTCCAATCAGAAGGCGTAGGTTTGAATCCTGGCATGTATAAAAGACTTTTCTAAGTTTCGTACATTTGTGAAGTTATAGTAGCAATACCACTCGCTAACTGTGAAGGAAAATATCGTGAAGAAACCTGAGCGTCAAAGGTGTTCACATTCCTTTGCGCTTGAAATCGCCAATCCACGGTGGGCACGCGTGATGATTAAACCCATACTCTCTCTTTGAGAGAAGGCCTGTGCCCTGCAGTGGGTCATTTATAGGGTACATACAAAAGACAGTAAATTTGTAAAACTAAAGTGTTTATATTCTTTTTAATGCACTAACCCGTGCTAAGGACAATTTTAAAAACCTATTTAGAGGCTAAAAATTTCACCCATGCAGGGATTCGAACCCGCGACCTATGGCAAACCTAACTGCAAAGTAGGCACTCGGGGCTGCAAGTGATGCATATTACTTCAGCCAGATGTCGCTGCCTGTACGTAATACAGAGAAAATTGTAAAGAGGTTAGAAATTTCACTGATGCCGGTAAGTAGCCCATTAGCTCAGTTGGAAGAGCGCTGGCACGGATAGCTAGAGGTCGCGGGTTCGAATCGACGACCTCTGTGGCGTAGTGGTAGCGCATCTGCCTACCATGCAAGAGGTCCCGGGTTCGAATCCCGGCTGGAGACAAAAAAAACCCCAGGTCTTGGATGTTTACATGTTTGTGATGTCGTTGTTTCTGGTTCCCACGACACAGGGTATCCTAGTGTGGGGTCAGAAGCAATGTATGTGCCTGTATGTAAATGTTATGTTATGTTAAAATTGGTGGAATTTTTAGCCTCTAAATAGGTTTCTAAAGTGTTTGTAAAGGTAGGTTAAAGGTAGTAATTATTTTGTTGTGTGATGTACTGTAAAAGTACACCACGCAGCAAATATAATTATCCCCCATTTCAACATTGTTTTCGTCAACAAATCATAGTTTAACCACCATACATCGCACGGAGTCGAGACTCTCAACCCACATTTTACGAGACAGTCGTTGGGGAGGGAAACTCGTAGGATGCAATTATGAAGGTTTAAAGAAATTAACTGCAGCACCGCATGTTTCTAACGGGACGTGCTCCAGAATGAAATGGGAAGCTATTCACTTCGGTCAGATCGCTTAAAGAAAGAGTAAATAGTGTAACGTTAATCGAGTTTTGAACATGAAGCTGAGTCGATGAACGTATTGACAAAAGGTAACTATTAAGGTGCTTTTGGGTACAAACTAGCGCCAACAATGGAAAAAAATAATAACTTGTTTTATAATAAAAACCTATTTAGAGACTAAAAATTCCACCCATGCCGGGATTCGAACCCGCGACCTCTGGCTATCCGTGCCAGCGCTCTTTCCAACTGAGCTAATGGGCGACTCACCGGCATCAGTGAAATTTCGAACCTCTTTACACTATTCTCTGTATTACGTACAGGCAGCGACATCTGGCTTAAGTAAATTGCATCACTTACAGCCCCGACTACCTACTTTGCAGTTAGGTTTTTACATCAGAATGTTATCGCTGTACCCACATGATTATACTATTTTTATTTTTAATGCACTAACCCCTGCTAAGGACAATTATAAAAACCTATTTAGAGGCTAAAAATTCCACCCATGCCGGGAATCTTAATAATTTTATAATTTCAGCAATAACGCAATCTAAATTTCAGTTTCGATTTAAGTACACTAACTTACAGCTATTAAGTAGTTTTAAAAACACATGACTTAGATTTGCATGTTTTAAGGATGTGTTTTCGTATTTTTTTATATTTTACTTTATGCTTATTTTGTACTTACAGAAAATACTATTTTCAATAAAGTTATACTGTACCGTCGTATTTTTAGGTGATCGGGTAAACACTTCCCCCACGTGACAGGCCTTGCCTAGTGTGGGGGTCAGATTATAAGTAAAATTGTACCTTTTTATGGCAACAAATACTTTTTATCTTTTTTTTATAATACGTTTTTATTTAAAAGTGAACATGAGAAATCTTAACAACTGTGACATCTATTTTTAGAACCTAAAGTCTACAACTTAGAATCAACAAACCAGGACTTTAATCACTCAACCATTTCAATCTATTGATCATAAGTTCTAGATCTAGACTGTAAGTTCTAAAAATAGTTATCATAGTGGATGAGAATGCTTCTTGCATTAAGCACGCTCACGTACATTTACTCATGTAATTAGTGCAATAAAGAATGAAAATAAAAATATTTTACGGGATAACAAGTACGTTCTATTCCAGGCTGTAATCTCTCTCTGTGCGAATTTCATCCCAATCCGTTCAGCAGCTCTGGCGTGATTGAGTACTAAACTGCAAGTACTTACTTGCAGTTTTCACATTTTAATGCTGTTGCAAGTGCAATATTGCACTTGTAAGCCTGAGGATACCTCGAGTTAGAGGCGAAACGCGTCGCGTATTTTCTCACACATATATTGGTGTCGGTGGTGGTGTGTTTGTGTCTTGCTTCTGCTTCAAAAAGTGGGAAGGAGGGCGGTGCATTAACTGACCGCATGGTTCTTGTGGGGTTTTGGCGGAATTTAGCAAAGTAATTTTCACATTTTAATTCCCTTTCTCAACTTTTATCCCTTGGTGTGAATAAATAATTCCTTATTTTTCAACTCCCAAAGCTAAACTACCAAAAAGTGCAAGAGAGTATTGTGAAATCACGATCTCCATTATGGTTACATTAATAATTCTAGATGTAATCTTTTGTGTTAAGATACTTGTACAATCTATTACTGACGTAAAAATAAATTAAATTAATATCTTAATTTCACGATAAAATGTGACTTACTATGTGACCTATTATGATTTAAGGCAACACAAGTACTTACCTACTTAACTGGGAAAAATTAATCCTATTTTGCGAATCTATCCAGTTGAATAGCTCACAATACCTACTGTCAAACAGCAATTTATTCTAAGGTATATCAATCTACCTAGTAATCCATTGACATGATGTATTAAAATTACCCCCACGTCAGCTGTTGGTTGGCTAGAATAAAATACTACTTAGTATTAAGCCCGCCACATTTACAATATTTACTAGTACTATAAGGAATCTTATAATAATAATATGCAGTAGACATCATATCAACATTTTCATTTTAGGCCCAAGTCGCCCGTCTCGTAACTGAGTAGATTACTCGGATGTAAAGGTTGATGTGATGTCAACTGTGCATTATAAATATCTTCACCCTCTCAAAGCTGATGTTATTAACCCTTGTATGTCCCCACTGCTGGGGAACGGGTCTCTTTCTGCATCGCAGGAAGGTCAGGCCATACTCCACCACGGGGGCCAAGTCCGGGTTGGTGGAGGATTGTAAGACAGTGGCGGGCCTTACTGTCAGAAGTTATCAAGCCGCCCATAAGGCCTCTGACATGGCTTAACGACTGTCATTATATGATAGCCGGCACCAACGGCTTAATGTGCCTTGCGAAGCACGGAAGCGCTTGAAAAAATGCCACTAGCGGTAGTCAAAGCTGATGTAGAAGGTAGAAATAGTAAGAATAAATCGGTTCTTTTGACCTATCCTCATGTGAGAAGCAGAGGATCGAATCCGCCTGAACGTGTTCTGAATAAAGACACCATTGGGTATTTTTTCGTACCTGGAAAAAGCTGATTTAAAGCCCAACACGCGTGCGAATATCCCGTATGGAAAAGCAATATGCATGTATTATTATAGGGAGGCTAACAAAGCTTTTTAGTTTTATCCAGCTACGTCCAAACAATTTACCTTAATGGTGTAGAACGAAACCAATGTCGGTATTTTAAACCAATAATAATGTTTTTTTGCCAATCTGGGATTCGAAAAATATGTGAATAAGTTGTTTTTATCTACTTTATTTTGGCAACTTTTGTTCCTATTATATCCTTATTAACTATGTACATAACTTTTTTACGTTTTAGGAACATAAATTTACTTTTTTACCCCAAAATAGAATCATAATTTGGCCGAGTCAGATAGAGGTTCAGCCAATCGTTATCATCGTTATCAACCCTTGTATGTCCCCATTGTTGGGGCACAGGTCTCTTCCTGAATCGTAGGAAGCTTAGGCCATACTCCACCACGGGGGCCAAGTCCGGGTTGGCGGTTCAGCGAATAATACTGTGAATAAGTCCTACATGAAGTCTACTGAGACTGAACCAAATTCAATGACTGAAATTATCGGCCAGTGATTGGCTTTTCTCTACGTTCCGAACGCATTCCATCAAAAATGCTAACAGTCTCTTACAGTCTCTGACTGAGGTATACACATATGTTCCACTAAAAATATTGTAACAGTCTTCTTCAGTGCCTAAAGTACCTATACTGATTTATTAGACAAAAAATATGTTTTACGACATACGTAAAAGCCATTATATTAACAGACTGATTTGTTATAATAACATATTGATTCGTAAGATATTTCGCATGCTTATATATTTTTATATCAATGTAACTTTTCAGTCTGCGGTGGTGTCCTGCGTTCATAATAGGTAATATGTATAAGATTTTTTTTGATCGAAAAGTAATCCTACTAAGATTATAAACGCGAAACTTTGTAAGTATGGATGGATGGATGTTTGTTTCTTTCACGTAAAAACTACCGAATAGATTTTAATGAAACTTTACAATAATATAGCTTGTACATCGGAATAACGCCTCTGTGTTATTTATAAAATATACAATTTATAAAAATATTGTGTGAATTGTCCAAAATATGACGATAAATGTAAGTAGGAAAAAATCTACCATCTGGAGCTATTACGCAGACGAAGTCGCCGACACCATCTAGTTTCTTAAATAATACGATTCACAAATAAGAAAATGTCCAACCTCTATCGCCAAATTAAATAGAAAACAGAGATTTTGGAAGCTCTCAGCCTTTGATGGCTTGCCAAAGATAAACATGGAAATTGGTTTCCATTTCGTTGAAACCTTTCAACTAGACGGCATAAAAAGCGTAAACTTTGGACTATCCACTATTTATCTTCACTAACATCGCCGCTTTTCACTTCAAGCCATTGCTATTTCTCGTCTTTCTTCAGACGGTCATCAATCTAGTCTCTGCACGTTGACTCCAAATGCATATCAAGTGACTACATAAACAAAAAAACCGGCCAAGTGCGAGTCAGACTCGCGCACCGAGGGTTCCGTACAAACCTGTATTATAGACCTGAGTATTTGGTATGAATTTCAATTTAATACCTCTACGCGTTTATGAGGAAATGGGTAGTAAGTTTAAAATTATAAAAAAAAAATATATTATGTGATGTAACTAAAAATTTATGGTTTTCGTAATTTTTCCTTTATCTATGCTATAAGACGTTGCTTCGTACCAAATTTCAAGATTCTGAGTTCACGGGAAGCACCCTGTAGGTTTTGATTCCCTTGCAAGTGTCGAAAATTTGCGGCATAAACGGCTGTATCTTTTTATTGCGTTGGCTTATAAGGTTGATTTTTTCACAGCTTCAAGGGACAGTAGACCTGAGTAATTGATATAAATTTCAGCTTCATACCTCCACGCGTTCCTGAGAAAAAGGGTCTTGACAGACGGACGGACGGACAGACGGACAACAAAGTGATCCTATAAGGGTTCCGTTTTTTCCTTTTGAGGTACGGAACCCTAAAAACGCAGTACAGATATTTCTCGTATGATATTTAACGTTTTTCGTCTAAATATCCGTCGTAAGTCAATCTTAAGTTTGTTGATCCACCCTTTAGCCTTTCGCAAATGACGGGCAATTTTATTTGCTGAAAATATTATGTACGGATTGGGTATGAAGCGGATAATCTCGTATGATGCACTATTGATATTGCTGAGCTTCTCGTAAAGTTTATGAGCTCCGCCATCACGAGGCTAAAGCACGATTTGCATACGACGACGGGAAAAACACGTTTGCAGCACACCGACCGCGTTCGGCGATAATGCGATTTATCACAATTTTGTATCACAACACAATTTATTATGATTTATCGTTTCGATACATGGCCAAATCAGTTGTTTTGTTTTAGCAGCTTTGGCGGTTGCAAAAAGCAATGGCAAAGAAAGAGCGATATGTCTCTAACCCTTTGTTTATAGTGCACTAACAATCTGTTAAGGCGTTTCGGGGCGCTAACTAGCGCCAGAGAAAAAAACATAACTTGTTTTATAATACATTTTTATCTAAAAGTGAACAAGAGAGATCTTAATAACTGTGACAACTATTTTTAGAACTTACAGTCTAGAATCTATGATTATAACTTTGATCGATTTCCGCTAAACACAGCCGTTTTTTGGCGGAAAGTGATTAAAGTCCTTGGTTATTGATTCTAGGTTCTAGACTATAGGTTCTAAAAATAGTTGTCACAGTTGTTAAGATTTCTCATGTTCTCTTGTAAATAAAAACGTTTTATACAACAAGTTAATATGATTTTTTTTCCATTGTCGGCGCTAGTTAGCGCCCGAAACGCCTTAATCTATTGATATTAGATTTCAGCCAGGCAACGTGCGTACACAATTGCAACTGCAATATTGGCAAAGCGTAAAGAGTAAATTTAACAAAAACCGTCACCTTATATTTTGAAGAAGAAAAAAAATAGAAATCTGAGAAAAAGCCGTACAGACGAAGCCGTACAAAGTTGTAAAACACTGGCTCTTATTAGGGTATTTCAAAAGTTACCCATTATTGACGCAGTCCTGACTTTTCACCGCAACATAACTTAGCCTTCTCTTAACTGGTTAGAACAGTCATACATAAGCAGCGTCACCATAAATCTGTCACGACCCTTGCAAAATAGACTCGACATTCAAATCGTTATGAGGAATTTATTCAATTATGATAAGTGCATACTCCTTGAAAGGACGTGGTGTAAATCTACTGTTGTCAAGTCGCCGATGGCCGTCCGTCGTAATAATCCTGCATATGGCATAATAATTGGACAGTGAAACGCGTCGGGGCAACACGTGTGCAGCATTTCATTGTACTGACCAGTGGATGCATTTACGAGGACCATGCTCTAGATATGGAGGCTCCACGGCCTTGTTAAAATTTACATGCGTGACTTCACTACACGCGTTAAGACTTAATTTTGCAAATAACTAGCAGTGCCTGCGTGTTCGTTCGCGTAGTAAACAGCTAAGCCTACAGCCTATGTCCACTCTGAAGGCATATTCTAAATGCAGAGTGCTTAGTGCGAGTTTGACAGATCCAATCGAATAACTTTACTACCGCGTTAATCGAGCATTGAGTAGTGAGTTTGAGTAAGTTAACCGTTCAAACTGGCAAAACGCTGTCACAGTACAACTCGCACTCGTGTTTATTCGTGTTTTGGCTGGTAAACGTGTTCATTTCTCAACGTAAACCATTACAACTCACGCTCAGCAATTTTAATTTCCATACTTGTCACTAGGTGGCGCTTCCTCGATGCCATAGAAATATGAGTTTACGTTAACGCGATCGAGTAGTTAAAAAACTCGCACTAAGCACTCTGGTGAAGAAGTTTTTGAAAACAGATAAAGATTTTCGGAGATTTACCCCCTTACAAACTTATAAGCCTAAAAACATTTACTCTTTATAGTATTAGTATTGGCTGAGGAAATGGCAAAATGAAGAGTTTAAGGAGAGTCCTTTGAGCCCTAAAAAGAGAGCTTTGCCAAGCAGTGCAAACTGAATCAGATATTAATATAGAATACTTAATTCCGGATTCACTTGCTTGATTTTATGTCGGAAAAGTCCGACTAGTTATAGAAATCGATAACAATAACGGCCACATCACACGATCAGTATACACGATCAGATTTGGGCCAAGAGTCTGATAATGTGTGTGATCGTGTGGTGTGGAAATTATTGTTATTCATATTAACAACAATTGCTGTTATTTGCCTCCAAGCAATAGCAGTTATATGACATTCTAAAAGTATAACCGGCGCAAATTAAATAGGCATTTCTCACTAAGAAGGTCGAATAGCGCGAGACTCCGAGTTAAGTTGCATAGGTTATACCATTTGAATGCGTTTTGTTTGTACACTATCAATAGTGTCAATGAAACAATCGTCACCGTGCCGACATTACTATTTAAACATTTAAAAGCCTCACACCTCTTCGCGTAAAGCTCAAAAAAAAAACTGCGAGACTCGATTCCTGATTTGTTTATAATATGTTAATACTCACAAATTGGTACGGAATCCTCAGCGGACAAGTCCGACACGTACTCTTTCGTTTTTTAATCAATAGAGGTAGGGAGGTCACCTACGACTATTTTTAAGTTATTTATACAAGTACAGAACACCTATTAAAATGCAAAAAGAAATTCACTGAAACCTGTATAGATTTATCTGTGAGTTACTCTTTAACATACAAACATACATACATACATACATACATACATACATACATACATACATACATACATACATACATACATACATACATACATGCATGCATACATACATACATACATACATACATACATACATACATACATACATACATACATACATACATACATACATACATACATACATACATACATACATACATACATACATACATACATACATACATACATACATACATACATAACCTCACGCCTGTATCCCAGAGGGGTAGGCAAAGATCAGGGACTGCCACTTGCCACGATCCTGACAGATCACCTACGCTTCATCAACGTTCATAAGTCGTTGCATGCACGCACGCCGGTTCCGGGTACTTTTTATCTTTCCCTCTTTAACATCTTACTAAAAATCTGCATCGCGATCAACATCTAGAATCTAGAATCAGATCTAGACTCTAGATTCAGGTTTTGCTGTTAGCCAAGTATTTCAGAGTTATGAAAGTTTTAATTTGAGTTTTGCTGTTAGCCAAGTATTTCAGAGTTATGAAAGTTTTAATTTGAGAACAAATCATCACACGGTTAATTTCTTGAATAAATAGTTTTGTGTCAGAATAATGGCCAGTTGCCACCGGGATTCACAAAAACACAGAGTGAAAGTGATTGACAAACGGCTGTCTTTGAAAAAATATTTTACCCAACAGCTAAAAGCTTACATAGTTTCGCTTTTAGTTTAACCTATCAAAACTTACATCTAGAGCGACCAACGTGTGGATAAAAGCCTGCCTTAAGGTCTGCCATTTAGTTCTATACTAGGCCATCCTCCTCTAGCCAGCCATCGTCACCGGTAGTCCGCTATAGGGTATCAATTATTGATTTGGGATCAGTTCGTGCATCATTTTTTGTAAAGAACCTAGTTACGGTCCCAAAAGTCCTACTCTGCGGCTAATTAAACGTGTTGCCACTAGACTAAGGTTTAAATTTTTCAACGGACGCGCCTCGCGCGCCGAACGCATCGCATTTCTTGATAGCCTCATCTCTGTGTTACCGCTAGAATAAAGGTGATCACACATTTGCCAACGTACGCGCCGTACGCACTGAACGTGCCACATTTCATGATAGCCTCGTCTGCAACTAATTGAACGTGTTACCGCTAGTCTAAAGGCAATCACACCTCAGTCAACATACGCTTAACCCGCCGAATGCGCCGCATTTCTTGATAGCTTTATCTGTGCCACGCACATTTGCACCGTATGCAATTTGTTTATATTGCCTACAATTGTTGCAGTGTTTTCTTACCTCTGGACGCCGATCCTGTAAACTAGCTCCTGTATCCTGGAAGAGTATCCAGAAACTAGGGTTTGCCGATTACCACGATCATAATTGACTGACATCATTATGTTGCATCCGTAACCAAAACAACAATTTGGATCAAAGTCCTAGTTCGATTTGCATTTTTTGTAATAAATGAAATTATATCCCTATAAATTAAAATATGGAACCAGTCGGTGATACTTTTGCGCGATATCAAATGAAATCAGTTTCGGGTTAAACTGCAAATAAATTTGTAACCCGAAAGTGATTTCTGATGTAACTCGACGTTCTGAAGAGCGTCGTTTTACCATTACCTTGTCTTGCAAGACTGCTACCATGGTACCGTCTAAAAACAATGTCCCAGGCTTCACATTTCACCCATCTAGTGTGATTGAAGGTACCACTGGACGCGTTCATCTCATTACGTACGATCATCCATTTTGTCTTCAATTATCTGCTTACGATATCGATATCAACCCTTGTATGTCCCCACTGCTGGGGCACGGGTCTCTTCCTGGATCACAGGAAGGTTAGGCCATACTCCACCACGGGGGCCAGGTCCGGGTTGGCGGAGGAATGTAAGACAGTGGCGGGCCGCCCATAGCCGCCCGGCTTTTGACATTATCTGCTTCCGTGTAAAGAAATATTCTTTATTACACTTTTTTTATTTTTAATGCACTAACCCGTGCTAAGGAACAAATTAAAAAAAACCTATTTAGAGGCTAAAAATTTCACCCATGCCGGGATTCGAACCCGCAACCTCTGGCTATCCGTACCAGCGCTCTACCAATTGAGCCAATGGGCGACTCACGGTATCAGTGAAATTTCGAACCTCTTTACAATATTCTCTGTATTACGTACAGGCAGCGACATCTGACTTAAGCAAATTGCATTACTTACAGCCCCGACTACCTACTTTGCAGTTAGGTTTAACATCGGAACGATATCACTGTACCCACATGATTACACTATTTTTATTTTTAATGCACTAACTAGATAGATAGATGAATAGATAGATAGACGGACGGACGGACGGACGGACGGACGGACGGACGGACGGACGGACGGACGGACGGACGGACGGACGGACGGACGGACGGACGGACGGACGGACGGACGGACGGACGGACGGACGGACGGACGGACGGACGGACGGACGGACGGACGGACGGACGGACGGACGGACGGACGGACGGACGGACGGACAGACAGACAGACAGACAGACAGACAGACAGACAGACAGACAGACAGACAGACAGACAGACAGACAGACAGACAGACAGACAGACAGACAGACAGACAGACAGACAGACAGACAGACAGACAGACAGACAGACAGACAGACAGACAGACAGACAGACAGACAGACAGACAGACAGACAGACAGACAGACAGACAGACAGACAGACAGACAGACAGACAGACAGACAGACAGACAGACAGACAGACAGACAGACAGACAGACAGACAGACAGACAGACAGACAGACAGACAGACAGACAGACAGACAGACAGACAGACAGACAGACAGACAGACAGACAGACAGACAGACAGACAGACAGACAGACAGACAGACAGACAGACAGACAGACAGACAGACAGACAGACAGACAGACAGACAGACAGACAGACAGACAGACAGACAGACAGACAGACAGACAGACAGACAGACAGACAGACAGACAGACAGACAGACAGACAGACAGACAGACAGACAGACAGACAGACAGACAGACAGACAGACAGACAGACAGACAGACAGACAGACAGACAGACAGACAGACAGACAGACAGACAGACAGACAGACAGACAGACAGACAGACAGACAGACAGACAGACAGACAGACAGACAGACAGACAGACAGACAGACAGACAGACAGACAGACAGACAGACAGACAGACAGACAGACAGACAGACAGACAGACAGACAGACAGACAGACAGACAGACAGACAGACAGACAGACAGACAGACAGACAGACAGACAGACAGACAGACAGACAGACAGACAGACAGACAGACAGACAGACAGACAGACAGACAGACAGACAGACAGACAGACAGACAGACAGACAGACAGACAGACAGACAGACAGACAGACAGACAGACAGACAGACAGACAGACAGACAGACAGACAGACAGACAGACAGACAGACAGACAGACAGACAGACAGACAGACAGACAGACAGACAGACAGACAGACAGACAGACAGACAGACAGACAGACAGACAGACAGACAGACAGACAGACAGACAGACAGACAGACAGACAGACAGACAGACAGACAGACAGACAGACAGACAGACAGACAGACAGACAGACAGACAGACAGACAGACAGACAGACAGACAGACAGACAGACAGACAGACAGACAGACAGACAGACAGACAGACAGACAGACAGACAGACAGACAGACAGACAGACAGACAGACAGACAGACAGACAGACAGACAGACAGACAGACAGACAGACAGACAGACAGACAGACAGACAGACAGACAGACAGACAGACAGACAGACAGATAGATAAAAACACTTTATTGTATATAAAAACCGGCCAAGTGCGAGTCAGACTCGCGCACCGAGGGTTCCGTACAAACCTGTATTATAGACCTGAGTATTTGGTATGAATTTCAATTTAATACCTCTACGCGTTTATGAGGAAATGGGTAGTAAGTTTAAAATTATTAAAAAAATATATATTATGTGATGTAACTAAAAATTTATGGTTTTCGTAATTTTTCCTTTATCTATGCTATAAGACGTTGCTTCGTACCAAATTTCAAGATTCTGAGTTCACGGGAAGCACCCTGTAGGTTTTGATTCCCTTGCAAGTGTCGAAAATTTGCGGCATAAACGGCTGTATCTTTTGATTGCGTTGGCTTATAAGTTTGATTTTTTCACAGCTTCAAGGGACAGTAAACCTGAGTAATTGATATAAATTTCAGCTTCATACCTCCACGCGTTCTTGAGAAAAAGGGTCTTGACAGACGGACGGACGGACAGACGGACAACAAAGTGATCCTATAAGGGTTCCGTTTTTTCCTATTGAGGTACGGAACCCTAATAAAAACGGAAATTACACAGATATTTCTTAACGTATGAGTGCAGACGGCGGCCTTATCACTAAAAGTGATCTCTTCCAGACAACCTTTGGATGAACTGGACTAATACATTAGAGAAGGAAGGAAAAATACTCTGTGTTTGAGATTTTACAAGGAAAAACGTAACCACATTATTAAATGAATCGCTGTTAAGGATTCATTGTTTTAGTGGAATCATGGTTTTATAAAGAAGACCGTTACTATCTGTTCTAGTTAGGAGTTGAAATCAACTATAACTAACACCTAATATCTAAGTGATTTAATAATACAAAGATAGCAGGCATATCTGAGATTAAAATGACAAGATACAAATTGCGCATATCTTGCACTTTTACCTGCTTGAAGTATGGTAAGTAACTAAAGATAAACTGCACTTTTCTGACCTCCTCACCAAGTGCTCCTTACTACCACGCGAAAGCTTTTATTTAACTCCGCAAGAGTTGCGAGAAATTGAATTGAACGTTTTCACACTAGACGCGGTACCTACCCGCTCTTGCTACGTTCTGACCTCAATATCAAACCCAGATAGGATCGGACCACGCGACTACTAAAATCCAATTTCACCATCCAGGTTGAGCCCTCTTCTTCATTAAACTTAGTATCTCGATTGTGTGTGCCGTCCATAAAAAGACAATTTAGTTTATCGCTAAACCGTGTACAATTTAAATTATGGAATTGGCCCTAAGCCTTATTAAACATAATAATATTGAGCGAGCGATCATAAAATTATTTAACTGCGAATTTACAGTAGCGGACAATCGTACGCTAAAAAAAAGGTATCAAAAAATTAAAAAACCCGACTGCTAAAAAGTACAATTTTTTAATTTTAGACCTAAGGCGCAACATCTTGTCAAACCATTTGGCATTTGGTCTTTGGCAAACATCATACATACACACTTACGCCTGAAAAACTTAAACTTTGCTTTTGCAGTCGGGTAGCGACCCTATGCAGATATTTGATTACTCTTCAAATGAGTAATAAACTTATGAATAAATTTTCCAAGTTCCATCAACACGAAATGAAAACCATTCATACTTACTTACCACTTGGTTAGTAGGTAATGAACGCCAAAATAAACACAAACCAAAATTCGCTAAAATGAAACGGCTTATTTTTGTGGGGGAAACGGCCTATTTTTGTTTACTTTAAAAGTTGGCACTCAATCGCTCACTGAGAGAAGTGTAAACACTAACTTTACATACTTATAGCCGTTTCACTTTGCAACTTTTCTCACGCGAATTGTATTTTCGCCCAATAGTTTGAAGCGATGAAGGCACGAGAACTTTTAGCAAACAACCTCTCATCAAAACACCATAAAATAATTACCTAAGTACCCGTTCGCACCCTAGATCCCGCCGCAAACGGAAAACAAATAAAATTACATTACTGCAACTTACCGAACACCGTGGCGTACTTCTTTTGTTTTCCCCCTTGTATGTAACCACCGGAAAACTTCGCGCGACCGATTCACGACAGATTGGACGACCGTCCGCTCGCAAATACTCACGGAACTGCTAGTAACAAGGAAGCCTCAATGTTACCACTCACTGATAAGTGCCGTGTTGTCAAATATAGTCTGCTAGCTTTTAGAATATACTTCGGCTACTATCGGAAAGAACCAGATATATTCGTGAAATAGAATTATCGGAACTAATTTTTAACTAAAGTAAGTTTTATAAAGAGCAGCAAGTAGTATTCCTCTCGTTTGCTTTCGGAGAAAACCGAATCCTACTCTAGAGTCCGAGGTAGGTATATTCTAAAAGCTAACAGACTGCGATTCAGTGACAAACGAGTGTTTGGTGCCAAAGTTTTGGCATACACATGCCGTGCATGGGTCCTGTGAACCTCGAATGGGTTGATTGATTGAACAAACCAGTAATGCAATAAGGCCGCTAACTGTACCTCTTCTCACGTAATTATTGTCTCGTTATTGTTTTCGGTGTCTAGAATAAAGAATATTCCTTCGCTTATCTTAGGTTCGATATATTTTCATTATCGCTCCGCAGATGTCTTAATGTAGCATCATTGTATCTGTTCAAATCTAAAAATTTTTAGATATCCAACTTAAAAGCCTATCCTTAGAAGCGCGGCTCATTTTAAACAGAAAGAAATATAAATAAGAATATGAAATAAATAACTATAAACTATTTTATTGAAAAATATAATCCCAAATTTTTTTCTGTATTAAAGTTACCCAATAAATAACAGTTTTATTTAAAACTTAACATTTCCTATTATATGGTCGTCGAATCGACGAATGTTCAGGTATTATGGGGTGCTGATGAAAGAATACTAAAGAATGCGTACCCTTCAACGGCCAAGTCACACAATATTAACTATAATAATAAAGAAATCGCAGTAAGGAACCTTAGACTTGGCAGGACTTTGTCTAGATTGCATAACTTTTTAGAGATAAACGAGCAGCTCCATCGAGACTAAGCTAGTTTTTACAGAATGTTTTTGGTGAGATTTCACTTCTTTTTGTAGAAACGTGGGCATATTGATGTATTAGATTTTCTTATAAAATAAATCTATCCGTCCCTCCCAAATCAAGGGCGGTAGAAGAATGTTGTAAACGACTGTAACGCGGCCGGTTGCCACTTCGCCATAATTATAAGGTTATTGGAAAAACAAAACGTAAGCGCGCTTTAAAATACAGTCAGCGCCATCTAGTGACGTGGGCGGGTATAACCGCCACTCTTAGTCCAATACATTATATTTTGTCCAAATTTTGAGGGAAATTAATATTTTAGTGTAATTTGTTTATTTAATTTGTGTAATGTTTGAGTAGAATAAAGTTAATCGTTCGACTATTTCTTCTTGTGAACTTGTATGTATAAGTATAAAAGCCAGTCTAGAGTTCAGAGTTCAGAGTTTTCCTTTAATTTTATTTATATGCGTATTAAAAGCAGAAGGGGAGGTATTTGCCGAGCAGTGGGACGCTATAGGCTAGATTAAATTAGAATATGTGTCCCACTACGCTGGATTTTCGCAATGACAGTCGGTTTGAATAAATGATGATGATGATGAATGATTATGATGATTTTTTTATGTACCAATAGTAGAAGGGGGCATTACCGTATCTCTAATACAGCAGAGACCAGCTGAGGTTTCTTCATCAGATACTTCAGACCTTCGATTTTTGACATCAAATGAAGCGGCCCACCAAGTTGAATATTTTTTGTAAAAGCGGTAAGTCGATCTTTTCTAAAAGTTTGGTTGGGCTCTTGTGTTTTCTAATCAGGGTCACCAAGTACTCCAGATCTTCGATTATCCTAGTTTTTATAGTTTTCCCTTTATGTGGCTATTAAACCCTAACTCTGTACCAAATTTCAGCTCTCCGAGTTAATGGAAAATACTAGTTCTATTTTGATGATCATCAGTGAGTGAGTGTCATAAATGCGAAACTTTGCTTTCGCTTAACTTCGGAACTAAAGGACCCACAGACTTGAAATTTTGGATTTTACGTATGTGATTATAGCTTACTGGATGACGAAAATTTCTGGTTTTATCCAGAGGTTCTCAAATAGGGGCCTGAAAATGCGGCGAAATGGTTCCAATAAGTAAAGATGATACGGCAGTGCTTGCTTCGCGCACGACTTGGCGGGGTCACTGCTGCCCCCCGATCACATAATAATATTATATTAAGATTTTAAATGTTTACTTTTTGAAAAAAACGAATGTATTTATTATATCACAAGTCATGATTTTTGTTCCATTGGTGGCTCTAGCTAACGCCCAAAAGCTTCTTATGAGATAGGTGGGCGGGCTTTCAATACGGCTCTCTTCGCGGCCAGCTCAGACCGCTAAATAGCTTAAAAGTCAAAGAATTGGTGTTGATGAGAGCCATTATATGTGTGTAAGCGCGTAATGAATCGGAACTTTGGCGTTTTCACAACGTATAAGAACGAAACTTTTCAAATTATTACTTCAGAACTTTGTAGACAGCTTCAGTTGTCGTGTCGTTACACAAATCATCTAGAGTGGTCAACTACTAGGTTTTTTGAGAGTTTACCAAATATTGGAACTGACTTTCCTAAGAAAATTGGTGAGTTTGCATAGAAATAGCAAATGCTTATTTACATCAGATAGTTGAAACTTCAAACTCTATGAATAAAAATAGTTCGTCTTTTTAATAATCAAACAGATAAACCGCTAAAGTAGTACGTAAAACGTCAGTTTAACATCACAATAGCGTGTGAGTGGACGTAAAGGAAAGTTTGGAATCCCGAGTCGTAAATGTTTTACTGTTCGATCTTCTATTGGAGCGTTACAGTTGTGGCATAAAATACCATTCGATGTTTACAGTCCGCTCTATATGAGAGTCTTAAAAGCTTGCTTGCAGCTTCATGTTTATTTAGCTTTTCAAGACGTTTTCAAGTAGCTGAATCCGTCTATCTGTGCTCAATAAGGTAACATTTAAGAATAAAAATTGTCGGTGAAAATTAATACTTACACTCCGGCCATCTTCAGAATGTCAATGACGTTTAAATTGACATTATTTTGCATTTAGTGATGTGTATTTTTATCAAACGGGATTTCGATAGAAACTATAATCTAGAAACGAGAATCTTAATTTAGCTGTTTCCGTGATTTCTTGCGTGCTAAATCCGGGTAAGCTATATCTTACGATGCTGTACCCCTGACATGCTCACCTATGTTAACAAAGCTTCTAAATAAATATTAATAAGATAATAAAAAAAACGATGCTGTAACCAGATGATAATGCAAACTTCGTAAAACATATTTTTTCGGGAGTAAATTATGTGATAAATACCACCATCATCATCAGCAGGTTATACTAGTCCACTGCTGTCCCCGCTTTGATAAATATAGAAACATATAAACATACAACCGAAATCAGTCCAAGCCTTTATTTATCTTACGACAGCTTGTCTTACAGATATTCGATGCAGTTACCGATTCGATTCTTTATGATAATCGATTAGTGCTAAAGTTTTGATCGATAGATTTCATTCCAATTTTATTTAGACATTTTTTTTAGTTTGTCTATCTGAGCATGATAAACTTACAACTCTTAACAAGTTTTCATATTATTTTTAAATGTAATGTTTAAACCTAAATTGTTACAGAACACATCTTTGCAGATAGATAGAGAACACTTTATTGTATATAAATACATATTTATGGACATATTACACAGATCTCGTTAGCCCTATACTAAGTACAACTAGTAAATGACTTGTGTTATAGGTGCTAACTCGAAGATGTATTTAATACAATAAATACATAGATAACATCCAAGACCCGAGACAAACTAGAAAAGTTCGTTTCCTAGTTTGACGCGGCCGGGGATCGAACCCGAGACCTACCGTTTTACAGTCAGCATGCTACACCGCTCCGCCACCGAGGCCGACAAATTAAACTATAAAAACTTAAATTAAATTATAAAAATGGAAATTACCAGATGTTTTTTAGAGTACTTACAGAGTTTATTAGAGTGTGATAAGTTTATCTTCTTTATAGAAGATCTGGAGAAGAATGGTGCAAAGCAGAAACGACTGGCGCTTGCTTGAAGAGACCCTTGTCCAACAGTGGATATCGATGGACTGATGATGATGATAGAAAATTTACTTGAATAGTCTTCGCTACATAAACTAGCTGTAATAATAGTGTAGCAGAGCACGTCGCATTACTATTGAGAAATAAAAGGTTTCTGTCGGTCAAATAAATAAGGAGTTTTATAGGAGTATGCTTAGTTATGCATTTGTTGACTACGGAACCCTAAATACGAAAAGTCACTAACGTGTAGGAATTTCTTAACCCTTATACGTTACTAGCTTTTGCCAGCGACTCCGTCCGCTTGGACTTTAGTTTTTGGAACCCCGTTCACTTCTTTGAAGGTTAAATAAAAAAAAACAAACGGCGCAACACTTGTCTAATCAATTGTGTTGAAGAGTATTTATTTTTAGTTTCAAGACAATTAGGCAACATTATTTATACCTCCCTTACAACCCTTTTCGCCCCCATAGGAGTTGAATTTAAAAAAATCCGGTCTTATTCCTTGCCTATATATAGGTCCTCTGTGCAAAATTTTAGCTTCCTAGGTCCAACAGCTTGGGCAGGGCGTTGATGAGTGAGTGAGTCAGTCAGTCAGGACCTTGAACTTTATTTATATAGATATCTCACTAACTTAGGCACAGTAATCTTTGTATCGCTCAAAGTTGCTATTCATATTTTGATATACGAAGCCTATGGAGCGAAACGGCTTAATAAAATTGTTCTGAGAGCGAAGCCCTTTCTGCGTCATCAATAACTTTTTACTTTGCGTGATAGTCCAAGCCACGGTTAGACAGTCGATTCAATTGACTATGTGTATCACGTTGTATGTGTCCACACGTCCACACAAACATATACTTTCGTGTGGGCAAGAATACTAAACAATTCTTTGCAAAATTATCTGTGGTTTGGAGTGTCAATAACGGGTCAATCTATTTGGCCAGACGTGTGAATGTTTAAATGCTTGTACTATGTATGGTTGATTACTTTCTTATTACTACACAGCGCAACAGCGCTAGACCTGGCGAGAGGCCTACAATGTCCTCCAAAGGACCTAGAATGCTATTGGATCATCCACTACAATGAAATTACAAACTACAGCAAATAATTACCAAATAATTGGATACTAAGATTAATTGGTTGTCTAGTAGGTATTGCATGTTTAATGAAAATTTATGGATGATTATTTAATGATGAAATACGAAATTATAATTTTTATCATCACCATTATGTGCCCACTGAGGGGCACGGGTTTCTTCCCTGAGGAAGGTATAGGCCATACTCCACCAGGGGGGCCCAGTCCGGATTGGAGGAATTATTTTTATACTTAATTTAAAAAAATAGTAAATTTGCATGCTAATAAAGGCTTTATTATTTTTGTTGGATGAAAACTGTAGTAAAAGTATAGTAAGTATAAAGTATCCCAACAGTGGCGTGAGCTGATGAAGGTATTTAATTATACAACTAACGATAAGCTTTATACTATATTACGTAATTTGACATCACTTTTTATCTCTTTTGAGTTGAGTCATAAAACAACCCCTCACACTGATTATTATTTTTTTCATCAAATATATAATTATGCAAACCTTATGAATGGACAAGCTTCAGCCAACGACCAATTTTTCTTACGCCAACAGTTTCAAAATCTTCTATCGTTTGCCAACCCCGTCCTTAGCTAAACAATGACTTGCATCATCAGAATTTGATATCGATAACTGGACCGTGCTGCGATGGAGAGCGATCGGCACGAAGTGTGTCATTTTGTGGAAACTGTGCCTAAATATACTCGTATGACTATTTTCAGACGCCTTGTGTCGTCCGCGCCGCTGATTCTATGCGGTCGCCGTCATAGCGGAGGCTCAGTCTCTTCATTACCGATGTCGTGGATATAATCGTAGTTTTGTTCATTTCATGAAATGTTCCAGAATTTTCTAAAGTGATCGCATTTCACTGTCTATTGGACTCATCAGTGACTTGGGCAGATCACTGTGATTAAATCTTCGATATAACGACAAAACCAACACTAATTGCTTCTTAAAATGCTTACAAAAATTTCTAAATTAAGGGTATGTATTTTCTTCAAGGAGACTTGCTTGGGACGTTTGTTTATTCTTCTTCCTTCATATTTTAAAGATAAAGGAAGGTAATATATTTTTTTTTAACGACATTGCCCTGGGATGAATTATATAAAGAACATGAACATGTAAGCTTACTTACTTGTATAGTATGATTATCTCGTAACTAACCAGTGAAGTCGTTATTTTTGTCTTGATGATCGTCTTGGTGATTCGTTGCCTGTTATGATCGTTTTAAGATTACTGCTACTCCGCTACACCCAGCCGCCTTCTGAACTCAAAATCCAAACACATTACCGTCTCGTAGCCTCTAAGCTTTGAACGTTTATTACACGACTGTGTAAAACGCTGATTAACTATAACAAACTGGAGGCTAATTACAGTTTCGGCAATAAAACTTAATGTAAACTCGTCGATAGTGAAGTGATCGTGAAAATGTGACCGTAAAACTGAAGGACTAGTGTGGGTTTGATGTGAGAAATTAACAGAGCACGATGAAGATATTAGCCGCACTATGGTTGCTGACTATTTCAAGCAACGTTTGGTCAGATGAGGTCAAAACATTCAAACTGGGTGAGTCGTCTTATTTAGATAAAACTGTAAGACCCGTAACTTCAGTGTTGTGTATCGTATTCAAGGATAACAACTAATAGATGCATTCACAGATAGTTATTGGCCTGTGGATACACGTAAATGTAGATGATTCCAATCCAATAGGTCCAAAAGTATCCAGTCCTCCAATAAAGTACCTAAACGTGCACACACAATAAGAATACGAAGGCAATCACGGATGAATTTTGGGGCTATTTGAAGGTGAAGGTAGCTAGGAAACCGAAACACGTTATGACTTATTGTATCGTATCTTCTATGCTTCGCAATAAGATTCCGAAAATATATTGTTAGAAAGAACGATTGTCTAAAAAATTTGGTCCCAAGGAACAAATTGAAGGGATGTGTATATGGTAGACAGGTGGTATATGGTGATCGTGTAACAGCATGTGCCTACCTAGGGTGACCCGATTATTATGCACGGGAAAACTTACTCCTAGCACTGTTCTATAAGACTATTAAACCAAACACAACAGCGAGAAAAACTACGTTTTCGAATTCTATATTCTACCGCTGAGAATAGCATTTTCAATTCCCCACAAGGAGAACTTTTACGTACATTTATACGTATTCTATATTAGCATGAGAAAATACTAACCTCTAATCCTCAATGATATTTTCAAACATTATTGAACACAAAGTCGTCACGAGGACAAATCTGCCTGCCAACAATAAAAATCAACTCCCAGAGACCTGGGATAGTTTTAGTATAGGTACGTTAAAATAATGTCAGAAATGCCGAAGATTGACCATTAAAATATAAAAAAAAAGACTTTTGTAAGTTCTTTTATTAGAAGGTTCACAATATAATAGGTTTTTGTTTTAAATATGGTATAAAATAATGTAATAAAAAGTTGGTTGATCATGTTTACCTTACTTTTGTAATAAAAACATATTCGTTCATAAGTTAAGCTGATAAGCAGATCAATAATATAGAAAGACACCCAGATTGAGGCCATTTATACTATTTACACCACCTGTGGTTCTATCAGAGAGTTAGGCTGTGTTATCATACACATTAAACAAAGGTAACCTATAGACATTTAATCCAACAACCTCTGATATAGTTAGAATATTTTCGGGGCTTAATCGCGTAGTAATTTATTGCTATTTTACCTCGACGTTTCGACGACGTTACAGTCATCGTGGTCACGAGAAGACTAATGGCTGGCACCCGTTCGCATCTTCGGCTGATGAGGTTAAGATTAAGCCCCGAAAATATTCTATGTGTACAAGTCGCGAAAGTTTAAACTATGTCATAACAAACCTCTGATATGGTATTCAATGTTAGAGCAAGACCAACGTAGCAGCAATGGACGAATGATGACAGGCAAAGCTCTTAATCGAAGATTTACTGCATTTTCAGGGGGGATTTTCTTTGACGATGATGCCGCAAAGGACATGCGAGATGCGTTTGAGCTCAGCGCTAAAATGTTCGAATTCACAACGGCGACAATGACAGTTCCTCGCGGTGAAACGCTGGCAATCAGCAAACAGATCTGCGAGCAGGTCGCGGGTGAGGTTAGTAGTTAGTTAGTAGACGTGTTTTTCGCACTTAATATTTGATCCATTGCAGAGATCGCATATTCAAACTATAATATTTTGCGGCTACTCTTGTTACAGCGATGCATTCTGCCTGGAATATGGTATTCATGATGCTGGGCTAGTAAGCATGCCACATTTACAAATCGATTTCTTACAATTCCTGTCATGTTTCTGTTTATAGAAACTTTGGTTTACCAAAAATTTATTGAAACTTTGGTTATCCTAAACTCTTTGTACAAGTAGTACATGTTTTTTTTCTATTTGACAATAGAAAAAAGGGCAAGAAGTAAATCATAATATGTAGTAGTTGGAAAATTTGAGCGTCAGTCTTGGATAAATAATATAAGACGTAAGACTTTTAGTCCGGATTTACTTACGGGTGTTGTTATATCGGAAAAGTCCGACCAGACCGACTACAATGTGTTGTGCTTACGAAAGTTTTAGTTCAAAAATAAGACGTTAGGTTTATTTATACTAACTTCGAAGAGAATTTGAAGCATTTTCAAAGCAAATGGTCGCGAAGAGCTTCGTGCATCTCTGTCATTCAATTAAAGGAAGGAGATCGGTTGTAGGCAACCTCATTTGACGACCTACATTTCACAAAATGCCTGAGTATATTGTTATAATAATAATAATAGCTTACATATTTAAAAAAATCTGTGAATTATAATAATAAATTAATTATTTCCGTAACAAGTCGAATATAAATTAAAAATAATGATAAATTGCAATGAAATATATTACTTCACAAATCAAGAGCGATGTTAAAAATTGCGATCAAAAAAATGTCAAAAATAATATCAAATAAAAATTACTTTTAATGAAATTTGGCTCACAAAATTTTTAGTAATTAGGCTCTCTCATTGCTATACATGATAGCCAAGTCGCGTGTGGGGGGGGGGGGTACTTTCTGTGGCTTGTTTTATAAAATTTCGGTTCATAGTTTACTATGAACCAAAGTCGCTAAACCTTACCGCCAAACTTAACGAAATGGTTCTGCTACGCAATGTTCGAGTACCTCGAATTGTCATAAAACCCTACGAATTGCAGTTTTAAGTGTCGGCCCTTCCCGCTTTCGTACAGGCAGTAAATAAGGCATAATAACTATAATACCCTTTTAGATGACACAAAGCGTTGCCAACAAGGAATTATTTAATTGTTCTGTATCCTTACATACTGGTCTTAGGTCATGGTTTCATCTCATTAGTTCAAAATATACAGGTTATCTTTAACCCAGACCCAGTGAACTTCGTTCCGCCTAACAGTCGATTCTTTAATTTTTTTATTTTTCTCTCCGTAAGAACCGGCCTCGTACTTGAAGGAATATTCTAAAAAAAGAATTAGCGAAATCGGTTCAACTGCTCTTGAGATTTGCGCTTACCAACACATTTAGCGATTCATTTTTATATTATAGATTAGTTTTTCCTAGGTGGAAATAATTCAACAAGCATTTTGCCTACACAACGTGTTATTGAAGTAATGAAAAAAAAACAGTATTAAAATTAATTACACTTCCAAAAATTTAGTTTTCTGATATGGAAGGGTTTAGTGTCCATACTGAATATTGTCAGGTTTTGCATTATTGAAAGTAGTTTAATTTACTGATATCTAGTATCAAAACGGTTTTTCGATTTTTGTGTTAGTTCGCTCGAGCTTTATGATATAAAAGAAAACCTGGAGTTCACGAACAAATAACTTACACACATATGGTGTGTTCCAGGGCGGCATAGTAGGCATAGTGGACGGAACTGGTGGCGGGCGCGCCAGCGAGCACGTGCAAGCCACGTGCGACGTGCTGGATATACCGCACGTGACCGTGCACCACACCGACCATAGCAACGACAACTGGTCGTACCTAAACCTATACCCCAGTTCCGAGGCCTATAATATGGTTAGTACTTCCATTTCATCTATATAGCTACCTTTCAGGCCCAGATTAACGGTCATTTCCCACCTGTGACTACTCCGGTAAGAACTGGTTGAGATGGTCCCGCCGTCATCTTCTCGGCTACGCCTGTTTGCAATGGTTGCTACTTGGCACCCATTCAGGGTCAAGTCGCGCCTATAAGTGCTAGTGCATGCGACTTACACTATTGGCTCAGTTGCTTTTCATGTTGGCGGTCTCCATCCGTTTTTTTCTTTTTGTACATCTTAAAACTCACAAATGCCGACTAAAAAAAGTACTTCTTCAACAAACAAATTCAAATTCTCTCAAAGTCGATCGAAGTTGGGCGAGGCCCAGCGTTCAATTTGTTGGTGAAAAGATTTATTTCTATCAAGAATAGATAGTAAAATAGTAGTCGTCAATGGCAAATAGCACACTGTGACTCGTCCAAATCAGATCAGCTTTACGAATACTGTAATTAGTAAACGCGTAGTGTAAAATTTACAAAATATGGGGACTTGCTTATTGAGGGTGAACCCGCAGCATTGAAGTAATGCACCATTGTTGTGTAGAACCTTTTCCCAGTAATCAGTGTAGCAAAAACCACTAAATCATACTGTGAGATCAAAGGGTTAAGTTGCATTTGAATATATACTTTGTATTTGGGCGATTAAAAAGTATCCATGTTCTATTTCTCTAATCGTGCTTACTCTTTATATCTGGAATCATAATATGCCTAATTTGCCGTTCTTCTACAATTTCAGGCACTGGAAAAAATAATTTTGCACAAAGATTGGACAAACTTCACTATAATGTACGTTGAAGGACACAGTCTTAGTCGTGTGTACAATCTGTTGAAGATGGGTAATGATACAGACAGAAAAACAGTCACAGTGCGAGAGCTAAGCGGCGATGATTACAGGTAGGTGCCTATAGAAATTCATCGTCGTAACGTCGTCGTTGACGCAATCATCATCATCATCAATGCTTAATACTATAAAGAGTCTTTGTGTCTAACAGTCAACAAGAATTTTGTTTATGTGATTCTTAAAGTCTTCTCTGCATTGGATAAGAGTTTTTGAACCAGAAATAGTTCGCTATCTTCGCTATCTTTATGTGTCCTCTCCTATGGAAGGTTGGCAAACAATTCGGCTATCTTGCTTTTAGAGGCTGCCAATACAAAAGAGGGTCTGTGTGAGCTACTGTCGTAAGTTGTGTAGCCAAGTTGTCTCTAGTTTTCCAGGCATCTTAGTGGGCAATCATTAGCTTCAAAATAAAAAATGTTGTAATTCTACAAGCAGTAGTTTATCTACAGCAATACATGAATAAGTAAAAACTTATTAGCAGGGGTTGAAGTATCCATAAAATATATCTTTGCAGAGATGTCCTGATCAATGTGAAGCATAGTGGCGCAACAAATTTTATCGTTGATTGTCCTTCGGAGAACTTAGAGCAGTTCCTCAATCAATCTCAAGAAGTAGGCCTAATGGCTGACGAACACTCCTACATCTTCCTTTCGCCTGACCTCTTCACCTTGGACCTAACCCGGTTTCGCTACGGAGGCGTCAATATGACAGGTTAGACTAAATGGTGATGCTTGGAGTGAAGTTTTTATTGTGTGCGGTCAGTTGAAGTTTTCAACCAAGTAACACTTGACTACCTATACATACAATTTGATACTTAGTATTAATCTTAAGGTGTAGTTTTTGGAAATAAAACGAAATAACCTTCCTTTGTTTTCCCAGTCAAGTAAAAAATCTAGTCTCTTATATGCTTTTGTAGTAAATCATTCAATATATTTGCTGAGTTCCATCCATTCATTCCATCCGTTCACCATTCCATCCCAATTGAACACTGTAAGGCTGCCTTGCAGCACTACTTAGACGTACCCTTAGTAGCTACTCAAATCGAATATTGTTTTAATAATCGTAGTACACATTTAAGATAATTATGCAGTCAGCCTAAGTGTTTGTCTTTTCTATAAATTGGTTCGCTAGAAATGTGCTCGCAATGACATTAAGTGTCATAATTAGGAATAAGTTTGAAATTTTGTAACCTTTAGGGTTTCGACTATGGGATTTGAAGGCAGATGAAAGTATTTGGAGCTTCACAGCTGACCTAAATAAAGACAGACAAGAGCGGCTGGAGCCCGAGCAACTGAAAACCGAAGTGGTATTGGTACACGACGCTGTTAAAGTTATACGCAGTGCCTTGTACAAGGTCAACGTGACTACAACGGAGTTGAACTGTAACAATTATGAGGAATGGGATTACGGATCGACACTTCTCAACTTAATGAAAACTGTAAGTTTATTATTCTTTGTTCATTGTAGTGTGTCTCACTGTTGGGATTTTCTCGTCAAGAACGGCAATGTCGAATTCTCTACCATATTGACCGGGGCCGTTACGCATGAAAATGACAATCCGACGTGTTTATAATACTGTGAAGCAAATCCTGTTGTATAAATATTTTTGTATTATGATGACAGCTGATATTGACAGTAGGTGAATGAATAACCTATGCATTTCTTATAGCTCAACAATTGCAAAAAAATGGTAACTCTAAATTATATTTATGCTTTCGACAAATAATTTGATAATTCTTGACAAGTGATAAAGAAAGAATAAAAACAGCTCTTTAGATATGTCATTGTCCATTCTGGGCACAGTCGCCCTCGGAACGACCAACACTTTAATTAGCAAATATTGAAATTAATTGCGAGTCATAACATTTCCGTCATCATTGGTATTACCTGGCTCTCACTTTTTGTGGTTAATACGATCGAGTCATGGGAACCAGATCTGTACACGTCTAGAAATATATCATATAGTTATCGCCCTTTACTGTTGCGCAACACAAATCCTACAGGTTTTTCATTACAAATTGTCACTTTTTATTTAAAAAGTTGTACCCAACAGAATTAAATCAAGTTATCATGACAAGTCAAAATTTTATACAACTTTCTACCATGATAATTGTCAACTTGTAAAATTTTTGACGATAAATGTTAAATCCAATAAGTCTTGTGAATTACATTTTTTTCTCTCAGGTATTTTCTTTAATTGGAAATTGTCTTACGCTATTCTATTCTAACTCTATTTCTATTCTAATCTAATTGAGCCTCAAGAAGGAAATCAATAAACACAATGCTTTCAGAGTTATATTAGGTACAACGTAGATGATTGGAGTTTAAAATGCAAAATTTATTATTTTATATTTTAAAATAATTTACTATGTTCAAGACCATACGATCAATAATTTTTATTGTTCATACTGAAGGTACGATTTTGCGTTCATTCAAGATCACGTACTAGTTCTACTATATTTTCAGAATAAAATAAAAGGCATTACGAGAGCACTTGGTTTTGATGGATTTGGACAAAGAAATGATGTGACTATGGAGATTTTAGAGTCTACGCCTGCTGGAAATCAAACGGTGAGTTACTACGCTACAGCAGCGTACGCGAAAAGATAAGTAATGTGCTTAACTCGTATGTATGTGTGCGTGTCCCATTTTATGTTGCCTCGTACGTTAAAGAATCGCGATATCAAGATTACAATCGTGAATCAAACCGTCATAATTGCGCGGGTCACAGACTGTGAGACTAAATCGAAACGGCATGTAGGTAACCATCGAAAAACTTTCTGATATAGTTCATAATTCCTGATCTATTTTTCAAGAAGTTCCGGTTATAATATCTAATATTGCTACTGATTAAACTCGCTACTCATCAGAGGCGCTACTATTGCTAATATAAAAAAAAAACAAAATATAAACAAACAAAAAATTAAATGTAACTCAAAACACACCTCGTAAAAAAATTGAAACAAAAAATCCAATTGCTGAGCATATCATCATTTAATATTCTCTGGACCCATTGTGAGTAACCTAATTTAGACCTACCTGCTAAGTACTTTAGGTTCAGCAATCAGTACAAAAAAATTAAGAAATTAGCAATGCATCTAATAATTTTGGAGTGCGCTACGAATTAACTTTTTCAAAAATTTTGTTCTTATAGTAATATACGAGTATGTATAATAACAAAAACATAGATATCCACTGTTTAGACTATAAATATAAAAACTAATTAATTTCGTACTTTCACAGATAGGTTTCTGGCAAGATGGTGAATTGTTAATCAAAAGACCGATCGTCCCTTCAGCAGACATCACCGGAGATACAATTATGAAAAACAAAACATTCAAAGTTCTTATTGCTCTCGTGAGTATACCTGCAGGTTATAGAAACGATTATTGTGAAGTTATAGGAGTAATATCACTCGCTTTCGGAGAAGGAAAACATCGCGAAGAAACCCAACTTTGAGGCTGAAATCTGCAGTCTAACTACAGCTACTATACCTGTACCATGTAGTTATCCAAAATAAGTTTCTTTTAGGGGCGGCTTGTTAACTTCTGACAGTAAGGCTCGCCACTCTCTTACAAGCCTCCACCAACCCGGACTTGGCCCCGCGGTGTTGTATGGCCTAATATTTCGACAATGCAGGAAGAGACCCGCGCCTTAGCTGTGAGGACATACAAGGGTTAATTAATATCAAATATCGAAGTTTTTTTTCTTTCTGCCACTTTATTAAGCGCAACAAATCCTAAACGTTTCCAATCGTCTGTAAAGTTCCATAATAATTGCTATAGCAAACGGCAGGATTCCGACAGGATTTGGTACGCATAATTGGGCACTCTCTTTCTTTTCCCATTTTTAGTTCCACATGGTGGTGGTTTCAGCTTTTCTTATTTCAATCTCCACTTCGCCCTATTCATGACCTCGTTTATCGCGTCTCTAAATTCAATGAGATCTTTCTTCACTACATCCATCCACTTAGTTTTCGGTTTTCTGGTTCTCCTTCCAGAAATCGATAGACGTAGCACTTCGATCGAGATTCGAGATCGAGATCTATCGAGAAACTTAATACCTTAAAGATTGTTACTGAAAACGTAGTTTCCAAAAATTTAAATACGATTTTTTACCTTTTCTTCAGAAAAATAATATAATATTTAAGAATTTTCGCTTACTTTGATTCTTTTTAATTGTAATCTTTCATGTAAATTTTTTTTCTGAATGCAACACGGTAAATTGTACTATTGTACGCGTTTATTGTTTCGTACACGTTTTTGGATACTAATGATTCCAGTCAAAAATAAACGGATTATCTATCGCTCCGGCAAACCCCGATCTCCTTCTGTCTGAGGACCTGTCCTTCCGGGATACAGTGACGCGCCATAATAACAAAGATAATAAATAATGCTCCTTATGTACACTACTCACTGTAGGACATAGGCCTTCTTTCAGAGAGAGAGTACCTATGCATTTAATCATCACGCGTGACCATAGCGGTATAATAATTACATTGTCTTTGTTTTATTAGTCACGTGCATTTGTAGTTTTGTATTAGAAATACCACTAGTTAACAGCGAAGGAAAATATCGTGAATAAATATGAGTGAGTGTCTGAGGTGTTTCAGTCTGAACTAGTGTTTGTGTAAGGAAGATATTATAAGATTATTTTATTGTTTCACAGACGGAGCCCTACGGTTACTCAAGAGAGTCGCCAGTGGAGCTAGAAGGCAACGATAGATATGAGGGCTTTACGATAGATTTGTTTAACATGATAGCCGATATGCTCGGCTTCAACATTGAGTTCGAAGTAGAGCCAGTGTATGGATCGTATAACCAAACAACGGGAGCGTCCACGGGAATGGTGCAGAAGATTAGAGAAGACGTAAGAAAATTCAAGCTACCTATCAAGTGTATTTTTCACGGTGTTATTTATAAAAACACGATTCCTTAAAACATACACTACTAAATAGTTTGCGGTAATTAAACGGATTATTTAAACTGTCTCTGTGTAGTGTTTTAAAACACCGTAAGTCTCTGGTCTACTAAAACAGCTCAAAAGAATTAAAGTATTATCAGACTCCCTTCAGTGCCCTAAACGCCATCAAGGTTTACCATTTGCATTACAAGTTTGGCTATGTAAGGTATATTTTTTATGTTATGAGATTCAATAAATTTTTCAATAAGGTACTAAATTTATATTATGAGATTCAATTAAAAACCTATTTACAGGCTGAAAATTCCACCCATGTCGGTATTCAAACCCGCAACCTCTGGCTATCCGTGCCAGCGCTCTTTCCAACTGAGCTATGGGCGACTCACCGGCATCAGTGAAATTTGAAATTTCGAACCTCTTTACACTATTCTCTGTATTACGTACAGGCAGCGACATCTGGCTGAAGTAAATTGCATTACTTACAGACCCGAGTACATACTTTGCCGTTAGGTTTAGTTCCTTAGCACGGGTTAGTACATTAAAAATAAAAATAGTAGATTCAATTAAATTCATAAAAAATGTGTTCATAATTTTCTAAGCCCTTTGTTGCCCTTTTTCTTAAATCCTTTTGAAACTCGTGACTAGTGTTTGGCACATTTATCGGTAGATATCAGAAAAAGAGAAACTAATAAAGAAGAAGACGAACTAATAGAGAAGAGTAATAACCATTTGTATACTTGCAGAAAGCAGATTTTGGAATATGCGACTTTACAATAACGGCTGAGCGTCAAAGCGGGATAGACTTCTCTGTACCTTTCATCACCACGGGCATCGGTATTATCTACAAGCAGCCGAGCAAGCAGCCGCCTGACATGTTCTCGTTTATGGCTGTCTTTTCCAAAGAGGTAAACACACTCCATATTAACATGCTGTATAAAAAAAATTAAGTTCGAGACTTCATCTTTCTTGTGCCAAAAACTATTTACGTCACTTTATGCCAATCTCTGATCACATACTGTATTATGGTTTGGGGTGGCTCCGCCAAGACTCTTATGATTAAAATTGAGCGAGCACAGCAATCGGTCCTAAAAGTGATGCTGAGGAAACCCCGCAGATACCCTACCGATAGTCTTTATAAGGATTGCACGCTGCTGCGAGTGCGCCAGCTTTATATATTAAGATCAGTACTTAGTACCCACAGACGAATAATAAGCTCTCCTGAATATACCCACCTTATCACTAAAAGGGTTTTCGCTATCCCTTTACTTGAGAAGAGAAGTGCTTTTGCACAGCGCTTTTCTCACTTTTTGACACCCTTTATTTACAATCGAGTCGTAAGGATCTGTGATTTAGTGAATTCCCCATTTTGAGAGGTTAAACAGAGGGTGACGAAATTATTATTGGAGTTGAATTACAGCACCTCAGAGGAATTACTGCGAAGTAAAGTATTACCCCCCCACACACACACACACATATATACACACACACACACACTCACACACACATAATTGTTACATATGCATGCTGTTTAAGTACAATTTAAGTTCTTATTCCTTTAGTTATGTACACTGCATTTTATTTTAATTTCATGTATTGAAGGTGTTTCCCAAAATACCTAGGTATTTTAAAAGCTTTGTTGATGGGACAGTTGCGCCCATTAGTTTATTTAAATTTTTGTCATTAATTTATCTCATGAACCAAATTTGTAATTTTTGTAATCTATGGCTAAACATTAAGATTTATTATAGGAATATGCTGGTCAACTGGTCAACGGTTAAAAAAGTTATTTGGAAATCACTCTGCTGATCCCCACGATACAGGCTAGGCCTAGTGTGGGGATCATCGTAATGTTTGATTTTAAATCGAGCAACTTTGCAATGTACCTCATCTACCTTTATGTAATGGTGCATGCAATTATTAAATAAACTCTATTCTATTCTATAAGAAGGTCTTCACGCTGCCGGTTTTGCTCTGACATGAAAATATTAAGACATAAAGTGCAAAACTTCCTATGATTGTGATTGGACTCCAGTTGGACCCAGTAAGAGCGGTATCTTCTGAGTAAAAAATATAGATATTTGCTAAATAATAACTAGTGTATATGTATAATAACTAAATACTATAAATAAGACCGACTCGCACTTTCGATAATTTGTGCCGATTTAGAAATACTAACTCAAACGTATGTTAATTCTCTAGGTTTGGATTTACATTGTATTCGTGCAGTGCAGCCTGGGTGCCATAATGATATTTGTTGGCCGCATTTCGCATAAGGAATGGCAAAACCCGGTGCCCTGTATCGAGCAGCCTGAAGAGTTCACCAACCAGTTCAGCTTTGCTAACTCGGTATGGCTCATCATCGGTTCTGTCATGCAGCAGGGCTCCGAAATCGCACCCATGTAAGCAATTCTGAAATATACCATATATAAGTTTCACAATATTAAATGTATGAAGTTCTAGCATTGTTCCTGATTGGCATTGGCTATTGTTGCCATAAAACACTTTTCACAGAAACTATGCACAAGGCTACAATTAATTTTAGACAAGGTTATATGCAATTCCACTGTCTTACAATCCTCCACCATCCCGCACTTGGCCCCCGCGGTATGACTTAACCTTCCTGCGATGCAGAAAGAGACCCGTGCCCGAGCAGTGGGGACACACAAGGGTTGTTATCGAAGCGATTCTGGAATCCACCAAGTTCCATAATCTTTACTATATGAAGTTCTGCCATAGTTCCTAAATAACAGTAATAGACATAACGCGCGCACATTTTTTGCCTCAAACACAGTAGAACGTATAGTACGTGGAATAAGTGTCAAATTTAATAAAAAAAAGCTTAGTGAAGAAGAAGGAGAATAAACATTTTCTTATAGACACACTACACACGCCGCAATAAGAAAACAAACTTAAAACATATTACTACATAACATTATTTTATAAAAAGAACATCCCTGTAATTCTAATATTACAGGGAACCACTTCTGAGTTAACGCTGTTTTTACGCAAAAAATTATGTTTCGCTTGCAATCACGATCAAAATAGTTCAGTTTCCTTAAATTATTAAACTTTTCATACTTACCTATCATTTTTCCTCAGCGCCATCGCTCCCCGTCTGATAACAGTTGTGTGGTGGTTCTTCACGATGGTGATAGTGGCGTCGTACACCGGCACTCTTGTGGCTTTCCTTACGGTGGAGAAAAACGTTTTGCCGTTCAAGAACGTTGACGACTTGTACAAACAGAGATCCATTGCATACGGCGCCAAATCAGATGGCGCTACCATGAAATTCTTTAAGGTTTGCATCTAGAACTCTATGACATTTTACCAACTAAAACTTTATAGAGTAGTCTATAATCCCACTGAAAGGGATGGGCATTATCTCAGCGACAGAGTAAGATCATAATCACCATGCGTCCCACCACAGGCTTATCTGGTTTGCCTTCACCGATAGAGAGTGGTGTTGTTACAAATTTTCTTTTTACCTTCCGGAAAATTTTGGTTCACAGTGTAGTGAAGTGGACAACAGTCCACTTTATAAACAATTTCACATTGATATGGACTAAAAACTGATCAAATGCGAGTCGAACTCACGCAATGAAGGTTTCGTACCACTGTATATAGCATACGTACTTGTATACCAATATTTTGTTGTATTATTATGTTATAAACGTTATAACATAATAACACAAAATTCATTAAGTTTGATTGACAACAATGTCTACTTATGGGTTTTTTGCAGTTGTCTAAAAACCCGGCTTACAGGGATATGTACCAGAAGATGATGGACAATAATTGGAATGTGAGTGAAAATTATATTGGTGCTAATAAGTAAGTAATTCCCTGCAACGCCAAGAATTAACTAAGAGATTTCACTTATGATTATGACCTATACATCAACACTTTATTTTGTTCATTTCAGAGCGGATAATTCAACTTACGCATTTTTCATGGAAGGTGCATCAATCGAGTATTACAAAGAGAGGCATTGTGATCTAATTCAAATTGGAGGTTTGCTCGACAGCAAAAGTTATGGAATCGGCATGAAAACGGGCAAGTTCTTTAAAGTTTTTGTTCTGTGCATCTGTTGCAGCAGAGCAAACCACTTTGAATTTGGCATATTCTGAGCAACGGTAACTTTGGGTTACATAAAATACGATAAATAATTTTTCGATGATCATAACATAAGAATGTTAATTTATTGTTCTCCAGGAAAAAACAATCATAAAACGTATTTACGGATAAAAAATTGCGCCAGCGGCCTTTACGTTAATTTTGTCGTTATTATGAAACATCGCAATGCATATAATCAAAGCGAGTTACATTGAAAAAAAGCGTTTTGAGGAATTAATTTCCAGAAAGCTGGATATCATTTTAATACCTTCATTTGGTCCTAAATGCGTGTAATCTGAGTTTGCTCGGTCCCAGGAGATGAGCTCAAATTTTGGGGGCCAAAAAACAGCATGAATTTTGCATATTTTTCAGTTTTGTGATTATAGCTCGGAAACGGTACGTTGGGCTGAAAAAATTGTTATTGCAATATTAAAGACGGTTAAATTTTGCGTCGAATCGTCATTTAAAACTTCAAATTAGGTTTAGTGGTATAGCCGAAATCAAAAGTTGTGAACCCCATCCTTCATACATTTTGTATCAAAGTGAATGGAAGAGCACCGCGTCTTTGCGCCCTGGTTCTACCTCTCTCCTGTGTATCACATGCCTTACTTCGGCGGTGCACAAATTTTACAACGGGTAAAATTGAACTCGCTGCAATCAGCTAACACAATTGGAAAGGCCTCGCTTTTCTAGCACAATTGAACAATGGTCATTTTTTGCTATCACTTTTTGATGTACTGTTTACTGTATTTGGACCGTGTTCTGCTCATCCAAGCTGACATAAATGTAAGGGCAAAATGAAAATGGTGTCAAAAAAGGAGCTCCCGTGACTCTTGAGAACAAAAGATGTGGCAGTAAAATGTTGATGTTTGTAGAACTGTAAGTTTTTTTAAAATGTTTTCACCCTCTTTTCAGTAGCAGTAGAAACTGCTGAAGTTCGGCTACAAGCATATTTTGATACCGCTAACGAGTGGCGACTCTGCTTGTAACGACACGCCTAAAATTGAGACGAAATCCGAGTTCATCAGAGATGTGTGTCCACCACAATCCGAATGGACTTCATTAATTGTTTTAGGTGCTAAGATGGTCCGAGCGTACAAATAATAAATATTTTTGAAAGGAAATCCTCTTAGTGCACATCTTACATTGATTACACACCGGCTTACATTATACATTGATATACAGCAAAACATTAAAATGTGAAAATTACTTTGCTAAATTCCGCCAAATGTCCCACAAGCACCATGCGGTTAGTAAATGCACCGCCCTCCCTCCCACTTTTTCAAGCAGAAGCAAGACACAAACACACCACCACCGACACCAATACTTGTGTGAGAAAATACGCGACTTATTTCGCCTCTAACACGAGGCATCAGGCTCACAAGTGCAAGTGACCGTCATCGCTTTTTTTTAGCCCTATAAAGGGCACCCTCCGCAGGACACGGGGGAGGGAGGTGGTGAATGCTCATGCATAACAGCACGAACCCGGCCGTGCTGCCAATATGGGACTCACAAGAAGTGCGCCTACCCTCTAAACACCACCATGGGGCTGGTTTTGGTCCTAAGGACCCCTAAACCCGCATCGGGAGCGACCCCCCTTGAGGCCGAGGAGGGCGCACAGCGTAGCTCCCTAGAGGAGCATCCGCCTAGAATAGTTTATCACAAAACTGCTAAGAGGGAGCAGTGTCCCCGCTAGGGACACTGGCAGGGGCGGGGGGCGCGTCTGACTGGGACCAGGCCTCTAAGAGGTGGTCCAGATCAGACGACAATTTATCGGGCGGGTCGACGAGTACGTTTCTGGGCCTGTGCACCAGGTAACGTGGGTCCATCGTAGGCGGAGAGTAAGCCGCTGCTTTGCGGATCAGGGAGTTAGGATGTTCTTCAGCTGTGCTGAAGAACGTCTCTGAGAGAGACTTAATGAATTGTTGGATGGTGGGAATTTCCTTGTCCCGATGTAGGTTTGCACCGACCCGGACTTGGCCCCGTGGTATGGCCTAACCTTCCTGCGATGCAGGAAGAGACCCGTGCCCCAGCAGTGGGGACATATAAGGGTTGATAACGATGTAGGTCTGCATTCCTGACGCACCAGTGAGCGTTCAGTGCCCTGCGGATGAAGATATTCTGGACCCTCTGCAGTCCGTACATGGCTGATGGGGACGCGTGAGCGAAGAAGGGTGCCGCGTAAGTCACCAAGGGACGTATGCAAACCTTATAGAGCGTTCGCTTGTTCCTAGCTGACATCCTACTTTGCCGGCCTATCATGGATGATGGGCGGCCTAGGTAAAAGCGGGCGGTCCGGGTCACCTTCCGGATGTGTGGGACGAAAGTCAGGTTCCTATCTAAAAGGACATCTAGGTACTTGGCGGATTTTTGCAAGGGGACTGGGGGACCTAACATGCGGATGGGGTGTCGTCGCCGAGAAACCGTCCGCGCTTATACTCGAAACGCACCGCCGTGCTTTTCTCCGGGTTGACCTCGATACGCCATAGTCTGAACCAGGCTCCTAGCTTATTGACCGCGGGTTGGAGTTTGCGAATGATACACGACATCTGCCGACTCTTGCAGTAGAGTGCGGTGTCGTCGGCAAAAAGTGACAATTGGACCCCATCACCGGGAATGGGAAAGTCATTTGTGTACGAAATGTACAGGATGGGGGAGAGCACGGAGCCTTGCGGGACCCCGGCTCTGAGTGGACGGGGGGACGAGAGTACCCCGCTCCGTATTTATAGGCTAGGCCACTCCGCCCCCCTATAACGTAATCTAACCGTCATCACACTGATGGCCGTTAAACCGTCTCAACCGCCTATCGGTCATTATTGTTTTGCGCAAGTATTAGTGTCGGTGGTGGTGTGTTCGTGTCTTGCTTCTGCTTAAAAAGTGAGAGGAAGGGCGGTGCATTAACTAACCGCATGATGCTTGTGGGAATTTTGGCGGAATTTAGCTAATCAATTTTGACATTTTAATGGTATTATGGATTTCCGCAAAGTAATGCCTGATCCCATACAATATACAGCAAACAATGTAAATTCTTTACGTTGAAATAAAATTGATTTGATTGATCTATTCCATCAACGCCTTGTTAATGTCACATGACCCAAACGTGTATTTTTGTAGGCTCTATATACAAGAAATACATCGACGAAGCATTGCTGGTGCTAAAAGAAGCAGGACACATTCAAAAACTCAAAGATCGATGGTGGAAAGAGAGACGTGGCGGCGGTAAATGTGGGGTAAACAAATCTAGTTTAACATGTTTTTGAATTGTATGTAGAGTTACAATCAGTAATTGCTATCAGTAAATGATATCAAGCCTTGTATGTCCCCACTCCATCTTGGGTTTCCTCCTGCATCGCAGGAAGATACATGCTCCACCAAGGGGGCTAAGTCTGGGTTGGTGGAGGATTGTAAGACAATGGCGGGCCTTACTGTCAAGTCACCAAGCCGCTCATAGGGCCTGTGACATAGCTTAACGACTGCCATTACATGACAGCCGGCACCAATGGCGTAACGTGCCTTGCGAAGCACAGAAAATCCTTGATATCCATCAATTTAATTATACTTTATTGCACCCAAACATTTCACAGGAAATTACATGTACAAAGGCGAGCTTATCTCTGTAAGACATTTCTTTCAGCAAACCTCAGAACTATTGTGTTGCGTGGAAGTCATTGTTATTGCGTGTCGCTAGTATTGCTCTAAAAACTTATCGAATTTGTTGGATTTGTAGGAAAAACGAAACGAGGATCCGAAACAGCTCGGCATGAAGAACATGGTGGGTGCATTCGTGGTGCTTGGCGTTGGCTGTCTGGTTGGTCTCGGCATATCAACTCTTGATATGCTTTGGGGCGTGTTCAAGAAATCCGTCAAATACAACGTAAGTATCTAGTGAGCTTGTCTGAAAGAAACGACTATTAGACATATGGCCGGCAATTGGACTATGAAGCTCTGTAAATTTTTCGATTCTTATCTCATCTCATACTACCTCATCTTATATTACTATCTATATATCCTATTGTATCGTTACTTCCATATATTCTGTAATTCTTTCTTCAGGGCTAAGTTTCATAAATCTACAAATAATAGATTGTTACTATGATACAAGATACGAGTTACACGATTGCGTGGCAGAGTATTCCTTTTTGTTAATCTGTGGGTTAGACGGCTCAGCAAAGTACATCGAATTATCATAATAAACCACGAATTGTAGTTTCATGAAACAGGCCCTGGTTGTGCGAAAAATTATTCTTTGTCTTTCTATCTAATCAGCCTCTTATCGTAACGTATATTGACGTAAGTAGTAAAAAAATAATTTCTGGATAACTTACTCGGATTTTTGTTGGAAGAGTCCGATCAGGTTTTCAAAGACGAGTTTGTCAGTCGGTACTTACCTGAGCGAGATAGCAGGAGTCCAGTTGTTTCAGTCTCTAGAATCTTATGATGAAAAAAAATTAGTAGTTGAAATGAGCTCGTTATTCCACACAATTTCATTTCCTTGGAGTCGGGCAATGCCGAGGAGTGCTAGTACTGTGCCGACTCGTACTTATACTTAGTTGCAAACTTGGAAATATACTTACACCAATCGGTTTTCCATTCGAACATCGAAACTTTGCAACTCTGTTTATAAAACTACAAATGGAGCTACAAAAGTTCACGATCTGCGTTAATAGCACCTTTATGTGCGGTGAAGAATAACAAAATGCCCCGGTAGCATGAGACCATACCCCTCGCGCGACCAAATTCGCTACTGTCTCTGAGGCACAGCAGCTTTATCGTGCTGATTCGGGTCATTTTGGGCGATATGGTAAAGCTTTAGCGTGGTACAGGCGGGTGCGACGTTTTGTCGCGTTGTCGCTGTTGATTGTGTGGTGATTCCCGGGCTGAGCACAGGATAGAGAAATTATTTGTCTATTTCTCGCTGTCAATATGAGGGCTTATACTGCCGAGGTACGGAATTTTCGAGACAAGCGTTGATTTTCTTCCATATCTTACCTATTCTTCTTGTTGTGCTTTTTATCTTATTTTATAACCGTCTAAATTGCAATCCTTTTCTTTCTTGTGATGTGTTAGGACAAATGTATTTTTTATGTTGACTATAAATGTTCCACTACAGGGCACATGCCTTCTCTCAAAGAGAGAAAGTATGGGCTTAGTTACCACGCCCACCGCGGATAGGCAATTTCAAGCGCTGCGGTATTTGAACATCTCAGACACACAGGTTTCAAAAAATATATATTTTTAATACAGGTGCTCAAAAAGTGGCGTATTGCAGGGACGTATAGCGTTCGGAAAGTGGGCTATTACACACTCGTGCTTTTTTTTACCTTTCCCGCACTCGTGCGTTCTCTTTCCCAACTGTCAAAATAATGTCTATTTAAAAAGAAAAACCAACCATGAAGTTTTTACTAAAAAAACTCATAGAAGATTTTATTATTCATGCGAATACGTATATTTATAAAAAGAAGCTACTAATTTGTTTCAATATCAGATTTAATGAGTTGATTGAATGTGTTAGGTTAGGTTTCATTTCATTTCATCTCGTTAAATTTATTTTCATTTCATATCAATAAAAAAAATCTACTGAAGACTTGGCTGTATGGGCATAGTTCCCTTTGCCTACCAGAATGGGTGAAGAAAAAAAAATCTCTGCTTATATTCTTTTACGGTTGGCGCCATTTTCCAAATATTTTTTCTTTATTAAATTGCTTAATTTTTTCGCAACTGTATTAAAAATAGTCGTTCAGTACACGTGCGGAACCGTCATTGCAACTTGTTCCGACTGTCAACCCTCGCCTTCGGCTGCGCCTCGGCTCGGGTAGACATTTGTCGGAACTCATTGCAATGGCAGCCTTTCCGCACTTGTAATGAAATTTATACTATTCTTTCTTATTTTCTTTTTTCTGCTCCACAGACATCTTTCAAGTACGAACTGGTGGAAGAGCTGAAGTTCGCGCTCAAGTTTAGCGGCGACGTGAAACCTGTGAAGCGGCCTCGGCCGTCGGGCGGTAGCTCGGAAAAGCTCGCCGAGGCCGACCCCGAGGCCAAGGACGAGCTGCGATCCCTCCACTCGATCCGGTCCGGCGACACGCATAGGACGCACCACTCGCACAGCTCGAAACATTCCTCCAGGAGTCAAAGTGTCGCCTTTGCACGAATGAGAGAATATAATTAACCCGAACTGCACTGGCAAGTGCAGTCTGCACTTGCCAGTGCAGTTCTTTTTTTAGTTATGTTTTAAAATTAACGTTTCATTCGTTTACTGCTTCGTTCAACCATTGCTGGTTGGCCTCTGCATCTACGTAATGAGATGATTCATACAGCATCCAGTGGTATCTTCACTCACACTAGATGGGTGGAGGGACCACTCGGATGCTGCAGTGCTTGGGACATGGTTTTAGATGGTGTAGCTTAGTCGGCATAGCCCATAAGATTAAATCAATCAATCAAAACTGTTTTAATTCAAAATAGAACAGAAACTGCACTTATGCCCCTCTAGAAGCAATTACCGTACTTGAGTATAGTTTCTGTGAAAAGACCTATGTTTCTATAATATCTTTTATACTATAGTTTATTTCCGATCAAACCTATATTTGTGTCCATAAAGCGTAATGGCAAAGTTTGATTGCTTGTAATTAGTATATAAACTAAGTTTGTTCTGAAACGTTAAAGATTGCAATTCATTATGATTTAATTAAAAGAATAGTTAGTTTCTATTTTCAATTAATAAAGTACTAGCTTGTGAATCCATTTTTTCCAATTTTTGTATCTTTATAAAATCACTTTCTTATTTCCGTCCGTCTGTCTGTCAAGTCCCTTTATCTTGAAAACGCATGTAGGTGTCAAGTTGAAATTAAAATCGTATACTCAGGTCTACAGCCACTTGAAAAAATCAAGCTTTCAAGCTAACGAAAAAAGAAGGTTCCGGCCGCTTATGCCGCAAAATAACGTCCATTTCGACACTCAAGGTAACCAAATCGAATCGAATCAAATCATTGAGTACTTTCTCTTGACCTAGAACTATGAATATAGTCTTTTCTCAACTACAAATACAGAAAAAATGTACATTTGTAATGAATACTTAGAAAAATAGATTTGATGGTGTAATATATATTTTTTTAAAAGAGGTAAACTAAAATTTAAATAAAAAAATAAAAGAAGAAAATCCTCACAAACGGTATAATAACAAAAAAACCAATGAGGGGTACAAATTAAAATGGGCCTGAGGGGCCGCGTCCCTTAAATGTGCTTAAATTTACTCTTTAACAACTACACCTTAAAAGGTACACCTTAGAGAGTAAGTGCATGTAATTTTTATATTAACATAATAGTTTACAAGAGTTCTCTTTAGAAGGTAATTCTACTGAAGCGTGGAAACCTGCGCTTCAGTTAAATTTTAATACCAGAAAGGTTAAAGTACATCCTACCGAAACGTGGAAACCTGCGTTTCGGTTATAATTAATTTTATTGATATTCCACTTGTTTGCTGCGAAGCAAAAAAACAAAAAAATAGGTTAACTTTACGGAACCCGCAAACAGACCGGAGAGCTCAGGTCTGGCAGCTTATCGCGGGTTCTATTGCGTATAGAAAAAGCAGAGATAAGAAGAAGAATCATTGTAGAAGAAGAAGAATTGTAGAGGAGGAAGGCGCCCTGCTGGTGTCTTCCTGAAAAGCAGAGACGACAAAACTGTACACTCATACTCAAGAGAGAATAAATGTATTAACAATTCTCAAAACACAGCATCTGGCTGTCAAATTCAATAAAAAAGTATTCAAGAGTTGTAGCTTACATTTCAAAAACTGTAATGCTAGTAATTTCCAAGGTATAGAACCACTATACCTTGGAAATTACTAGCATAGAAAGGTATACCAAGGTATAGAAAGATATAAAACATAAATATCAAATTGTATCAGAAAATACTAAGTTATGTAACACGATTTAATAAGTAACAGATGCAGGGGGCAGTAACTAACGTTTCTTTGCCAGTCAATCACCCATAGCATTATTAATTTCTAAGTTGCAGAACAAAGTGTATGTGAAACATAAATGTCAAATTTAAATGTCAAGTTTAAATTTAATTACTATTTTATATCACGTATTATAATAATTATTTCACATTTGGAGTCACCTATCACATCCTCATCGTCATATTCAGCCGATGTAAGTCCACTGCTGGACATAGACGTCTCCCAAGACACGCCACTAAGCACGATCGGCTCTTCTCTTCGAGACACATACACTGATAATTATAATGTCCACTTTTTGAATGCATGTAATATATGGATGTCGGGAAGGGCGTTTGTAAGTTAATTACTGGTAGAAGAATTTTAAAAACCTATTAAGAGGCTAAAAATTCCACCCATGCCGGGATTCGAACCCGCGACCTCTGGCTATCCGTGCCAGCGTTCTTCCAGCTGAGCTAATGGGTGACTCACCGGCACCAGTGAAATTTAGAACCTCTTTACAATACTCTCTGTAATACGTACGAGCTTAATTATACATTTGTATAGTAGTGTGAATCGAACCCACGACCTCTGTCTTAGTACAGTACTACACATCATAAAAGTCCCTTCGGGAATTTACGTTCGCGCAGACTAGGAAGAAGTTTAACGAAAGTACCCGAAGCTATTAGTACATTCAACATGATCTTCAACTGATACGGTCAAGGTGCAGAATTGATAGCCGCAGTAGCGCCACCTATTTCGCTCACGATAATATTGCCAAACTAATATAGTCACCTGCATCGATGACGTTGAATCAACTAATAGCAACAAAGGTACGCGGCCTGCCATAAAATGAAACTATCTGATTGGTCGATCAACTTGCCGCACATCCAAAATTTGGTCATCTGCCCAAGTACATCCGAGATTTATTTCTTGTGTAGCACTGTACCTTCTTGAGTATCCCGGCATGGGTGAAATTTTTAGCGTCTAAATAGGTTTTTAAAATTGTGCTTAGCACAGGTTAGTGCATTAAAAATAATATAATAGGTACTGGTAGAATATTCTAAAATTAAGTAAGTATAAATATTATTAAGATTTCTGTTTCTGTATGACACTTTTATTCATAAGCAGATTATACAAAATACGATTTTTCGTTCGTGTCGCTACTTAGCCCCCGTTTTAGGTACACTTAAGAGGTTAAGCTCTAACTACTCCATACGATTTATGAGCTACGTACGCACTCTAGAACTAGCGTAGTACTATAAGTGAACTTTTTCCTTTAACGTGTGAGTAATGACTTGTTTTTCCGTTTTGCGTCTTGTCCACCCACCGATAGTTGCCTGAAAGTTCTTATGTCAAACACCATAAGGGCGAGTATTGATCAAAACTGAGTACCTATCTCTGAATGTAGTCGTTCTCGTACATACTGGCTGTACGAAATAATTTACGGTTATTCCCAAGTCAAGTGTGATAAAAAATAGCGGTCGTATTACGTCGCCATTATCTTTGCGCAGTGATCGCATTCAGCGACCTAAACTAATGAGGACTTAGTTTTATACAGCAGTAAAAGTAGGCAAACAAACTACAGTTCTCCCTAATACTAGGAGACTAACAAATTTCGTTCAATAAACGATCTTATGGCGTATGTGTCAAGACTTTTAAGTAGCAACGAATAAAGCTGACTATCCCTGCTGAGTAGCTGTACTCACTGTTCAAATATTTATCCGTTTACAGTTCGGTGTCGCTACCGAAGAGGCAATAACATTTTGTGGTGAACGTTAAGCACAAATGTGATAGGAAATCGTTCTTTTTATACACTTGGATAAACTTTTATGCGAAACAAAGTCGGCACTCAATAGTCTCTGAGCAGGGTTTAGATACATTGCGCCAATTGCAATAATTATTGAATTAATAATAACTTTCACACGGCACAATCACTTGTCCTGCGCCTCGCTTATGGAGCTTTTAACGTATCCATCTGTGTGCGAAAACGAAATGTTTACTTAGCATGGATATGAGACGTAATTTATATATCAAACCAAAAACATGACAGTGATATTGAAACACATATAGGTAGATGTCCCCACTGCTGGGGCATGGGTCTCTTCCTCCACCACGGAGGCTAAGTCCGAGTTGATGGAGGATTGTAAGACAGTGGTGGGCCTTACTGTCAGAAGTTATCAAGCCGCGTATAAGGTCTCTGACATGGCTTAACGTCTGCCACGTCAGAGGCCTTATGGGCGGCTTGATAATAAAAGTTATAAATAAGAAAATGAAAATCTTTATTATATTATTTTTAATGCACTAACACTGCTAAGGACAAACCTATTTAAAAACCTATTTAGAGGCTAATAATTCCACCCATGCCGGGATTCGAACCTCTGGCTATCCATGCTAGCACTCTTTCCAACTAAGCTACTGGGCGACTCACCGCCAGGTGAGTCGCCCAGTAGCTTAGTTGGAAACCCCATCAGTTGGGGTTCGAATCCCGGCAGGGGTGGAATTTTTGGCCTCTAAATAGGTGTTTAATATTTATCTTTATATTATACGGAACCAGGTTTTTGTTTAATTTAGATATTTGGGTAATATTAGCGCATAAAGTACACTGCAATCGTTATATTTCTCTTTTAGTCCCCCACAAATTGTTGGTATTATGAAGATAAACAAACTTTGCAACGTCCTTAAATGTAAAATACTGTACAGGTTATAAAGGCTGCGCTGCTATCGATTGTATATGTGTCAGTTGATTTTTATTAATATTAAAAAACTTTGGCCTTTGCAACTACTTATTGAAGTGATTTTTACCATGTCCGGTGGCCCCCTAGAGGCTGGCTAAGCTTTCAGAAATCCAAGAAAAAGAAATCGTAGTAAGGAACCTTAGACTTGGCGCGACTTTGTCTAGATTTCATTACTTTTTAGAGATAAACGAGCAGCTCCATCGAGACTTGGCTAATTTTTACAGAATGTTTTTGGTGGGTTACTATTACGTATTCGCAGATGTACGTAACTTAAACAAGATCATAGGTATAAGCCCGCACTGAGAATCGAAGCTGGGTCTCTCGCTTCCGAGTTCATTACTCTACCCACTGGGCATATTCTTTCATACTTCTGATTGGTTAAGATAGTCGTGTAAACATGTCACTTGAAATTGAAAAATGTTTATTTATGACACACTGATTGGAGAAGTTAATAAATACTATGACATAAAATTAGAGACAAATATGTGATAAAAAGGGTAGAGCTCAGGTTTGTGCCGTGAGTGCATACATCATCACAGCGCAGATTTTCAGCCCGCCCTTGTTCTCACTAAATAAAATATAATAAAAATTTGCGGATTTTAAACAGAAAACACCGCAATTTTAATCAAACAAAATATGTAAAAACATATAAATGAAAAAAAAAATCAGCCAGATGTCGCTGCCTGTACGTAATACAGAGAATATTGTAAAGAGGTTCGAAATTTCACTGATGCCGGTGAGTCGCCCATTAGCTCAGTTGGAAAGAGCGCTGGCACGGATAGCCAGAGGTCGCGAGTTCGAATCCTGGCACGGGTGGAATTTTTAGCCTCTAAATAGGTTTTTTTTTTGAAAAATAACTGTTAAGCAATATAACAATAACATCCAGCGACTTGCATTTGCCACTATCACTTCGTAGGCTATTCAGCAAGGAAATTAACTCGCGACTCCAACAGGAAAGCAGTGCGATTGATGTGAATGGAGTATCACAATATTCACGTTCGTTTTATTTCGCGCGAGGAAGGCCTGAGTAATATCCTGTAGTCTATAACAGGAGCAAGGCTGGGAGGCAATTATTTACTGTCACCCTTGAAATGGACACTATGACCTACCGACTATAACCCAAGACCTAGTAGAATTATTAGTCTGGGGAAATAAAGTGATGTCAAGCATAAATTGAAATGAAAATAATGTTTACTTTATTGAGTCGCTCATTAGCTCAGTTGGTAAGAGCGCTGGTACGGATAGCCAGAGGTCCCGGGTTCGAATCCCGGCATTGGTAGGATTTTTAGCCTCTAAATAGGATTTTTAATAATGTTTACTAGTTAAGTAATTTTTTTTTCTTGAAACCCGGCCAAGTGCGATTTTACCTCGCGCACCGAGGCCGAGGGTTCCACCACATATTCATAATAACTCCACACAACATAATTACTTGCCCTGTTTCCAACTGGTAAACAGGCAAGCACATCACCTGAAAATACAGCCAGTCTGAGGCCATTTAAACAAATAGCTAAACGGCAGCCCCCAGAGGAAATCGAACCTACGCTCTTTAGCATGGTTCTCAGACGTGATACCGCTAGACTAACGAGGTAGACTAACGAGGTACCATTTATTATTATATATAACTAGTACTCAGTCACGTTGGAGATGCTTTAAAATGCTCGATCAGCTGATACAGCGTGAATTCGAAATCAATAGCGAAATATTGCTAAGGTATATTTGTATACTATTCTTTTTCTAAAAGTTAATTTTTTTACCGAACACAGCTCGAACAGAGCACTTTTAACTACTATTTTAGTTAAAGCTGTTTTTATACGGATTTATTCTCGTTTATTAAATTTTTTACAATTTTCCAACGTTGGTCATCCGGGACCACGGCACCTGAAAAACGTGCCGAAACGTTGGAAAATTGTAAAAAATGTAATAAACGAGCATAAATCCGTATAAAAACAGTTTTAATTATGTCTACTGCTCGTGTTAACCTTAGAAAATACTATACTATTTTAGTATTTGAATTTAGAATACACCAGTAAAATCGATCTTAATTTCAATGTTTTACGAAAAATTGCGCACAAAAATACTCGTTGCATCATGCTTGCCTAGATTTGATTGGACGACATTTACGACCGAGAGTTTAGAATATAAACTGCTTAGCCGTCATTAGTAAACAAGTTGACCATCCTTATAATAATATTAATCTTTATTTTTATGGCCGTTCCAATTTTAATGTGTATTTTAATTAATACAACTTTCCTTCTGTCTTCATACAATGTATATTTTCACTCTTTCTTGTAGTCATGAATAAGGTTTGGTTTGTAATTCTAGAATAAAACAGATTTATTTCGAGTGCTATGAATCACTTCCAAGTAAAGGATCACATCCCTTAGAGGGATAAGCTCGCCTTTGCACTTGTTATATCTTATATAATATCTTATTTAATATTTCGTGTGCAATAAAGTTAAATAATAATATGGATTCTGAAAAAGTTTGTCATGCTGGTGGCAGTCTGGTCTCTGCCTACCTTTCTGGAATACAGGCGTGGGTTTATGTATATGTTGACAATTGTTAAATATACTTTTACTTTTTTACTAGATTTTATAAACACCTACCTAAAGAACATGCCCTTAAAATATTGCTAACGGTTTCAAATCCACCCTGCAGTGTCATAGTTTCCTAAAGCAAGGTTACTGAAGCCACTCTCCCCCTAAACCGTTACTAGTATATCCAATATCACCCTGTAGTTCCAACGGCCAAGGGCACAAGCACAAATTGAATTAGCCACGTCAATATGTTCAGTTGTCACCAAACTAACAGTGGTGACCTCCGGGGGTGTCAGCGGGACGCTTAATCAAGCAGCAGCTCATTACTGGACCCGCTTTTCAAACGGTGGCTTCGGCAATGGCGCAATTTTCACGCGAGACCCTAATTTTCAGTCAAAATTGTAAAATACTGTTTTAGCTCAAATAGGTCAAGGAGAAAAAGGGATGAACATGTTAATGTTTTAATATAGATTGAAGTGACGTGAAAATAACCGTCGTTCAGTTTTTTCATTCTAATGATTTTTTCATTAATTTTCAGTCGAAAATTCTAATCACGTGGTACAAAAACACGCCATACAAATCGGGCTCAATGAACGACCTCACTACATGGGCGTAGAACCCTGTAACGTTAGTTTGTCGCGTTAATAATCTGTTGACTCGCAAAATAATATTTTTTTAGCATAGGTACATTCCTATTAGCAAACGTTTGGAATACAATGAAAAAACAAAATTTATATTTTTTTGTTACAAACAGTAACTTGATGTATATAACAGTAACTTGATGGTTAGGGTATTATATAAGAAAAAAAATCTGAGTTGATCTGTCTTCTGTATCAAACTCATCAGTCGGTATAAAACATTGTCTGTCTGATGCAGATTCGCCATTGCTTCGTGATTAGGTTTCTGCCAATGCTTGAAATGTTTAGTATATAGTGTGTGATTTAGATTTTTCAGTGGGTAAAGAACAATTTTATAGCAGAACGTTCTCGCATAAGAGCATTTTAAATTGGAAAAAATGTGAGTCATTATTATTGAAAAAATTTACAATAAATCTGTCAGTATATTTTTGCATTCCAGTGAATAACTGAGCGGAGTTAATTGGACAAGAAAATTTGGTAGTACATTCCGGCGTTTCCTCGTGGCCCCATCATTTTGTCTCGTTAACGTCCCGACCCTTCTCTAACTACAACTCCAAAATGGAAAAGAATGATCGTGAGAAAACCTGAAATTTTGAGGTGCTTTTGGGCGAAGAGGTGGAATAACTTCCGCACAGCACAATGACTTATCCTGGACCCAAACTAGGATGCTTGTGCTATGGTTACCAGGCAAGTGTATCACAAACATACATATGTACATCTAAATACATTCAAACTAAGTCTATGTGTCCAATTGACGGCATATAACGTCCTCGGTGGCGCAGCGGTTTGGCACGCTGACTGTATAACCGAAGGTCTCGGGTTCGGTCCCCGGCCGGGTCAAACTAGGAAACGAACTTTTGTAGTCTTGGATGTTATCTATGTATTTATTGCATTAAATCTAACGTCGAGTTAGCAACTATGAAACAATTTTAAAAACCTATTTATAGGCTAAAAATTCCACCCATGCCGGGACTCGAACCCGCGATCTCTGGCTAACCGTATAATACCTATAACACAAGTCATTTAGTTGTATGGTATAGGGCAAACGAGATCTGTGTAATATGTCCATGAATATTTATTTATTTAATTATTTATTAAAGTATGACTGGAGGCGTACCCGCGATGGGGATGGAACCCACAATATTTTGCTTTAGTAACTAAACGTGTCAATCGCTAGACCAACGAGGAAGTGTGGATCTGAAAATCAGTCAGATTAGAATGAAGAAAGATTTTTAAAAACTCTTCAATAATGTGGGGCTCTTCTATTATTTACAAAAAACCTATATATTCAGTAATAAACTTAAGTTTCACGAAGATTAAAGCCATTTTTCTAAAATAACTTTAAATCTGTGGGAAAGCTCGCAGTGTCATGGCATCGAATCTGACGTCACGCCCAGGTAAACAAAAATTGTAATCTCTAGTAGTCACAACAAAGCACGGGTGAAGTACACCGATGTTAAACTTAGCGTGACGTCACGCGGTGTGATTGGTGAATATTGAAAATATTGGTAATCTCTTTTTTTATAAAACTAAATCGGTTTTTTACATCCGTTTAACATGTTTTCACTTATATCGTAAAATTTTTGATTATTTGATATTGTCGCCACGCCTATTTTCTTCGAGTTTTAGGCGTTTTAGGAATATCCCTAAGAAACATGGTCGCCGGTTTGGTGGAGAACGCACATTAATTATCATGCGTAGCCGTTATTAAGGCGCTAAGCAGTGCTAACTAGCGGCACCAATAGAATAAAAATCTCAATTTGTTTAACTGCGACATCTGTTTTTAGAACCTACATTCTATAACCTAAGATCAGCAACCTAGGACTTCAATGATTTCCGCTCAAAACGGATAAGGACTACAAAAAAGTTTTCCCGAAATGGTTTTGTAGTAGCGCTAAAAAAACACCACAACAAAACTTTTTTGTAGTCCTAGAGGGGTTAAAAAATTGCTACTAGATTTATTAAGATTCATTCTTAATAAATCTTTCTCCAAAGGCGCGTTGTAAAAGACGATATGATTTTCTTTATATTAGTAGCAGGATCGCATTATGTCGTATAGACGTTCATAGAGTAACTATATACCGAAAAACTATAGAATGAAGAGAGATAACAAGGAAATCTATATAAATAAAATTCAAAGTCCTGACTGACTGACTAAATCATCAAATTATCCACGCCCAGCCCAAGCCGTTGGACCCAGGAAGCTAAAATCTTGCACAGAGGGTCTATATATAATTATATATTTTTTTAATTTAACCCTTAAGGGGGCGAAAAGGGTTGCCAAAATTTGTATGGGAGGTATAAAGAATGTTGTCTAATTTTCTTGAAACTTAAAATAAAAATTCTTCAACACAATTGATTGAACACGTATTTCGCCGTTTTTCTAAATTAAACCCATAAGGGAGTGAACGGGATGGCAAAAAAAGTCCACGCGCACGGAGTCTCGGGCAAAAGCTAGTTATACATATGACGTATGAGCAAAAAAATCCGAGCGTCCGATTCCTAATATTTTTTATAAATATCGTTTTCTTATTGTAAAATGTAGGGAAATACATGAATGATAACGAAATATTTTATCAGACAAAATAGCTTGAGTTACTTGTAGAAACCATTTCAATCATAAATTATTTAACAATTTTTAATGGCAACTTAGGTCTAACTCATCTACCGTATAGGTCTTGGAGCTACGTTCTTTCATAAATTTACTCTTTGCACAGTCACAGCATATTTGTTGAACTTTTAGCTTCAAACATACATTAATACCGTGTTAACATGAAATATTTAAAAAGGTTTAACTTTTACAAAGCCACTGATAAAATTTGCAATCAAGAAACTTGTGTAACCCGTTTACAAAATATAAAAATAAATAACATCTCCTGCTTGCTTTTAAGTATAGGACGGAAATGCAAGCAGCGAATGCGCGCTCACATCGGCCCAACATATTCCAAAATGTATAACCTTTTATATTACTATAGGTATAACCGTTTTTCTTAAATTAACTTAAACATATTATTGACAACACACACGGCCGTCTAAAAATAATTAAAAGTGTTGCTTAACACTGATGTCCATAACATTCTACCTATCTATTTATCTAATACAGGTTAGTTCTAACTAGCCTAGGCATCATAGCTGATCAAATAATACTATCCTAACAATGGCGACTTCTTTGCTATGTTTTTATTCATTTAGTGAGCAGCTGCTCTCATATAAAGTTTTTTTGTAAGGTAAGGTCAATTTTAAAAAACCTATTTAGAGGCTAAAAATTCCACCCATGCCGGGATTTGAACCCGCGACCTCTGGCTATCCGTGCCAGCGCTCTTTCCAACTGAGCTAATGGGCGACTCACCGGCATCAGTGAAATTTCGAACCTCTTTACAACACTGTATTACGTACAGGCAGCGTCGTACGTAATACGGAGAGTGTTAGCCAGAGGTCGCGGGTTCGAATCCCGGCATGGGTGGAATTTTTATCCTCTAAATAGGTTTTTTAAAATTGTCCTTAACATGAGTTAGTGCATTAAAAAAGAGTATAGTAAGGTAAGGTGTGGAATACAAATAACCTTTTTCATTTAAATTTCTTTTCCCATTCCCCAAGGGTATAAAATTATAGGGCTATTTGTCGAGGAACCGGAGGGTCCCCATATGTCCTCTTTTTGACCCCCGGGTGGTGCTACATGATTAAACTACTGATGGTATACTTAGCCGAGGCTAGTAAACATGCACTAGAAATAGACACGCCACCGAGTGATTCACTTGAGTTCACCTGACTCCACGTCCCATTCTGGAAGCAGATGTCCGAAAAAAATATCGTCCTAGACCCTGGCGTCCTAGAAATAGGACATCACGAATAACTTTCTTAATTCACACCCAATGGTTTAGTAGGAAGTCAGGAAAAGTTACTGTTCCAGGTCCTACATTTTCCTTTAAATTTTTTTGACAACAAGAAGAAAAAGTTCTTCGAAATCTATAGAAGACTTGAAGTAACTGTTACCTCCAGGGCTCAGGAGGTTAAAAATAAACAACGTTTGCCTCAATCTCCTTTTATAATATATAAAAGACATAACCCACGCATACTGCATACACACGCATGAAAATGGCAAGAGGATATTTTCCTCAATGTTTTCGTGTAGGCAGTCTCTTTTGTCGGCGTAAACCCGTACAGGTACCTACAATCTGTAGGTATTTCTGCTTATGAAAAAGGTGGAAATAAACGATTTCGGCAAAATATGTTGTTGAGGTATAACGAACAACAATGCCAATAAAAAACCAGGATTTCGACCTATCAGTATCTATTTATTTTGAGCAAATAAAGATAAAGATATATAACATTTTATTGTACTTTACTTTGAAAGTTATTTTTATTACTTTATGTTAGATTATAATTTAGTTATTAATTTAGTATTACTTTAGATGTTTTGTTTAAATAAACGCCTGTTATTTGTAAAAAAAAACTTTGAAAAAAGTAAAACGTTAGAAGGCTCAGCCAAGCAATTGCTTGGTTGCGGCGTGCGCCGCTATCTTAAGTGCTAGGTGCCAAAATATGTTTTATAATGAATACTTCTAGTATAACCATAGTTAGGTACTAAATAACATTTTACTTTATGCAGTTTCTAACTTTTTACTTAGACTTCTTAGAAAATAAAGTACTATTTTATACGATATATTATAAATAATTTCATCATCTTCATCTTCAGGCTATATTAGTCCACTGCTGGACATAGCCCTCCCCTAATGAGCGCCATAGCGCAAGATTGTGCCATCATTGGGGGGTAGTGCCCATAATCCCCACGCTGGGCATGCGGGTTGGGGATCGCAGTTTGGTGGAATTGTACTGCAGGGGGCGCTGCTGCCCACCCCCCGGTTTGTGTCCCTTAGTCGCCTTTTACTACACCCGCGGGAAGAATTTGGGTTGGTGCTATTCTCTAGGCCGACACCACGCAGCAAATAATTTAAAAAATAATTTATTATATATAAATTGTTCCCTCCCTATTGGCACAAAAATCGTAAGTTATTTTGTCTTGTCACATTTTTCATAGACACTTTTGTCGTAGAGCCAAATGTTGTGGCAATGGTAAGAATTAGTTCTAAGCTTTTGCATAGTTTTGTGTTTTATAATGCATGTTAGAATCAAATTTTTACAACCATTTTTTGTCCTATGTTATCTCTGAAAATCGGGACGGGGTTAAATCCGATAATCAAATTACAATCATTGGTCGTTGTTAGAAATCTACTACAATTTTTTTTTACAAAGCCTTATATTTTTGATGGTAGTGACATCTATGTTCAGATCTGCCAAACACATAAACTCCCAGACACGGAGAGGGTAAAAACCGTTCCTACATCTCTGTGCCCAAACATTCCCCGACTCTACTTCGATGTCCCGAAATCTAAAGCACAGTACGCTATTTCGCTCCGTTTTTACTCTCTAACTCAGGACATAGATGGCGCTAACAGTTTTTTTTATTATTAGCAACACAAAACAGCTAAGCAACAATACAAATACCACATAATACATTGTTATGTATAGAAGCGCTCGTGGCCGAGTCGAACAGAGTAATTGGAATCAATCACTTGAGTTAAGCAACAGGCGCGGTCAGTTGCAGGATGGGTAACCGTCCCGTGACTACCGCTAGTGGCATTTTCCGAGCGTTTCTGTGCTTCGCAAGGCACGTTAAGCCGTTTGTGCCGGCTGTCATGTAATGGCAGTCGTTAAGCCATGTCAAAGGCCTTATGGGCGGCTTGATAACTTCTGACAGTAAGTCCCGCCACTGTCTTACAATCCACTGTCAGGAAGAGACCCGTGCCCCAGCAGTGGGGACATAGAAGGGTTGATATCGATATCAATGTACAGTTGAGTCGCCAATTTTTTTTTATTGTTGATTAGCAACAGTTACTCAACAATTATTATTATTGTAACTTTTTTGTGTCATTTCCGCATTGATATAAACACCTCGCAATTCTCGGTAAGGCTTTTATTTCTCGCGGTAGCTAGTAACTTGGACAAGAAATATCTAAGCAACACAATAGAAAGCATTAGGCGGTAACATAGAAACGAAAGTCAAACTTGATTTAGCGAGTACAAAGCTACGAGCGCAGCGGAAGAGACGGCATAAAAACATTGATTAATGAACACCCACGTAGCACAAAACATATAAACTGGCTGGCTAGCTATTGAAACAACATGGATTTTCACCAGCCCTTGCTGATTTTTCTTCTATTAAAAGTCTTAATTAATTGCCATGAGTTTGAGTATATTGAAAAAAAGACTACGGAGTTCCAGAATTGTGAAAAATTCGATTGAATCAAATTGCAGGTAGACTCAACTCCTTTGTATTTGTATCGATTTTAATTTTTATTCCTTATATATAAGTGTGTTTTGGTTTCATGTGGTTCTTGGCGCCGTTCTCTGGTATTCAGGTTGAAAACAGATGAAAATTTATGTATTTGTCTATTATTTGGTACCTATACATACTTTTGTCTATTAATATTCGTATATGCACCGGCTACCCGTATCTATTTCTCCTCGGCAAATTCTCCAATTTGAGTTTGCCTGGAAGAAATTGGTATTAGCAATAAGGCCGCCAATTGTATTTGATCTTTTGTGTCCGCCGTTTCTGTAATTATTTTTCCGGTATACAATAAAGAGTATTCTTATCTTATCTTATCTTATCTTAAGTCTTTTTCCAAGCTCTCCCAACACTTACATTTTTTACTTATGAGGTAGATTATATCCTAAGTACTGGAGGAACACTCCATACAATTTTGTTTTACAAACGATTCTTTTCTGAGCTGATGAAAACAGACGATATTGCTTTGTTATTTTTTTCTTATACTTTATTTATTATTGCTAGACTTTTTCTTATTCTAATTAAATAATAAATTTGAATATTTAAATATAATTTAGATATTTAAATATTCAAATTTATTTTCAACATTAAGTAAAACATGCAAAACAAGCGCTCGTGAAGTTATGATATTTATAAAATAAAAAACTCGTCAAGTAATAGTCGGACTCGCGCACCGAGGGTTCCGTATAAATTTGTAGGTAGGTACTTACATATTAAAAATAATTTAGAAGTCGAGTCTCGCAGTTTGTTTTTGAGCTTTTTCCGAACTTCAAAGACAACTTTCTTTATGATTTAATTAGAAATGTATAGCTTGAAATTGTTCTGTATTTGTAGACTTGCCAAATTTCATAGTTCTAGGTTTTTTCTTCTTCTTCTTCAAGGAAATTTAGACCTGTGTATACGGCTTTGATTTTTACTCGACACATCTACGCCTATTTGTTGAGATATAGGTTGGACATACCGATGGACAGAAGGACAGAAATGATCATATTATTATAAGGTGATCCTATAAGGCTTCTTTTTTCCCTTTTGAGATACGGGACCCTAATAGCAACCCTAATAGACGCTGCATAACTTTAATGAGAATTTTATCTCATTAAAATGCTTGTAAAGTTCTAACTAAAATGCTCAGATTTCTGTGATAAAACGTTAATCAATACGTCAACAAATATTGTTGGTGCTGTAACTACAAAACACAATTTTTTTTTAGTTTGTATCAAGTATTGTATTATTTTTTTTAGTTTGTGTAAACATAGATATATGTTTAGAGTTCCGTACCTCAAAAGGAAAAGTGGAACCCATAGAGGATCACTTCCCAGGATCCATTCGCTTGTCCGCTTGTTTCATTTTTTTTATTTTTTTTCTCTCCGTAAGAACCATCCTCGTACTTCAAGGAATATTTAAAAAAAAGAATTAGCAAAATCGATTCAGCCGCTCTTGAGATTTGCGCTTACCAACAAGTTCAGCGATTCATTTTTATATTATAGACTACCTCATAAGTGGAGCGGGTGTATTGCTAAATCCGAAAAAGCGATCAAAAGTAGTGATAGAGAACTACCGCCCGGTCAATATGCACTGGCAAAGGTATTTTAGATGGGTTTTCACGACGCCTTAACGCCGAAATGTCAACCTCACATCACCAGCGCTCCGCACGCTTTCCTACCAAACCGCTCAGTAGACACCAACTTAGTCACCAACCATGGCAGAATTGGTTTCTATACAACTTGGTGAACGAAACCAGCATAGGTAGTACAATATCGCGTGCAGTCGTGCAGTCACGCGTTTTGTAGCGATGAAATGTCAGAATTTGACAGTTAATGTAATGGAAAGTCGCGACTTTTGACGTTAAGAGGCGCAACTCGCGACGTCGTACTACCCAGGCCGGTCGATATTATATACCTGAATTTTCAAAAAGCATTTGACATATTACAATGCTGAAAACTGGGTGTTAGCATTCGTTCCACTACTTATACTACTACTATCAAACTATTTTTTGGTTATGAAACAGTTTGGTAAGTATAGTCTTTACCTATCTTCATCGTACCCGACTAGTCAGGAATAATTCTAGGATCAAATTCGGGGACTTTCCTGTTCGTAGTCTTAATTAACGACCTCCAGATGTGGTTCAACGTTCTCGTGTGTTAATGTTTGCTGATGATGTAAAGCTTCAACAGCTAACATCTCATTACTACGGAACCCTCGATGGGCGAAACTGTCGAGTATATTTCTCCGTGTGCAGCTTGTTTTTACGAACAGCATATTGATTTACGCGTAGATTATAGATCGCAGGTAACAACATTGGAAAATAAAGTACCACTGCAAAGTTCCTTTGACAGGTGGATAACAACAGCAAGGTTTCTGTTTAACATAGCTATTCTGTGCCGTAACGGATTGTGACAGGAATAATATAGAGATTTCACTCTATTATATCAAATCATAATTTTGTTAAATCCTACTTTAAGCCTGTTTAAACACCAGCAAGAGTATATCTTAATGATTCGCGATACTCATACATAGTTATTTATTAACACATTGAACGCCATAGTGGTCACCGGTGATCTCCACTATACTTTCCGTATGGGCCGACACCGAATCGTAATTTCGACAAATTTAACAAATTACATTTTATTAGCTCATATGATTTAAAATAGTCAAAAACCCCGATTAAAATAATTCTTTTTATTAATATCAAACGAATTGACAAAATAGTTGCTGTCGCTCACCGGCAACCACCACGGCGCACGCCGATAGAAATCTGCATTTCCTCCCCGCGGAGCCGCGGGGGTCGCGGTGCAGGCCACACAATAAATTGCGTAAATTGCTACAAAAATAGTGTAGCTGGCAGAAAGTTGGCTAAAACCAAGACTATTTTTAGTCCAAAATTAAATAACTTTTTGTCTACGATGCCCGGAGAAGCATTTTCTTTCCATATTTGCTTCATCATTGACATACTTTTTAAATCAATTTGTTGTTAAGACTGATTTCATATATGTGCCAAATATTCACGAGAAAATTTAAGTTGTTAGTAATTTTTTGAGTTATTTTAATTTAATTTTTCGATTGTTTGTTTTTATTTTTTTGGTTTATGTTTTATTAACACTCGAAAAACTTGGCTCAAACTTGCTAAAAGGGACCCCGACTCTTTATCAATTGAAACTCGGGTGTATTTATGTGAAGATCACTTTGATGTAAGTGATATAATAATCAATGTCCACTGGTTTTGGCTGAAAGATGTTTGTTTACATACTTTAGATGGTTTCAAGATGGCGGACAGCGTTTTCGCCGTTACGAATTAAACGAGGAAAAAATTTTTTTACTTTGCAAAGGAGACGGATACACTTTCATACATTCTTGGGCCCGGGTGTAAAAAGGTGAAAGAGATGTCAAATTAGAGCCTATATATTAGCAAACCATCTCGGAAAATTCTGCGGATTTTGGCAATCTGAGAGCAGAGTTATAAGAGATTTAGTAAAAGTGAGGCTATGCAACAAGCTGACAATGAAACTTATACTAAACTTATCCGTTGTCACGCTAGCCTTGAAGAGGCTGCGACATAAATTAATGATTGTAGTGTTTGTATCTATTAAATAGATATAGTACATTGTCTCACACACACAAGTGGTGGGGAGCTGTCAATCTGGCAGTGCGCTGCATGAGAGCGTGGAGTGAGGTTGGACGTGCTTCGTGTAATACCGACTTGGTGTGATAGTGAGCCAGTGATAACACGAGGAAATACTAATCTTACAAGTGGCGACGAGATAAAAGGTTAGTGCAACAAGAATTTCATTTTTACTTGCTACGAAAACGGAAAAATGGCAGAAAGGTGGCGTGGTGCGTTGTAAACAACTTTATTCGGGTACCTTATCAATTATGTCATCGATTTACCGACGGGCATCTCTGTTTCCTCAGATACTTTAACACCATACTTTAACAAATAGCAATTTACGAATTAAATAAATTCCTAACGGAAGTATCAGTAGGTACCTATTCGTTGGTGAAGGAAAAAATATATATTTTTCTGTCTATCCTAATTTGAATATAGTTGGACATACTATTTAGAAGAAACAATATGTATTATGGTTTTACGTTGTTTTATTTCATTCGGTTTTGGTCTGGAGGTAAAGTAATAAAAATAATAATGACCTCGAACGAACTTACAAACGTTTCCTGCTGGTATTGACTTCAATACAGTATAAGGCTGTGGAAATAATTAAGTGAGTAGGTATTGCGTGTTTAGAAGAATTATCTAGTAAACTTGACAAATAAATCTAAATCTAGTAAACATTTAGACCTTTCAAGTATAAGGGATTAGGACTGGCCAAATTACAGAGAGACTTTTCAAATACCTATATGTATTTAAAACACAGGTTTTGGAAAATAGATTAGTAGTTATTTTTTTTAGTATAGCCCACTAATTTAATGTGCCATTAGGACCTCCTTACTACCAAGTAACATTCCTGTTATGTTAACAATCGTCACAGTGATGATGGTTCTTATTTATTGAGGAACAGATAATTAATAATGCTCAATTGGTGGAGCGCTGGTGCGGATGGCCAGAGGTTGCGGGTTCGAGTCCCGGCATGGGTGAAATTTTTAGCCTCTAAATAGGTTTTTAAATTTGTTCCTTAGCACGGGTTAGTGCATTAAAAATAAAAATAGTGTAATAATGTCCTGTTAAATGTTTCGTGTGCAATAAAGTGTAATTAATTAATTGATAAGTACACCGGCATTAAAACGCACACCTTATGTCATTTAGGAAACATCAATTTAAAGTGCTAAGATATAATATGGCAAATTGAACTCTCTGGCTATAGGGATATTGCTACTATTAAATTGGTTGAAACTCTCACATAACAAAAGCATCTATTTTTTAAGTTAGCAGTTTCAACGGCTAACCATTAAATTGGTTAAGACTTTCATTTAATTGAAAGTAAATTCTCCGTACAATGTCAACAGCCTACTGGTAAATTGATTGGGATTCCTAATCAATTGGAGGATTTGTTCACACAATTTCACCGGCTAACCATTAAATTGGTTGAGACTTTATTTAATTGAAAGTACATTCTCTGCGCTATTATAATTCACCGGCTAACCATTAAATTGGTTGAGACTTTAATTTAATTGAAAGTACCTTCTCTGCGCTATTCACCGGCTAACCATTAAATTGGTTGAGACTTTATTTAATTGAAAGTAGGTACATTCTCTGCGCTATTTCAACGGCTGACCATTAAATTGGTTGAGACTTTATTTAATTGAAAGTACCTTATCTGCGCTATTTCACCGGCTAACCATTTAATTGGTTAAGACTTTATTTAATTAAAACTACCTATCTACCTTCTCTGCGCAATGTCAGCGGCCTACCATTGAACTGGTTGGGACCTCCATTTAATGGATAGATGTTTTCCTTACAATTTCAACGGTTAACCATTAAATTGGTTGAAACTTTCTTTAAATTGGAGGTAGGTAAATTATGTTTCTCCATAATATTTTTTTTTGCAGGGCGCCCCGGAGTTTCGCGATGTCAAACCATTTACCACCGCCAGACAAGTTGGATTTGGAAGGAGACAGCGCCTCAGTAGGACTAAGATGGGAGAAGTGGAAAAGATGTCTGCGGATTTACCTTGAAGCAGCTAACATTCAATGCCATGTAAAGAAGAGAGCAACATTGTTACTCTTGGGAGGAATGGGTCTACAAGAGATATTTTATAACCTCCCTGGTGCAAGTGTTAATGCAGCTGAAGGGGTGGATATTTTTGAAATAGCTATTAAAAAGCTAGATGAGTACTTCCTACCCAAGCAGAATAAAACATACGAAAGACACATTTTTCGACTCATCAAGCAAGAAGAAGGAGAATGTTTTGAAAAATTTCTGATAAAACTGAGAGATCAAGCCGCAAAATGTATATTTGACAATCCGGATGACCATATCATCGACCAAATAATTGAAAGATGTGTCTCGTCGGAATTAAGAAAGAAGATTTTAACGATGGGTGATGGAGTCACATTACATAAAGTTATAACGGAAGCAAACACTATAGAAGTGGTAAATCATCAATTGGAAAGTTACGAACTAAAAGAGAAATCAAAACAAACTGATGTCAACGTTATCGCAGGTAGATACAAAGAGAGTCCGAAATGGGAGAGTGACAAAAGGAAGGCGGATGAAAGGAAGACAATGATAAAATGTGGCAGATGCAGCCATATGCACGATTCTCAAGATATGAAATGTCCGGCAAGAGGAAAGAAATGCAATGGTTGTGATAAACTGGGACATTTTCAGAGATGCTGTAAAACTAAATTAGCTCAGAACAAAAGAAAAATTGATGAAAAGCGAGACAAAAATACTTTCAAAAAACCACGTAGAAACACAGCAATAAATTACCTAGATGAGGAAGAAATTCAGAACATATTTAATGTGAATGACGACGCTACAATAGAATGTGATATAGGTGGTGTCAAAGTTTCAATGTTGATCGATTCTGGCTGCAAGCTAAATTTGATAACTGATAAAACATGGAACTACCTCAAACAAAATAGAGTCGTGTGCTACAAACAAATTAAGGAACCAAATAAAATCATGCTGGCCTATGGGAGCAAAACCCCTTTGGATGTGATGGGGTCCTTCGAAGCTGTTATGAAGTCCAACGGGAGAACTTATCGCAGCATCATTTATGTTATTAAAGATGGTTCAAGGAACTTGCTTGGCAAAGATACAGCGATACGTTTAGGAGTATTGAAATTAGGTATTGGAATCAATCAGATTCAAGGAATTAATAAGCCTTTTCCTAAATTCAAAAATGTTTTGGTACACATTCCAATTGATGAAACCGTGAAGCCAGTTATGCAACCTATTAGAAGAATACCAATCCCACTCGAAGAAATGATAGAAAACAAAATAAAAGAGTTATTAGATTGCGATATCATTGAAGAAGTTCACGAACCATCTTCATGGATCTCACCAATTGTACCCATACTAAAGGACGACGGGGAAGTACGGTTGTGTGTAGACAAGAGGCGAGCTAATACGGCTATACTGAGAGAAAATCACCCGCTGCCATGTATGGAACATTTACTACCCAAAATAAGGAAGGCGACATATTTTACGAAGCTTGATATAAAGAATGCTTTTCACCAAATAGAACTGCACCCAAACTCGAGACATTTAACGACATTTATAACACCCTGTGGCCTCTTCAGATATAAATGGTTGATGTTCGGAATAACATGTGCACCAGAGCTTTTCCAAAAAATCTTAGAGAAAATACTAATTAAGTGCGAAGGCGTAATAAACTTCATTGACGATATCCTAATTTGGGGAAGCAGCGAAGAAGAACACGACCCGCGAGTAGCAAAAGTACTGGAAGTATTGAAAGAGAACAATGTTTTACTGAATGAAGAGAAGTGCGTATACAAAGCGCATAAAGTTATTTTTTTAGGACATGAACTTTCACCGGAAGGAGTAAAACCATTGCCAAAATATATTGGTAGCATATCGGAATTCAGAGTACCAAAAACTATTGAAGAGCTGCAAAGTTTTCTTGGGCTCGTGAATTACATCAACAAGTGGATCCCTAACCTGGCTACGACGACAGAACCTCTAAAAGAACTATTAAGAAAGAAGTTGGGAAAAAAGGCGAGTATTGAAGAATATTGGACCAAGACACAAGACGATGCGTTCCAGAAATTGAAAAATTCACTGACGGACATAGAAACACTAGGATATTACGACGTTAAAGATAAGACACAAGTCATAGCAGACGCAAGCCCCGTAGGATTAGGCGCGGTGTTAGTACAAATTGACAATAATGGACCACGAATTATTGCCTACGGAAACCGAACGCTTACAGAGTGCGAGCGGAAGTACAGTCAAACCGAAAAGGAAGCCTTAGCTTTAGTTTGGGCTATTGAACATTTTAGAATATTTCTTTTTGGGAAAGAATTTGACCTGATAACCGATCACAAACCGTTGGAATTTTTATTCAGTCCAAAATCAAACCTTGTGCGCGTGTAGAAAGATGGGTTCTAAAGTTACAAGCTTATCGCTATAACGTGAAGTATAAGCCGGGCAAGAGTAATATTGCAGATCCCTTTTCGCGGTTATGCAAAAACCCAAACATGCAAATAAGCTCGGTTGACCATGTACATCAAATCGTACAATTGGCAAGGCCCCATGCAATCCCAATGCGAGACATCGTAAAAGAATCTGAGTCGAACTCAGAAATCGCCAGCGTAAAAAAAGGTATTTATGGTGATCATTGGGAAGAATCAGTAAAAAACTACAAAATTTTTGAAGCAGAACTGTGTTTCCATGAAAACGTCCTGTTAAGGGGGAATAAAATTGTAATCCCACAATCACTGAGGAAGCGGGTACTGGATGCCGCCCACGAAGGTCACCCGGGGATCGTGGCAATGAAGGGACGATTGCGATCGAAAGTTTGGTGGCCAAAGATCGACAAGGAGGTTGAGACAATTATAAAGAGTTGCAAAGGATGCACCTTGGTGGGTTTACCAAATCCTCCAGCACCAATGAAACGCCGAGAACTCCCTGCTGAACCATGGATAGATGTTGCAATGGACTTACTAGGGCCATTACCTAACGGTGACTATCTTTTGGTGATTATTGACTATTACAGCCGTTATATAGAGGTCAAAATAATTAGGACAATTACCAGTGCCCAGATTATTAAAATATTAAAAGAGATGTTCAGTCGGTTGGGTTACCCAGTATCTATTACTGCGGACAATGGGCGTCAGTTCGTAAGTGAAGAATTTAAAGATTTTTGTCGGGAATGCAATATAAGACTTTTTAGCACAGTTCCCTATTGGCCTCAGATGAACGGTGAAGTAGAACGCCAAAACAGGGACATTGTCAAGCGTTTGAAGATAAGTCAAACAGAGAAAAAAGACATTAAAGAGGCTTTGTACGAGTATCTCATGATGTATAATTCCACTCCACACTCAGTCACAGGAAAAACGCCATCGGAACTTTTCTTCAAACGCCAAAACAGAGACAAAATCCCTATGTTAAAGGACATGAACGATAGAGAGGACGATACAGAAGTACGAGATCGAGACAAAATACAAAAAGAGAAAGGAAAGGTTTACGACAATCGGAAAAGGAGAGCTGAGGTTCCAGATATATCTATGGGAGATAAGGTGTATGTAAAAGAGGTGGAGAGAAACAATAAATTAACTACGAGTTTTAACACCACACCACATGTAGTGGAAAAGTCTGTAGGTGGCGACGTTATTGTAAGGAACGAAGAAACAGGACAGCAAATAAGAAGAAATATAGTTCACTTAAAGAGAGTAGAAGGTCAATGGACGCCGGTCTTACACGATGAGCATAATGATGATGGAACACAGGAATCTTAAGTTGATTATTGTTGATTATATATTAATGATTATAATGTTATAATGCCTAATTTGATTTTGCTTGAGTTCAGTTAATGTCTAATGAATGATTATCATAAATCGGGTAACGCCTGTAATTTAATTATAGTTGAGTAAAACTAATATTAAATAAATTTATTTTGATAAGGAAGAGATGTAGTGTTTGTATCTATTAAATAGATATAGTACATTGTCTCACACACACAAGTGGTGGGGAGCTGTCAATCTGGCAGTGCGCTGCATGAGAGCGTGGAGTGAGGTTGGACGTGCTTCGTGTAATACCGACTTGGTGTGATAGTGAGCCAGTGATAACACGAGGAAATACTAATCTTACAATGATGATGAAATAAAAATGCGTTATTAAAAAAAAAAACAAGATATGGTTTAATTAACACTTCTTCAATACTAGGGATGTGGATAAAAAATAGCCCTACGCCGGTTTCGATCTCTCTCTAGTGGAACCACGGTCAGGTACTCCCCTGAGCCGACCGGAGACAGTAGAACCGCTCCCTCAACGGCCGTGGACCAAGTGCGGAGAAAGTTTGGCCAACGGGAACGGCGATCTCCTTTTCGGAACGGCGGGAACAGGCACCCCGGGGGGTCTTCGGCTCCGTAAAAAGGGAAGTCTGGTCCGATACTTGGACCCTGTGGATAAACCCCTCGCATTAGTACACAGCCATCGGAAAGATACAGTTCACCGCCACCGGTTCGGCAGAAGAAGAAGAAACCCAACTAGTTTGTAAGTGGCGGTGAAGGAAATCAGTAGTGGAGTAATGCGAGATGGAAATTATAATAAAAAATGGTACCTAATGAAAAAAGATAATCAAAAATTAGTAGGTATCTAGTTACTAAATTATTGCCAATATTTCCACACTAGCTGCAACATAATTTGGAAGTTAACAAAAGTGGCAAGCGCAAGCTAGTGTGCAGATAAAGCTAAACATCAATATTTTAAATTGTATGAACGTAATGTATGGATGATGCAACCATGACTGGCAATTATGTGAGGCGCCATCTTGTGTTTCGCCGAGCGAGCAAGCTATGAGAGGCGCTCTGCGACACGGTAATTAATTAGTTGTTAAAACTACGTATAAGCACTACGCTATTACGAAAAGAAATAGGTTACATATGTTCCAAGCACTATAAAACTAATCAACAGCTAAATTAGCAAATACCTAGTTGAAATATCTGTTTGCAACTTACCCAAAAAGTGTGGGGAGACGAGAACACAAACGTGATAGTAAACCACGGCTTTCTTTAAAAAGAAAATTAATTAAATTGACTCGCGGCCGTTAGAGACGGCGGTGACGACTGGCGATACAAACAAAGAAATGCGCACGCGCAGGCTCGCCGATGGACCGGAGGCAAATGGCGTGGGCAGCGGTCGAGAGAGGGGACGCGCTGTCCGGCTCCACGTAATAAGTGGTTTTAGAGATGCGCAGTCGAGAAATGCGTAAACCCTTTTAGTTTGAGCTTCCTTAGTTTTAGTGCCTATATAGAATGTAAGTTATTTAATAGGTTTTATCCAACATATTTAAATAAAAAGTTGTTATAAAATAATAACGTTACAATACCCCGCTCGCTGCCCAAGGATTTTTTCCCTACAAGGATAAAATCCGCAGCTGTAAAAAAAATTAATGTCTCAGATTCTGCCCTACCTTACATTCTTCCACAATCACAATTCAAACATACATCACCTAACATAAATAACCTCAACAAGGTAAGAATAACAGTGTTAAGGAACTATTTCATAGGAAAGGCAACTAATAAAATTTGAGTTAGTTGACTTAAGGCAGCAATCGTAGATTTTGTTGGAAAAAAAATAATTATCAGGGTAAGTAAATAAACTGAATGTAAAAAAAAAATGCTAACTATCACGTTATCTGTAGTTGACCAATTTCAGGTCTTTGATGTGCCATTTGCCAAGATCCTTTCCGTTCATATCTTCTAACTGGTACACTAAGGGAGAAAACTTGTGTTTTACTCGACATTTTGCAAACTTGGGAGCCAGCTTTTTGCTGAAATGACTATCTTTGTCACTTTGAAAGTAGGTGCGTTTCCAAACAATGTCATTTATCTCAAATTCCGCTGGCTTACGTCTTAAATTATACTGTGACTGATTTTTAAGATGAGCTCGCCAGAGAGTTGCTTGCACATTGTTGAAAATTCCTGACAAGTGTCCTATATTTTCACAATAAACGTCGCGGGGAAGAAAAATTACCTCGTTGCCTAATTCTGCGTCTACATAATGAGATCCACAAGTGACAAGTTCTCTTCCATGGACTAAGAAGGAGGCTGTATATCCAGTGGCTTCGTTAACGGAGTTATTTATAGCGAACTGTATCTTTGGCAAATTCACATCCCAAGACCTGTGATCGTTCTCAACAAATGCTGATATACAAGTCACTATCGTTTTGTTGTAACGCTCAACGGTGTTAACCTGTGGAGTGTACCTTGGAGTGAAGTATACATTCGGTACTTTAAATTTTTTAAAGAAGCTGTCCAGTTCTTTGCTAATGAACTGGGAGCCGTTGTCCAGAAATATCGTCTGTGGGACACCATGGACCAGGAAAACATTGTCTTCGAGGTTCTTAATGACTCCTTCCGCGGTTGCTCTACGCAGGGGAAACATCATACAGTACTTCGAGAAACAGCACATAACAACAAGCAGGTATGCGTTCTGTTTTCTACTGGAAGGCAGTGGACCAACGAAATCTATCGAGATCATTTGAAACGGACGAGAACACTGCTTAGGCCTTCCCATTTTACCTAAAGTAGTATGGTTCGGAAGTTTGTGGGAGAGACATACGGAACAGGACGAAACAAACTTCACCACATCTGCATGCATATCCGGCCAAAAATACCGAAGACTCAAGCGGTGGTAAGTTTTAAATATGCCCAAGTGGCCAGCTGTAGGTTCCGTATGGTTTTCGGAGAGTATCTCCTCGCGAAGTTCAATAGGAACCACTTCCTTCCAAGCAAACTCTGAAGTGAGCGTGCTGTTAGCGATATTCTTGGACAAACGATATAGACTATTGTTTTTTATTACAAAATTTTGTAACGCAGAAGGCGTATTTAAACAGGCGTTGTACATTTTCTTATACCAAGGATCGTTGGTTGTACTGAAAGAATCCGAAGTAGAAATGGCGGAGACTGGGATGGCTCGTGATAGCGCGTCTGGAATAACGTTATCAACCCCTTTGCGGTGCTTGATAACGAAATTAAAAGATGACAGACGCACGCACCATCTAGCGAGCCTGCCTGTCGGATTGTTCAACGACAAAAACCATTTTAAAGCTGAATGGTCGGTGTAAACTGTGAAGGTCTGCCCATTCTCTAAGTAGCAACGCCAATGCTCAAGTGCTGTAAGGACAGCTAGGGTTTCCCTCTCAGTGATGCTGTAATTCTTTTCCGCACCCGTAAGAGACTTGCTCATGTAAGCAACAGGCCGCTCCACACCATCTACAGTCTGCGTCAGCATGCCACCTACGCCATAATTACTTGCATCAGTATGTACTTCAAATGGCAGACTATAGTCTGGGCAGACAAGCACTGGAGCTGAGACAAGACACTCTTTGAGCTTGTTAAAGGCGGCCTCCGCTTCTTCGGTCCAAACAAAAGGTGGAGCGATCTTTTTACTCGAAGTCAACTTGTTTAATGGGCCTGCAATGGTGCTGAAGTTTGGTACAAAACGGCGGTACCAAGTAGCGGTTCCTAGAAATCGTTTTAAATCCTTCCGACACGTTGGTGTCGGATAGTTGAGGATAGCGTCGACTTTCTTTGGATCGGTACGTAGTCCGTTAGAATCCACTACATAACCTAAATAATTTAGTTGACTCCGGAAGAACTGGCATTTATCGATGTTGATAGTTAGATTCGCCTGTTTCAACTTCTCCAAAATGCTGAGAAGAAGAGAAACATGTTCCTCGAATGTGCTGCTCACCGTCACAATATCGTCCAAGTAAGCAAATACCTTCAGATCGAACTCTGGACCAAACATCATGTCCACGAGCCTCTGCTGGGTCGCAGGCGCGTTTGTGAGACCAAAAGCTGTCGTCTTGAAACGCAAAGAGCCCCGACCAGGGACGTAGAAAGCAGTTTTGCTGCGGTCCTGCTCATTGATTGGTATTTGCCAAAATGCCTTAGAGAGATCGATGCTTGACAGAAACTTAGCATCTCTAAGATTGTCCAAAATCTCAGAGATGTAAGGTAGGTTATAGGCATCCTTCTTTGTCATAGCATTAAGTTTACGGCTGTCAAGACAAAATCTGGGTTGCCCGTTCTTTTTGTAAACTATCAGAACCGGGGAAGACCATTCACTCTCGCATGGCTCTACGACATCTAGGCTCAGCATTTCGTCCACTTCTTGAGTCAAGATCCGCTGCTTCTCAGGAGACATGCGGTAGTACCTTTGGCGGATAGGTGGTGAATCGCCGGTGTCAATGCTGTGAGATATAAGTGAGGTTCTTCCCAGGCCCTTTCTATCCATAGAGATGTCCCGAAATTGGTCTATTAAGTTATCGACAATATGCCGTTGACTCTCTTCTAAACTTTCGTATGCGGTGATGTGACTATCTGAACTGGCGGACAATAATGACACTGGGGAATCAGCAGATTGAGCTATGTTGATACTTCCAAGATACTTGGGACACAGCCCAAATTTCCGCCAGAAATCAATGCCCAAAATCAAAGACGTCTCCACCCCTGGAACTACATAGGCTTTCAGTATGTGAAAGCTGTTCTCGAAAGTGACAGGAAGATTAACGCAACCAACATTCTTGAGTGTTTGACCTCCAGCAGCCACAATATTAATGGAGTCGTCTGAAATAATGCTAGATTCCAATCGAAGGTCTTTGTGCGCATTGTTACCCAAGATTGTAACTGCTGCGCCCGAATTCAGCAAACCACAGACCTCCATGTTATTAATCTTAACTTTGACATAAGGTCTAGAGTCAGTGATTGGTTTGTGTCTCAGAATTGTGGAAATAGTGTAGTAGGAAAAGAAATTCTTGACAACAGTCAACCATTTTGTGTAATCCTCTTTATCAAAATGGCTGATTTTTTCACAATTCTGAGTCACTAGTTTTTTGACTGCCGAGTCTGTGAAGAACCTTGGCAGTTGGGACAGTCGTAATGACGGTAGTCAGGGCGGCCGCAACGGAAACACACAATTTTGCGCTCTGCGGTACACTGACGCAAGCTGTGAGAGTCTATACGGCAGCGAGGGCAAAACTTCTGCCTAGCAACTGCGTGTACAGGCTTCGGTGAGCTGACCGACGGCTTAGGCTGGTGGTAATTAATATTCTGATACTGCCTGTTACCACTGTACTTATAATTTGGGCTGTCCGAAACATCTGCGTAAGCAAAATTGGGAGCTAAGGTGGTAGGACTAGCTTTAGGCGGTTCGCGAAAACGAGATAACCTTGCCTGAACGTCTTCAAAATTTTTAGCAAGTAGACGTAGCTGTTCTATCGACTCGACTTTCGCTACAGAAGTGATCATACCTGCATAAGTAGGCCTAATGTTGTGGAGGATGATCTCGAGCTTGTCAGTTTCGGAAAGTGGTTTGTTAAGCTGGGAGAACATGCCTGACATAATTGACAGGTAAATAGTAATGTTCTCTCGTTCACCTTGCGTACGTGCTTTGATCTCCTCGAGGAAGCGGTAGTCGTAGTCCGACTGGCTAAAATCTTCCTTGAGACGATCACAAACTTCATCCCAAGTCGCTACCGTACCTTGGAGGCTTCGAAACCAGTGCAAGGCTTCGTCAGTGAAAATTTCCGTACCAAAATTTAAATTTTGCTTGACTGAATATTTCTCGCGTTGGTGAATTCTTTCACTCGTTGGATAAAAGCACGAACACAAGTTTTGCCGTTATACTTAAGCGAGGATAAGTCACTTGACAACCTATCGCAAGAAACCACCACCTGAGGTATAGCAGGAACCTGAGGCAGGGGATCTGAGCATTCAGCAGTAATCTGCTCAGGGGCAAGGTCACCCAATCTTGAAACAGCGAGCGAGGCTTGTAACGTCTGCAGCTTAATTGTTGCCTGACTCAACCTGACTGTGGCTTCAAGGCTTGAGGAAGCGTCGATCCTATTAAGTCTTAATTGGATGTGAAGTGCCAAGTTTTTAGACCTATCCAGCTTTGGCTTGTCATATTTGACATTAAGTTGATTCACACCTTCTTCAAGCCTCGTAAGCGATGAATCAACACCTTCCAAATCATCTTCTGGCTCTAAGTGTGATTCCAAGATATCACCAGAGGGAAATAAAGGCCCTAACTTTGCTATTTGCTTTCGCAACAGTGGCACTGTAGTTGCAGGCGTTTCTCCACGAATTTCGACCTCATACAATAGTTCTGGTTTTTGTAACGATAAAAATTTAATTTCAACTGCCATGGTAAAAAAAAAATATTGAAGGGTACTTAAAAAAATCTATATGAGTAGTCTTTAAATCCAGCTTTCTAAGTAAAGATTGCAAACAGAAACCTTCAAACAATTGTATATTTCTAAATACTCCACTCTGTTACAAAGATATACTACGTTGAACGGTTTTCTAAAGTGTATCTAAATAGATAGGAAGAAGAATAAATGGAAAAGCAAAACAAAGTAAAGCAGTGAACTAAAATACGATGAATATGCAACTGGTGTGTATGCAAGATTGACATAGAAAAATCAAACTAAAAAAATTAAAATTTCCTACGGAACCCGATTTAAAAAAATACAATTTATTGGTGTTGCTTACTCAATTCGGCCAGTAAATCAATTGCATTACACCTCAGCTGCTAAAGACACATAAAAATCAACATAAAAAACTATTCTTTGCAAAGCACACGCACACAAAGCAAACTACGTAGTAACCATTAAAGAGAGATCGTACCTTTTAAACACGTTTGAGCGCCAATGTCACGCTAGCCTTGAAGAGGCTGCGACATAAATTAATGATGATGAAATAAAAATGCGTTATTAAAAAAAAACAAGATATGGTTTAATTAACACTTCTTCAATACTAGGGATGTGGATTAAAAAATAGCCCTACACCGGTTTCGATCTCTCTCTAGCGGAACCACGGTCAGGTACTCCCCTGAGCCGACCGGAGACAGTAGAACCGCTCCCTCAACGGCCGTGGACCAAGTGCGGAGAAAGTTTGGCCAACGGGAACGGCGATCTCCTTTTCGGAACGGCGGGAACAGGCACCCCGGGGGGTCTTCGGCTCCGTAAAAAGGGAAGTCTGGTCCGATACTTGGACCCTGTGGATAAACCCCTCGCATTAGTACACAGCCATCGGAAAGATACAGTTCACCGCCACCGGTTCGGCAGAAGAAGAAGAAACCCAACTAGTTTGTAAGTGGCGGTGAAGGAAATCAGTAGTGGAGTGATGCGAGATGGAAATTATAATAAAAAATGGTACCTAATGAAAAAAGATAATCAAAAATTAGTAGGTATCTAGTTACTAAATTATTGCCAATATTTCCACACTAGCTGCAACATAATTTGGAAGTTAACAAAAGTGGCAAGCGCAAGCTAGTGTGCAGATAAAGCTAAACATCAATATTTTAAATTGTATGAACGGAATGTATGGATGATGCAACCATGACTGGCAATTATGTGAGGCGCCATCTTGTGTTTCGCCGAGCGAGCAAGCTATGAGAGGCGCTCTGCGACACGGTAATTAATTAGTTGTTAAAACTACGTATAAGCACTACGCTATTACGAAAAGAAATAGGTTACATATGTTCCAAGCACTATAAAACTAATCAACAGCTAAATTAGCAAATACCTAGTTGAAATATCTGTTTGCAACTTACCCAAAAAGTGTGGGGAGACGAGAACACAAACGTGATAGTAAACCACGGCTTTCTTTAAAAAGAAAATTAATTAAATTGACTCGCGGCCGTTAGAGACGGCGGTGACGACTGGCGATACAAACAAAGAAATGCGCACGCGCAGGCTCGCCGATGGACCGGAGGCAAATGGCGTGGGCAGCGGTCGAGAGAGGGGACGCGCTGTCCGGCTCCACGTAATAAGTGGTTTTAGAGATGTGCAGTCGAGAAATGCGTAAACCCTTTTAGTTTGAGCTTCCTTAGTTTTAGTGCCTATATAGAATGTAAGTTATTTAATAGGTTTTATCCAACTTATTTAAATAAAAAGTTGTTATAAAATAATAACGTTACACCGTGTCCGTACAAGTTAAGCAAGATCGTAAGTCTGTAGAAAGAAAGCACTGGTTGGAGAGTTATAATAACAAAAACAACAGGAAACACACTCAAAACGCACTAAACGATACGAGAAGACGAGTGATCATAGATTGAGTCAGGGAGATCTCACGCCTGTCACTGTTAGGTGTTAGCACAGACACAGATTAAAAATACAGTTGACAAACACGGGTTACTACATGCAGACTAATCGATTATAGTAATAAGATTTCTCGTCTTCCAGATTGTGAATTGAGCTCATTTTTTATATTTTGTAATAGAAAAATATATCGCATTTTTTAAACCATATCTCAACTATTTATAATCGGGCCCAGAAATCCCCGTCTCCTTTTGCAGCCATGCTGCATACTTACTTAGCAAAATCAATATATTTCGGTTTCTTACGTTAAATACTACAGGAAATATGCATTTATCGCGTCAAATTTGATACGTGTCAAATAGCGGATTCAATGTCACTGTGTAGTATAGTTCTCGCTCGAAAATAAGTCATTGCCTAACGTACGACAAAACATTTTAAAAATATTTTGTAAAAAACACTATATTTACAAACCTTCTTTTATTATAAACCGCCTCTTGTATACCTACTTAGACAAAAAATCGTCTATCTTTTTTTATACTTAGTGTCGAAACGAGCTAGTATGCGTAAACTGTTCGCTAGGATTAAACTGTACTTGCCGGCCACACTGCATACAGTTTTGTACCGGCACGGTGTCCTCCAACAAAAAAATAGAGTTCGAAATATGAGCATGTCGCGCGGTCACCGGTGAGCCTCACGGCCTGAACGGGTAGTATTGCTGTCACTCACCGGTGAGCCCCACGGCCCAAACGGAACAAGCACTATATTTGAATCGGCTTTCAACGTGTTAACTGTACTCGCCACTTCAACTCCAACTGACCACGGCAACTGCAACGCTGCCGAAACGTCGGCAATTAAGGTAATATTCTTACCTAATAATTAATCACGATTAGACCCGTTTAATTTATAACCAGCAAATTTAATGTATTCTTGTAGAATCGGCTTTTTATAACTCTAAGACCGTAAATATTTTGTAGTTGGCTTGTCTTGCTGCAATATTGAGACAGACAATTTGTTGGTGATGTCTCCTCTACTTTGTATCCTCATTGTTATGTATTCTGAGAACCTCATTTCTTTTGTGAGGATTATGGGCATTGCCCCATATGATAGCACAACGTGGCGCTCTTTACGGGAGGGCTATGTCCAGCATTGGACTAGTATAGCCTGTCGACGAACCAAATTGCGGAATCCAGCCAAAAAGGGCAGCCACAATACGCTGTTGGACTATTTTCAAATAGATCTCAAGTTGACAATGTTAGCTAAGGTAACGGTAAGATTTTTTTTTCAAACAACGATTACTCGACCATAGGACAAACGCTTACATAATATAACACTATATTAATTTATAAGTTCGCGTACCTAGTAATTATTGTTTGGTATTCATAGTAGGCTCCAAGCCTGTGTTATGTAATAAATACCAGCTCCTTCTTTCAGACAGTATTTTAAAATTAATATGTGTGTAACAGGAGGCAAGAATGTTTTAGCTAAAACGTTCTCGACCCGAGGACAATTATATAACTTAACTTTATTACATGTTGGCTTGCGTGTTGTTATTTAATAAAAACGTAAACTGAAATAAATGAATATAAACTAAAGATTAAATTAATAAGTAAACTAAAATCTAATAAATGTAAACTAATAGAAATAAATACCTATTTATATGTTATATTTTATGTTGGCTTTGTTTTGTTTATTGGCTTATGTGATCAACATGATGGTATAAACACAAACTGAATTTGAGTTTCATTAGGATCCATCTTGAGTTGAATGCACTATCAATAAGCACTTAAAAGCGGTCAGAAATAAAAACGACTAATTAATACTAATTAATACTGCCTTTAGTGCTTTTTATAAACGTTTTTCTTCTATGACGAAAATCATGTAACCTGAATTTTTTAAATGAGATGTTCGACATTCACGTCATTTTTTCTATCATAAATTTTGGGTCGTTTGAAAGTCGTAGTGAAATGAACGTGCCTTGACAATAGCTGTCGAATACGCTAGTTTTTTTTTTATAGCCACTACCCAAAAATATCTCGACACAAACTAGAATCTATTTGGACCATTAGTAGCCAGGCAGAGCGATACCTGCGTAACGTCGGTTTGCGAGTCGTTGTTCTGATAGACGAAGGGGCGGTAAATATTGCATCTCTTAGAGCGCTTTCACATGTGGGCGTTTTTGTCGCGCAACTGTAGCGCTTCTAAGCCGGGCTGCAGAACCGCGACTCGTAATCCATACAGATTTGCTGCAGCGCGGCAGACGCGCGGTGGTCGCGCGTCAGAAGAAGGGCTGCGCCGCACCGAGCTTGCGGTGGGATGTAAGACGTGTAGTCGCATGCGATGAACCGGCATTAGATCAATCTTGTGAGCACGTGGCGTGGGTATTGTATAACAAGTTACAAATTACATACCTACGCCATGTTTCATACCTACTGAAACATAAAAAAATGTCTAAATTTATATATCTCAAATTCAATCTCGGTCAGTCTTGCGGGTTTTGAAAACAAAACCGCAGCAGAAAAAAATACAGCAGGTAGATACTATTCTCAAGGAGACGCTATAATTCGTAGACTAATTTTTTGGACATTCGGTGATAGTTATTAAAAATATTTATTGTTTTTATTGCTTTGAACACTTTTGTATAATCAGCATTTCAATCACAGAACATATTATGTTCTGTGATTTCAATCACACGACGATTTTTAAGTAATGGATCTATCCAGTACTGCCTTTTTTGTCTTTGTAGTCGATGCTATCGAAGAAGTAAAAAAAAAAGCCGCAGTAACAATGTGTCTCCGTTGGAATCCATATTGGAACACGCGTCTGCAGCGCGACTGTGAACCGCAACTGTCGCTAGCGATGGCGCCGCGACGAGCCGCTGTAATGTGAAGGGATTCGCTACGCAGAGCTTTAGACGCACGACGAAAACGTCTATATGTGAAAGCGCCCTTAACTCGAGATTTCTCAATTTTTATTTAATGTTCGTCGTCACTTAGAATTAATAGTCTAAATAGATGCCAGTTTTAATTACTAATTACATACGTACAGTTTTCATGCGACCCAGATTTCAGCATGTATGTGTCCTTTCGAAGACAAAAAGAAGAATTTTGGCGCGCTTCCTAAGGATTCGCTCCGCAGCGTTATCGTAAAGTTGAAAATGAGAAAGCTTGCGGAAGACCGCCCGCTGAGAGCCAAGATTGAAATTAGAATGTATGATTGTGCATTAGACTCGTTACGCTCCATCCTTTGTGTCTCTGAGTATAGGCTTAATTTGTATGTGTGTGTAGTCCATGGGCATAATGCCTTTTATTTGCTACGTTAGTCATTTGTAAAAAGTAAGATATATTTAGAAATGAATTTCGGTGTGTGTGCGTCTGTGTATGTATGTAAATTTACCGCCGAGTTTGTGTATTCAGATACGATGAGGGATTTATTACTTCCTCGATGGGTTATTACGCGACGTCACAACTCACTGGCAATTATTTACTCAATTCAACGTATTTGTTTTTTACCAACGATTTCAGTTCAATATTGTCTACCTTTCTCCACCTAATTTCAATCTATTCCGGAATAAATATAAATGGTTTACATTTCTCCACCTAACATGGAAAAGAAGTAGAACAAGAAGAAAAACACTTTATCATAGAAACAGTGCACACGCCACAGTAATAAACTTAAAACATATTATTACTAAACATAAAATTAAAACGGTTTTTACACGGATTTCACTCGTTTATTATATATTTTTTTTACAATTTTCCAACGTTTCGGCAGATGACCTGATGGCACCTGTAAAAGTGCCGAAACGTTGGATAATTGTAAAAAAATATTAATAAACGAGTGAAATCCGTGTATAAACAGTTTTAATTATGTCTAGTACTCGTGTTAACCTTAGAAAATACTAAACATAAAATTCACAAAAAACAAAAAAAAAGGAAGAAAAACGAAAGGTCACGGCGCGCCGCGGCGTGTCACAGCTGCTATAAATGGCAACATCAGTCTATTACGGAATAAATAAAAATCATTAGACACTTAGGCATTGGCGAGGCGAGAAGATGGCAGATGGACCATGGCCATCGCAGAGTGGCAACTGAAAACAGCCACGGTCAGTGAGCAGACCAGCAGCCCGATGGTCGGACAGTATAGTTGACTTAGCGCAATTTCCGTGGATGGCAACAGATGTACATAGGAGAGATGACATTTACGGGAAAAGTCCTGATCCAGCAGTGAGCAGCGGTGGGCTAACGATGATGATTCGGTACTTCTTTTTCTTCTTCAAGCTATATTAGTCCACTGCTGGACTAAGCCCTCCCCTAATGAGCGCCACAGCGCAAGGTTGTGCTATCATTGGGGGGTAATGCCCATAATCCCCACGCTGGGCATGCGGGTCCGGGATTGCAGTTTGACGGAATTGTACTACAGAGGCGCTGCTGCCCACCCCCCGGTTTGTGTCCCTTAGTCGCCTTTTGCAACACCCGCCGGAAGAATTTGGGTTGGTGCTATTCTTTAGGCCGACACCACACAGCAATTAGGTACTTACTACTAATAACTGAATGGCACGAGTGAAATGTTGGGGTTAACCCTCAGATCATATACGATCATAGATGATCTGTGGGTTAACCACATATTCCACGGATACAGCACAACGAACTACATAGCGTGTAACATTACTAGTAGAGCACAAGCCTTCTCTTAGAGATAAAGTATGGGATTGATCATCAAGCGCGTACGCCGCGGATAAGCAAACAAATCAATGAACGAATTTTCTGTATTTTCTCAGCTGCCTTTACCTAAATTGGCTGTAACCTAAAAATACTTGTAATTGTTACGAGTATTTTTTGTCGATTCAAATAAATATTTCAACTAATTATGATAATAACGCCGCATATAACACTGATGGCTTGTAGATCAAAATGTTGTGTCAGAACTGTGAGAGCTGGGATTTTTTTTTTTTCATTCGTTCATCACCAACCCATTATGTCCCAACTGAGCGGCACGGGTCTCTTCCCTGAGGAAGGTATAAGCCATACTTCACCACGGAGGCCAAGTCCGGATTGGTGGAGGCTTGCAAGACTGGTGGCTGGTCTTACTGTCAAAAGTTTTCAAGCCACCCTATAGGGTCTCTGACTTGGCTTAACGACTGCCATTTATCGTCGGCAGCCGGCACCAACGGCTAAACGTGCCTTGCGTAGCACGGAACCGCTCGGATAAATGCTACTAGCGTTAGACATAAACGGTCACCCATATATGTGCTGAACGCGTCTTATGTTGCTTAAGCTTCGTGATCGTTTAAGATCTCTCAGGCAGCCGAGGTTACAAGCGATTTTTTTATGTAGCTTATAAGTATCCCACTGCAGGGCACAGGTATTCTTTCAGAGAGAGAGTGTTAGAGAGAATTACCACACGTGCCCGCTGGGGCTTGGAAATTTCAAGCGCTGACGAATTTGATATCTAAGGTATCAAATTCGTCAGCGCTTGAAGGCACAAGTTTTCCTTATCATTATCATCAACCCATTATGTCCCGAGGGGCACGGGTCTCTTCCCTAAGGAAGCTATAGGCCTTACTCCACCACGTGGGCCAAGTCCAGATTGGTGGAGGTTTTCTCACGATGTGATAAATAGCTGGCGAATAACGAATGATGAAGACGCGAATCAGGTTTGTGAGGGTCATGGCAAAATCTTTGTCTCTGTGTACACCTACGAAATACAGGCAGGAGTTTATATTAATGTAACTAGTAATGTAATTATTTTGTCTTAACAAGCCTCTCCAATGAGATGGAAACTTTTTTTTGTAAGTTCTCCTATTCAATATTTGTGACTATCCAGGTTGATCCTGTCTGCTGAGTAGTTGATTCCCAGCAGTCTTTTGTTATTTTTCTTTCAGTTTTTTCTTATTCCCATTGTCGTCCTCAGGCTCATCTCTGCCATGCGTGGCCTCGGGAGATTTCGTACTGACTATCCTTCATCCGAGTTTAGCCTAGCAAATACGGCATTTAAGGAACGAAAGAAAACTGGAACGATAAATAAAACAAAGGTCATGCCGAGAGCGTTTGTGGGAGACACAACACATGTCGTATCGGTTTACATACAAATGTCTCCGGGCGTAGTACAGCGCGATCGCTTGAACCCCAATATATCAGATGTTTAGCATAAATTGATATGGAAATAAAAGCGAAATCTCCCCGGGATATAAGATAAACCTGCAGTGTTCACTCGAGCCTTGTGCTTTGTTCAATTTCGCCTGTCTGCTCATAATGTACGTCGCTGCTCAGTGATTCAATTTACGTGCTGTTTCTCGACGGTACTACGAGTATGTTGTTTCTTCCGCAATCTGGAGTGAATTCAGTTACCCATCTTATTTTTAAATATATTATATTAGCTTTAATATTTCCTTTAAAATACAATCAAGTATTCTCTATCTTTCTATTGTAACGCAGTGATTTTTTTAAGTAGTCTTCATACGTCGCTTAATTACCACGCCCGGACACCGCAGATAGGCAATTTTAAGTGCTGAGGTACGTAAGCATCTCAGATGCTAAGGTTATTTGACGATGTTTTCCTTCACGCGAGTAGCACTGAAGACAGGGCGCTATGGCGCTCATTACGGGAGGGCTATGTCCAGGAGTGGACTACATAATATAGCCTGAAGAAGAAGAAGAGTGGCACTATAACTTTACAAATATACGTAAATATACCTAGCTTAGAAACTAGTCATTGATACATGCTGGGATTTGAACACACGACCTCCCGAATGGAGAGGCTGAAGTTTTAAGGCTGCGCTACCACCGCTTCCAGAATAATTTAAAAATATATTAAAGTACGTATTTCCAAGTAAAATTATCTTGTTTGTACTAAGATATTTTAAAGAAAATAAGGGCTGCGTAAGAAACAACGGCTCTTTTCAGTATTTGGATTCGTTTTGAATAATTTCTTCAGAAAATAACGGCCCGAAATTAGAATATCAACTCCATTTTAAATAGGAATAGGTCCTTGGAAAAATTCCAGTCGAAAGGAGACCTAATTGAAATTTAAACTTTTGTAGTTTTGTATAAAAATGGGTTCCGTACCTACTATTAATATTACTACGACGACTGTTTGTCTATATGTCACTTTGTCTGTCTGACCTATAAAAGGCTTTAGTTTAGTTTAAGTTTTCACACAATATGTTGTTTATGCGGGCTGCCCGATTAGTAATACAATTCACAAAACAAGAGGATCCTAATGGTTTTTTTCTGTTTTGCTCTACTTATTGTATGTACACGCCACAATGGCCTTTGCGTACAGGGTAAAATGTTAAGGAGTTATGTGGACGCGTGTTCGGTTCTGGGACGATGTTAATCAATCGATTTTTGGTTAATTAAGAAGACGGGTTATTCGTAGACTATTCCAGGATCCAACATATAAATTCAATCCCTTACTTGTCCAGATCGGGAACCCGGCGTCACGACGTACGGCGCGTGGCAATCTTGAGGCAGTCGAGAGTTGGCTCCAAAGTTGAGGGATCCCTCCACAAACACTCACACAGCTGTAATTCGGTCCCAGGACCTTCCAAAATAAGTTCCACAATGAAATATACTTTGAATAAAAGTTTATAAATTTAAATGCGCACGAGCGTATGTCCACTGGTTTTGCTCACGAGAAAAAAGCCAAGATGGCGCCACCGTCTTCTTGACATCGACAAAGGCGCGCCTATTCAAACGCATGTTTGCGTTTCGTTGCGGTGATTGAAAATATATCCCAAATCCAGGAATTGGCCCAAACATCTTCCCCGCCTTGAAAGATTCTAAGCTTTCAATAAAAGTATTAAAAGGAAAATATGGTATACTACAGAAGTATGAGGTGCGATATGTAACTATTTATAAGCAAGTATATATTGAACTTAAGCTAAATGCGACAAAGTTTATGAACTAAGAACAACTAAGCACTCAATGTGCATATCTAGAAAAACCTAGTCTAGAATAGGTAATGGACATAAACGAACCACCGGGCGCTTGAACAGTTTTTGTTTTAAATAAAGCAACTCGACTTAGACCGTCTTTACCGGTATAAGTTTTTTGTATGATACCCATTGGCCAATGCAGAGGCTGTGAGTTATCATCACGAATAAGAACTATCATATCCTCTCTCATGTTCCATTTTTTGCGAAGTTGAAGGGTGTGTAAGTATTCATCACTCCATCTTCGCCAATAAGAATGTACAAGCCTATCCAGTAACATGTAACGCGAAAGTAAATTTTGGTTTATCCTTGGCTCATTAACAGAAGGTAAAAAAGTCAAAGGTGTAGTGTTTAAGAAATGAGCGGGTGTTAGTGGCAAAGGCTCAGAAGGATCCTCACTAAGAATACCTAATGGTCTAGAATTAAGAATCGCTTCAATCTGGCATAAAACCGTCAACAGCTCTTCGTAAGTCAATATTTTTTAAAAACCTATTTAGAGGCTAAAAATTTCACCCATGCCGGGATTCGAACCCGCAACCTCTGGCTATCCGTACCAGCGCTCTACCAATTGAGCCAATGGGCGACTCACGGCATCAGTGAAATTTCGAACCTCTTTACAATATTCTCTGTATTACGTACAGGCAGCGACATCTGACTTAAGCAAATTGCATTACTTACAGCCCCGACTACCTACTTTGCAGTTAGGTTTAACATCGGAACGATATCACTGTACTCACATGATTACACTATTTTTATTTTTAATGCACTAACCCGTGCTAAGGAACAAATTTAAAAACCTATTTAGAGGCTAAAAATTTCACCCATGCCGGGATTCGAACCCGCGACCTCTGGCTATCCGTACCAGCGCTCTACCAATTGAGCCAATGGTGTTAGATGGTATTAAAAATAGTGTAAGTCAATATTTGTGAACCAATGACACGATAAAGATGCGTTTTAAAAGACTTAATAGCAGCTTCCCATCCGCCACCGAAGCGTGGGGCGTTAGGAGGGATCATTTCCCATGTAATACGGTTATTAGCCAATTCAGCCTTAAATTGAGCAGTAAACGAGTCCGAATTAAGGAACTCTTGAACTTCATGCAAGTATGCTTTGGCACCTACAAAGTTTGAGCCATGATCCGAATAGAGTCGCTCTATTGGACCTCTACGGGATATGAAACGCTTGAACGCGTTCAAAAATGAATCAGTTGTCAAATCCGGTGCTACTTCAACATGAACAGCTCGAGTAGTTAAGCAAATAAAGACGCGTAAGTAAGCCTTTTGACTTTTCTGTCCGCGTTTTCGATTTAAGGTAAGGTAAATAGGGCCGCCGTAGTCAAGCCCGCAATGAGCGAAGACTTTAGACGTCTGCAGTCTACATGAAGGCAAATCTGCCATGACAGGAGATTGAACATATTTAGGCCTGGTTTTGAAACATGGCACACATGCGTGAACCCGTTCGCGTACCGTGCGATGAGAGGAAAGGATCCAAAACCTTTGTCGAAGTAAGGATAGTAAATTTTGAGGTCCGGCGCGACAAGAAATGTGGTGCAAATGATCGATAATGAGGTGAGATACCCTATCCTTATTAGGCATAAGAAAGGGATGTTTATGATCATAAGTCAGGTCACTATTTTCCAATCTACCACCGACTCGAAAAAGCCCGTTCACAATGATAGGTCGGAGTTTTCGAAACGAGGGAGGACATTGATTTCGCGACTCAATTGCCTTAAATAATTGCGGGAAATGAAAATTCAGAACAGCTTTAATGACCGTCAATTCGGCTGCGTTCAGATCTTCAGCAGTTGTATCACCACGTGAAGTTAAGCGTTTTGAAAATCGTAATACGTAAACTATTACACGCAGTAATTTTGACCAACTTGAAACTCTATCGGCCAAAGCGAAAACAGGCGATTCGAATTAATTTTGGGTTTGCGTAGTTGACAATGTTACCGATTTACACTCCGGAAGATTTTCCTCCTTCGCAATAAACGGCTCTATAGGCCAGTCTGAAATGTCATGTTTTATCCAGGCTGGAGCGGTCATCCAAACCGAATGTTGAATGAATTGCGCGGGTGTCATACCACGCGACAAGCTGTCACTTGGATTTTCATTACCCGATATGTGGTAAAAGTGATGCGATGAAATTACTTCTTAAATCTTTGCGACTCTATTAGCCACAAACGTTTTTAAGCGGTGCGGACTTGAGTATATCCAATTCAAAGCGATAGTAGAATCGCAAAAAGCGTAAATATTATCGAAAGTGAAGCGGTTTTCATAAGTATTGAGGACGATGCGAATTAATTTTGTGAGTAAATGAGCCGCCATCAATTCTAAACGTGCCAGACTAACGACCTGTACTGGTGCAACCTTTGACTTTGCACACAGCAGATGGATTGAAACACCGCCTTCAATCTCAGAACGGACGTAGAGCACAGCACCGTAGCCCTTTTCAGAAGCGTCGCTGAAGCCTATGAGACTTGCGCTACATGTTTCAGTCACACCGATGTGACGAGGAATCGTTATCCTTGACAGAAGGGGCAGTTCACGTTGGAATCCAATCAGAAATTATATTTTGCGGAGGTGGGTCGTCCCAATTTATTTTTAATAGCCAAAGTTCCTTTATGAGCAACTTGGCGTATAAAATCAGTGGTGCGGCAAAACTCATCACATCCCACAAGCGCGCGATTAACGAAAGCATGTTACGTTTGGTGCATGGGACCTCTGCGGGAGAAGAAGTAACAAAATAAAAGTGATCATCATAAGAATCCCAATTCACGCCTAATACCTTTTGAGTTGTGGTTGAATCGAATGTCATAACCTGCGGATGCAAATGGTCTGATGGTAAAGCAGAAAGAACATCACTTGAATTGCTTGACCATTTATGGAGCCTGAAGCCTCCAGCGGAAAACATTTTGATAAGCTGCAATGCGGTTTCTTTCGCAGTTGAAAGATCTTTAACTGAAAGACAGATGTCATCCATATAATAAAATCCTTGGTCAATGACCTCGGATGCGAGAGGAAAATATTTTTTCTCGTCTTTCGCAAGCTGATGCAAGGTTCGTAATGTTAGATACGGACTTACGGTTAAACCGAAGCATACTCGTTTAAACTGAAACAATTGAATCGGGTCTGACAAGTCAAAGCGATAAAGAATGCGTTGATATTTGTGAAATTACGGATGTACTTTAATCCTTAAGTACATCTGTTCTACATCCGCACATAATGCGTATGGGAACAGTGGAAAATTTAAAAGCGTTATAAACAAGTCAGTTTGTAAATTTGGACCCGAATGTAAAATTTCGTTAAGCGACACATTAGTGTCTGTACTAGCACTTGCATCGAGCACCATTCGAACTTTTGTAGTGAGCTTGTCTTCACGAATTACTCCGTGATGCAGAATGACGTAACCAAGAGAATCGGTTTCAGCAGCGGTTGCAGTTGCGGGTAATTTGGTAATATAATCTTTATCCAAATAATCAAATAATATATTGTCATAAGCGACGCGGAAGTGCGGGGATTTTAGAAAGCGTTTTTCTAACGCGTAAAGTCTATTTTTAGAACTTTTAAGAGAATCACCTAAAACTGAAGGGTCAGCTTTAAATGGAAGTGCGACAACGTAAGCGCCCGAGGAGACTTGTAAATATCCTCACAAGCCTGAGCAGATCGGAGCGCGGAGTGGAAACTTCCTCGGATTCCCAAAAGCTCTTTATAAGTGTATCATGCGGCTGGGCCGTAAAAGCACACAATGTACGAGCGTGAGAGTGAGCAGTATTTATCTCATTGCAAGACGATGCATTTGTGCGAGCGGTGCGAGAATGAGAACGAGCAGCATGAGTGTAGGGACACGCTATTGGAGCGTCTCCCATTAACACGAAGCCGAGCGGAGTTTGTATAGCGGTTGGTGTACCTGGCGGTCCATTGATACGACCGCGCAGCATTAAGCAAGCAAATAACTTGGCGCCGATCAACATTTCCACCTCACCAGGTTCAGAAAATGTGTCGTCAGCCAGCGGGGTGCGAGCGAGGTAGTTCAACATAGATATATCTATAGGCAAAGTGGGTAATGTGTCGGTAATATTATCCACAACAAGCGGGTGCAGTTCAAATAAAACATTTTTATCGAAGCGGGAATGTATAGTAACATCTGTACTACCCTGTACAGCATTAGTTGCTCCACCGAATCCACTTACAGTGATTTGATCGGAGAGCGCGATAATGTTTAGTGACAATCGATCACATAAGCGTTTAGTTACGAAATCATTCATAGAACCATTATCGAGTAAAGCGCGTACGGAGAATTCAGTCCCGTTATTATTTTTCACAATGACACGTGCAGTAGCAAGCAGCACAGCTGAGTCACATCTAGCAGTGTGCGCGTGAGTACGTATAGACGGTTCGAGTGGACAGCGCGAGCGGTCCGGCTGCTCAGTTGTGTCACAGGAGCGCTGAGAAGGGCAGTCGAACGCTCGGTCACGCTCGTGTCAGGCACAGCGGCCTGTAGGTATGGAGTGGCGGCCGGAATGCGCGGGGTGCGGGGTTCTAGAGGAGATTTATTATCATTATTTTGAAAATGTAACAAAGAATGATGTTTCTTTCTTTGACAGGTGTTGCAGGTTTTATTTGATTTACATGCAGCAGTGATTAAAACTCAAACAATGAACACAACCTTGATGTTGTTTAACAACGTTAAAGCGTTCTTTAGAATTTAATTTCAAAAAATCTGGACAACGATAATATTGTTCGTGATCAGATCTTGAGCACAGCGGGCACAAAATATTATTATTGTTTGCTGCAACAAAAGATTTTGTGTATTTAGCAGTATTATTCACTTTGGGTGCAAAACTTTTATTATTATTGCTTTTATTAGCAGAAGAGGGGATCGACAACCCTGAACGTTCATTAAATTTAACTTGTTCTTTAATAAATTTTATTAATGAATTGTAAGTAGGCAAATTTTCTGACCGTACTGAATTTTCAAAAAGTTGAATTGTGTCCTTGTCTAGCTTTTGTAAAGCTAAAAACAAAAACATGAAATCTTTTTTGTCAGCAATATCTAACCTGTCAAAGGCATTCACTGAAGCAGAAAACTTATCCAAAAATAGATTCAACCCATCGGCTGAACATGAGGTAAGCTGTTTCACATTGATAAGTGGTTTTAGGTATTCAGTACCAAGTGTGCGAGTATCTTGGTATTTTTGTACTAAAGTTGTGTAAATCAATTCATAATTCTCACCAATTGGTGGAATGTCAGCGATACATGTCAATGCAGGACCAGACAGAACGCCTCTCAAATAGAACACTGTCAGAATTTGTTAAATTTGTATTAGTATGTACAACATTGTTATAACATTCGAAGAAATTAGCCCAGTTTTTTAACTCCCCAGTAAAAGTAACCAAATTAATGGGTGGCAAACTCAGTCTAGATTTTTCAGGAATTTTTGTCTCAAGTTTCTCAGTTAATTTATTCAAAGTTGTTTTAATTGATGAGTACATGTTCTCAAAAGCAATAAAATGGTATTCTGGTACAAATTTTGGATCTTCCTTCATTTGTGTCAAATTAAAATTATCAACAGCCTTTAAATAATCAGAGCGTAATTGTTGAATATTAGATGCACTATGCATGAACCGAGATTCCAATTCAGCAGAAGAAATGTTACGAGAAGCATCATAATAAATGCTTTGTAAACAAGCGAAGAAACCTTGAACCTTTGCCTCAGCCAGTTTAAGCGTCGATGAAGACATTGAGTCTAGTAAATATTATAAGCACTGACAGCAGTAAAATAATTTTATATAGAATGCCGTTTTGGAACTCAAGTGCAGTATAATATAAATAAATAGCGGTAGGTAATTATCTTAGTAACTATGGAATAGTACTGTGCGGTGAGGGTGTAAGTATGATTTTATGTATGATTTTATATCTATAATAGCTAAAGTATGCGGCTTAAAGTATGTGCAGTAGCAGTAGATAATTATTATTTGGCAATTTTCGTGAGCGCGGTGCGGAGCGAGGAATAATACCTATTTATCACTAAATTAAGCAATAGTCATTTAAAAGTAAAATACCAATGGATCACTGATGCAAGCGGAGCGAAAGCAGGTAAGTACCTATGCGTTAAGTATGCGTAAAATATGAGTGTTTTCAATAAATTGCAGTGTCCAACAAACTTATGACTTTGTTTAGGTGTAACCAACCTGTAAATTAAATTAAAATGACAACTCGTAGGTACATTCAATATTATGTTATCTGTGATTCAATCAAGATGGCAACCTCTAGTGAACTTTGTCGGTCGTTATGCGTTGCAATGCAAAGGTAGGTAGCCAGTGATAATTTATTGATAAAATTTATCGATTAAGTATTTATACCATAGAAAAACTGGAAAAAATGCCAAAATATACGGCTCGAATAGGACCAAAAACACTTGTACACGCCACAATGGCCTTTGCGTACAGGGTAAAATGTTGAGGAGTTATGTGGACGATGTTAATCAATCGATTTTTGGTTCATTAAGGAGACGGGTTATTCGTAGACCGTTCCAGAATCCAACATATAAATTCAATCCCTTACTTGTCCAGATCGGGAACCCGGCGTCACGACGTACGGCGCGTGGCAATCTTGAGGCAGTCGAGAGTTGGCTCCAAAGTTGAGGGATCCCTCCACAAACACTCACACAGCTGTAATTCGGTTCCAGGACCTTCCACAATAAGTTCCACAATGAAATATACTTTGAATAAAAGTTTATAAATTTAAATGCGCACGAGCGTATGTCCACTGGTTTTGCTCACGAGAAAAAAGCCAAGATGGCGCCACCGTCTTCTTGACATAGACAAAGGCGCGCCTATTCAAACGCATGTTTGCGTTTCGTTGCGGTGATTGAAAATATATCCCAAATCCAGGAATTGGCCCAAACATTGTAAAAGCGGTAATGTAAACAATGTCAAAATTGGTGGGGTTTTAACGTAACTCTTATCGTGTAGCAATACATTTTATTTACTTTATTGGTGTGTAAAACAAACAATCAATAAATTATAAAACCAAACAAGCACGAGTTGTATTCTCTGCTAAGTCCAGTCAAAAACTAAATGAAACATATACGTTTTACCTAAATGCATAATATTAAATTCCTCAAGATACAGAACCCTCAGTGCGCGAGTACGACTCGCATTTGACCTGCTTTTCCACATCAGCTCAAAAACTTTTCGACAAATCGTTGCAATTTATGGCACAATTTTATTTAGAAGAGCACAATTCCTCGCCCATTTTGCCTATTAAATAGCCATCCATTAAACGGAGAAAATAGAATTGTGCATTGTGGAGCCATTAATCATTGCTGTGCGCGATAGCTATACGCCTCACAGAGGGAAAGAAAGCTTGATTTTGAACAACAGATGCGATTGCATTCGCCTGTAACAAAGAGAGAGCAGCTGTGCACTAGTGGTTACAATTTCAAGCTTTGGGGATATCAACTGCAGCACAAAATACAGATGTAATGAAAGTTACACTCGGTATTGTTATCAGTGATAAGTAACGTGATGGGTTTCATAACTGTGACTTAAGAATAACCACATTTTGTTATTATTTCTTATTGTAAAACATATTACACAGATAGATAGATAGATAGATAGATAGATAGATAGATAGATAGAAAACACTTTATCTATAATATGAAAATGAATCGCTAAATGTGTTGGTAAGCGCATATCTCAGGACCAATTTTACTAATTTTTTTTTAGAATATTTCTTGAAGTACGATGATGGTTCTTACGGAAAGAAAAAAATTAAATATTTAAATAATAGAAGTTCGCGGAGTCAGCTATATAGTTGTACCTAAAAATGGAAACTACACAGATATTTCTTAATCTAAGACGGCGGCCTTATTATAAAAAAGATATCTTTCAGACAACCTTTTATTTAATTTTATTTTATTATTATGTCATATGGCCAGCCCACTGCCACTTCAGCTTGCTGATTCTCTGAGCTATGTCGATAACTTTGGTTCTCTGTCATATCTCGGCCATATCTCGCGAAGAACCGACAACCGTTGGAGCAAACGTGTCCTTGAGTGGAGACCGCGACTCGGTAAACGTAGTGTAGGACGCGCTCCGACTAGGTGGGATGACGATCTGCGAAAAACTGCAGGCAGATGCTGGATGCGGCAGGCTGAAGACAGGGCGCTATGGCACTCATTAGGGGAGGGCTATGTCCAGCAGTGGACTAGTATAGCCTGACGATGACGATTATTATGTCATATGGGAACAGCCTGGCTACCCATAGCACGGGGAATCCTAGTTTGTTAGCCAGTAACCTTTTGTTTGTAACCGTTGTACAATAAAGTTTTTTTTTCATTTTAATTTTCTTTTTCAACCCACTCAATTAGCCCATATTCGACCTTTGCCTTATAGAGTTTCCCCAGGGCATGTTACTTCTTTCTTTTCCTCGGCCGTGCTCATTCAGTTGCCCATGGCAACCTGTATTAGACCATGAGTCCAGCTGGTGGGTGTCTTACCCCAGGTAGCAAGATGACGTCTGCGTCGAAAAAATGACGTTCTGGGCAAGTCATTTTAGGGTCGGTACTTTTTTCGTCCAATTAGTACGTCAATAGTACGTTAGAATAGCGTCCGTCCTACTTTGGGCATCATAGTACGTCAGGGGTACGTTGATGTGGCGTCACATGAGCATCGAAGTGAAGTCCCATGCTTGTGACGTCTTAGGAACGACTTTTTATTGTCAGACAGAAGTCAGAATCTTTGTAAAATACTACTAGTATCTTCTTTTAGTCGGTGTATACTACGAAATTAAATAGGGATCTCTGTTATCATCCACGTAAAAGTATACCAACCTCTCAAGCTCTGGGCCCCGACCGTTATGAAACGTGAAATTGAACGCAGTTAACAACACGTATAAAAAGAACGAATTCTTAGAGCTAAACAAAAATACGTTCCGTTTTTTTATTTCGAACTTTCGAGCTTGAAATCAAGTTTAAAAGTTGATTTGATATTACATATTCCATTCCCAATACATAAGTATTATAATTACACCTATTGAACACCTACGATTATTAATAATTACAACTTTTTACTAATATTAAAACAATCCTTTTGTTGCGCTTCAAGTGCATTTGCCACAATTCGGAACGCGCAAAGTGAGTGATACTGACAGACAATAGCATTTTATTTTTTTTCTTCGTTGACGTGCGCGCGTGCTCCAAGAAATGTACGCTTTAATTTAATTTTGTGAAAAAGATGGTGGTACAGTGTATGTGAGAGTGATGGTAAGAAAAATTGGCTTACACCTAGACGCTGTGAAGGATATTGACCAGTCAAAGGGAGCGAAGAATACGATCGGCTTCTGCTACTACCTGATCACCTGGATGATATTTATATTGAAGATTTAGTGCTCAAAGGGTGCTTTTCAAGACTAGTATGTAACTATCCGTTTTTTTCTAAATACATGGCATACTGTTGGATCGAAGTTCTGGGTGCGCGTCTCCGACTCGCATTTGGTCGGTTTTTTATAATTTTCATATCGTAATTTGATTTAATACAATTAAAATATAGTTTAGTACTATTTACTTAAATTTTGATTTATTTTACAGCCCTCGTCTCTCAAGCGGGAAGATAAGAAGGAATGCGTATGTCAATATAAGGTTGTGATAGAAATGTGACGTCTTTAGAACTTCATAAGGGCTAGGTAATAGGTACTATATACGTCTTACTGACGTCTTGTGATACTAAATAAGACGTACGATGCACGGCATACATATGACGTTACTTGCACGTCATATGGTGTCGTATCTCCGACGTCTTCAATTAACGTCGTAAGGCTGTGACACACGGAAAAAAATCTGCTTTAGCAAAGTACCAATTTGGCTTTGTTAAAAATTACTCGACTACATACAACTAAGATACATTTAAAACGCTCATTAAAGCTTTGTTAACTATAGACGAGCAAGTATTGCTAAATGGTCTTAGTTATTTTAAATTAAAGTACTTCTTTATTTCTAAATGAGTGTCTCGATAAATGTAACCTTTGCAGAATACAATTACAAATAGACAAGCTTACATTGTTAGCTACGGCTAAACATGTTATTTAATTTAAAACGAGGAAGCCTCGGTTAAACTTAGACAAGGTTGCTCTGACGCAAGTACCGTGTAACTAATTTAAAAAGTCCCTTATACTTTTTGTTTCCAAATAAGTGGCTCGATAAATGTAACCTTTGCGGAATACAATTACAAATAGACAATCTTACGTTGTTAGCTACGGCTAAGTATGTTATTTAATTTGAAACCAGCAAGCCTCGGTAAACTTAGACAAGGTTGCTTTGATGCAAGTACCGTGTAACTAATTTAAAAACGTCCTTTGTACTTTTTTGTTTCCAAATAAGTGGCTCGATAAATGTAACCTTTGCGGAATACAATTACAAATAGACAATCTTACGTTGTTAGCTACGGCTAAGTATGTTATTTAATTTGAAACCAGCAAGCCTCGGTAAACTTAGACAAGGTTGCTTTGATGCAAGTACCGTGTAACTAATTTAAAAACGTCCTTTGTACTTTTTTGTTTCCAAATAAGTGGCTCGATAAATGTAACCTTTGCGGAATACAATTACAAATAGACAATCTTACGTTGTTAGCTACGGCTAAGTATGTTATTTAATTAAAAACTAGCAAGCCTCGGTAAACTTAGACAAGGTTGCTTTGATGCAAGTACCGTGTAACTAATTTAAAAACGTCCCTTATACTTTTTGTTTCCAAATAAGTGGCTCAATAAATGTAACCTTTGCGGAATACAATTACAAATAGACAATCTTACGTTGTTAGCTACGGCTAAGTATGTTATTTAATTTAAAACCAGCAAGCCTCGGTAAACTTAGAGAAGGTTGCTTTGATGCAAGTACCGTGTAACTAATTTAAAAACGTCCTTTGTACATTTTTGTTTCCAAATAAGTGGCTTGATAAATGTAACCTTTGCGGAATACAATTACAAATAGACAAGCTTGCATTGTTAGCTACGGCTAAGCATGTTATTTAATTTAAAACGAGGAAGCCTCGGTTAAACTTAGACAAGGTTGCTCTGACGCAAGTACCGTGTAACTAATTTAAAAACGTCCCTTATATTTTTTGTTTTCAAATAAGTGGCTCGATAAATGTAACCTTTGCGGAATACAATTACAAATAGACAATATTATGTTGTTAGCTACGGCTAAGTATGTTATTTAATTTAAAACGAACAAGCCCCGGTTAAACTTAGACAAGGTTGCTCTGATGCAAGTACCGTGTAACTAATTTAAAAACGTCCCTTGTACTTTTTTGTTTCCAAATAAGTGGCTTGATAAATGTAACCTTTGCGGAATACAATTACAAATAGACAAGCTTGCATTGTTAGCTACGGCTTAGCATGTTATTTAATTTAAAACGAGGAAGCCTCGGTTAAACTTAGACAATATTGTTGTAATGCAAATACCCTGTAAATTATTAAAAAACGTCCCTTGCACTTTTTTATTTTCAAATAAGAGACTCGATGAATGTAAACTTTGTCAAATTCATTTAAAATAGACAAAATTACACTGTTGGCTACGGCAAAGCATGATATTTAATTTTAAACGATTAACTCTTGGCTAAACTCAGATAATTTTATGTGGTGCAAATACCGTGTAACTTATTTTAAAACGTCCTTTGTACTTTTTTATTTCCAAATAATAGGCTCGATAATTGTAAGCTATGTCGAATTCAATTAAAATAGACAAACTTACACTGTTAGCTACGGCTAAGCATGATATTTAATTTTAAACGATTAACTCTTGGCTAAACTCAGATAAATTTAAGTGATGCAAATTACCGTTAACTTATTTAAAAACGTCCCTTGTACTTGTTTATTTCCAAATAAGTGGCTCGACGAATGTAAACTTGTAAACTTTGCCGAATTAAATTTAAAATAAACAAGTAAACACTGTTAGCTACGGCTAAGTAAGTTATTTAATTTTAAACGAATAACACTCGGTTAAACTTAAATAAGTAGCTATGTTGCAAATTACCGTGTGACTTATTTGAAATTTCTCTTGTACTTGTTTATTTCCAAACAAGTGTCTCGGTAAATGTAAACATTGCCGAGTCCAATTAAAATAGACAAACTTACACTGTTAGCTACAGCTGAGTATATCATTCAATTTTAAATAAACCATTTAGCTAAAGTTAGATAAGTTGCAATGCTGAAAATTACCCTGTAATTTCTAAAAACATAAACTTGTTACAAAGCTTTCGGTACAGAATCGCTCGGTAGTTTATAACTGAGAGCGTTTACAATTTTTAAGATTGGAACTTATTTAAATAACTTGAAATATTCTCGGTGTCACACAGCAAAGACTTTATGCCTATCACAATAAGAATCATAATTCACTTAAGACTTGTCAAGATTCTTCTTTCTTGGCGGGCACGCACTGATTGGCTGATTAGCGTAGCGAGCTGACGAGTCGAGTGTTGCCACTATATAATTTGTCATGATGATTTTGTAACTTTTGGCCCCTCTTCGTAACTTGTCTAAATTATTATTGCAACTAATAGCTGATTGCATAATTTTCATTAAATTCTAGCGTTTGATGAAGTGAAGCAATAAATAGTCGACAATCAGCCGACTTAAAAAATGAGGATTCCAATTCGACTCGTGTGAATGTTCTATGTGGGCTTATTGAACGAGGGAGTAAAGCATGCGAAGTTCTTAGAGTCTTCTAGAATAATCCAGCGTTTGTATGTGTGACTTTTCTTACTTCTTTATGCGTCATTTTATTTATCTCTTTCTGACCCACGGGAGAGGAGAAACAGGAACCTTTGAGTGTAATTGATGGGTTTTACAGAAAACCAGCTTTTGCCCGCGAGTTTTTTCATAGAAAAATCCTTATATTTTATAAAAAAACATACTTTTCCGATCTTTTGATAGTTACTCTGCGTTTTGGAGACGTGAGAGAAACACAACAAATAAAAAACCATCAAAATCGGTCCAGTTGTTCTCGAGTTTTTGTGTCCGAACAAATGCGACTTTGTTTCAAGACTAACTTTTGCTCGCGACTTTATCCGCGTGGTCTACAGAATATTTTTTCGTGACATTTTCAGATAATTTGATAGTTATTCTGCTATTCGGGACGGAGAAAAATGCAACAAATTAAAAACCATGAAAATCGATCCAGCCGTTCTCGATTTACAAGTGTTAGAACAAACAAGACTTTGTTTTATATATAAAGGTAAAATTTTATTAGTTTCCTCTTGATATTTGTACCTTTCCTAGTGCTATGTTATGAAAATAGGTGACACCATCTTTATTTCGTATCGTTAAGGTCTTATTTTGGCACTTTATTGTAGCACATTTTGGCCATTAGTCAGCTTTGTAGTCATCAAACGTATAATGATGGAATTGTGCTTACACTGGATTTAAGCTCAATTTTGCGGTTACGTTTTTTGAACGCCTATGAGTTGCTTATTTGTATTGTAAGCAACGTAAAGTCATTGTGTACATATATGTACACTTTATGGAGTCTGTAAAAATGTAAACTCTTAAGTCAAAAAAATATTTCTGTTTCCTGTTTTTATTATCCGGGCTGAGTTATGAGAAATCTGGAAGTTTTGGGTAAATTTTCCTGTGAGTATAATAATCAAAAATACAATTATATTGTTTAAATCCAAATGTAACTTTTAAACCTGCCTTGCGTAACTTTTGCCGGGCAGGTATTGGCAACACTGCGACACGAGGAACAAACGAACGACCGGCCGGTCATTTTCTTCACAATATTCTTTCAACATTTTTACCATTACTCAAGTTGTGCTGGTTTTATTTCGAGGATTATTTTGAAGCTAATCTGTATTCTTTAGATTAAGTGTGTGTGTGAGGCGGCTCATCCATCGACCCAACGACGAGGAATTAAAAAATCTTCTGACAGCATGGGATTTGAAAGAGAACATTGAAGTTTTCAAAGGCAAGTAGACAAACCAAAACATATTTTCTTTCACGTTGTTTGTTATAAATTTACTGTTTGTACACTTAGCGACACGACGCGCTACCCCATGGTAGCTGGTATGGGTAGGAGTATCAGACAAAAAGGGGTATCTATATGGGGTAAAGGGGACGTCTTGTCTTGTTACCTACGAGTATATAGGGAAAATCAATTACCACATGGCTTTATTGACTGGCTTATACACTCACTTGCAATAAACTACGAATAATTCTAATTTTCTCCACTAAGACCCTCACTGATGGGGCAAAGTGGAAACCTAAAATCTCAGCGGAATCTGGGGCAATAGTGGGACAGATTCCACTAGTCTTAAGTCTCGGTGGCTTTCGCCCCACCTGGATGTTTATTATTAATAAATCTCCCTTGAGGAGATACTTTTTTAGATATTTCGCATTTGGCCCTATAGTAATTTGTGCTCAGTTTCAGTATAGTAACCTTCACGAATATAGCACGATTGCATGTACATACGTTCCTACTTTACTACAACTTATATTTTTTTGTTTTAGGCTTGCGGTTGCTGATAACCAGTACTCTAGAAGGGAAAAGCCTATTAAATTAGGATAAAAGTATTTCAATAAATAATGCGGCACGTCTGATTTATTAAGAATTATTGCAACGTGTATACTACGACAAAACCCTGAAGACTGCGCCGATTTAAGTAGCTCGGGTTATACCATCGCAATGGTTGGTTACTAGACTACCGATAGTGTGAAAGAAACTATCATTACCGGACTAATATCTATTGAACAACTACGCATTATAGAGTCTCACCCACCAGGTAATTTTCTTCGAAAATGTAATTCCACTCATGCCGGGACTCGAACCCGTGACCTCTGGCTGTTCGCTCCAGAGGTTGCGGGTTCGAGTCCCGGCATGGGTAGTGTGTAGCTTCTAAATAGGTTTTTAAAATACAATGATAAGTGAAACATATTTGATGTAAGTTTTTTAACGAAATAGGCCTATTTCCAATAGGGTTAAGCAAATTAACGCATTTTAATTCTCGGTGGCCTTTTGCGAATAAGACATCTCGGTCACTTAACTGTTTGTGCCTTTAACTTGCTTGTGTAGACTGACTGACATCTGAATTTGTTAATAATGCAGATTTCAATTGTATACAAGATCGTTCCGTATTTTATTTACATTATTTTATGTCCAGAACGTACGAAGCGGAAAAATTTAACAAGTTAAACAAACAGAGATTGGAGGGTTGTTATTTTTGCGATTTTGATAGTGAACTTTTTCACGATTTTGTCATCGTACAGACCCAGCTTAAGTTAATTTATGTTTCTATAGATCTCTCTTTATTAGCAAATAAATTTTACTTGTTCCATTTACAGTCTTTTCTTTCATGTCTTTCAAGTTTTGTCTATTCAGTACATAATTGGTATAGGCGCAGAAAGTTAATTTTATAAAATTGGTGTAATTTTGTGATGTTTTGAGAAAGATCTGTTGTGTAACTTAAATTATTCATCTCTCTCTCTCTCTCTCTCTCACTCTCTCTCTCTCTCTAACTAGGCGTTTAGAGAAAGGGTGGGCCACTTTTTGCGCCTAACCACGGTTCACGATAAACAATCTTTTTAGTTTTTCAATTCTAGGCATATACATTTTTTATTCACTTAGGTTAACCACAATGTTGAAAATTACCAAGTTATTCGGTATTGTCAAACTGTTCATTGGATAGCTACAACCTATCAAATTTGTAATAGTAGCCAATTCAAATTGGTATACTTAACCAATAACTATGCAACATGTATTTCAGCTGTGGTCAACGAACTAACCTTCTTAAAAAGTTGCATGGTTACAGGTTAAATATACCGATTTTAATTGGCTAATATTACAAAGCTGATGTTTTGTAGCTACCCGATTAACATGTTTGACAGCACTGAGTAACTTGGTAACTTTCAACAAAGTATTTTAGCTGTGGTCACCCAATCAACCCGCTTAAAGAATAGCATGGATATTGGTTAAATATACTGAATAGAGTTAGCTAAGTTTACAAAGCTGATGGGTTGTAGGCACCCGATGAACACGTTTGACAGCACCGAATAACTTGGTAACCTTCTACAAAGTATTTTAGCTGTGGTCACCCAATCAACCCGCTTAAAGAATAGCATGGATATTGGTTAAATATACTGAATTGAGTTAGCTAAGTTTACAAAGCTGATGGGTTGTAGGCACCCGATGAACACGTTTGACAGCACCGAATAACTTGGTAACCTTCCACAAAGTATTTTAGCTGTGGTCACCCAATCAACCCGCTTAAAGAGTAGCATGGATATTGGTTAAGAATACCGAATTTAATTTGCTAATACTACAAAGCTAATGGGTTGTAGCTAACAGATGAAGATGTTTGACAGCACCGAACATCTTGGTTACTTTTAACAAAGTATTATAGCTATGGTCACCCAATCAACCCTCTTAAAGAGTAGCATGGTTATTGGGTAAATATACCGAGTTGAATTAGCTAATATTACAGCGCTGATGGATTGTAGCACCCAATGAACACGATAGATAGTACCGAATAACTTGGTTATTTTCAACAAAGTATTTAAGCTGTGTTCACCCAATTAACCTGCTTAAGCGATAACACCATTGGTTAGGTATACCGATTTTAATTGGCTAATATTACAAAGCATGAGGGTAGTAGCTACCCAATTAATACAAAACAGTACCAACCACTTGGCATGGTTTACCAAGCAACTAGGTTGTATCTGCCGAGTTAGTCAGCTAAATACAACAACTCGCCTTATTAATGATCACAATGAGGTTTGCTATATTTACTGATTTATAAACTTTGCGTGACCTATTTTTTAACATACTTACTGGGTTAATGTTACCAACGTATATCAACAAAGTTCAATGGTTTAATTTTAGCGACAGTGTTTGCAGGCTCCCTCAGAACCAACTCACTCGGTTGTAAATACACAATACTTATTTACTTTTAGCCGTTCATTTTTTTCCGTGCAAATTCACGTCATCTGAGGGTTAATCCGACGTCGTAAAATGACGTCTTTTACGTCGAAGAGGACTGTATATGGACGTTAAAATGACGTAGAATTGCTACCTGGGACGCTGTGATTTATCGGTTTGTTGTCTCCACCCGAGAACGTTTTCACCCCATTGGTTATTGGTTCTTCAGCTGTGATGTGCTCCTGTATTACACTCACGTTTTTTGGATGATTTCAATCGTCTGACGTTCAAATTTGTATGTGATTTGAGATTCACATTTAGATGCTTGGAATTGCTCAAGATTTGGGTGCGCAGAATTATGAAATGAAATGAAAAGGTTTATTCAAAGTAGCACAGAAACTGCGGCTTAATGAACATTACAATTCAAACTAGGTGTCCATTTCAAAATCTAGATCATTTAGGAGAAAAAATGGACAAAAAAACTCCAAACTAAGTCTTTTAGTCTTTTCAAAAGTCCTTAATTAACATAGTTTACATAATTATTATAAAACATAGAACTCATACATTGTACTGGCTTTAATTCCAGACCTCATTGTCATCTAAATAATCCTTTATGTTATAGTAGCCCTCTTGGCACAAAGTGTGCTTAACATATTTTTTGAACCGCGATTCAGGCAAGCTTAATATATCTTCAGGGATTTTATTATAGAATGTATTAAACTTAAAATTATAGGATGTATTAAACTTTGCCAGCTTAAATAGTGGGAACAAAAGTTTATGTTTATTTCTAGTATTAACATTGTGTTGGCTACCTAAAGTTTTAAAGTTACTGATATTTTTCCTAACGTACATAATGTTTTCATATATATACTGACTGGCAACTGTCAGGATGTTAGTTTCTTTAAAGAAATCTCTTAACTAATCTGTAGAGATTCATTTATAGGCTGGGTAGTAGTACCCAGCCTATAAATGAATCTGATCGCTCTCTTCTGCAAGACGAAGATGGTCTCAATGTCTGCTGCCCGTCCCCACAGTAGTATGCCATAGGACATAAGACTATGGAAGTAACTAAAATAAACAAGCCTAGCAGTTGCGACGTCAGTTAGTTCCCTAATTCTTTTGAATATGCTGCTGCATATTCAAAAGAACTGCTGCTGAATATGCTCTGCATATGCTGCTGAACTAAGCCTATTTGCTAATTTTTCTATATGAGGACCCCATTGAAGCTTTGCATCAATTGTGATACCTAGAAATACAGTTTCATTCACAAGGTCTAATTTGTCATTTCCCAATAAAACATTGCTCTCTACCGTTTTGACATTTGGAAGAGTGAACTTTATACATTTCGTCTTTTTTAATTTAACAATAAGTTATTAGAAGTAAACCAATTTAGTACCTGAGAGAGAGCATTATTTGTATTGTCAAGGTCATTTTCTTGTCTCTTAATTTTAAAAATAAGTGACGTGTCATCTGCAAATAATACTATCTCTGACATATTTTGAACCATGAACGGCATATCATTTACATAGGAGGAAGAGGAACGGCCCCAAAATCAATCACTGTGGCACTCCTATCCTGACCTCTGACCCTGAAGATTTAGTTCTATTTATATCAGCTCTTTGAACTCTCCATTCTAAATATGATGTCATAATTTTTTTTAAAAACCTATTTAGAGGCTAAAAATTTTTAGGTGAAATTTTTAGCCTCTAAATAGGTTTTTAAAAATTTGTTCCTTAGCACGGGTTAGTGCATTAAAAATAAAAATAGTGTAATCATGTGGGTACAGTGATATCGTTCCGATGTTAAACCTAACTGCAAAATAGGTGGTCGGGGCTGTAAGTAATGCAATTTGCTTAAGTCAGATGTCGCTGCCTGTACGTAATACAGAGAATATTGTAAAGAGGTTCGAAATTTCACTGATGCCGTGAGTCGCCCATTGGCTCAATTGGTAGAGCGCTGGTACGGATAGCCAGAGGTTGCGGGTTCGAATCCCGGCATGGGTGAAATTTTTAGCCTCTAAATAGGTTTTTAAAAATTTGTTCCTTAGCACGGGTTAGTGCATTAAAAATAAAAATAGTGTAATTATGATGTCATAAGTTTTAGGCTATTCCCGTTTATACCATAGTGCTTTAATTTTAAAAGAAGTGTTTTATGGTCAACGCAATCAAATGCTTTCGACAAGTCACAGAATACGCCTATAGCATCCTTGCGCTCTTCCCCTGCATTAAATATGTTTAACTAACATGACGCCGGCGTCCGTTGTAGAGCGCCCTTGCGTAAAGCCGAATTGCTGACCATGGAGAAGTTGATAGTCATTGAAATGTGTAAGCAGTTACACATTAGACCCCAGATCACCCTTCAGTGCAGTGCCATTTGGCTTCTTGATTTAAGGAGCTATGCCAATCAGCTTAGTTTGAATATCTTAGCCCAATACCGTTTGGAGTTTCTTATCTCATAATCTTACTATATACTTATGAAAGTTTGTGTATATTATGTATAAATAACGCCCGAACAGATTGGGGTGAAATTTACCACAGAGATAGACCTCAGACACACTACATAATATGGTTCTTTTTGTCCCGGAAAAATGCTTTCGGAAAAATATCACCCTCGCGGATGAAGTCTTGGGCAGCAGCACAGATAACATAGCAGCTAGTTAACTATAAATCTGACAGGAAAAATTATCTCACTCATTCTTACCTCAATCTCTACATCCTGTTCCCGACTATAATTTCCCACAATTACTTATTCTCTTTAGATAGTGTGTATATGATTACATGAATAGGTTATAATGTCAAAATATTGGCTCCACCTCTAGTATGTCCTTAGATGTTTTAGAATACTAGAGGCTTTCGGAATTTTCCTTTAGATGTGTGAGAGCTTAGCAACTTCTGCGTGTTTCTACTTATCGTTGCAAACGCTGTGCATAGAACGTGACCCCTCTGCTCGCGATACGGTCTCCCCTGAAAAATGCATTACGTGCTACATTGTCTCTCTGCATTTTCTTCTTAAGTTTGTTTAACATCTCTGTTTCACAAGCTTTGTTTTATTTAATTACTGAAGAGTTTTACTAGTAAAAAGGTTCCTTATCAGCGATCCGTAACGCCGCACCGATTAAATTGTGACGTAATAACTTTTTTGTTGCAAGGTTTTAGTTTGATTAAATTTCGTTTTTAATGCTTCACTGGTCTTATGGATGTGCATCCAACACTGGTCAACACTGGTCTTATTGATGTGCATCTATAAGACCAGTGTTGACCATATGTTGTCATTACACGTGAGGAACTTTAACGACGGGAAACAACATGGGTAAATACATCTATCTATCTTAGAGTCCATACCATAGGTCTCTTCAGCGTCACGCTAACCCGGTCACCTACCAATTTCGTCCATTGTCCCTCTGCCGCTTTCTTAATATCATCTGATTTTGGTTAGCCGCGCATGTGATGAGTGACTACCCATAAGATAGGCGGCTAACCTACAGAACATTTCTGGGTCACCACTCTGTAATCGCTTTCGCCCACTGCCTTTCTTTCCGACAGACGAAATGTCCCACCCATATTATACACTTAAATTTTATGATTCGTGTGCCCACGTCTTTGGTCTTCTGTCGAATCACGATGTTGAGCATTGGATCGACAAGCGAGATGCCCAACATGGCTCGTTCCATATTAGTCAATATAGAAGGGGCGCGGAAAAGAGGGTAGGTACGTCCACTCGGGTCACAGAAACGGATCACAGTCGCAACGGATCACATCAAACCAAGCAAAATATTCTACTCGGATCATGTGATCCGAATGTACTACATTTTTGATTAGATTTTTTCCATTCGGATCAGACCATTAACCTTAGTAGGAAGGTTACGGTAATAATCATGTAAACAAAACCTTCATTTTTGAGATTCTTGACTGGTCTTAAATTAATAAAACAATAGCTATTTTATAAAAATGTGTTGTATTTTATTTATTAAAAAATATCGATTGCCTTCCTACTTAAGATTAATGGTGTGATCCGAATGGAAAAAATCTAATCATAAATGTAATCCGTTCCGATAACATGATCCGAGTGGAATATTTTTCTTGGTTTGATGTGATTCGTGGCGACTGTGATCCGAGTGGACGTACCCGGAAAAGGCACTAAAATTACACGCACAAGACTTACAAAATGCATATAAAGGACGGGACGAAGGCCTTACAGAGGAGACTTGGCGAGGGCGCGATTACAATACAATGTCGGAGGCGCCGTCCTACGTCCGTTCTTTGTGGCCTTTGGGTTGTGCCCACGTATCGGTACCATGTGTGAGGATTCGCTTCCGTGCTTCGCAAGGCACGTTAAGCCGTTGGTGCCGGCTGTCATATAATGGCAGTCGTTAAGCCATGTCAGAGGCCTTATGGGCGGCTTCATAACTTCTGACAGTAAGGCCCGCCACTGTCTTACAATCCTCCACCAACCCGCACTTGGTCCCCGTGGTGGAGTATGGCCTAATCTAGGAAGATCGCAGGACGACGCAGGAAGAGACCCGTGCCCCAGCAGTGGGGACATACAAGGGTTGATAACGAAACGAAACGAATGCATCAGTAAAAAGCCTTATTCTTTAATAGCAAAATGTTATAAATTGTATGCCTGTCTGAATAACAGAAATATATTTTATTTCTTGTAGAGTTATTATTATCCAGAGAGTTACTACGCAACAGCAGAATGATAATGCCTCCATACATTTATAATAAAGGCTTAGGCTAGGTTCGCAAGCAGCCCTGCGTTACATTGGGTCGTCCTTATATGCCCCGGGGGCTCCCGGATGTCACACGGGTTAAAATTAACAAGGTTATTCAATAGGAGTGATATATCATGCTGTGACCTTTTGTGGGAAAGAGGATAAAGGACGAAACATTCCTTTGGATATATTTTAAGGCCGACTATTTTTGTGCGATTACAAAATGAGGAATCCCATCTCCGAAAGCCGCTGCGGAAATACGAGACGAGATAAAATCCCCGTGACGTTTATTACCTGCCGTAAATAAAGTAGGCTTATCGCTAAACACATTAAAATAATTACGAAAACATACGTATAGGATGCAGGCGTAGGCTGTAACGCGTTTGCTCATTACTCGAGAGGCAGCCGCTACGTCGTTACAGGAACTGAAATATGAAAGCTCATATTAACTTGTCTTCTTTTCGCAGCTTCAACGAATTTATGTAGCGAGGAAAATTGTGCTCGCGCTATGTCGTGCGGTGATATATTACATTATCACATTTTGCGCGCGAATGTACTTACGCTTTTACTGCTTTTACAGTTACAACGTGGCTAGATTTATGTGCGTGAGCGGCGAGGTAAACGTGAGCGAGCAAATTGCCTTTATTGCGGTAACTCGATATGGATCAACTGGCGGTAATCAACTACGAGGACGCTATCTACTACCACCACGTTATTGGAATATTTAATGTGCTACACATATTAGGGTGCAGCACGAGACGAGACTTATCCACGTAGGTAAATAAAGTTAAGTCCTCCACCAACCCGGACTTGGCTCCCGTGGTGGAGATTGGCCTAATATTTCTGCGATGCAGGAAGAGACCCGAGCCCCAGCAGTGGGGACATACAAGGGTTGATATCGAAATAAAGTTAAGTTAAGGAAAAAGGAAAAGGTAAAAACTATTTCTTCTGTAGGTATTGAAATAATTGAAAAGCTTTCATAATAGGCAATTATAAATTTCAATTAAAATTCTACATCCAGATATAGTGCGTCCAATTAAAAACATGTGTAATTTTTTTTTGTTTCTTCTTTCAGTTTTATGCGTTACTTAAATATGCCGATCAGTAATATTAGGAACTTCCGCACAACACGATGACTGGAGGCGAGTCTCCAAAATGCATAGTTGTTCAACAGAGTCATATTAGTCCGGTAATGGTCGTTTCATTTATACTATCGGTACCTGATCAAGCGCGTTGCAATGGTATAACCCTCAGATCATAGGTATAACCCGTGCTACTCATCTCGGCGCCTCGCGCTATTCGATCTTCTTCGTGGGATATGCCTATTTAATTTGCGCGGGTTATACCCCTGGAATGACATTGTACTGATATTGCTTTGTTGACTACGAAATGGAGGCAAATAACCACCAGTGTCGTGCTTATACCATTCTGTTGAAAAACTATGTAAGTATTAGACTCTAGAGCCTGGTCCCAAACTAGAATGCACTGTGCTATGGGAACCAGGCAAGGCATCACGGACATTGAAATAAACTCAGACTGAGGCCATGTGTACAAATACCGCGGCCCCTAAAGGGAACCGTACCCGCAACCTCCGGCATGTTAATCAGACATGATATTGCTAAACCAACAAGACATTCTGAAACGTTCCGTACATAAAAACATACCTGTGGAATAAACGAACCTGCTGTTTTTAGAGGGAACAGACCTACAGAAAGAAAGGAAGGAAGAAAACGTAAGACGAAAACAGTAATGTGTTGATGTAATTCCACCAGGATTTCACGACTTAATTGTATGTCCAATAGAATAGTAGCTTAAAGACAAGTATTATTATGTATGTAATATGTATGAGCAATTGCCGTCATAAAAGTATTTCTATGTAGCCTATAAACGTCCCACTGCAGGGCAGAGGCCTTCTCTCAGAGAGAGAGAGAGAGAGAGAGAGTAAAGGCTAAATTTTTTTTTGTTTCTGTGATGTGTCTTGTTGCTATAATAAATGTATTTCTTTCTTTCTTTGTAATTACTACGCATGCCCACCGCAGATTGGCAATTTCGAGCTCTGAGATATTTGGACATCTCTGACACTCCGGTTTCCTGTTGTATTCCTTCACGGTTAGCAAGTGGTATTGTTACTATAACAACACAAATGTACATAGCTTAGAAAACAAATTCATTGGTACATGTCCGCACTGGGAATCAAACCTGAGTCTCTTGCTTCCGAGTCCATTGCTCTACCCACTACTCGTCACAAGAGTAAAATTGTTGTTTGTTATACAAGAAAGGAAAGTTGATTTTTGACCGCATTTTAGATGACTGAGTTTCAAAAATTAGAATCTTAAAACTTAGCAAGGGATGCAAAAGAGCACGAGGTGAGAAATCTTTGCACTCGAGTGAAACACGCAACTTCTCATCCCACCTCAGCGAGGAACTTACTAAGAGCAACAAAATGTCTTAACAATATGACGTAAATAGCGCGCGAAAAGCAAATACAAAAAAAGTACAGCAAGAAGGTTCCGAGTTTATGTTTTTAATAAATTAAAAAAGGTTTAATGATGTTATGAATTCACAATTTTAAGTCCACATGTTCTAAATTCATTTTACTTTATACTCTAGCAGATAATAACGGTTTTTTCATCCCCCATCTCCTAACTTTTCAAGCCCTCATATTTCCGAGAGGGTAGTAAATAAAAAAGTTCGTTTTTTATTAATTTTTTTAAATGTTCATTGTTAACGCATAAGCTTTATTCCATTAGTACATAAGCTTTATTCCATTAAGGGAAGTTCTATGTAAATATATATTTTTACATACTCCACACGAACTGGCTCATTAGAAGTACTCTAGATTTTTGATGACCCGTGAGTGGATCCACATCCTGGCAAATATAAGCTAGACACATGAACTTTTTAAATGAAATTTTTTGATGACATTAATCTCTCTGCAAAGTTTTCTGCCACCCGTTGTACTGAGTTTCGAATGAACAGTCAAACTACAAATTGCTCGTCTGCTGCGGACATATTTTCTTTACCGCGAAAAATGTGTATCCTCTACGTAATTGGAAATACTTTTCAAAAGAACTTAAAAAGAAAGCTCCGAACATAGTTTCCGCCTTTTTGGGTTCCGTTGCTGAAAAGAAAAAACGGAACGGATTACCGTCCATCCGTCTGTCCATCCATCTGTCTGTCTGTTAGAACAAACACAGGAAACAATCTGAAAACTATACATTTGTAACTAACTCATTAAAAAAAAGTCTTTGTAGTTCGGGTAAAAGTCGCAAAAAAACTGCGTGACTCGATTCCTAAACCATTTATAATACGTAAATACCTATCTCTATCTACAAATTTGCACGGAACCCTCGGTGTGTCAGTCCGAATCGCACTTGGCCGGTTTTTCTTAAAAGCAGAAAGCCTACTAGTGTAACTGAATCCTTAGAGTGTAGTAAAATTTTTTTTTTTCTATTTTCTCTTGTCAGCTTCATTACAATCTGTAGTTATGACTACAATAAGTAACTCTGGTGATTCGTTCTAAATGTCGTTGCGTTAATTTAAGAACTAGCAGAGCGAGATCCATCGACCTCCATCCTCTTTCTTTAATAATTTAGATCCAGTATATTTGTCCTACGCAGCCGGGAGTAACCCTGGTTTCTGTCTGTAACGAGGCGAGTAGCCAGTACGTTAGGGTGGCACTTTAAGCGCTCCTGATAGCGTTCACTGTACTCCCTGATTTCCTGATCTACAGTTGGAAAATTAATGTCCCAATACATAAGTTTGTTTGAAATGTACCACGGTATTTTCAAGATGGATCTGAGTGTTTTGGTTTGAAAGCGTTCCAAGATATCAATGTTTGATTTCGAAGCTGTGCCCCAGAGTTGAATGCCGTAAGTCCATATTGGTTTTATTATAGCTTTGTAGATCGTAATTTTGCACTCTCTTGAAAGTTGTGACTTGCGTCCTAGGAGCCAGTACATTGAGCAGATCTTCATGTCAAGCTGCTTTCGTTTAGTCCAGATGTGTTTCCTCCAAGTGAGCCGCCGATCCAAGTGTATTCCGAGGTATTTGGCTTCTTCTGCTTATGGGATTGGCTTTCCATTTAGGTTGACAGGAGGGCAAGTTGCCTTCCTTAGTGTAAAGGTGACATGCACGGATTTGGACTCATTCGCCTTTATTCGCCATTTTTTACACCAGTTCTCCATGGCATTTAGTGCTTTTTGGAGCCGCGCTGACGCAATTTCTGGGCTGCTATGGCTGGACATAAATGCAGTGTCGTCAGCGAATGTTCCTATAGTAGTGTGTTCTGTTGTTGGGAGGTCAGATGTGTAGATAATGTAGAGAATCGGTCCCAGTACACTACCTTGTGGAATTCCTGAGTGAATTCCTGAATTAATTACTAGGCCGAAATAAATAACACTTTATCGTACTTGTAAGTATGTGGGTGGGTAATTATGTGGGCTCGGAAACCGAAACAAAACCTAACTTAGCTACTTCAAAGAAAGCTCAAGCCAGCGACCAACGTAGTGGTAAGCATAAAGAGCAGAGTAAAACAACACCTAAGGCGTGTGGCAGATGGGAAGGACGTAAGACGAGGGCGTGGAAAAGACGCTACGGGTCACGGACATGAAATTACATGACATGACATGACTCTTCATCAACGTTATTAGTCGTTGCATGTACGCACGTCAATTTTATCTAATTTTTATCTTCCCCTTTGCTAATACATCCCCTATTTGGTAGAAGTATGTCCACCAGGACTTCCCTTACCAGCTCTTCCACCACTACATTTAGTATGAAAGTGAATTGAAAAGACGCCGCGTCTTTTTCACGTCTTCCCATGAGCTTCCTATGTGCTTCATGACTTAACTTACTAAAGGTGAAATGTGGAAGAGTTGTATTATTTAGGATCTTTTTGATCCTAATTTTATATCCCATTTTATGATTGCCTGAAAATGTTTTAATTTTTATTCAAGACTTTCCAGAACACAGACTCTATTACGATAGCCTCCTTGGTCTAACGGTAATTCGTTCAATTACTATGCAAGCTATGTAAGTTTAATTCCCATGGGATGCCGCCCTTTTCCAACATCCCACTAGTTGAACTACTCGCGTAGTTTTACTTCGATTGTATTATTTTAGTTAAACGTCCTTATATGCAGCACTGGCAACAAATTAAATGTCAAGGGCAACAAATTAAATGAAACTCAGTTTTTTACCAAGAATATATGTTTCTGTATCTCAGTGATGCACTCGTCACCTATCCTTTATCCTAGCTAACAAGCAGTCGCAACTTCGTATAAGTCGAAATTGGTCTTTTAAAAGTCCTACTAGTGTAACTACTGGCGTGTTTTTACTTTGATACGGGTCAAGCCTGTTTTAATTAATGGCGGGCTGGTGAGGCAATACCCTTATCTTGCAAGCCACAAGTGTAGCCAAACTACAACTTACAGAAAGGTCAACATCCCTGAAACTTTCGAAAGGTTTATTGATTTACCGCACAACGTTATTTCGTTACCTTGGTGAGAGGTCTGCAAAGTAAAATACAAACTTAGCCAGCGGCCTGGACAGAAGAGACGTGGGGCCGACGGGGCTCATAAAAGACGTAACGCGTTGTATAGAAATCGTACCCTCGCCTCGCCTCATCTCCTCCGGCCTTGGTCTCCTTCCTTCAGTACAAGTTGTATGAGAACTCTTTTGCGCGTTTTTCCGTGTCTTTTCAGTGCCCCTTCTGTGTGACCGCTGGCTTAGGCAGTAAAGTATTTACAAGGACTGTAAATACTATACTGCAAGTCGGACTCTACTGGGTAAAGTAGAAATAGGTGAGGCTAGATATTATTTAAACTTCCATCGTGGAGTTGGCACCTGTAACCCAAGTCATTTAGTTTTATTTAGTATGGGGCTAACGAGTAATATGTCCATGAATATTTATTTATTTATTCTGAGACTTTAACTTCGAAGCATTTAAGTCAAGGTAGACACATTATGCAGTAAACCCAGCTCGTGAACACAAAGAAATATGTTCTATTTCATTATTCTGACGCTTGGCGGTAACACTGACAGCCACTTTACTAAGAGGTGTCTCTTTTTCATATCTCAGCCTACTACCTACTACAGCCTACTCATTATCAGCCCACCTCTGCCCATTGCTGGGTTTAGGCTTAATCCTTACCACGCTATCTTTTGCAGTCTCTCGGCATTCGCATCCAAAGGCTTTTTGCCAACCTGGAGCCCAAATATATGCACTCAAATCCTGAGCGATTCCAATCGTCTATCAAATCCCATTAATATGGGATTAATATGGTCAAATGCCATTACTATGGGATTACGTAAACCAACCCATACATGGCCCCCGTGGTGGAGTATGGCCTAACCTTCCTGCGATGCAGAAAGAGACCCGTGCCCCAGCAGTGGAGACAAACAGGGTTGAAAACGATGGGATTTGCTATGACACTTAGACGACGGGAATCGTTCTTCGAGAATTGTAAGCATTTGGTGCACGTACTCGTAATGTAGGAGCTGACATAAGCGGTGGTAGGGGAGCGGTAGCACGCCGGCTTCTCGATCGAGAGTTCGTAGGTTCGAATCCCGGCATGTAAATAAATGACTTTATTTTCTTAGTTATGCACATTTGTGAAGTTAAAGTAGCAATACCACTCGCTAAAGGTGAAGGAAAACATCGTGAGGAAACTCTAGTGTCCGAAGTGTTAACATACCTCAGTGCTTGCTATGTACAATGGCCCAACTATGAGGCTAAGAGCGGAAATCTCAGGTCTAACTACTAATTATTACGGGAGCTGACCACATCGTCCAATTATCCGGTTGTTGGTCTACCCAAGCTGTTATGCCCAATTTACGGCCGCCACTCCGAGCAAAGCAAAAGCTCACTTCTGAACAAAAGCAAAAGAACTGCAAACGAAACTCTGAGACTTTTAGTAGCACATTAAATAAATACGTTTTTATTGACTCGCAGCGAAAAAAAGGTCCAAATGGAATCGCGTACAAAGTGGCTGAAAGCATTAACCCGATGGAATCAAAAGCTTTCACTCCATTCGGAAACGGGCTAATTAAAAAATTACGATAGGCTAATGGAACAACACTCGAGCGATGATTATGCTACACGCCTTCCAATAGAGGTTAATTATACATAAAATAGCGTTGAGTTTACACTTAGGTACTTATCCTCCAGAATCATAGTACGAGTACAATATTGTTATTATTTGATGTATCTTATCACATCTAAGTTCTCATCGCAGTTTTTGGGATAATAGACCAATATTTACTGTTACATTCAGATACCTGCATTTTATTGCATGCACCTACATTTTAGTTGCCAAATCATTCTTACTATAACCTTACAGTCACCCCGTTTGTAGCACGATAGATTGATTTACTTTCAACAGTTCCTATCTTACCAGTCGTATTATATTTTATATCCATTTTATTTATTAGGTGAGTACAACAGTTGACAATTAGGTGACACAGGTGACAAATTATATAAAATTAAAAGTTTATGGTTCTGAGCTTGACTACTCTCAAAACATACGCACACGTTCGTTTAGGTATAAAAACAAAACTTAAACTCTACACATTTAAACACAATCAAAATAAACAACATTTAAAGCATAAACAATTTTATATTAATTTCCTGGAGCTAATATAACGGAGATTAAGTTTAAAGGAGATTCTATCATAGTGAGTAGATGGCTTTTCGGCATTTACTTTTAAATTATCCTATCCAGATCTTGACAACTTATGGAAACAGAATTAAAGAGACGACTCATGCGCACCACTGGATTATAAAAGGAAGTGTTATTTTTAAATAGTTGAAGGCAACAATAGTTGAAGTTGAAGGTTTAATAGAAGAATAGGTACAGGGTGTCGTGGGTTAATACGAGTATTGAAATTTTTAGAAGATACTAAATCAGGGGAGTCAAGGGCGCTGTTAATAATTTTGTGTACGTATACAAGCTCCTATTGTTTACGTTGATCAGATAATCATCGATGAATATAATGCGTTGTTAAATATTATCCTACTATGTTGTATAGAATCAGGCGTTACTTTGCGGAAATCCATAATAACATTAAAAAGTTAAAATTACTTTGCTGAATTCCGCCAAAAATCCCACAAGCACCATGCGGCTAGCTAATGCACCGCCCTCCCTCCCACTTTTTCAAGCAGAAGCAAGACACGAACACACCACCACCAACACCAATACTTGTGTTTGAAAACACGCGACGCGTTTCGCCTCTAACACGAGGCATCCTCAGGCTCCCAAATGCAAGTGACCGTCTCCGCAAAAACGCTCCGTATTTATAGGCTAGGCCGCCCCTCCCCCCGATGACGCAATGTAACCGTTAAACTGGTGACCGTTAAACCGTTTCAACCGCCTATGGGCTATTGTTGTTTTGTGCAAATATATCGATTAATGGGGAAATATAGGAGCTGCCCACCTGTTTATTCAGCATTGTAAACAACCTATCCCTAGATAATTTGGAAATTTCCAGCTGTTCAAGTATAGACAATCTCAACCCCTTACTGCAGGTGAATAATTTGGAAATTTCCAGCTGTTCAAGTATAGACAATCTCAACCCCTTACTGCAGGTGTGTAAAATTTCCAAATTATGGTTATTATTAAGTACATGACCCGTATCCAAAAGGTGATTGGCAAAATGAGATTTATCCGGATGATTGTTTCGGAAAGCCGCCACATGCTCCCTATACCGAGTTCTAGATCTAAAAATAACTAGGGTGGGTAACAAGCATGAGTTTGAGATTTACCGAAAGCCAACACAGACTAACACTGTTATCCCAATAACGTCTTGTCATCCGTGGCAACACAAAATGGCAGCATTCCATTGCTATATTCACCGTTTGCTAACTGTGCCAATGTCTTCTGCTAATTACAACAAGGAACTAAATACCATCTATCAAATAGCAGTTGCAAATGGATATAGCAGGCGAATGATTGATAGGCTGGTGGTCAGGAAGCGGAACGGTATGGTTAATAGACTTTTATACGCAGTGCCACCTGAAAGGCCTCAAAAAATGAAGTCAAGTATTACCTATGTAGGTCCAATTTCTGAAAAAATCCACCGGACGTTAAAAAGATCTGGGATACGGGTTGCGTTCAGGACGAGCAACTCTTTGGCTAGAAATCTGTGCAATCAAAAAGAGAGGGTGGATAGATTCCAGCGGTCTGGGGTGTATAGAGTTGCTTGTCCGGAATGTAATGGAGTGTATATTGGCCAGACCGGTAGGAGTTTTATAACTCGGTATAGGGAGCATGTGGCGGCTTTCCGAAACAATCATCCGGATAAATCTCATTTTGCCAAACACCTTATGGATACGGGTCATGTACTTAATAATAACCATAATTTGGAAATTTTACACACCTGCAGTAAGGGGTTGAGATTGTCTATACTTGAACAGCTGGAAATTTTCAAATTATCTAGGGATAGGTTGTTTACAATGCTGAATGAACAGGTGGGCAGCTCCTCTATTTCCCCATTAATCGATATATTTGCACAAAACAACAATAGCCCATAGGCGGTTGAAACGGTTTAACGGTCACCAGTTTAACGGTTACATTGCGTCATCGGGAGGAGGGGCGGCCTAGCCTATAAATACGGAGCGTTTTTGCGGAGACGGTCACTTGCATTTGGGAGCCTGAGGATGCCTCGTGTTAGAGGCGAAACGCGTCGCGTGTTTTCTCACACAAGTATTGGTGTTGGTGGTGGTGTGTTCGTGTCTTGCTTCTGCTTGAAAAAGTGGGAGGGAGGGCGGTGCATTAGCTAGCCGCATGGTGCTTGTGGGATTTTTGGCGGAATTCAGCAAAGTAATTTTAACTTTTTAATGCTATTATCCTACTATTAAATATTTTCCTACTAAATATAAAAGTACATTGCTAAATTCACGTTTACTTTGTAAGTAAGAAAAAACACCTCAAACCAGATAGAGTACCTTTGAAATGCTCTTTTAACTACATACTTATGGTCTTATAGAAAGTAAATTCCACCAAAACACTCCAAAGACTGATTGAAAGCCGCTTTATAAAAATAATATAACAGTAACCGGCTTTGACTCCGTCTGAAGAGTGTTTTAGTAGAATCGACATTTTATAAATGGTACTGTTGGTATAGTGATAAAGAAGTCGACCTTTTTTACTGGTGGGCGATATTCTTTTAGTTCCATTTTAGCTCCGAGACAAAACGAAAATATTCACGAAGTTACAAAGCTTTACCACATCTATATTCATCGTGTCCTGTAAATCCTTTGTTTCCGTATTGTGTCATTTAACACACAGAAATCGGAATGATTTGAAATCTGTGTTTGAGTAATTAGTTAAAAAAATACCCTCTGGTTAGACTATTACTTCTAAGTATTTACGTACGTATTTGGAAATAAAAATGAGTTGAAAAACCTCGATTCGGGTTGAGAAATGTTTCAAAAAATTCTCGAATAATTAATACAACCTCTCCGTCTATCAGAACAACGACCCGCGGCACGCACGCGCTGCTCTGGCTGGCTATGGTTCTCGTAGATTCGAGCTTGTATCGAGATATATATTTAAGTGCTTTTGAAAAACGAACTAGCGTTTTTTATAGCTATTGTTGAGGCACGTTAATTTTGCACAGGCCTTCAAACCCCTCAAAATTCATGGTGTATAAAATAAACACAGAGGTGTCAACAGTGGTAGCTCACCGGTAGAACACTTGTGCCGGTGACTTTACTTTCTAACTGGCTTTACTTTATAGAATATAAACATAAACATTTTAAATCATAAACATAAACATGGCACGCGTAGTGAACAAGTTCATGCTCTGTGTCTGAGAGAAAGCCTGTGGTCTGTAGTGAGACGTATTTTAGGAAAAATAAAGTATTTTTAAACCAAAAATGAGATGAACAGTTTCAAGACAACATTTTGTAGCCTAATTCAAGATGTGCGGAAGTCTATATAAAATTCGCTGTCGTAAAACATTGAATTCTGTCTTGATACGTAGTTATAGACCGGTCGCTAAGTATAAAATTTTCCAGTAACCCCCATTTACATTCGGCCAAGGCGGGCGGCAATCGCATGCAGCAGCGACATAATGGTGCAGCTTCCTGCATATTAATTAATTGAGCTAAGTGACTCAATAAGCCAATAACTTTAGCTGTGTCCTAAATCGCTAAGAGCATTTTTTTCGGTGACTTATAGCGTTTTTTCTAAACCACAATCGGTGTGAAATATTAATACTGAAAACTGCTTTAATTTGGTTACCATAGCACAGGGTATTCTAGTTTGGGACCAGGACAAGTGATTGTGTTGTGTAGAAGTTACTGTTATTATTAACAACTAACTTATTGTGGTTTTTTTTAACAACAAAACAATTCAGTAATTTCAAGTGTACATACAATACAGAATATTATATACTTACCAAGCAGTGGTAGCTCAGTGGGTAGAACCATGGACTGGCAAGCGAGTGCCCCAGGTTTGATCCCGAGTGCGGGCATGTACCAATGACTTTGTTTGAGTTCAAAGTTTCGTACATTTGCGAATTTGTAGTTGCAATACCACACGCTAACGGTGAAGGAAAACATCGTGAGGCAACCCGCGGCTTGGTTGGCTCCGCACGTATTGACTAGTCTTTCCTGTGGGCTAGGCCGACTAAGCTGTCAGGATGGTATAGGTGCTGGGCAAGCCTATACCATCTATAAAACCATGTCCCAGGCACTACAGCGTCGGAGTGGTCCCTTCACCCATCTAGTGTGAGTGAAGATACCACTGGACGCTGTATAAATCATCTCATTAAGTAGATGCAAAAGAGGCCAACATATAATACTTACATGTATCTATCTAACAACCAAGTGTTGCCTTATTAAATGTTAGGTTGAGTCAGAATGTGCCAGCAAGAGGGATGACAGAAAGTATATTTTGTTTATTTTACTACTAGGTGGCGCTTATAGCATTTTCTATCGTGTGCTCTCTTTAAAATCCCTCTGCAAATTGATTTTTTTTTAGATAGATTAGATACATGGATCCCGAAGGTCTGGAAGAAACGTCTCATAGAGATAAGCTCGCCGTTGCCGTTGTACATATTATTTCTTATGTAATGTCCTGTTGAATGTTTCGTGTACAATAAAGTATAATAATAAACCTCTCTGGTACTCTTTGTAAGAAAAAGTGTGAATAATATTGGACGATGTGGGTAAGAAATTATTCAATGATTCAATTATGCTTTATGTACTCATTGCACTGATTGTCCAGTACAATTTCGCCAATGTCAGGTCTTAGACAAGACTTAGCCAATCAAGAGCAAACGAGGCTCGGTCAGAGTGCTTAGTGCGAGTTTGACAGATCCAATCGAATAACTTTACTACCGCGTTAATCGAGAATTGAGTAGTGAGTATGAGTAAGTTAACCGTTCGAACTGGCAAAACGCTGTCACAGTACAACTCGCACTCGCGTTTATTCGTGTTTTGGCTGGTAAACGTGCTCACTTCTCAACGTAAACCATTACAACTCGCACTCAGCAATTTTGATTTCCATACTTGTCGCTAGGTGGCGCTTCCTCGATGCCATAGAAATATGAGTTTACGTTAACGCGATCGAGTAGTTAAAAAACTCGCACTAAGCACTCAGACGTTTAAAGCAATCAGAGCTGTTCTAACAGAGGTAAAAACGGAGAGATTTTAAAGTTTTCGTCGTTTTATTTGTAAGAAATGATCACAGAACATAAAAGAAATGTAGTCGACTTTGAAGTCGATTGTACAATCGAACTTCCTGCTGTTGCAGTGGGTGTAATGTAAACCTGGCACTGCGCAGTGCGCGCTCGTAACTTTGACAATAGTGGCACTGCAGTGCATGGAGGCAAACGACGACCCTGCTTTATGATATAAACGATACTCCTTTTGACTTTCCTCCTTCTCATGAGTGCAAAATTAAAGTATGTCGACCAACACAAAGAGGAAAAATTATGAACAATATGAAAAGAATCAGATGAGAGCCGATACAGTACTCGGTTATGCGGTTCAATAAAATTGAAGCAATCGCATTAAAAAGCATTGAATATTGAACTTTGAACGGCTAATACCTATTTACACAGATTAACCGAATTGGAGCAATTCCATTCAAAAGCATTAAACGTTGAACGACTCCACAATGTAAATAGGACATAGTAATAATACAAAACGTTCAACATTAACTTAGCTATGTGGCGCTAACTACAAAATGTTTAACTAACAATTTTAATAAAGTAAATTCAGTTTTCAGAAATTTCCATGTAGGTATCTGCGGATTGCACAGAGTTACTGTGACGAATCACTTGAACAAAGAAATTGTTCATTTTTAGATCTAGACATACAAGAATATTCTCGGAGAACATTCATCCACGACCCGTCACTATTTGTGAAGTAAAATAAAAGTACCTAAGTAAAACATAAATAACACTCTACCAGTATAATCCTGGTATATTATAGTGGTAACATTGGTAGCTCTGGTAATAATTGAGAGTATTGTACCGTAATAGGCAGCAACTGAGCCATTGAGGGAATTGCTCCTCAAGGAGACCCCTTAACTTTGCCATAAAATGGATGTAAAATGTGCCCTCCACTTCTCATTCCCTAGAATCTTATATTCTTTGTCATTGTTAACTGTAACTTCAGGCGAGTCGCAGAATCGCTTTGAAACACAGTCAGTGGCTTGTTATCGCGGAGTTTCCTCTGAAAGAGAAGTCGCGTTGTCTTTCCTAAAGACGTCTACATTTTTGAGTCTCAGGCGTGGAGCACAGAGGAAAGACGTGGTTCGAGGCACGTCGAGGTTACGGATGAAATGCAGCGCCCTTTCGATTAGTCTTGACCCTTTTTATGTCCCCACTACTGGGGCATGGGTCTCTTCCTCCATCGCAGGAAGGTTAGGCCATACTCCACAGCCAAGTCCAGGTTGGTGGAGGATTATAAGACAGTAACGGGCCTTACCGGTAGTCTTTCGATTGACTTTCATGTAAAATGTTCCGAACAGTGGAATGGGATATAGCCCACACAAAAGAGACGGGGCGAGGACGTGACCTCTATAAGTACGTTGGGTCTTTTCGCGCCCTCGTCCCACGTCCTTACTGTGTGACCACTTTTTGGTCTCATATTTTGAGGTTTTTATAGTAAAGATTGAAGCGGCCGATAGAAAACTTCCATCACACTCAGGAAGTCATGATAGATATTAACCCCGGGCTTGTACCAATGACTTGACTTCCTAAGTTATGTGCATTGGGTAGCAATACCACACGGTAATCGTGAAGAAAAACGTCGTGACGAAACCTGAGTGGAAATTATTCTATGTACTCATCTCATCTATTATGTCCGTGTATTACCGAAGAGCGTTGTTCTCTTACTGTCACTATCAGGATTAACATTATAAAGTAAAAATATGTATTACGTCTTCATTTTATTATTAGGTAAGAACAAAAATCTCTATTACGTTAAGACCTAGGCGAGAAACCCAGGTTCGATTCGAGGTGCGGGCATGTACCAGTGACTTTGTTTTTTATGTTATGTATCTTTGTGAAGTTATAGTAGTAATACCACTCGCTAACGGTGAAGGAAAACATCTTGAGGAGACCTGAATGTTTGAGGTGTTCAAATACCTCAACGCCTAAAATTGCCAATTTACGGTGGGCACACGTGGTAATTAAGCCCATACTCTCTCTCTCTCTTTCTGAGAGAAGGCCTGTGCCCTGCAGTGGGCGTTTATACGCTACATAAAAAAAAGCTTCAGACCTAAAATAAAAAACCAAAAGTAAGCGTACTGTCGATTTAAATTTTTTTAGGTCGTTTTTCACACAAAAGCCTTGTAAGGCTTAACTGTGTCTTATCAATAACATATTATAAAAAACGAAACGACGTTGCCCACAGTATTTTTTTTATATTTATCGTGACGCACCTAAAACAAAACTCAATCTAAAAGGACCTTAACTAAATGAATTTTAAACTTGGTACTTCGTCTCATGCAACTGAGTGAACCCTTGTTGACCGTCGAGAAATATAAAAGATATTCTCTGTGCTCCGTTCTATTGGTCTTTTGTTCCTTTGTCGCGTGGCTTATTATGGGCCAATTTCTGAATTGAGAATTTCAGTAAGTAAATACTTAAGTCACTTCGGGTTACTAACTAACGCCACCAATGGAAAAAAAATCTTAACTTATTACTTACTAACTAACTTTACGTAATACTAATTAACTGTACGTAATACAGAGAATAGTGTAAAGAGGTTCGAAATTTCACTGATGCCGGTGAGTCGCCCATTAGCTCAGTTGGAAAGAGCGCTGGCACGGATAGCCAGAGGTCGCGGGTTCAAATCCCGGCATGGGTGGAATTTTTAGCCTCTAAATAGGTTTTAACATAACATTAACATTTACATACAGGCACATACATTGCTTCTGGCCCCACACTAGGATACCCTGTCTCGTGGGAACCAGAAACAGCGACATCACAAACATGTAAACATCCAAGACCTGGACTTTTTTTTTTGTTTCCAGCCGGGATTCGAACCCGGGACCTCTTGCATGGTAGGCAGACGCGCTACCGCTACGCCACAGAGGTCGTCGACGTTTTTCAAATCATAACTTGTTTTACAATACGTTAATTATTATCTTATTAGTGAACATGAGAAATCTTAACAACTATGCCAATAATTTTTAGAATCTAGGATCAATATACTAGAACTTAAATCGTTTTTCGCTAAAAACGACCGTTTTTGACGTAAAGTGATTAAAGACGGTTTAGGTTCTAAGAATAGTTGTCACAGTTGTTAAGATTTCTCATAAATGCAAAGTATCGCTGTACCCACATGATTATATATATATATATATATATATATATATATATATATATAATGATTATATATATATATATATATATATATATATATATATATATATATATATATAATGATTATATATATATATATATATATATATATATATATATATATAATCATGTGGGTACAGCGATACTTTGCATTTATGAGAAATCTTAACAACTGTGACAACTATTCTTAGAACCTAAACCGTATATATATATATATATATATATACATAATCATGTGGGTACAGCGATACTTTGCATCGGGGCTGCAAGTGATGCAAATTACAAAATTACAGCCAGATGTCGCTGCCTGTACGTAATATAGATAATATTGTAAATGAAATGAAATGAAAAGGTTTTATTCAAAGTAGCGCAGATACTGCGGCTTAATGAACGTTACAAGTCAAACTAGGTGTCCATTTCAAAATCTGGATCATTTTGGAGAAAAAAATTACAAAAAAACTCCAAACTTAGTCTTTTCAAATTCCTTATTAAACTCGTGAATTTTACATGCTTGAATTCCAGACATCATTGTCATCTAAATAATCCTTAATATTATAGTAGCTCTTTTGGCACAAAGTGTACTTTACACATTTTTTGAAGAGGTTCGAAGTTTCGCTGATGCCGGTGAGTCGCCCATTAGCTCAGTTGGAAAGAGCGCTGGCACGGATAGCCAGAGGTCGCGGGTTTGAATCCCGGCATGGGTGGAATTTTTAGCCTCTAAATAGGTTTAAAAAAAATATAAAGATTTATCATGTTCACGTTTAGATAAAAACTTAGTATAGTACAAGTTATGATTTTTTTTCCATTGGAGGCGCTAGTTAGCACCCCGAATCACCTTAAGTAACGTTCTGTCACGCTTTTTTCTGAGAAATTTGAAGAGACAGCACTAAAGTTAACTATTTATTTAGCGAAATTCTCAAATCAGAAACTGGCCCTACGACATCATGAAGCATTTTCTACGAAAAAGATCACTGTCGTTTTAAAATATATCACTATTTTTTTGTTTTGCTCAACTTCAACTCAACAACTTCTACTTCTTCTTCAGGCTATATTAGTCCACTGCTGGACATAGCCCTCCCCTAATGAGCGCAAGGTTGTGCCATCATTGGGGGGTAATGCCCATAATCCCCACGCTGGGCATGCAAGTTGGGGATCGCAGTTTGGTGGAATTGTACTGCAGGTGGCGCTGCTGCCCACCCCCCGGTTCGTATCCCTTAGTCGCCTTTTACGACACCCGCGGGAAGAATTGATAGAAGTGCCCGATTTTGAACAGATATAGGCAAGAGATGTAAGAAGAATATTCTTTATTGTGCACCAAAAATTTCAAAGACAGCTCAGTTACGAAGAGGTCGACAGCAGATCAACCTTTACACCCTTGCACTGTACTAGATTTCGTTACAGGTGACTTTGCAAATAAAATGCAATGATAGATCTGCTGTTGATGGCACAATTAGCGAACTTATGGGTTCTAGGATTATTATTTTGGGCTAGTTTGATGATTAGATTTATATGTCATCTGTATATACTATATGCTATAAAAAAATTAGTACTAGCAATTTCTTCCAGGCTACGCCGCTAATAACAATAATAACTTCCACACAACACAATCACTTGACTATCCCAAACTGGGATACTCTGTACTATGGTACCCAGACAAGAACGTAACAAATATGAAAATACACCCAGACTGAGCTCTGAGTGTGAATCGAACCCACGACTTCTGTCTTAGTACAGTACTACACATAGTAAAAGCAGGCGTCCGTCACTCGCTCAAGGTCACGCGTTATATACCTGCCGCCCGGCGTATCGTCCACGATACAACTGACACAGGGCCGCTACGCCCGCCTGAGCGCTCGCACCGCACGTTTCCCGCGTTTACTACTCGAAATGCCGAAACGAAATTTGTGCAGTGGATGGGTGTAAAAGTAAAAAAACAAATGAAGAATTATCATTTTTTTTTCACTGCCGAGAGACGAAGAAAGGTAAGTAGTATTTTAAATCTTATATTTATTTCTTTAAACATTTAGGTAGGTAGGTACTATAAAAGTAAAATAAATACATAAAGGTAACTGCTTTTTTTCGTGGACTTGTTAATTTTGATTCTAAATAACCACATCCGTTCTAGCATTATTATGCGTAAGTGTCTCTGTCTGTCACGTTTTCACGGCTGTACTGTGGCTATACCGGAAATTTAAAAAAATGCATAGTCGTAAATTGATGGAAAATTACAAAAATAACAATTTTATAATAGTTCGCTCCACGACTTAGCAGTTGCTAAAAGTCGTGGAGTTGTGAAAAACAAATACATACACGACAAAGATGGGTAGTTGCCATCGATAAAATATATCTACTTTAGTAATATTTTATCGATGGTAGTTACCCATCTTTGTCGTGCATGCATTTGTTTTTAATGTTAATTTAATTTAGGATCAACTAAATTGGCTTTTTAGTGTTTTGTAGTAAACATTAGAAACATGGATGTCAAATATTTAGGTATTTCTCGAATTCAAACCAATATAATGTGGTCGATTCTGTCCGCCACGCCCAATCCAAAAACTAAAATCAATTCTGTCTCTCCCCTTCTTCTTAAATATTTGTCTAGGAATAGAGAGGGACAAATAGAACCCATTCCAATTTCAGGATTAAACGTGGCGGTCAAAATCACCCATAATGACTAAATAAATAAATAAATAAATAAATAAATAAATAAATAAATAAATAAATAAATAAATAAATAAATAAATAAATAAATAAATAAATAAATAAATAAATAAATAAATAAATAAATAAATAAATAAATAAATAAATAAATAAATAAATAAATAAATAAATAAATAAATAAATAAATAAATAAATAAATAAATAAATAAATAAATAAATAAATAAATAAATAAATAAATAAATAAATAAATAAATAAATAAATAAATAAATAAATAAATAAATAAATAAATAAATAAATAAATAAATAAATAAATAAATAAATAAATAAATAAATAAATAAATAAATAAATAAATAAATAAATAAATAAATAAATAAATAAATAAATAAATAAATAAATAAATAAATAAATAAATAAATAAATAAATAAATAAATAAATAAATAAATAAATAAATAAATAAATAAATAAATAAATAAATAAATAAATAAATAAATAAATAAATAAATAAATAAATAAATAAATAAATAAATAAATAAATAAATAAATAAATAAATAAATAAATAAATAAATAAATAAATAAATAAATAAATAAATAAATAAATAAATAAATAAATAAATAAATAAATAAATAAATAAATAAATAAATAAATAAATAAATAAATAAATAAATAAATAAATAAATAAATAAATAAATAAATAAATAAATAAATAAATAAATAAATAAATAAATAAATAAATAAATAAATAAATAAATAAATAAATAAATAAATAAATAAATAAATAAATAAATAAATAAATAAATAAATAAATAAATAAATAAATAAATAAATAAATAAATAAATAAATAAATAAATAAATAAATAAATAAATAAATAAATAAATAAATAAATAAATAAATAAATAAATAAATAAATAAATAAATAAATAAATAAATAAATAAATAAATAAATAAATAAATAAATAAATAAATAAATAAATAAATAAATAAATAAATAAATAAATAAATAAATAAATAAATAAATAAATAAATAAATAAATAAATAAATAAATAAATAAATAAATAAATAAATAAATAAATAAATAAATAAATAAATAAATAAATAAATAAATAAATAAATAAATAAATAAATAAATAAATAAATAAATAAATAAATAAATAAATAAATAAATAAATAAATAAATAAATAAATAAATAAATAAATAAATAAATAAATAAATAAATAAATAAATAAATAAATAAATAAATAAATAAATAAATAAATAAATAAATAAATAAATAAATAAATAAATAAATAAATAAATAAATAAATAAATAAATAAATAAATAAATAAATAAATAAATAAATAAATAAATAAATAAATAAATAAATAAATAAATAAATAAATAAATAAATAAATAAATAAATAAATAAATAAATAAATAAATAAATAAATAAATAAATAAATAAATAAATAAATAAATAAATATTCATAGACATATTACACAGATCTCGTTAGCCCTATACTAAGTACAACTAAATGACTTGTGTTATAGGTGCTAATTCGACGATAGATTTAATACAATAAATACAAAGATAACATCCAAGACCCGAGACAAACTAGAAAAGTTCGTTTCCTAGTTTGAGCCGGCCGGGGATCGAACCCGAGACCTTTTGTTTTACAGCAGCGTGCCAAACCGCTGCGCCACCGAGGCCGTCCGAGGAGTTTGATACATTAATGTTTGATTTTCAGATGCCGCAATTGGCTTGAGATAATATTGAGGCCTGATCTAATAACAACTCAAACAAAGCCAGCTTGTCATTTTATATTACATATTTTTGACAAATAAATAAATATGGTTATTTCACAACATTCGTTTTATTACAGTAATAATCATCATAGGTACAACCCTTGCGCATTCGTGCGACGACGCGCTTGCACGTGAGTCGCACGGTGGGCAACACAATCTCGACTCTTTGAGCGGGTACTTACGGTATATTTCTCCTCGCTGTGAACAGTAGTTATTATTATTAAAATTTTGTAGGCTATTATAGCGTAGGTATTTTCGCTTTAGTATGGGAGTGATGTATCTGTTACGTAGTAACTATTATCTAATCTGTGGTAAAAGTCCCTTCGGGAATCTACGTTCGCGCAGACTAGGAAGAAGTGTAACGAAAGTACCCGAAGCTATAAGTACATTCAACATGATCTTTAACCGATACGGTTAAGGTGCAGAATTGATTGCCGCAGTAGCGCTACCTATTTCGCTCACGCTAATATTGCCAAACTAATAGTCACCTGCATCGATGACGTTGAATTAACCATATCAACAAAGGCGCGCGGCCTGCCATAAAATGAAACTATCTGATTGGTCGATCAACTTGCCGCACATCCAAAATTTGGTCATGTGCGCAGGTACATCCGCGAGACTTATTTCTTGTGTAGCACTGTACCTTAGCTAACATGATAGCATTTTTTTCTTTATTGTTTATTTAAAAATAAATGACATCTTATTGTACAGTATCTTAGACAATTATGTTTACAACGTAATCCTCATAAAAATCAACATTAGAGACAAATTTAATTGCAGATATATTACAGAAATTAACCATTGGTCTTCACACTAGATATTATCTGTGTGGTGAGGACCTGGGTTAAGCGAATTAATATTTTTAATTAGAGGGCAAGTTAAGAGTTTTACACCAATGTTTAAACTAGAAATAAGTAACTTTATACTTAAAGCTAAATATTATAACTTTTAATTATTTAGAGTACAGCTCGTGTTTGTGTGTGTGTGCGTGTGTGTGTGTGTGTTTTAATTAAGTAGGAAGATCCTGCTATTACGACGCATGTCTTATGGAGAAGCACTTAAGCTCAGCGTCCATTCTCTTGTTGTTATTTAAAGTGATAAATCACTGAGATCCGGCAGACGACTTTGATGCACAATTTGTTCTACCGGCTTAGGTGGACTAAGGAAAATACGGACGGAATATTGCTCTGCTTGAATTTCCCTCCATTCTCGGCTTCAGTTGTGTCATACATAGGTTAGTATAAACGTATTGTCTCATGCAATGTATTTTCCTATTTTTCACTCAAAACGTAGGTAATGAATTATCTGTTTCTGGTAAAATAACCCATCAAAATTGGTTAAAAACGCATTGTGCCTATGTAATACAGAGTCGAACAAACGCCATTATTCTACTTAGATTTAAGAATCATGGTTGTAATATTCTTCTGGTTGTGCAATAAAGTGTTCTCTATATATCTACCGAGAACTTGGCCCCTCAAATCATGGAAAACTAATTACTGGTTCGGATTAGGAATCACTTAGAATATGAAAAACCCCAGATCCAATTGATATTTTTTCAGATACTTTTTTTCCCAAGAGCCGTCAATATGTATTCGGAGAGAGCAAATATTCTGCTCTATAACATTGATAATTAAACATATTAAACTAGGTATTATGTTTTAACTAGAATTTATGTTTTATTTTAATTGTTTTATTGCAACTGAAAATAAATGTATCCAGGTTGACTTTGCTTTGCAGTTATTTTTTATGAAATTATGGTTGATGTGTTAATTATACATACAGATGTGCTATTTACTTTTCTATGCTTTTATATTCTAAGTACTAAGTTTATACTGTTTGTGGTTTTTGAACGCCTGGTTTATTCAATTTATAGGTAGGCTGCTATCAGATGATCGTGAAATTGGCATCGCTACAGCACTTAAAAAAAATGACAGCGATTTTCTACAACGATGCTAAATTCTGTTTTACGTGTGTTTACTTAAGTATAATCGTGTACTAAACTTATTCACAGCACCACCTCGAGAGTAAAATTTAATCATTAAAAAAATATTAAAATTTTAGTACTTATGAAAGTACTAGCGGTGCCCCGGGGTGTTAGCCGCGGTTTATCAATTTTCCCATGGGAATAAGAAATTTTCCCGCAATAAAACGTAGCCTACTAGATCTTAATCCTAGTGTTTTAAGTGAATAAATTATTTCAATTCAGTAATCCAGGGTGTCAGCTAACTTCAGCTAACGATCTGTTTGTGACTCTAGGAAGAGAATGCTTCGTGCATTAAGCACGCCCTTGTACATTTACTCATGTAATTAGTGCAATAAGGAATTAAAAGAAATAAATAGATAGGCCCAGTCGGGTGTTACAGCCAGTGTTAAGATTAATGACCTCGACGATTCCATATAACTGTACTGTTCGCTATCAATGGAGAAAGATTTCCGCAATATTGATGAAACTCTCTTTCCTGTTGGCACGTCGCGGTCTAGATGACTTTTATCTGTTGGATTCGGTCCAACGCTTGCCGTTCGGCTTCTTGCAAGTGTCCTCACAAAGCCTCCGTGTCGTTCTGAAAGCCTACATTCGCTCGCGTGAAAACACTCTCCTAGTCCTACGATTCTCTTTAGCATAAGGGAAAAAGTTGAATAGAAAACGGACATTAGGCCCTATGCCTAATGTTGGTTTTCTATTGAACTTTTCACGCCAACGCATAGTTTTCAATTAAGTAATTACCGTGTCACGGATAAGAACGTTAATTTTTCTCAACGCATATAAAAAGGATCGACAGGTGATTTCCATTTACATATTTAAATTTTTAAGATCTTTGTAAACACAATCACAGAAGGCTTGAAACATCAATCCACGGAGAGTGCACGTGATCATCAATAAAATAATTTATTTTCTAGACCAAGTTAAATACAAACTAAATGAAAAGTTTAACTAAATTATGGTATTATTACATATGTTACTCATATACACATTATGCGTCACGCTGCAGGGTATTACAGGAATTTCACATTTTAGTCATAACCTCCTGGCTTATATTATAATAGGTACATTAGGATACGTTAAGGAGGCTATATAGAAAAAAATCTTACTAGAATTAACAAACTTAGATAGGTTAGCCTTTTAATGTATTTTGTTTTCAGGTATGTTCAATACCGAGTTCTAATTTTTTATCTGATAAAATTTTGTATCTAATAAAAAATGGCTTAGGCGGGTATTGTTCTCGACGTTACTGCGTAATCTTTTGTTCCAGTGTGATCAAAAGAAATCAATCGGAGTAAGTAAAGCACGTAACTTCACGTAAGACAATTTATTTCGATTGTCGTGATATATTAGTAATGGGAACCTTAAATCACATATTATTCGGCCCTCAAAAATTTTGCTACCTATTCTTGTGAGGCCTTGTATATTATTATTACACCATTATTTAACATGTGTCTTTGGTAGGGCACACTTAATAATATCTATGATCTTATTAAGTTATAACCGGATAAACTTAATGGACTTTGTACTAGGCTTTAAAAAACCTATTTAGAGGCTAAAAATTTCCGTGCCGGGCCGGGATTCGAACCCGCGACCTCTGGCTATCCGTGCCAGAGGTCACGAGTTCGAATCCCGGCATGGGTGAAATTTTTAGCCTCTAAATAGGTTTTTTAAAATTGTCCTTAGCACGGGTTAGTTCATTATAAATAAAAATAGTATAACTAGGCTTTAAGTTTATCCGATTATAATTCAACACGTACTTACGAAAGTTTTAGTTCACAAAAAAGGTAAATATATTCTAAAAAACTGGCGAACGTTAGTTTGGCCACATCAAAAGGCGTGAAAATGACCACGGTGTTAAGTAAGTCTTAAATATATAAGATCGGCCCAGAGGAAGAGGTAAACCACCCACCACTGGGTGGAATAAAGTGCAGAAAGAGATAAAATATGTCAATGTAACAGCTCAGACAGCTTAGAAAGAGTTCTCTAGCTCAAGTGAACAAGAAAACCTGACTCAAGCAGAACTGGGAAGAGGGTGGGACAAAGATCGCAAAAAAAACTTCGTTTTTAACCGCCCAGTGCCCATTGATTGCGTATGCTACTGTGTTTACTTAAGTGTTATTTCAAGAGGTTGAGCTCTTTGTAACTCGAAGACATTAAGCGTTGCGGTACACCTTCTGAAACGCCTTAATTTGGCCAAGTATGCTTCCTGAAAAGTTAGAAACACCTTATATTTGACTTTGTTAGCAGTTGCTGTGAGAGTTTGATCGCTTCGAGTTTAGTATAAAACGTGCTTCGTTGGCTTTTACAGCAGCCATTTGAGCGCTCCGCCAACTTAGGCAAGACTGTAAAAACTGCGGGTAGTACTAAAGCCATTGGAATACAAACACCATAGACTGCAGTGCGTTTTGCAGCCGGCAATAGATATTCACGCTAGGTGGACGTTTCTGAATTAAAATTGATGCGTAACATTTGGAGATACATTTCCCAGTGAGGCTCTCAGTTGTGAACCTCAGTAATTCGTAGTGTAGTGGTGCCACGCCCCCGAGCTATCGCAATTACCTACGTTAAAAATTACACCTGTCTGTCCGATGTTTTCACATACTTTATCATTCACTATAATTTTTAGTTCATCGCTGCCCCTTTGCTGGGTATCGAACTATAAGATAATATAAAAGATTTCCGGTTTCAATTTAAAAAATACGATCTCTCTAAAACGCTCCTCAGCTGTAATTTATATTGTCTACGGAAACGATTCGTTTTACAACAGATGAAGCAGGTAGCGGGCAGCAGGTTTTAAACCGTATTTAAAGAGTGTTTTACAAATGATACCGTTCTATTCTTAATACTTGCTACATTAATAATCTGATCAAACCTAGCTGGATTCATAACATTATTCATGGAACTATCTAGGGGATCGTGTGACTAATAGGTACCTACACAAATTAGGCTTTTAGGGACTGAACGTACTCGCCGGTACTTACCCGTTTGTGCGGTTTTGGGTGGAACAGCCAGTCAAATTATCGGAGCCTATTCGGCCACTGCTGAATGTAGGCCACCCTGAAGGCATGCCACTTTTTTCTATCCTCGGCCATCATTCGACTATCCAGCGAGATCACCAGGGAGCCGATTCTCGCCCATGCAAATTGGAAGCGTAGACGCAAAATATTCGTAGGCCTAATATTTGTCGTATAAAAATTAGATAAGATAACTCGTTAGAGTCATTAGACATTTATTTTCTGATTGGAATTCAATGTAGCATGGCGTTCAGAATACAGATTTTGGCTGTTGCTCGACTTTTTATGTAGAATTCAAGTCACTTATGCCTTAGAGTCGTATACGAATTATTTGCTAACGAAGTGAGAATTGGCTCTCAGGTTTCTGGGCCCAAAATGTGAGGCAGATTCCTAGCCAGAGGCTGGATGGTTTGCTACCCTGCTCTTGCCAGTTCGTGGCCTTGACTCGAGAACCTTTGCATCACTTGATGGTATGATGCAAAGGTTCTCGTACTCCATAATCTTCTTCGGCATATTTGACCAACTCACTAACCTTCGACTTGCTAATTTTATGCGCTACATAATGTTAGTTCTTTGATGAACGGGCATGACGAAAGATTTCTAAAAATCCTCTTCCGGAATTCATTTATTTTCTACACTAAAACCTATGTTTCAGTAATAAACTAAATTTAACGAAGGTTAAAGCCTAAAATTATTTTAAATCTGTGGGAAAACAGCCCGCAGTGTCATGGCGTCGAATCTGACGTCACGCCCAGGTAAACAAACATCGTAATCACTTGTAGTCACAACAAAGCAAGGGTGAAGTTTACCTTAGCGTGACGTTACGCGTTGTGATTGGTGTTTCAGACAAAATGGCTGAAAGCAGTATTATAATATTTTATTTGAAAATACTTGAAATCTCTTTTTTTATAAAACTAAATCAGGATTTTAAATCCTTTATATATACTTTCTCCTAATATCGTTGAGTCCTTAATTATTTGATACTGTCGTCACGTCTGTCGTTACATTTCTGAAGCGAGAAAGAGACTCCGAGCTCAGTTTGTTTCATAGCACGCTGAGCGACTTTGAATCGTATGCGGGTGGATCAAACAAAAGTCCGCTTCGAATCAGAAGGTCTACGAGGGATAATGTCATTGTTTGCACAACGTCCACATGTTAGAACGTCTGTTAGGTGACAATGTCTAGAGTGGAAAAAAACTTGCCAGCAGAACGTCTATAAAGGGAAATCGTCACAGTTTTCACGATGTTTTAGAGAGTCAAAACTACATGCTAATCAAAACGTCCAAAATGAGAAATAATCAATCATGCAAAAAGTCGGGGACAGTAAATAAAACAATTGAAAGCAAAAAAATAGAAAGTATTCTTTACTTTTAGTCATGAAAGAAACACTCACACTTTTGTTAACAGTAACAAAGTAGGTTGGTTCCTCTAAACAAATTACACTTTTTTAACAGTGGCCCAGAAGATTGGTTCTTCCTACATAGTTTTTATCCTTAAAATAAAGGGGAAAAAATTTTCAATATAAAAACAAAATGCTACAATCGTGACGATTTCACATCTTAGATGGTTTACTAGCAAGTTTTGACTTCTAGACACTGTCAGATTCGTGACCATTTCACATTACGGACGTTTTACTACTATGGCTAATAGTTTTGCCAGACATTTTAACACGTGAACGTTCTCTGCAACGTTCGTGGCCTAGTGGAACTGATTGATTGGAATCAATCACGTGAGTTAAGCAACAACAGGCGCAGTTAGGTAAAGGACGGGTGACCGTCCCGTGTCTACCGCTAGAGGCATTTTTTCCGAGCGCTTCCGTACTCGCAAGGCACGTTAAGCCGTTGCTGCCAGCTGTCATGTAATCGCAGTCGGTAAGCCATGTCAGAGGCTTTATGTGCGGCTCGATAACTTCTGACAGTAAGGCCCGCCACTGTCTTTATATCGTCTACCAACGCGTACTTGGCCCCCGTGGTGGAGTACGGACTTCCTGCGATGCAAGAATCGACGCGTGACCTTGCAGTGGTGACATACTAAGGGTTGATATCGTACGTTCTCTGCAAACAATTACATTTTCCCTTATAGACCTTCTAATTCTCATTTATAAGTAATGGCTAGTGTGTCTCGGCCCTTATACGGCAGACGGGGCTATTAGAGGTAATTGTTCTAGCGACAAGATTGCATAACTAGACGATGCCATAATTTTCGTACACCTATCGATATCGACCCTTGCATGTCCGTCCCCACTGTTGGGGCACGTGTCTCTTCCTGCATCGCATGAAGGTTAGGCCATACTCCACCACGGGGCCAAGTCCGGGTTGGTGGAGGATTGTAAGGCAGTGGCTGGCCAAAGGTACTGTCAGAAGTTATCAAGCCGCCCATGAGGCCTCTGACATGGCTTAACGACTGTCTTTACATGACAGCCGGCATCAACTGCTTAGCGCGCCTTGCGAAGCACGGAAGCGCTCGGAAAAAATGCCACTAGCGGTAGTCACGGGCCGGTCACCCATCCTGCACCTGACCGCGCCTGTTATTGCTTAACTCAAGTGATTGATACCAATCACCCGGTTCGACTAGGCCACGAGCGCTTCTACTTCTATAGCATCAGTGAAATCTGCATACCATCTATTATATTATTTATTCGTGATCGACACGACTGATTATTGGCAATCATTGGACCACAATCTCACATAAACTAATAGGCTATTAATCGCCAATGTTGTACATAATATACCAACCAAACCATATGTTGCGGTGAATATGTTGCTCATTTGTGGATGTTTAATCAACGAATCTAGCCCCATTAGCCAAAATAATTTGCCTATATCTATAAATAGCTGACCCAGCGAACTTCGTACCGCCTGGCAGTCGATTCTTTATTTTTCTTTATCTTTCTCTCCGTAATAACCATCCTCGTACTTCAAGGAATATTCTAAAAAAAGAATTAGCGAAATCGGTTCAGCTGCTCTGTTCCCGAGATTTGCGCTTACCAACACACTCAGCGATTCATTTTTATATTATAGAGTTGTATAGAGCGATGGTAGCGGAGCGGTAGAACACCGGCTTCTCAATCGGGAGGTCGTGGGTTTGAATCCCGGCATGTACCAATGATTTTGTTTTCTAAGTTGTGTACATTTGTGAAGTTATAGTAGCAATACCACTCGCTGATCGTGAAGGGAAACATCGTGAGGAAACCTGAGTGTCTGAAGTGAAGACTTCAGACACTCAGGTTCGTGGTTGAAGAACCACGTCAGCGCTTGAAATGCCAATCCGTTGTGGCCACGCGTGCTTATTAAGCTTATACTCTCTCTTTCTGAAAGAAGGCTTATGCTCTGCGGTGGTATGTGTTTGAGCGATATAAAAAAGACTGTAATATCTATCCAGTGACAGTCCGTTACCTTATTATAATCGTGTTTTGTATCGGTGCTAGTATACAAAATAAAGAGTGCAGATAAGAGCCACTATCATGGTGTTGAATAAAAATCTCTTCTCATTTAAGCTAGACTCAAGGCATAGACAGGGGAGCTATCCCGGATGAGTAGAGTCCTTTGATTGCCCTTGCACACTATACATGTTATGAATAGAGCATTATTGAGGAATGCGCGGTGCAGAAAGAATCGCTGCGTGAATAATGAAAAGTCAATTTGCGTGCGATGCGAAATCCTCACCAGCCCGCGAGTTCAATGGACGGCCACGGCGGCGCTCTACCATTCTTAGTCCACGATCCACTGGGAGAAAACTTAAATCTGCAGGAAAACACCATGACTTAAAATCTAACGTTGCTAAGGAGATGACTTAATAGATACAAACAAAACGAGATATGATAAGAGATATAAATAAGAGTAAAAAACAGTAATACAAAATATTTATTTACCAAAAAGGTAGCAAGTTATATGAGAACATGTTATAATTAGGGACTTTATAAAGGTTACGCGTTTTCTTTTCATGCAAGTTAGTCTGCAATCCTACACTAGGTGAGCCTGTATCGCGGTGATCTTGGAATTCAACAGCCAAGTGTACCTATCTCCATCTTTGTAAGTAACATGGTATTATGATTGGCAAAAGGTGAGGCAGAAAAAGTTACATTTGTGAGTTCATAGCGACTCCATACTAAGCGTGTCTGTCGTCAAATACTAGTCTTATTTTCTAATTAAATTAAATCACGCGTTTTGTGGCAATGAAATGACAGAATTTGTCAATTAATGTACTGGAAAGTCACGACTTTTGACGTTAAAAGGCGGGACTCGCGTCGTCGTACTACCCATGCTGGTAAATCATTGTCCAACAATCATAAAGACTTACAACTTATTACTTTTTACTTAGACTTATTTATAAGAAACACGATGTGTCTAAAACACAGTTTAGAGGAAGTATATTTAATCTATAGTTACGTTTTTACCATCATCACAGACTATTTAAACTGCCTCTGAGGAGTGTTTCAAGGAATCATGTTTTTATAAATAACAGCTTAATAGTACTATACAACACTTTATACAATTTTTTTTGCTCTAGTAAGTGTAGCGAGATTAAATATATCACCATCACGGTGTACCAACCATACTGGCCGCATAGTATCGAGTCACTGGCCACCGAAACTCGATCCTAGCGTCTGTAGGACTATCCGCGGGTGTAGAGGGTGCGCGCCTGCGCGGCGTCGTTCAGCGCCGCCACTCCGCGGCGCTCAGGCTGTATGACGGCGCGGCGCGGGCGGCCGCCCTCTCGAATCGCTCCCGGGTCCTCGGTCCGCGGGACAGGGACACAAATCGATACCCTAACACCGTAAACTTTAGTGCCAAATTCAAATACCCCAGTGCTCAATTACGGCGACACGGTGTGCCGATTGTTGGACGTGAAATCCCTGTGGATAACTAGTGCGTGCTAAGCTGGCGAGTTATTGTCGAGGTGATAACAGGATGTGTAGTTGTGTGTGAGTGAAATCGTAGCGGTGAATGGTTCTCAGGTACGTACGTTTACTATCAAACTGTCAGCCTAAATCCCTACGGTTGGGATTAGGAATAGGAACAGTATAATGTAATTTTATGATTTGAAATGTTTGTGAATACCTACACACAATGACTGATAACAGGAGCTTAAACAACCCAGATTATTATTTTATTTCAAGTAATTAAACACAAATACTGCGTGTCACACAAGGGTCCGGTACAACAACAGCATTCATAATACCTATATTTTTATTATGAAATATCATCAGATGCAATATACCTACTTACTGAATTTTGATATCTGCGATATGTTAATTTTTCCTTTTTTTCCAATAAAGTTTTATTATACCCATCTTAAGGGTTTTAAGGATTCTGGATGTATTGATTTTATATTATGATATTCATATTTACAATAATTCTCTTAAGTTTCACCGGACCGTACGAAAGTCTACAATCTATTTTAAATACCGGAGGTCGCTATTACATTTACCACTACGTGCCAATATTGTGTAGAAAACAAATATCTAGAGTAAACTGTATAATAAGTAGAGAGAAACATAACAAACGTTTTAATTAAAACAAAACAAAGCCACTGCAACTGGTACAAATTGAAATGGAAAATGACTCTTTATTATCAGCGCACTATGAAACTTCAATTTCTAAAAAAGCTACTCACAGGATATTAAAAACAAACTTGGCTACTTTAGAAAAAAGAATATTCTTTGGTCATCGCATTGAACAAAACAAAGTAAATTGAAACAAAAATATCACCTAATTAGTGATTCATTAAATTCTGATAACAAAAACAAAATGAACCTTTTCACAGAAGTAGGGCAAAGTATGAACGTGCATTGCATCAGTGGGTAGCAAATATTGAGAGCAACTTTTCTGTAGCTATTCGGCAGTTTAACTTTCAACGGATGAGGGCGGAAAATGATACAAAGTTTACGATATTGTTAGAGTTTCAAAGCGGAGACTGTTGCGAGCGCAGAATTTTTGACATTTTAGAATGCGGATTTTCTTCGGATGCTTACGCGGATCTAAGTTTTTTTTAAAGTAGGTATTCTTTGTTTAAAATCCTTGAATAAATGAAAAATACAACCATGTGTAACATTTTTCTTAATTCAATTCGTAATGAGATAATTAATAAAATATCTATTGCCATCGGCGAACGTGAGGCGAGTTAATGTACGAAAACAAGATTTCTTCTGTAAGTCAATCAGTGAAAGTTGGGACAGTATCAAATGATGTTGGTACCTTTGCAGCAAGGGAGCCTGCCCCCAATAAGTTCTGGTCGCTATCTACACCACATAGTGTGGTCTGTTGTTTCCACACTTAGCCTCTTAGTTGGGCCATTATACGTAGCAGGGCTGTGAGGTCTCTCCAAAGAGCCAATCTCTTTCCAAAAAGCCAGCAGTGCACCCAGGTTACACCTCATAGTCGCCCACAGAAGTTTTTTATTGAAGACTTTTTGTCCGGATCTACTTACGGGTGTTGTTATATCGGAAGAGTCCGACCAGGTTTCGCTCCGATTCGCAGAGCTTAGTCATGGGGAGCAGAGACGGAGCTCGCGTCGTTGGTTGCTCGTCTCTCAAAAAAGTTTTTCATTATTTATAGCGGATGCGGATAACAACATCGGTGTCGATGTTCCGCAATTTCGGATGCGGATGTGAATATCCATCACATCCCTTTTTCAAAGTTACACCACTTTGTTGCAGGATGGGCGGGGAACGAGCGTTTTTCCTCATTCTATTCTTCGGGCATCTATCCGCGCTACCAGATACTATAAGGATAGGTACGTGTCATTATATTGCATTTATTGTTTATTTACGACCACGTTTGTTACAGAAATGTTTAGACACATATGAGTAAGTACGTATATAAAATTAAGCCTGAGACACACATAAGCAGTTGCATATATAAAGTCACGCCTGTAGAATCCCGGACGAGTAACCGAGATTAATGTTTGCCGCTTTGCCATGATCCTGAGAAACTTCTTTCGCTTCATCAACATTCATTAGTCGCTGCGTGCACGCACGCCGGCTTTCGATGCCATGCAATTCATCGTGCCCTTCGCTAATACTTCCCCGATTTGATCGACATATTCTGATCAGCCTATTGGGCTGTCCTTTACCGACCTTTTTATTCACGTTTCGATGTTCGTTTGATGAATTTCTTTAAATTGCTTTACGATACATTTCTAGGATTTTAATTAACATGAAGTGAAAAATTTACTGATTATTATTACATCAACTCCGTATTATGCACTGAAAAACTTACATGCCTACGGGTATGCTTATCTGCTATTTGGTATATTTGTTAAAAAGTATGAAAAATATTGGTCAAATATTATAACCTCCGCACCTAGCGATTGTATATGTACCGACTATGTAAGCAAACACGAATAGCCATGAAAGTACCAGTCAATAAGGCATTTAAAAGGGTTGAGTCTTTTTGTTGTTCAATAGAAGGATATTAGTACGGCAATGGTTGTTACGTAGACACTATTGATAGTCTCGATCGCGATAAGATCTTCTTCGAGGGCTAATTTGTGCGGGTTTTATACCATTGGAATAATACTGTACTCACATTGCTTCGTGTCTACGAAATAGAGGCAAATAACACGTATTGTAGTTCTAATATGGGTTCATTGAACAACTACATTCTGTTTATAAGACTATCACACGGTTAAATTTTCATTCAATATTGCTTGCAATATCATTTCCACGGTTTGCCTACTGCTTCAATCGCATTGAGACGTCTCAATGAGACTGATCCGATTAATATTGCCCTAAGTTCCTATTACCAGTGTTCGATTAATCTATTGATAAGCATTCTATATTGAAGAGTTGACGCACAAATGACTAGTATGTAAAAAACGTACAGACCTTATAACACGTGCAATATCGCTTTATATCTCAATGCAATTGAAGTAATGGAAGTAATGAAACTGCAAGCAATATTGGACCGAAATTGAACCGTGTAATATCGCCTTAGAATCCAGGTCCTGACTAGCGCCTACGTCACTTCACTGAGTGGCCGCAGTCAAGCGGAATGCGATGAGGTTTCTGTCCATGGCGATAACCTCTCAACGCGATTGAGTCGTTGCGTAAGTAGCCGCGTGGAACCTGATGCGCACTGGAGGAAAATTGTCAATGAAAACATGTATGTACTGGAAGCATAAAAGTCCACACACAAAAGATAAAAAAGATTCTACTCGTTAATTCGAGAAAATTTTACTACGGTTAATCGTTGCGGATGCGGATTGCAAGGGGCGAGAGGTGGCATTTGGGGCAAAAAGCCTTTGCCTAGAAGTGGGTAGCGGTGGGCTGTTGATGATGATGGCGAAAACTTCACAAAAAAAACATAAATATGTTCCATATACATGTAAATGCCTGCGAATAAAAAAACCATAGAACTATTTCGTCCTACAAAATTCACACTTAAAAACGGCCCTAGTCCTTTTAGTATTGACCAATGAAAAGAGCGCAAGATGTGCTGCAGAGTAAATCAATGTGATTGGTTCATTCTGTGGGCCATGAGTGACGTAAACATTGATTGGCGATAGTAAGTGACAGCGTTATTGATGGTTGTTTGATTGCAAAAAACGTCAAACCAACTACTTCGATGGTGTCAATATGAACCGTCGAAATGCTAGTCTATTTCATATATCCAAAGACAGAAGGTGAAATAGAGGTCGCGGAGAGCCCGGGGTTCTAAACATTTAAATATGTGTACAATTTGCAGGAAGCAACTTTACGGAGTGAGAAATTAAGAAATAAAAAACGGAAACAAATTTCTTTATTTTCGCTTTCTTCTGATGATGATTTACCAAAATTTATACATCATCACCATCATCAGGCTATATTAGTTTACTGTTGGACATAGCCTTCCTCTGATGAGCGCCATTGCGCCCTGTCTTCAGATTGCCGCATCCAGCATCTGCCTGCACTTTTTCGTAGATCGTCATCACACCTGGTCGGAGAGCATCCTACACTACGTTTGCTGATTTGCGGTCTGCGAAATTTTTGAAATTTTAATATATGGACGTTCTCTGCAGCATTTGTGGCCTAGTTAAACCGAGTGATTAGATTCAATCACTTGAGTTAAGCAACAGGCGCGGTCTGGGGCAGGATGGGTGACCGTCCCGTGACTAACGCTAGTGACATTTTTCCGAGAGCTCCGTGCTTCGCAAGGCACGCTAAGCCGTTGGTGCCGGCAGTCGTTAAGCCATGTCCTTGCATCCGGCGCATGGGCGGCTTAATAACTTCTGACAGAAGGGCCCGCCACTGTCTTACAATCCTCCACCAACCCGGACTTGACCCCCGTGGTAGAGTATGGCCTAACATTCCTGCGATGCAGGAAGAGACCCGTGCCCCAGTAGTGGGGACATACAAGGGTTGATATCGAAGTGACCAAAAACTGATTACGTGTTACTAATCAACAACTCTACCCTAAACGAATAAGTTGTGTACTTTCGTTCATGTATTTACAACTCTTGTATCTATAGACGACGAGAAACTTATAGAATTGAATAACTGTGTATTAAGTGAGCTAACTTTAATCAACTCTAGCTTTCCCTTTCGTCTCTTTCACTACCTAACTCGCATTAAACTTCAATTCAAATTACAAAAGCGGACTGTAATCGGCCTTTACCAACTACCACGGTTTCCCGCTATAAAAGCTTCTTTTACATCGTATTATGGACGTTTGCTTTTTTTCAACTCTCTACAATGTTAATATTTGCTTTGTCTCCCAGATAGACTCTTCCACTGCTTGGGCGCCTAGCAGGATGTTTCTGTTCTATTCGTTATCTGAAGTAGTTGTGCTGTCATGTACTGTGTGTCAAGTCACCTAAGGCTCAATTTCATCTATGAAGTAATTTCTTCAATCCAAATACGGCTATTCCCCATTCTTGATCTTTTGAAGGATTGCTACGACGGTCCATCATTTCAACCATCACACTTTTAATGTGTCTTGATATCTTCTCTGTGTGCACGCACCTTCCATATGTATACATATACAACTAGGTGACTCGGCAAACGATGTTATGCCATATTAATTAGCCAATGATCAACGACCCATTCTCTGGTCTCGTCGTCAGGCTATACTAGTCCACTGCTAGACATAGCCCTCCCCTAAAAGAGCGCCATATGTTATGTCATATTTTTTTTCTTTTACTGCATGCAACAAAGAATGTATATTTAAGTCTGTATTTAATACCACAGACGGCGTCTTCCACGCCGAGGATGACAAGCATTTCGTTCCCTTTCATGATCCATGGATTTGCTGTTCTGCACCCTCTCGTCATACGCCTAAAGTTAAATTTCGCCTTGCACATAGCCTCATCCAAACTAAGACCGGTTTTTCCTTAGCTCTTGATCTTTTAGGAGTAAGAAGAAGAACTGTTTTATTTACAAGCCGAAACCACAGTTTTACGAAACAATGTTTAATGGCCTCAATTTAGCTTAATGTCGGCAAAAGACACTTTTTATTTAAACGTTTACGTACGAACTAACGTGCAAATACTTATACACCAATAACTATATACTGTGGTGGCACTGTGTTATGGCCAAATCAGCTTAGCATCAAAATGCCAAGACAATTCACGGGTTAGAAAACCGAAACTTCTGGTTTCCGGACACGCCGATAAAACGGACATAAAAAACTACACTTGGTGTGTCCTTATTTTCTATACTTAAAAATTTAGTGCGATAAAAAAAAAATAAAAATTATAATCAGAAACACACAAATAAGGAAAATATATGAAGTGTAAAGAAAACAACAAGAAAAGTCTGTGATGATTTCGAAAGTTTGCGTCGCTCCCTTTTACCACTAGTCTAAGTGCACATTTACATCGCAGGCGGCCTCTTCCATCCAGAGGACGAAAAGCAGGAGGTGGCCTTCCGCTACGCCGTGGAGCGTGTGAACGCCGACCGCGCAGTGCTGCCGCGCGCTAAGCTACTCGCGCAAGTTGAGACCATATCGCCTCAAGACAGCTTCCATGCGTCGAAACGAGGTAAGTAAGCATAGACATAGAACGCAAAGATAGTATGCCGAACAAGTTCCGCTCAAAAGTGAGAAAAAAAAGAAAAGTGCATTGATAGTGCAAATATATATTTGGAAGTACGATTCTGAATTAGAAAATATACAAAAAGCTAGAAGTATAAAGTAACCATCATATAATTAGAATAATTATCACAGAACTCAGTAAAATTCATAACTCTGAAACGTTAAAATCAGCGGACGGCAAAGTTATTTTTTGTACGGATAGTGTCAAGATTGATGTTAGTACATATGTAGCTCAAATATCCGGTAACTTTCACTAAAGTGAAATTGTAACTAAACATTTGCGGTCAAAAGTCACGAGGTTGCATATACGTATCCGCAAGTGCGTTCAGTTTCTTACATGAAACATCAAAGGGTTTATAAACTCGACGACTCAAGTATTCAATGTATATTCTTAATCCAGTGACGAGTACCCAGCCTATTCTTGCAATATATGAGCTCATGTCCTACATACCTAGGAAACCATAAATCCGAGGATCCACTAAGGACCAGATTAATTCAAGAAACTACGAACAAAACTAAAACTTTTCCCTCTTTTCGACTCGCTCAGAGAAAACTAGCAGCTACAAAATTGTGTGTCTTGCAAATAACGTCTTGTGCCTGATCTGAAAGTTTCATTCAATAAAGATCTAGGTGAGATCGTAGCTTGTATACAGGGTGATAATTTGAAATTGGCCAGCCCGAATCATTATTGAAATGGGACAGCTCGAATCTCCTAAGTTTTACAGCTACTGTAAAACTTAGGAGACATCTAATTTCAGAGAATTTATGCAAACTGCATTCAAAAGTTTCGGAAAAACGAAGCAGTGAGGATGAAAAGTGTCATTTCTTGCATGTTTTTAAAATGAGTGCCATTTAATTCTCTTGATAAGATCAAAAGTCTTTATCGGTCCAATTAAAGTGAAAGTGAAATGTTTTATTGCCAACAAAAAAAAAATAAAGTACAATAACTGATAAAATGTCTTAAGTACTAAATTTGGCAAAAGGCCTTATGCTCAGCTTAAAGTCGCCAGGGAACATGCTCCACTGCCGACGCTAATTTTCAGCAAAAGCCTTTGAGGTTAAGTGCTAGAAGTGTTCAATTTTTTTTTTTTTTGCAAAAGTTCTTAATGCGGTCTACATTTACATAAAAAGGTTTCTAACATTTTTCGGCTTTTAAGCTGTATTCTAGTTTTTTTTTATTCTAAGAATATTTTCCAGTGGCTATAAAGGTTGAGGTAGTTCTCCTTGCTCTATTCTATCTCAAATAACCACCCTATGTAACTGTTTCGTGGAATAAAGTAGAATGGCGTGTGGACGATAACAGGTAACTTTAGGGATCAATAAATAGAAGTTTGCTATAACTAACCCAAGTTTAATGGAATCTATAAATCTTCTAAGCTATGTATATCCAACAAGTAATGAAGAAGCCCCTTTCCAAGCAATCGGAATTTAGGAAGCATACTTTGTCATAATCCTGGTACCTACTTGAACTTTTATTGAAGGAACTTTTACCGGGGGATTTATTGATTGTCTCATTACTTTTAGCTATCCAAAAAGACAGTACAATGTTTAATTATTTACTTGCTCAGCCATCTTCATCCTACTGTACGTCTCATGTTGTACTTTATTGCAATTAAACGTCAATTCTAATGGCAAATCCTTTATAAATATATTCTTGGTCAAGTGAAACAGGTTGTTCCGTTTCTTCCTCGCGTTCATTTTCAGCAATAACGAAACATTTTTTTTACCCATCGTTATAACTTGAAAACATTGATACTATTCAAGCACTAAAATTATCCCTTCTTAATTGTCAACGCGAGTTTTTGTAGCGACTAAGTTTAGTTTTAGGACCTATGATTTGAACACGCAAGTGATATGAAAAGTGAAATGAAAACACCATTTTTCTATCTAGAATGGAAGCGACATTTAATCTGATGTTCTTAGAAACAAGGTCCACACCAGACACCAGATAATGAGTTCCTGAATTAAAGTATTTGATGAACAAACTGTTTGTAACATTTTAACTCAACTTTTTGCCTTTAAATTTGAAGCGTTTCCATCTCTGAAAGTTTTCATCAGAACTTCACCACATTATCCTGGGACAAATTTTACGCTAAATTTTATGAAATATATGTACATTACTAATGGATAGGCCTTATTTGTTGCTGTCCATCGAAGAGTTCCATTCTCGTTATCTGAAAGTTGTCACTAGATCTTCACCAAATTAAAATGCGACCAATGGGACGTTAAATCTATTCGAGCAAAAAAATATATCGTAATCGGTTGCAATTTTACGAAGTCATGGGAGAACATGGTAAAAAGTTATATACGCGTCGGATTGATTACCTCCTCGTTTTTAAAGTCGGTTAATTATGACTGTAGCCGGGTTTTACGGTCTTATTGCGCTCAGACTGAGTTTACTAAGATTACTACTGAGATGCTACTCGTATCGTGTACACTGGCCATTTTAACGCCATTTAAAACGTCAACTCGGACCGCACTCTACTCTCCTAGTTGACTTTGATGCAATGACAAAAACAAAATAGCGTCTTCGCATGAAATTCCTGTGCCGCGTAGAAAAAAGTGGTCAGAAAGAGATAATTTGCAGTTTGTGGAGTTTTACAAAAGTGAAGAAATATTGTGAAACGTGCGTTTGGCAGGAATAGGAAAATAAAGAAGCCAGACAGACCACCTTTACTTCTCGTCTCACTTTTACTTCTCGAATAAAATTATTCGAAGCACCTGGTTGGTCAGTGTCCAAATTTTTCTTCCTTTTTTTATCCTGCTGCTGTTGCAGCTCGACGATAAGCATATCTGCCACCACTTCTACGCCTTTCAACAGTAAATAAGTCATTTCAAAGCCACTTCAAAGCTGGTTCAAAGTTTTTCAAGTTTTCACAGAGTTTTGCTTGACAGTAGACGCTGACCACAGCCAACAAAGCGCGTTTAAAAATGAATAAAAATCCATATCCACTAAAATGTGTGTACCATCCGAGTGGCTTACAAGTTTAGTTGACTAAGAAGATGCGCTCGGTCCGAGTCCACTAATACCTCGAAAACGCGGCTTAAGTTTGACTATTTTGCTAACCTAACCTAACCACATGACGGCACCCAGTTGTTTAGCAGACCAAAATAGTCGTGGCTAATCGAATGCCCATTTACCGATTTTGTCATGAGTTCGCATGATATCTTTGTCCTGGGCTTAAAAATATTCTATCAGAAAGTTTCTTATCAGTAACATTAAAAATGTATCCCATTGCCCATTAGCTCTTATATTCATATTATGTAACTGTATACATAATATATAATCTTTCATATACTACACAAACCATCTATATTTGTTCACTACCAGTGTGCCACCTTCTCCGGAGTGGCGTGGCAGCAATCTTCGGCCCCCAGTCGGCGCCGGCGGCGGCGCACGTGCAGTCCATTTGCGACACCATGGAGCTGCCCCACTTGGAGACCAGATGGGACTACCGCACCAGGAGGGAGTCCTGCCTGGTCAACTTGTACCCTCATCCAGCAGCACTCAGCAGGGTGAGTTCGGAAATAAGCAGCCTATACACTTTCCGCTGCAGTGTACAGGCCTTTTCTCTGAGAATGAGTAGTAAAAGCTAGAGTATCTAGATACCTTAAACACTCGGGTTTTCTCGCGATATTAACCTTCAAGTTAGCAAGTGGCATTGTTACTAAATATTCAATTCAGTTAAAAAAATCTTTATTGCACATAAAGGTGGTTTGTACAAAGGCAATCTTAATACTATAAGTATTTTCTTCCAACTCTAAGGCTTATCACTTGGAATATGCTAACCTAATATTCATAAATCTGCGTTATACATTAAGGAAAGTCAGTATCTATATTCGATATTTCGGTACATGCCGCGTTAGTCGTTCAATTTGGCTCGGCTTTCTGTGATATTGGCCCTCAACAGCGTGATGTCTGAGCAGCCTGGTGAAATCGTACATTGCACGATTGCACGTATCGACGCATTGTACGTTTTAAGTTTTAAAATTTAAGTGCCATGAAATTGTAATGGTGCGAACCTCTTTACACCATTTTTTTATATTTCTTTAATTCTGTCTATCAGTCTCAAAATTTAAAATTACATCACCCATTTTTGAGATTTCCTTAATTTCTTTAGCATAACTACTTCACATTTCGACTAACCTTCCTGCGACGCAGGAAGTGACCGGTGCCCCAGCAGTAGGGACATACAAGGGTCGAAGTAATATCGACTAGACCAGACCATATAAGTCATCCTTTACCTGCTTATCCTGTTTTTACTAAGTTTTCTGTTTATATTTAATTAATTTAAAACACACAGTTGAAAACCTATTTAGAGGCTCAAAATTCCACCCATGCCGGGATTGAACCCGCGACCTCTGGCTATCTGTGCCAGCGCTCTTTCCAACTGAGCCAATGGGCGACTCACCGGCATCAGTGAAATTTCGAACCTCTTTACAATATTCTTTGTATTACGTACAGGCGGCGACATCTGGATGAAGTAATTTGCATCACTTGAAGCCCCGAGTACCTACTTTGCAGTTAGGTTTTTACATCGGAATGATATCACTGTACCCACACATGATTATACTATTTTTATTTTTAATGCTCTAACCCGTGCTAAGGACAATTTTAAAAACCTATTTAGATGCTAAAAAATCCACCCATGCCGGTATTCGATACTTACTCCTGTTGTGTGCGCCATAAAGGATGTATTTACTTACAGTTTATGTTTATTTCTAGTCTTAAGATTATGAAAATAATGGCTGCCTTATGTGTTGAAGTCGTTCCAGTTTTTCATTATTTATAAAATGTTCTACAACATCATAAAAGTAGTAATAACAATAATTAGTCACATGCATAACAGGCAGCAGCTTGTTGGGCCCTTCGCCACGTACATCGGATCGTAGTCCAGGGGGCCGATTCTCTCGCCCATGCGAATTGAAAGCGTAGACGCAAAATATTCCAAACCTTAGACATTTTTCGCATAAAAATAAGATAAGACAACTCGCAGAGTCATTAGACATTTATTTTCTCATAGAATATTATCGGGGCTTAATCGCGTAGTAATTTATTGCTATTTTACCTCGACGACGTTTCGACGACGTAACAGTCACCGTGGTCACGAGAACCCGTTCGCATCTTCGGCTGATGAGGTTTCAGACTACCCTCAATCAGCCATCACAAAGCACTATTAGGGTTGCGACACACTACACTGACAATGTCGGACGATAAGCCATGCGACTTTTTTCCACTCGAATACATCATGATGACCGGATCCCACGTTTGCGACAGTTTGAAACCACATTGCCGATTAAATTTTTTGTGTTTCTTAATTTCAACCGCTTCACGCACAATTCGGCTATAATTATCGTTGGAAAGTACCGATGGTTTGTGTAATTCTATCCAGTGGTTTGATCCTGATTCAAGCAGATGTTCCGCTATTGCTGACTTTTCCAACTGGCGGTTTTTGACAGCTGCGATATTATGTTCCTTGACTCTTTCAGCAATAGTCCGCTTAGTTTGTCCGACATAAGAACTACCGCAACTGCAATCGACTTTGTACACACCTGGTGTTTATTTAATTATTTATTTATTTTCTCATTCAAATTAAAACCTAGCATAGCGTTTAGAAGTGTAGCGTTTACAGATTTTGGCTGACGCTTGACTTATTACATAGAATTCCAAGTGATAAGCCTTAGAGTTGTATACGACTTATTTGCTAATGATTTGAGAATTGGCTCCCAGGTGAATCTCCTCGAAGGCTTAGAATATATTTCGGTGGCAATATTTCTTAATGAATCGCAATGCTCATACAGAAGTATTTAAATATGAAACTCTCGTACTATAATGTACTCGCCACTTCAGTCTTTCCGTGACCACGCCAACTGCAACGTTGCGGAAATGCCGGTAGCTAAGTTAATTACCTTTTACGGTGGTTTCCTGTAGCAGTCTCTTGGCCACGCTAATTTCAGCCTCGGATATGATCGACGTGAAGATTATAATAATAATCCCTTGTCCTGACCCCAAGCTAGGATACCCCTATGGAGGTTATCCTAGTTTATTATGCTATTGCTATGCCCGTGTCAATCGAGTCGAGCCGGCTACAACTTGAATGCACTAAAATAATAATCACAACACAATCACTTGTCGAGATCCCAAACCCTGGCTAAAGTAACCTGGTGAGGACACCAAACATTGAAATTGTAACTTACGCAAAATTCATATTATGTGATGCCTAGTATATACAAAATATGCATCCCAAATCCTAAGCATCAACCCCTTCCCAACCTCCAAGTTGCCAAAGACCCTAATTTTAGACTATAACTTTATTATAACAAAACAAGTGAACAAAATACTTTAAGCGTAATAATAAATCCAACACAGTTAATCCAAGTTCCATTGTGTTGTTGAATTAAATTCAATTAACGAAGTTTTCGAAATAAGGTAAAATTTATAAATTATGATAATGTTTATTGTTTACTTGAGATAGTAGTAAACATTTCAAACCTACGCTTTAAACTTGACAGACAAAAGTTCCTATAACTTGTTCATTGACTCATTCATTTAAAAATCTAGTCAATACAAACCGCGACGGCGCGCGTTTTAATGAAACAAACCTTCACAGGAGAAGGTTCGAGAAATCTCATTCTGGCTTATGTTGGTTCTGTCATAGGTCGTAGGCTAATAAAATGGGATTCATGGGGTCAGCTAGTATTTGTAAGTTATATTGTCGTTCGTATTGCAAAATGTCCCATGTCAAAAAATTATATTTACGTTTTTTCACCAAATTTGTATGAAAAATAAAAAAAAATACAAAGACAGCAAGACATCATAATCCTTACCTACTCAGGCTGGGATTATAATGTCTTACACTTACACTCAGAATCAAGTTTTCCTTCAATTTAGGTGAAAAAACAAAAATAATGTTTTTTGGCATATGACATTTTGCAATGTAAACGACGATAATAATATAATTAAGTACTCATAAAACATTATCTGTGAGGGCTATGTCCAGCAGTGGACTACATAATATAGGCTGAAGAAGAAGAAGAAGAAAACATTATCTTGACAAATTCAACGACGTGCAATTTTTAAGTTATTTTGTGCAGTAGCAATAGCAAAGCAAATGTCAAGTTAAGACGTCTTTTGGCACGAATAGTCTTACATTAACTTTTATTTCATGATGAACTTATTTTAATTTAATATTAAACTCGTAGGCCTACGTGGACTTGGTGCGAGCATGGGGATGGAAGTCTTTCACAATCGTGTACGAGAACAGTGACGGTCTAGTGAGGCTACAAGAGTTACTCAAGGCACACGGACCTTCCGAGCTACCCGTCTCTGTGAGACAACTGCCCGACTCTCATGACTACAGGTAACTTTAGAACCCCTCTTTTCCCGTGGTAGACCTGCGTAGTCCACCCGGGTGGACCACTTGCTTATTTTTTTTATCCCTTAGTTCACCTTTAACATGATTTAAATAATTTAAAAATATACCTGGTAATTGTAATATATGAAAATATAATCATAGTAAATAAACATTTGTCCCAATATTCCCGTCAACCACCCATCTACTATAACTTGTCCACCTAGGTGGAACACCGGCATAAAAATTACCCAGTGGTCCACCCGGTTGGCCTACGCAGGTGTGCCACGGGAAAGTAGGGTTTAGAACGAATCAAGCGTAGGTGTGTATAACTAAGCAAAACAAAGTAACTGAAACAAAAAATGTACCGTCTATTTCTATGACACCCTGTCAGACGGTACATTATGTGCATATTTAAGTTAGATGTACAGAATATTTAAGACGACTTTGTACGAAACAAATAACGGTAAGTACAACTTTTATCGTATGATATGACTCATATCATACGATAAAAGTTGTACTTAACTATTAATTTTATTTCGGATTCACTCACTTGATACTTTGCCGGAAGAGTCCGACCAGGTTACGATGTGATTCTTAATTATGTTATTATTAATATTAAAGCTCTACAGCTTACGAAAGTTTTAGGTCAAATATACGCATACTATTGAGATTAGTTCCGGAGGAATGCAGACTAGACTACAAGTAGAGTTCTATGCTTGAGTAGTCCTATAATATATGGACTGGTTTTTTGGGCGGTGCAGTTTGGCTGGAAATGACGGCCAGCGATATCGTCAACAAAATCGAGTGTCGATTGACCATATTAATTCCGAATTGCATGGTGTTGTCTCTCGTCCTCCGTAGCCATAGGTCTTCAGCTGATTTCATTACATCATACCGTGAAAGATGACGTTACCAGGAAGAGTCTGGGCCAAAAAGTAGGCTGATGATGATGATGACAGTGAACAGAAAGCGTGATCGTTCGGTTTTTCCACAGTTATTGGATAGGAATCCTATCCAGCGCTGCTTTGATTTTTATTCCTTTCAGGCCTCTGTTGAAGCAGATAAAGAACTCTGCGGAATCCCACATAGTGCTCGACTGTGCCACCGACCGAATCAGGGATGTGTTGCAGCAAGCGCAACAAATTGGCATGATGTCGGACTACCACAACTACCTTGTCACTTCTCTGGTAAGCTAAGGCTATGTTGCAGGCAGTTTGCGTGGCGCTTATTGAGCCACTAAACGGGAGTAAACGATATTTTTTTACGTGCAGTGCAATCAAATTTTACTTGACCTGTCTGAAACCTTCAGTATTGCGTAAACGTAAACGAAAACTTCAGTAAACCAAAACGCTATTAGATTATATTTTCTCAATAGAAATTGATTAAAAAAAGTAACGCAGTTTTAAAATTGTAATTTACAGATTTTTTTCTCCGAATAATGTCTAGTAAATCTAGTAAATGCAATTCACGTTTAGTATACTTGACATTTTTATTTTAAAATGTAGGTCTTTAATGAAATCAAAATACATTTATGCATACCACGCGACCTATCGTTGTCTCAACTTTTAAATGTGCGGGGATTGCTCATCATCAGCGCAGTTCTTTGTAAACATACCCCAACTTGATGTGAAAGAAATCAATTCGGAAATCGTCAAAATGAAAGCATAACATTCCCTTAAGAAATCAGTAGGGTATCTTTTCACCTTTGAGTAGCATTGGTGTAACAAGGGTCTAATAGTCCCTGAAAAGAGGTGGTTTATTAAACCAAGTTCTAATGCATAAATATATGTCACAATACAATATCCTGCAGCAGGCTTAAGGGGCTACCCGAAGCTAACCAATGGAAACAAATTTCATCACGTCTTCTTTTATATATAACACATTGCAAAAAATAAACATAGTTAACACATAGTGATAATAGTTATCATTGAACCTACAGGCTAGAACTTTTTTTTTAGAACTTTAAGTATTTTTTGCCAATATAGACCGTTTTTAACAGAAATCGTTTACAACTTTTACAGTTTAAAGTTGTTCTTCTATTGGTGGTTAGCTCCACTAGTTAGCTACTTTTAGCTCCCTTAACGACATACTTCATCAATATGAAGATGTTTTTTCATATTTTTTATATAAAAGACATTAGTTTGACTGTGCGAGCAGTCTCGTTCATAATAGTTTCACAATAGATACGAATTTATAGAGAATACTTTATAGTACATACAAAAGTAAATTACAAACATATTTCTTAACCACCGAGTACAGATAGCGGCCTAAATACTAAGGGTCATCTCTTATTAATATTTACTCTCTCAACAGGATCTTCACAGCGTTGACCTCGAAGAGTTCAAATACGGAGGCACCAACATAACGGCCCTCAGATTGCTGGACCCGGAACGGGCAGATGTGCAAAGGGTCATCCGCGACTGGGTTTACGACGAAGCTCGCAAAGGGCGCAAACTTCAGCTAGGTCATACGTCAGCGAAGGTGAGATAGACCCTTAAGGTTAAGGCTGCTGTTACGTCTGGCAGCCGTGTCGCTCGCGATTCTAACATTTTTAATTATTAAAAATATATGTATAATTTTTACTAATGTGGTCTAAAAAATATTTTGGCCTATGCATCTATGTATAGTCTGTTAGCTTTTAGAATATACTTCGGCTACTATCGGATAGAATCGGATAAATTCGTGTAATAGAAATATCGGAACTGTTATGACCCTTAATTTCGAAATTGGAACTAATATGACACTTAATTTCGAAATCAGAACTCGATCATCAGTACGAAACCGGCGAAAATTGGCGAAACCCGAAGCCGACTCTAGAGTCCGAGGTATATTCTTAGAGCTAACAGACTATAATGGGATACGTCATCGTTTACGTCGTATTTATAGAGCTTCCAATGGCACCTTTACACTAGATTGATGAAGGGACAACTCGGATGCTTCAGAGCCTGGAACATTGGTTTAGATAGATAAGGCTTACCCAGCACTTATACCATCCATTTATTATTCGAGTGGTCTAAAGCTTTGCTACATTATAACGTCGGTTTTCTTAGTTATTGTTATACTGTATTTCACACAAAACATGTAACATCATATTACATAACAAAGGGCGAAATATGCGCACAACTTAAATTACAAAAGGCCTAAAGAAATAACAATGCATATAATTTTCTCAATAACGATTGTTTATTAAGAAAACTTAACATCCAACTTCCATTCCGTATACTGAGTTTGTGACTGAGAAAATTTGCTACTGTAAAGTAATAAAAATTTTAAACAACATATTTTTGCATTTACGTAAGAACAGTTCGACCAAAATGATTTATTTTAGTAGTAAATTTATTAAATCAAAAAGTGAGGATAACACGATTTTATTATGTAGCCTCAGACCACATTAATAACAAGTTTTTTTTTTTCAATCACTAACACTGTCAGAATGTGCGAGCGAGACAGCACGCCGGACGTAACAGCAGCTTTTATAGAAATTAAAAACCGTTGAATATTCAACCTAAACGTCCATTTTATTTGCAGGAAAACATGACCTTTATTAAGGTACGTGCCTTAATTGAATTCCATTATTAATTTTACGCGCTGTTTGCTCTGAAATCATATATGTTGTGTACCTGATTGTTTTGACTTGCTAGCGACTAACTGTTTTGGCATTTAATTGTTTCCTTTGTTTGTTCTAACTATCAATTTGGTCGCAAATAACACCGACGCTGAGTTGATTTTAATTCACCAAACGCGGGAGTTGTCTGTTTCTTGCTATTAGCAAGTAATTAGTAGCGTGTTAATATCAGTGTTCTCAGGTTGTTTCAGAATATTATACGAGTACTAAGTGTGTATAGCACTATTAATAAAAAAAAGGAAACTGAACAACTCTTGCCTCTCACTCACATTGAACTCACTCACCGTCTAGATATACAACCTAGATCATTGTTCAGTGCAAGGTACACAACTTAGACGGTAGTTCAGTGCGAGTGAGAGGCAAATTGTCACACTGAACTACCGTCAAGGTATACAACTTGGACGGTAGTTCAATGCAAGTGAAAGACCGTACAAAATATATTTAGCACTCGTAATCAAACAACGAAACTGAACAACTATTTTTCTCTCTCTTGTACTGAACTACCGTAATGGATGTGTGAGCGAAAGGCAAATAGTTGTTCAATTATTTTCTGCCATTATAATGCAAATTCTGCTTTAGACCGAGACAGCTCTAATGTACGACGCCGTTCACCTCTTCGCCAAAGCACTGCACGATCTCGACACCTCGCAGCAAATCGACGTTAGACCCTTATCCTGCGAGGCCGAGGATACGTGGCCTCACGGGTACAGCCTCATAAATTATATGAAAATCGTGAGTAACCTTCTTTGGATCGTTTCACACGGGACGATTACCGTAACAGCACGACATGATTGGACTAGTGTTCATACAACATAGGATGATTTAATATAATTTTACGTTCATTTAACACGTATCCAATATAGGTACGTACTCAACTATGTGTGTACGAACGTTTCACATAGTGTACCTAATATATTTTTGAGTAGGGTGTATTTGGGACTCGGATAGTAATTGTGATGGGTGGAAGTTTCTTTTACGTTTTTAATTTCACTTTCTCCTAAGAAATCTACAGGTTTTCGCCTAGTTTCAGGAAATAGGATACAACGACACGATTAATGATTTTGGCACCAAACAGTTATTGTATTTTTTTGCATGTTCGTTTTGGTTTCAAAACAAACATTATTTTTTATTTTTAAACACAACCACAAACTAAAATTAACAACAGTTTTAAAATCAGTGAGTAGATTTGAATCTGAAATCCCCAAACCTAAGCAGCCCTGTATGATCTGTAGCACATTCACACAACATTCTCACAACGGTTTCAGTAGATAGTATATAGTATGAAATTAATAGCCCGACGATGTCGTGACGTTACGATTATCGTCCAATGTGAAAGCGGCATTACTGTTTAAAAACTTTCATACGCGCAAGAAAAATATGATAGCAATTTCGCCGTTTTATTTTGATAAATGTTTGGTCGCATGTCCTACATGCTGGCCTTTATTCACGTAAGTTGTGTCTAATGCATTTTGGGTGGTTTTTAATTCATAACTAAATTAAACCGCATTAACAGTAGCCATCGAATACGCTAGTTTTTTATAGGGTTCCATACCCCCGTACCCGACACTCAAGGCAATCAAAATTTAAACAGTATTTTCCGTTGACTTAAAACTAGTCTGTGGACACTAGTACCGAACTGTCAAGCTTTTGAGTTCTCCTGAAAATTATATTATAATAAAAAGATAGAATATGTTCTAAACCTGCAAAGTTATCGCAAATTGTTTAGTTTTGTGTAAGCTACAAGCTGATATGATAATCATTACAGTGGCCGTGTGATTACAGCACAACAAAGTAAATTAACGAAAGCCAGTGTAAACAGATCTACCCTCGTACAAATTTCAGTGAACAAATTTTTAGTGATCCAAAGTTTTTCGGTTTTACGCCGCTGAATTCTGCTCCAGTGATCCCTGAAATCAACTTTTAACGCCCTGAACATGCAACGCTCGCCACCAGCAGCAGAAGTACTCCCTCAGCACTCGTCCAACCCGGACTTGTCAGATGTACAATCTAGAGAGGAACGCCGTAATCGTCACTACAAAAGACCCAGGTGTCTCTATGATGAGGGTGATCAGGAACCATCAAACATGCATGCATTGAAAGAAGAAATGAAGGGTTTGATAACATCACTGATGCAAGAACAAAATTCCAAATTAGAAAGTCTAGAAAGACACATATATGATATAAAAAGACAAAACTCAGAGATCCAAAACTCCAACACCGAGATGGGCAACTCCATGACTATGATCTCCGATCAAATAAAAGACCTGGAAGTAAATATAGCGAAAATGGATGGAGAACGTAAACTCATGCAAAAAATATTGCAGAGATAGACAGAAAATTAGAAAACATTGAGAGAAACATAAGAAAAACTTGCATTGGAATTAGAGGGGCGCCACGCAAAAACCAAGAAAGCAAGGAGGACCTGTTCAAGATGGTAAAAACCCTCTCTGCAAGCCTCAAGATCGAGATGAACCCAACTGAGCTGAAAGATGCCTACCGCATCCCAAACAAAACTGATAAAAATGTACAAACAATTGTAGCCGAGTTCTCCAACACCCTGTTTACAAGTAAACTTCTGACAGGAGCTAAAGCATGTAACAAAGATATGTTTCTAAATACTTCCCTTCTAGGACTAAACGAGCCTGCTAGCCGCATCTATGTATCCGAGCACCTATCACCAAAGGCAAAACGACTACTGTTTCTAGCCCGTGACTTTGCCCGCTCTCATGATTATGCATACTGCTGGACCGCAAATGGTAAAGTCTATATGCGAAAAGCTGAAGGAACCAAGCACATTCCAATTAATTCCGAGGAGGAACTGAATGAGCTGAAGAATAGAAACCAAGCACAGAAATGACTATTCTTACGATTTATAATGCTAAGTTCTTGTTTCTTATTCATAAAGTTAGTAGGTTTTTCATTTTTATTTTGCATGATAAAGTAATTGGTACAGGTAAATTGAAATTACAACTTTCTTCTAGCACTGTGACACAACACAAAATACATACCGTGCAACATTACATTGCAATGATCAACCACTCCTCTCTGACATCTCTCCAGTTGAACGCTTATTATAATAAACGTAAAATTCAATGAAATAAATAAAGTGGCAAGTGATTTGGATGGCTTTCAGATATCAAATTCGTACTTAACAGACACAAGTAAGGCTTGTCAAATAATTCATAGTCAAAACAGAACACTAAAAGTTTTATGTCAAAATATTAGGAGCATCGAACAAAACTTCCACCAGCTGGAAGTTTTCTTACATTGTCTCAAGGTGGATTTTGATGTAATAATTCTTACCGAATGTTGGGTCAGTAAAATAATAAATCCTCCTTCGCTAGTCAACTACAAGTATCATGTGACAAAAAATTGTGCTACTCAAAACGAAGGTGTTATTTTGTATATTAAAGATAACTTGAATTTCAAAATTTCTGAACCAACCTTTGCAGAGGGCAACTGTCTTACTTTGGATGATGGTATTAACTTATCCATAATTGCCATTTACCGCCCACCCCAATTTAAAAAAATTGATACATTCCTGAATTCTACGAACGAGGTTCTTTTATCGGCATCCTCAAGAAGCAACATTATTCTATTAGGTGACATAAATATTAATATTAATTCTAAAAATGATAGGAACTCTCAGCATTATCTAGAATTACTTGCTACGCATGGGCTAATGCCAGGCCACACGTTGCCTACACGTAAAGATAACTGCCTAGACCATGTTATGATAAAGACGACGTTGCCGTCAGACATTTGTGTCATTCAGTCCTCTATCACTGATCACTACACCGTGTGCCTGGCACTGGGTTCGAAAAAACAGAACAGCAGTAATATCCCGAAATATACTAAGCATATTGATTATAAACAAATTGAAACAGAAATAAAATCGGTAGATTTTTCTGACGTCCTGACCTGCTCAAATGCAAATGATGCTGCTTACTTGTTCGTTGAAAAACTGTCCCAAATAGTCAAATTAAATACGAGTACGAAAAAAATCCCACATAGAAAAAAAATCATCAAACCCTGGATTACCCCAGGGTTACTACGCTGTATAAGAAACAGAGATAAGCTGCATATGAAATGTAAAAAACATCCCCAAAGTGAGATAATAAATAAGACATATCTAAGGTATAGAAACTTCTGCAATGGTCTACTCAAAAAACTTAAACGCTGCTATGATCGGTCAGAAATCGATAAAGCCTCTAAGGACCCCAAAAAAACTTGGAATATTATAAAAGATCTTGCTAATTTAAAGCCACAAAGGGATGGTAGTAATCAGCTTTTGAATCCAACCAACCCTCATAAATCTGTCAACGAAGTAAATAAATTCCTTGCAGGCGTAGGGAGAAACCTTGCACATAAAATTATAGGAGACGAGAATGTGAAACGTTACTCAAGTGCCCCTATTGTATCAAATTCTATTTATTTTGCTGAAACTGACAACCAAGAGATAGAGAAAATCATTCTAGGGCTAAGGATGGATTGCGCAGTAGGCTGGGATGAAATATCAGCTAGGGTTCTGAAGGCGTCTAAATTTAAACTTATTCCTGTTATTACTCACATCTGCAATCTAAGCATTTGTAATGGTGTTTTCCCGGACGCATTCAAGACTGCCCTCATCTCTCCAATTTACAAGGCCGGGGACAGGGACAGTGTCAGCAATTATAGGCCAATTTCCGTCCTGCCTGCTCTGTCTAAAATCTTGGAACGTCTCATGAACTCTCGACTTGTAAGTTTCCTAAGAAAATATGAACTACTGTCACCAAACCAATACGGGTTCACAGCGGGACGTTCTACCGAGGATGCAGTCGATAAGCTTGTGCACAACCTGGTGAAGAGGATGGACGATGGATATAGGTGCATTGGAGTATTTCTTGACCTATCAAAAGCCTTCGACACTGTCTCTGTCCCCATCTTGCTTTCCAAGATGGATGGACTTGGAATCCGGGGTGTTCCCTTAAAATTATTCTCCAGCTATTTGGAAAATAGGTGTCAAAGAGTAAAGATAGCGGATTATACCAGTGATGATGTGCCTATTTCGTATGGTGTCCCGCAGAGGAGCATCCTCGGCCCTAGCCTCTTCCTTATATACATGTATGATATAGTTAATCTTGAGCTGGAGAACGGGCAAATTGTGTCATATGCTGATGACACGGCGCTCGTCTTCCACGGCAAAAACTGGGCAGAGACGGTAGAGCGTGCGGAGGCTGGCTTAAGCACCGTCGCTAGAGGCTTGAAATCGAATATACTCACCTTAAACATTGAAAAAACTAAATACATGGCATTTTCAATACGAAACAATACCGAAATCGAGAAAATTTGTATCCGTGCACATACATGCCATTCACAAAACCGAATTCTCTGCAAGGATTGTATGCCTCTGGAAAGAGTTAGTCATATGAAATATCTTGGAGTAGTGATTGATGACAGGTTAAATTGGCATCAACACATTAAGGTCTTGTCTGGCAGAGTTAGGAAGCTTACTGTCGTATTCAAAAAGCTAAGACATATTGGTGATTTGAAACTACTCAGGTCGATATACTTGTCGCTATGCCAATCAATAATTAGTTACTGCATATCGGTATGGGGCGGTACACATAGGTCTAACATGCTTCAGCTGGAGAGATCCCAGAGGGCTGTACTGAAGGTTATGACCTCCAAGCCATTTCGTCACCCTACAAACGAACTCTATTTTGAATGTAACGTGCTCACTGTACGCCAATTGTTTATACTTAAACTAATCCTAAGGCAACATCAACTCATGCCTTTTGATCCTAATTTACTGAAAAATAGGCGCAGGAAGGACAGGGTTTGTAATACTGAGCTGGGACGCACAGCCTTTTTTCAAAGAACTACTAGATTTCTTGGTCCTTACCTGTATAATTTGATAAGTAAATCTCTCAATATTTATGAACTGACACTTTTTGAGTGTAAAAAAGCAATGAACATCTTTCTGTCTAAATTGTCATATTGTGAAACTGAAGAGCTGTTGGAAATTACTAAATAAAAGCTGAAATAATACCCTTTGATGATACATCCCTTAACATTAACATTATTTTTCCCCAAATCACAAAGTATGACGGCGTGCGTGACTCCTCTCTCCCAGTGGTTTTCAATTTCCGATCCCAAGAACAAGTTTCGTAGGGCTGGGATAGAGGGGTTAACTTGTTTTTGTTAAATGCAATTATTGAATATGAGATGAATACTGTTAATTAAAAACTGTAAATGTAGTTGTTGTTATAATGTTATAATTATAGGTATGGTAATATCTCTATATTACACATGCTACTTTCTGTTACATTTAATTAAACTTATTCTCTTTAAGCAGCCACGACATTCGGTACTAGTCTATCTTGCTCTACAAACAGAGATTACTGGCTCTTATCATACAGGCTTTAGCTTAGTATAAGGGCCAGCAAACACCATTGTACATTTCTTTCTATTACTGATCAAGGCTTGTTTAGTTATATTAATGATGTACCTACTGTTAACAACTAAGAAAATTATGAGCATGTAATTATAATTTAATATAATTTAATAGATAAATAGTTTAAGTGATGTACAAACCCACATTATGCTTTTGAACAATAAACAAATTTAATTTAAATTTTAATTTAAAAACTATAAAATTTGGCAACTAATATCGTATTACAATACAACTACAGGATAAAAACTGAAACTACACATTTGTGATTAAATCACAAAAAAATATTTTAAGAAGTTGGGGAAAGCCTCGGAAAAAACTGCGAGCTAATTAATCTATTTGTAATATGTAACCTACAAACTTGAACAAAAGTGCGCGAGCCCGACTTTTTTTAATGAAGATTCTTTCCAATAATATCTCGCCATAAACTCGAATTTGTGAGAATCATTAGTTGCCAGCCAGAGCGGTGCAGCGCGCCGCCGCCGTGATTAGAGTTTTTGTTCTGATAGACAGAGAAGCGGTATCAATTGTTGACAATATTTCTCAATTTGGTTTTATTATCATCTTAAGATGGATAAATGGATTTTCAATAACCTAACCGCGGCTTTCAAACCACGAGATATCAGCATGTATAGCGTGCTGTAAATAAAAGCTGCTATGCTGAGGTAATTAATAACACAAAAATGCTCCCCCGTGGATTAGCGTCGAATAGGCAATTTGTCGGCTGAAAAATTACGCTTTACGTTTATAAAGCAATTAATAAACGGGAAAGCAGCAAACAATACAACGAGATTGTACTCGCAAAGCTAATGGCTTAGGGAGGCAGTGCTATGAAGCTGACTGGCTTATCCCGTAGGAAGAAGTTCCGTTGAACAGAACTGACGAGACACTTTGAGCGTCCAGCTAATCCTACTTTGATATTGCGGTACAGTGTATTTCGATACCAAAACAGGTCATAAAGACCCAACTGGAGAGCACTACTTGAGGCTGTTTTGACGTGGAGCATACTGTCTCGCTCGCACCATTTTACATTTTAAATTATTATAATAAAGTGAGTTAACTTTTGATAAGTGTGGCCGAGGCTTTTTATGCATAATTAAATTAAGCACATTTTAATTACTTCTTTGTTTTCCTACAGGTAGTGTTCTAACAATGATAAGTTGTTTCGAAAATTATTATTTTTCGGAATCTAATTGTCTCAATTGAAAACTGTAAAAACTGGAAAAATATAAAAAAAGTAAATAATAAGAGTAAAAATATACCTTAAAAATCCACAATTTAATATCAAAAGTATACTCATTTTATTATTATTAAAATTGTTTTAATAATAGACAGATTGCCCGACGTATGACTAGCCTTAAGACCTAGATTGTAAGTGTAAATTATTTTGCTAGTTCTGTGCAGCTGCTTATTCGTAAGCCAGCAAACATAACTAACATTTGCGGGGACCTTTTCGGGAATTTCAGTTTTGATTAAAATTAAATTTAAAAGACTCACGAAAAATTAAAAATATTTTTTTGGAATTAAATGTCTCGAAAATAGTGTTACTTTTAAAATAAAAAAACAACTTGCTAGACTTAGCTTTTTCGCTCAATTTAGAACTTACTTTTTCGCTCAATTTAGAACTTTTTCTAATACGGATATAAAGTAATTGAGCAAAATCTTTACCACGATTAACCTTTTAACATAGCTTCTGCTATGACACCCTTTTTTCCCTAATCTCTATTATAGTAGAATTTTGTTGTCAGGTGGAGATGAAAGGCTTGACCGGTGTCATCAAGTTTGACCACCAAGGGTTTCGGAGCGACTTCACTCTGGACATCATTGAGTTGACAAGGGACGGCCTGCAAAGGGCCGGGATTTGGAACTCGTCAGAAGGTGTTAATTACACGAGGTCCTACGGCGAAAATCAGAAGCAGATTGTCGAGATATTACAGAATAAGACCCTGATCGTGACGACCATTTTGGTAAGTCTGTTTATAAATCACCACAAACAACTCACAAGAACTCAGTCTGCAGGTTTGCTGAAGGCCATCCGAATGGTGCACCGCTCGTGGGCTAGTGGAACCGAGTGATTGGAATCAATCACTTAGGTTCAGCAACAGCAGGCGCGTTCAGGTGCCTAATGGGTGACCATCCCGTGACTGCCGCTAGGGTATTTTTTCCGATCATCGTGCACTTTTCATAGAACACTTTTCAACGTTTATTATTGTTATTATTGACGGGAAAATACGAGGGTACTGCCAAAGCAAGAAATACTGTTTTTGAGTAATTTAAATAAAAAAATTAATATACTATATATTTTGTTATGGTATGGTATAGTCGACAACGTATCAGCTTCAAAACACCAATTCGCCTAAATATAGCTAAAATATAAGCTGAAAGCAAACAATTCCTAACTCGAATGAACACTGAAAGTATTTTCTAACGCTTCAATGCTCTCCAGTGAGCTTGTTTCCCAACAAAGGATAAATTAGTTTCCTGACTGACCGATTTTTTCCTTCTTTATAAGTCTCTTTTAAAAGTGACTTCAGTGAGCCAAGTAAGCCAAAAAACATATTATGTCCCCACCGAGGGGCACGGGTCTCTTCCCTGAGGAAGATATAGGCCATACTCCACCACGGGGGCCAAGTCCGGATTGGTGGAGGTTTGCAAGACAAGTGGCGTCTTACTGTCAGAAGTTATCAAGCCGCCCTAAGGCCTCTGACTTGGCTTAACGATTACCATCTATCGACGGCAGCCTTTTCTTAAGTAGCGCAGAAACTGCGGCTTAATGAACGTTACAATTCAAACTAGGTGTCCGTCCATTTCAAGATAATTTTGGAGAAATAATGGACAAAAAAACTCCAAACTTAGTCTTTTCAAAGTCCTTAATTAACATAGTTTACATAATTATTAAAAAACATAGAACTCATACATTGTACCTACTGGCTTTTGGTCACAGAGTTATCCTTGCTGCATGCGCAAGGAAGATAACATTATGAAATGAAGTCTTATTTGTTCGGAGAGTTTTCCTTACTGCATGCGCAAGGAAGATAACATTATGGAATTAGGTCTTATTTGTTCGCAAAGTTTTCCTTACTGCATGAAAGGAAGATAACATTATGGAATAAAATCTTATTTTTCACAGAGTTCTCCTTACTGCATGCGCAAGGAAGCGAGCGAGAAACTCACAGGGAACGCACAGTACGAAGGTTATGCTATAGACCTGATCTATGAGATCTCGAGGGTCCTAGGATTTAACTATACGTTCAAGCTGGCGCCGGACGGACGTTATGGGTCCTATAACAGGGAGACGAGAGAGTGGGACGGCATGATACGAGAGCTATTGGAGCAAAGAGCTGATCTAGCCATTGCTGATCTCACCATCACTTATGACAGGTATGTAAAGGTATCCTTTTTATTTTCAGTCAAAGTAAATTGCTTGGTTAATCCCCTTAATATTACTTAGCGGTAGTGACAGGATTTACTTTATAATGTTGTACAGTCACGTGAACTAACATAATGCACTTTAGTACCTTGTCAAACTCAAGATAGTCGATTTCTCATGCTAGGCTGTGCTCAGGCTAGAAGAAGTTAATGTGACAATTTTCTTACATGTTAGTGCAGGCGACTGTACATCTGTCTGGTTTTTATCTGTACGTTCGCTAATTAGGGTTTTACCTCGACAGTTACGGTTTTACTTACAAAAACATTATTCCTCAAAACACTCGATAAAGGTTTATTAAAATATTCCGCAGTGGAGATTTAATTAGGAAAAAATGTAACCACAGATTAAATACTGATACTACCTTTAGAAAAATGGTGTTTATTATAACTTAGCCAGACAATCTTTTGAAATTGGTATGAAAAGGGATGGGTTTTATAAGGTGTATCCAATCTTTGCTCATAAAATTAAGCAAGAATTCTTTAATTAATTAATTTTCTACATAATCTAATAAGTCTTCCGAGACCACGGTACTTGAAAAAGTGCCGAATGTCGGAAAATTGTTAAAATGTGAAATTAAACGAGTAAAATCCGTGTTTTTATTAAGTCTACAAAGGTTCATTACCAGCAAACTGGACGTTGTCTGGAAGCATCACAATTTAAATCGTTTCGTCTTCGCAAAACAGTAGGTATATATCGATCGTCCTAGAGAGGGTGTTACTTATTATCACGAATTCGTCCCCATTGGGCAAGACTCGACTACTAATCCATCCGGATTTGTATTCAGCGTCCCTCGTCTACAATAATCGCTCCAAATGGGATGGGGATAAAAACAATTTTCCCTGTTATGAGGGAATTTCACATGCCATGGCATAACGCTTACAGACAGAAACATGAAAGGATATTTACGACTTTGTTCGAATTTTCTACATTTTCACAAAACATATTTGTTATATTTGGCTTGTGCGTGGAGTGTTTATTCTAGGTAAGGATGCATTGGTATCCTTCGTCAAAGTATGTACTGCATCTGGTTAGACTTGGGCAAAGTGTGTCCTTAGAGGGAGTTGTTATATCTCATATCTTTGTTCACTGAGACACACTATATCTCTATCATATCTCGCTCACCACTTGTGTTCTAGCTCATACGACGTCCAATCAATTAAGTGCGTGTGGAAACAAAAGACACAAGTGGTGAGTCAGTCTAGTGTACCTTTTCCCTACTTTATCCAGATCACACGTTTCTTTAGGTGAACTTTCTCTCATAGCTCGTTGGTTACGACGAGAGTTGCGGCCGAATGTAACCGATGTCAGACGATGTTGATCTCACTCTCGCGCATGGTGTGTGAGCTGGAAAAAGTAGCAGGAGATGACTACCGTACTGAGTTGAGAGTATGTGCGAAGGAGCCAGATATAGTTGACATCTCTGGGATATGAATGGGACACACTTGACGGGGAGGGAGTTGTGTGTCCAATCATATCTGGCTCTTGAGTTACCCAAGGCTACATCTGGTAATCTTCTTTAATACAAAAATGAATCGCTGAATGTGTTGGTAAGCGCAAACCTCGAGAGCAGCTGGACCGATTTCGCTAATTCTTTTTTTAGAATATTCCTTGAACTACGAGGATGGTTCTTACGGAGAGAAAAATAAAATTAAAGATATGACTGTTAGGCGGCACGAAGTTCGCTGGGTCAGCGAACAGTAGTTCTATAATGATAATAAGGTCAATTTTAAAAACCTAAATAGAGGCTAAAAATTCCACCCATGCCAGGATTCGAACCCGCGACCTCTGGCTATCCGTGCCAGCGCTCTATGCAACTGAGCTAATGGGCGACTCACCGGCATCAGTGAAATTTCGAAACTCTTTACACTATTCTCTGTATTACGTACAGGCAGCGACATCTGGCTGAAGTAGATTGCATCACTTACAGCCCCGACTACCTACTTTGCAGTTAGGTTTTTACATCGGAATGATATCGCTGTACCCACATGATTATACTATTTTTATTTTTAATGCACTAACCCGTGCTAAGGACAATAAAATTTTAAAAACCTATTCAGAGGCTAAAAATTTCACCCATGCCGGGATTCGAACCCGCGACCTCTGGCTATCCGTGCCAGCGCTCTATCCAACTGTTGCCATTTTTGTTTCGATACGACTCGTATCTGACTTTCGATGCTGCAGAGTAATTCATCGCGTGTTGACTTAAGACCATTGCTAAGCCAACAACATTAATTTGTGTATCACGTGGCCTTAATAATTATCTTTCGCTACGAAATATAATTCGATGAATTTCGCGCAGCGCCCCCTGCAGCACAATTCCACCAAGCTGCAATCCCCGCACAACCTTGCGCTATGTGGCGTTCATTATGGGAGGGCTATGTCCCGCAGTGGACACCCTGAAGAAGCAGAAGAAGAAATTTCGCGTGATATTTGAATTAATATTAACGTTAGTATGAACCTACGTGCGTTCTTACCTAGTGTGTGTAAAGCAAAATTTTTCATTTAATATAAAATCTAGTAAGATCGCTTTACTAAACTATAATGGTTAATACATATACCACTGTATATTTATTAACCATTATAGTTTAACGGCACTTATCTTTCAATTATAACTGGTTACTGCCTGCCTAAAAATTGCAAAATATAATGAATATAATAAATATTATTACTGAAAACTTTCTGAAGAAGAAGTCAGTATATAAGTGATTGTATACCGTTTAGAAATTATTTTTAAGCCATTTTTATTTAAGACTGCTGTCTTTAGAGCAGCTGGTACCATTTCGGTCGCACATTCTAACATTCTTAATGATTATACTCTTTTTTTTAATGCACTAACCGGTGCTAAGGATAATTTTAAAAACCTATTAAAGGCTAAAAATATACGTAATACAGAGAATATTTTAAAGAGGTTCGAAATTTCACTGATGCCGGTGAGTCGCCTATTAGCTCAGTTGGAAAGAGCGCTGGCACGGATAGCCAGAGGTCGCGAGTTCGAATCCCGGCATGGGTGGAATTTTGAGCCTCTAAATAGGTTTTTCAAATTTTTAATGATTGGAAAAAAACTAACTGTGGTCTCATATTTTGCTAGATAATTTTGAACATTTTTTAATCAAATTTACTCAATCATATCCTGTTATAGGATAACAAGATGCTAGAATACAAAAATATGGCAGTGTCCGTCGGTGTCAGTATGTATTTTATTATATTGCTTAACATCAGGCAGTATTTATCAAAGGTGGTTTTTTTTGTGCCACGATGTGTTCGCGTTTCCAGCTTCATTTGCTCACGTAGCTGTAGTTTCATTCAAAATTGAGACTGGACGTTTTAATTCAAGCCAATGCCCAATATCGAACATTGAATATTCGACTAGCTAGACCTGGGTATAACGCGCGTGCGTCAAGAGTTTTGTAGCGCTAAAATGTCACAATTTGTAAATCAATGTACTGGAAAGTCGCGATTTTTGACGTAAAACGTACTCGTACTCGTAGCCAACTAACAAGTTGGCTACTACTGGATGGCCCGAGTCACGCGTTTTATTGTTTGGTGCGATAAAATGACAGAATTTGCCAATTAAGGCGCTTAGGTGCGTTGTGCACCTAACTTGTTTTATAATAAGATAAGAATATTATTTATCGACGGCCTCGGTGGCGCAGCGGTTTGGCACGCTGATTGTAAAACCGAAGGTCTCGGGTTCGATCCCCGGCCGAGTCAAACTAGGAAACGAACTTTTCTAGTTTGTCTCGGGTCTTGGATGTTATCTATGTATTTACTGTATTAAATCTATCGTGGAGTTAGCACCTATAACACAAGTCATTTAGTCGTACTTAGTATAGGGCTAACGAGATCTGTGTAATATGTCCGTGAATATTTATTTTTATTTTATTCATTGTACTGTAACGCCAGAAAATAATTACAGAGACAACAGTTAAAAAAAAGAGGTACAATTGGCGGCCTTATTGCAGATAGCGATTTCTTCAAGGCAACCTTAAATCTGAAAGATGGCAGAAGGAGAAATTGAGACGTGTTTTTCATCAAAAATCTTAATATCTGGAATAACAATTTATAGAATATATAGCCTAGAATGTAGAATTAATATTCTAGGACTTTGTCATAGATTGTTGAGCCTAGGTTCTAGACTGTAGATTCTAAAAATAGTTGTCAAAATTGTTAAGATTTCTCATGTTCAATTTTAGATAAAAACGTATTATAATACACGGGCTGTGTGGTGTCGGCCTAGAGAATAGCACCAACCCAAATTCTTCCCGCGGGTGTCTTAAAAGGCGACTAAGGGACACAAACCGGGGGGTGAGCAGCAGCGCCCCCTGCATTACCTACAATTTCACCAAACTGCGATCCCCAACCCGCATGCCCAGCGTGGGGATTATGGGCATTACCCCCAATGATGGTAGAACCTTGCGCTATGGTGCACATTAGGGGAGGGCTTTGTCCAGCAGTGGACTAATATAGCCTGAAGAAGAAGAAGAATACACGGGTTAGTGCATTAAAAATATAAATAGTATTATAATACAAGTTATGATTTTTATTCCATTGGTGGCGCTTTTTAGCACCCCAAACCACCTTAATGTAAGTCGCGACTTTTGACATCTAAAACACGCGACTCACGTCTTATACTTATGGCTGGTATGTCGAACTTTGGATATAGATATTTTTGTAATCAAGTCGCTGTAAAGAAGCCTTTACATTAATAGACGATACCCTAACCCCAGGTTTCTGGTACAATAACAAGCCGTTAATCTATTGTTAACAGCTGTCAGTTGGCCAAAGTGCATACAAAAAAAAACATTTGACAGCTGTCAAAAGTAGATTAACAGATTGTTAGTGTACGAGAAACTGGGCATAAGTGACGCAACATGCCGCATTTGATCTTTACTCCGGGAGCGGTGAGGTTAACGGTCTGGTAATGTAAAGCGCAAGGGTCGAGGGGTCCGCCGTAAGCTCACTGATTATTTGAAAATATTCACTAGCTGGAGGAAAATGTTTACATTTTGTTAATTGGGGATGCTTTTTTAATTAAGGTGGTTCGAGTGCTAACCAGCGCCACCAATGGAATAATAGTACATTACTGCAGAGGCCGAGAAGTAAGGGATTGCTGGACGAGTTTGGGATAGACGGCCGAGTCGTAGACGAGGCCGTCTAGAACGAGTCCTGCAATCCCTGTTCCGGCCGAGGATTGTATAATGCTTTTCTCAAACAATGCGAGGAAATATTAATATTAAAATAATTACTAGGTAATTAAGAAATAATAGTTTATTAGGAAAAAATAACGTAAAAATGTATTTTTCTTTACTTTTAGCCGGTAACAGATTCTCCATAGCTAATTTTGCTTCATTTCTCAAATTAGGCGAAGTACAGTCCATAATTTCCGCATCACTCTCGTCACTAGAACTCATTTTCAATATTTTCGATGAAATGATTATCAGAAAAAACAAGCAGAAAAAAGTTGTTTAGTTTGCCGCCTTTTTTATTTTTTAAATACACTAACATATTTGAGCACCATGTTTAACCGCACAAAAACCAATACCATAGATTGTTTTTTTTTTTTAATCTTGCAAGTATGCTTACAGAACTTAGTAGGTGGTTGGCTGTATGTAATTTTTCCTTGGTCAGTTTAATTTTAGTAAGTAAATTTAAAAAGTTAGAGCAGCGGACGGTAATGGATTTTCATACTTACTTTACTGGCTTAGGCCAGTAAAGTGAGGCGGGAGCCATAAAAGAGAAACTTTGTGGCTTTTTTTCATGGTAATAACACAAACATTTCCGAGCATGTTTGAGAAAAAATTATAACTTGTATTTTAATTTTAAAAACCTATTTAGAGGCTAAAAATCCACCCATGCCGGGATTCGAACCCGCGACCTCTGGCTGTCCGTGCCAGCGCTCTTTCCAACTGAGCTAATGGGCGACTCACCGGCATCAGTGAAATTTCGAACCCCTTTACACTATTCTCTGTATTACGTACAGCCAGCGACATCTGGCTTAAGTAAATTGCACTTTGCAGTTAGGTATTTTAATACCTACGTTTTTTTTAAGAGCGGTGGTTGCGGAGCGGTTACCAATGACTTTGTTTTCTAAGTTATGTACATTTGTGAAATTATAGTAGCGATATTACTCGCTGACGGTGAAGAAAAATATCGTAAGGAAACCCTAGTGTTTGAGGTGTTAGCGTACCTCAGCGCTTGCTATGTACAATGGCCCAACTATGAGGCTAAGTGCGGAAATCTCAGGTCGTAACTACCTACGTTTTAATCTAAATGTGAACATGAGAAATCTTAACAACTGTGACAACTATTTTTAAAAACCGTGATCAACAATGTACGACTTTAATCGATTTTCGCCGAAACGGCCGTTTTCTGCGGAAATCGATTAAAGTCCTAGGATATTAATACTCCATTCTAGGCTATATGTTCTAAAAATATTTATGACAGATATTAAGATTTTTGAGGTTTACTTTTTCAAAAAAAACGTATTATATAACAAGTTATGATTTTTATTCCATTGCTAACTAGCAAAGCGCCCCTAAGCGCCTAAAATTATAGACTTTGTAGGCGTATACCAAAAATGATGTCGACAGCCGATTCATTCACCAGTAAAGGTTCATATGCTGACAACTTACATAGTATTTATACATAGATGGAGACCGAGTATTAGATTAATCTACATAGATTAGATTCTCCGCCATAGGTCCTAAAAATCATAAGTCTAGGCACATTATAAAAACAATCGCACTGCATTTTTTTATTGGTTGGCGCTATTTAATCTTATAGTTCCACTTGAATAGGTATTCACCCCCGGTTTCTGGTACACTAACAAGCCGTTAATCTACTGTTAACAGCTGTCAGTTGGCCAAAGTGCATACAAAAAAAATATTTCACAGCTGTCAACAGTAGATTAACAGATTGTTAGTGTACGAGAAACTGGGGGTCAAAGAGTTATAGCATAGAAGAAAAAAAATAGTTACGGTGTTATTTTATTATTGACAGGTGTTTTGACTCATTTCGTTCGGCTTTTGTTTTAGTGTAAACAATTATACGACTTGATGGACGGTATTGTTTCCGTATTTTGGCGATTTCTGTTACCGGTTTGTTTACGTATAATAATAAAATTCAATAAATAAGTAATGTAGTGAGAGTCAAAGCGCTTCGCCAAGAAAATTGGCGAAAATTGTTTAAGTTCAAGATTTTTCATAACGAATGTATAAAGTTAAAAACGTTTACAAGAACATCATTCTTCTAAAACACTCCTTCAAACTAACAACAACTTCAAATTACTAATAGATTACTATTGTTATTTTTAAGGTAAGAACCAAGGAGGAATTAATCTGTTTTATTGAGGAATAAAGTTTTTGCCTCTACCACAGACTATTTAAACAGCACATATAGAGTGTTTTAAGCGATCGTGTTTTTGCAAATAAAACTGTTATGTACCTACAAAACTTTCACTATACTCACGTTCATTAGTTCAAGACTATAATGAATTACATCCACCGTAGCTTACAGAATGCTTGGGATCGTTTGTTCCTCTGAGCCCCTTCCAGACGCACTTCTAATCCTCCTTAACCTTTCCCAGGGAGCAAGTAGTGGACTTCACGATGCCCTTTATGAACCTGGGGATCTCGGTGCTCTACCGCAAACCGATTAAGCAACCGCCGAACCTGTTTTCGTTCCTGTCTCCTTTGTCCCTGGACGTCTGGATCTACATGGCGACGGCCTACTTGGGAGTGTCCGTGTTACTCTTCATTTTGGCGAGGTGAGTGCGTTTAGATAAATATACGTTGTTTTACCAAATTGCTAAGCGTACGATCTTTTCTCAGATCTACCAAATATACCATATTATAATAGCATAAAAATATCGGTCAAGCGATTTCGGAGGAGTTCGATAGCAAACACTGTGAGACGAGATTTTTGTATATTAGAAGAATATAAATATAACTTCCTCACAGCACAATCACTTTTCCTGCTCCTACAATCCTCCTCTATTGGTCCAACTGTCAAATTCCTTACTAATTACACTATTTTTATTTTTAATGCACTAACCCGTGCTAAGGAACAAATTTAAAAACCTATTTAGAGGCTAAAAATTTCACCCATGCCGGGATTCGAACCCGCAACCTCTGGCTATCCGTACCAGCGCTCTACCAATTGAGCCAATGGGCGACTCACGGCATCAGTGAAATTTCGAACCTCTTTACAATATTCTCTGTATTACGTACAGGCAGCGACATCTGACTTAAGCAAATTGCATTACTTACAGCCCCGACTACCTACTTTGCAGTTAGGTTTAACATGTTAAACCTAACTGCAAACGGTGGCTGCGGATAGCCAGAGGTTGCGGGTTCGAATCCCGGCATGGGTGAAATTTTTAGCCTCTAAATAGGTTTTTAAATCCTTACTAATTACTATCGAAATTTCGCTGATGCCGGCACTTGCCCATTAGCTCAGTTGGGAGAGCGCTGGTACGGTTAGCCAGAGGTCGCGGGTTCGAGTCCCGGCATGGGCGGATTTTTGCCTCTAAATAGGTTTTTAAAAGAAATGTCCTCAGCGCGGGTTAGTGCAACAAAAAGAATATAATTATTATCGCCAATGTCAGAATTCTGAAAGGTTTTTTTTACGATTAATCCAAGGTCTAGGTCTAGCGTATCCTTGTTTGAACAAGTATACACTGTGCTATGGTAACGAAGCAAAAAAAAAAAACAAACATAAATGTACTCCCAGACTGAGACCATATGTACAAATCTAGTACGATGGCATCCAGTAGGAATCGAACCCACGTTCTCTGTTTGCTAGTGAACCGATAACCCGAGCGCTTCCGTGCTTTGCAAGGTACGTTAAGCCGTTGGTGCCGGCTGTCATGTAATGGCAGTCGTTAAGCCATGTCAGAGGCCTTATGGGTGGCTTGATAACTTCTGACAGTAACGCCACTGTCTTACAATCCTCCACCAACCGGACTTGTCCCCCGTGGTGGAGTATGGCTTACCCTTCCTGCGATGCAGAAAGAGACCAGTGCCCCAGCAGTAGGGACATACAAGGGTTGATGACGATGGCGATAATTAAAATGTTTTGCAGTGTTTGTGTGGTAACGAAGCAATTTATTACGCGCCGTTACGAAACATCAAACGAGGTATCATTGCAAGAGGCACCTCTCTCATCAATTAACCGGCATTCAATTTACATAAGCCCCGAGTACCTAATATCAAAGGACAAAATGAATACCGATAAATCCTATATTTGAACCAGATACTTGGAATTTGCATACGTAATTGATGCTGTGAACTTCACAATGTGCGCGAATATGGAGACTAATGATTGCGATGGTACCTTGTTTCATTAGGTGTTCAATGTAAAACGTGTACGTTATTAACACACATCTGAAGGCAGATAGATACACAACATAATTACAAAATCCTTTAACTATTTTCTTGTATGATAAAAGTTTTCTATCCACTTAAGAAACGTGTCGGGATTGAAATCCCTACAAAATTTATACGATTGAGTTTCTTTAAACCTCGGTAGTATTAAAAAGTGCCTAAGCAAAAGACAGAATGCCTATAATACCTAGCAATGCTTGCAATTGGCTGATGTGTATGGAAAAATACTTTGCAAAGAACTCTGTAGGTAGGCACGTCTAATTCTTAAACACTTTTATATAGGTTTACGCCATACGAATGGCACCAGATTCGTTCGCCGGACGGTGAAAAAATGGAGAACATATTCTCGCTAGCCAACTGTCTGTGGTTCGCCATCGGTTCCCTCATGCAGCAGAGCTGCGACTTTCTGCCCAAGTAAGTCCATCAATTACAGGAGCCGCAATTACGATACCACATTCAAGATTCACCACCAGTGTGGTCAAGCTTCGGCACATAATTGCGCGTGGCGCAGGCAATTTAAGGCCCCTTAAGCGTTCAGAATCTCTATACTACGTGTTCACCTAAGAAAATCGGTCGTACGTTACACGCCTGCGTGCCTGAAGTAGGAAACTCGAGCTCTAGAATGCGGGAATGGTCTGCTAAGCGTGCATTGTGTGCCGACGCTCCGAAGGCGCATAGGAAACCCCAGCGAATAACGATTGAGTAAGACAGTAAATGACGGGGCGTTTTTGGTTGGGCAGGTTCAGTCCGTACGAGTGGGACAGCCCAAGGAACTGTATCGATGAGCCGCCGGTACTGGAGAACCAGTTCACTCTGTTGAACTCGCTGTGGTTCACTATCGGATCCTTGATGCAGCAAGGTTCGGATATCGCGCCGAAGTAAGTCCCTTTAACAGTTGTCACACAACCGATGGCTACAATTCCACTCGTATGAGCGTTTCCACCCGTATAAGTATATAACGTGTAAAACTAATACTCGATTCGTTGGTGAATAAAGGTCGGTAACTAATTGGCTGCAAGACGCCTATGAACGTTGTAGTGGGAAATGTAGCCTTCAGTTACAGTACGCCGGTTCGATAAAGAACTCCCTTTAACTAATTAGTTTCAAAGCGGCCACAATCCTTTGTAAACTCAAGCATCGGTAGATGTCCCGACCGTCTTATTTCAATAGAGACGTGTCGGAAATTTCAACTAGTTTTGGTTTTCATTTAGAGTTCGCTAACGACTTTGTAGTTTATTCGCTAATAGAATGATTTTAGCTAGAACAGTGCTCTCTTACCACACCTGATTGTGAAGAGTTTGATTCAATTACTATGCTTGCGTAGTATCCACAGCTTGCTGCATCAAAGTTTCATATTGTTTTACGGATAAGTTTGAGATCAATTTCACATTATGCTCGTAAACTTTCTCACTATAAATTTCATACTAATTTTAGAGCGTGTTCACAGTTTTCTCGTGAAATTGAAATAATTTTAGCTAAGTAATGTCAAGTGTTATGTTCACTCTTCGCAGAAATATACAGTATTTAATTATATTCACTGTTTAATCTTCATACTTTTACCTATGGGATATTTTAGCGGCATTTGAATAGCACTCGACTCATACATAATCCATAAGACGTCTCTTGACAGAATCCTTAAGAAACATTGATTCAATTATCATAAAATACTGAGACCCACTTTTGTCTAGGCAGCAATAAAATTATATAATATCTCGTGACACGACCCTCCATCGAGAAACCAGTCATCCGAATCATTATTCAAACAGTATTTAGATGCATACTCATTACTTATGTCAGTCACGACTTTGAAGAGCTTTTTTAAATGACTGCTCGTCTTAATTGGATGTGACGAAGCAAAGGTATGACAGTTAAGTACTTATTTAACTTGTAATCTGTCCCAGAATGTTTATTCTGTGTAAAAGTAAACGGTCAGAGATAAGAAGTAGGTATCTTGATTGATGAAAATATTTCATGACCTGCGTCAAGCAACGTTAATACTTTCCTTGACCCAGGTCATGGAATATTTTAGATAATTATATCAATATCCTAACGAATGTTAGTAAAAATAAAATTAAAATAAATCTGGTAATAACACGTATACATATGTAGTAGGATAATACATTAAGCTGAAAGGCACCTCTAGTCACTTCAAACGTTTGAATGATATCTCAAGTCACTTATATGTCAGTTTCTCATATCTCACCAACAATATAGTATCTGCTAACTCCTTGTTCCGGTAACAGGGCTGTATCCACACGCATGGTAGCTGGCATGTGGTGGTTCTTTACTCTCATCATGATCTCCTCGTACACCGCAAACCTTGCGGCTTTCCTCACGGTGGAAAGGATGGACTCGCCCATTGAGAGCGCCGAGGACTTAGCCAAGCAGACGAAGATCAAATACGGCGCCTTAAAAGGAGGTTCAACTGCCGCATTCTTCAGGGTAAAAATATGTAGCTAATTTGAAAATGTTCCAATAAACTTCGCTCCTCCCGAGTTTCCACTCAGCAGATGTTGACTTTCAAAGTTACTGGTTGAGTTCCCTGAATGCCAATATTTAATTAAGAACTTTAATAAAGAAAAATCAAAGGAGACTCCTCAAACACATAATGTTTTAAAGAATACTTTCATGGAGTCAATCTTGAACGTAGAAAATTCATAAACTGGAAATTGAGTTTGTTAATTATTAAAGTGTGTTCAGTCTTTTACTTACTTTATAAATTTTGGTTTCTCAATTCGCTTCGTTTTATCTTTATTTAAGGGTTTCATCACAATATGATCATATCACACTTACCTTAATTTGTAATGAGTAACCACATTGTAATACTTCAAATCATTCTGCTCTTTAAGAACATTATTACTGTGATATTTCCAAAAATACGATTCCTCGAAAACACACTTTGGAGACAGTTAATATAATCTGTGGCTACGTCGCTCTTTCTTTACCATAGATAATTTAAACTGACTCTGAGGAGTGTTTTAAAGAATATTGTTTTTATAAGGAAGACCAGTTGAGTACGCTATTTTTCTTTAGGATTCAAATTTCTCGACTTACCAACGCATGTGGTCCTTTATGGAGTCGGCGCGTCCGACGGTGTTTACAAGCAGCAACAAAGAGGGTGAAGAGCGAGTGATGCGGGGAAAAGGCGCGTATGCTTACCTCATGGAATCCACCACCATAGAGTATGTGGTCGAACGGAACTGCGACTTGACGCAAGTTGGCGGGATGCTCGACTCTAAAGGATACGGAATCGCCATGCCGCCAAGTGAGAATCATCATAGTTTGAAAGTAAAGATAAGATCATTCGTTCAATTTGCATTCGGACTTCTTTGCTCCGCAGATTCGCCGTACCGTACAGCGATAAGTGGAGCTGTCTTGAAACTCCAAGAAGAAGGAAAACTGCACATCTTGAAAACTAAATGGTGGAAGGAAAAGCGCGGAGGTGGCTCGTGCAGAGTAAGTTCACAACTTGCCCAGAGTAGAAACCTGAAAGTTAATTTTTGCTCAAAGATTAAAAATTATAACAGAAGCGGACTTCACTTGAGAACTATTTAATTCTTTTTTGTTTCAAACAGGATGAGACATCGAAGGCGTCGTCGACAGCCAATGAGCTTGGTCTGGCGAACGTGGGTGGCGTATTTGTTGTTCTCATGGGCGGGATGGGCGTGGCTTGCGTGATAGCCGTGTGCGAGTTTGTGTGGAAATCACGCAAGGTTGCGGTTGACGAACGGGTCGGTAATGATTTTTATAAGTTCTTTAAACTGTTTCTTCAAGTGATAATAGTTTTTAATTTTTTTTATTGTTTGTTTTAGGTTTATTTTTAGACAGGTGACGATCACTTCTTTAATCTTTCGTTTGAGTTTGGTTTGGGCTAGTTATTTTAATATTGCGTACTTGTGTTCAAATATTAGTTTGTAGTGCTAGTTTGTTCGTTTTCTGAAAGGGATACCTGAAGCTAAATAGGCACTATTCTAATGATCTTTTATTTTTATAATTAAGCTGTTTGCAAAAGTTTATTATCATCTCAATAAAAGCTTGATATAATAGCGATAGCTATTTTTAAAACCTATAGCAAAATCTATAACCCAGGGCATATGCAAAAACCAAAGACTCCGAAGCATTTTTGTCATCTTTCTTGTTAGAACTTGATTAAATTACTGACTCTAGGGTCTAGGCGGTGGGTTTTAAAATACCTACCACCGTTAATCATATGTTTCATTTTCACGCTTTGTACAAACATATTATAAAAAAAAAAATCCAGTGATGGCGCTATTAACTTCGGGTCGCCCCTTAAGGCTTTTTTTACGTGAAGCATTGGGTCTCGGTCGCATAACCTAAATTTCTTAGTGATGGTAATAAAATCAGTACACATGTGAAAAATGTGATCTAAGGGATCAAAATTGCTAATACTCCAGACATATTCTTCTTATCCTATACGTTTTGATCGAGAAAACTTGATTTTATAATTTTGGAAACAATTTTGTTCATTAAAACAAAACAAAGAAAACAAAAATATATTTGAAATGTCCGTAGTTTAATTTTCCATCGAACTCTGAGACCACATTTATTAAAAGTTTACTAATTTTATAACAATTAATAAAAATCTTAAGTTATGCGAGCGAGACATCATGTTCCACGTCAGTCCAGCCTTTATACAATATTCTAAATTTTTTTCTTCCCAATGCTTTCATGGGACCAACAGAAAGAAGAGGTAATATTTTTTCTATTGTAAAAACCACTATTTTATTTCTATTTTCGCTTAAAATACTTTTTTGTGACAGGAAATATTTTACTGCTTATTAAAACTGTATTTTTTTACAGATCATACAATTATTAAACCTCAGTTTTGAACTCTTTGTTTGCCAGGCGTCATTGTGTTCCGAGATGGCTTCGGAACTGCGGTCAGCACTCAAGTGCCCCAGCAGCGGGGGGAGTAACGGGGGCGCAGGGGGCACGCGTGACGGAGCTGGCTCCCCCTATCTGCACTACGGGTTTAACACCAAAAGCCAGCTGCACTAGCGCCACAGTTTTGCCTCCTCGCCACCCAGCGAAGTGTAGGCACCGTCACATCTGTTATTCGCGTAATCTTTGGAAAGTTCTAAGTACCACTTCGTCATCGAGTCACTACTCGACGAAGACAAGCTTGAGGAATAATTTATGTACTTACTGTATCTTTTCAAAGTTAAAGTACACGTTTGAACAAATTTAACACGTAATTCGATCTTGTACTTGCTATAATGTGCGGGAACGGTGGAAAGTGTTAGAATAAGAACTCTTTTAAGTGTTTAAACATTGTTTAAATCGGATTATACGTTAGGGAATTGTAAGATGTTTGTATATAAATTCATATCTTCGTAAATTTTATAAAAACCAACAATGCGTGGATCACAATCAGAATCGAAATAGTGCTCTTTATCTCAAATGTATGTTTGTAGATACTGAATGTGTTGTGTTAAACCACTTTAGATTTAAATTAAATTGTCTAGCATAGATTCTATGTTACCTATTTTGTGGATCAAATATGTAATTAAATCTACTTAAATTATGCGTACTTGGCAATAATGAATAGCCAAAGTGGAATCGGGTGCCAAATAACTTCTTAGTATACAGTTTTGGATTTACTATAAAGCTTACTTGCACCACTTTCTTAAACGGGGCTTTGAACTAAAATTCTTTATATACCTAAATAAAATGTTAATATCTACTCAATTTATATTTACGAAGTGGTGCAGGTCAGCCAAATATCATTTAATGAACATTTTACAATGGTTTCGAATTTATCAGTTCTAGAATAATAATACCTCGAACTATATTACTGTGGGAATAGGATTGCCAAATCTCTTCTAATTCAAATTATGGGTTCTTTGAAGCTTCATCGAATTTTTAATGTTTTATAAAGTTTATACGCAGGCTAATAATACCATTTAAATTAGATAAAATAATTGAATAAGAATATAATAGAATGTAGCATTGTATGTGATAGAAAAAGACCACAAAGGGTTTATCTTAACTAAAAAATGTATGTCTCGTTCAAGTTCGTAAGTTCGCAAACACCATTTCAGAGCCTAACTTGTTGTAAACAGGCCAATTTTGTGCCAAAATGAATAAAATATTATTCAACTTCTATCAGTAAGAATTAATTTTTCGGTTCACACTTGAAAATAACTTGTAAATAAATAAAATCATTTTACAAAAACAAACAAGACATTTTTGTTAAGGTTCCGTAGTCAACAACGAACCATTATAGTTTCGCCATATCCATCCACACGTCAGTCCGTCTGTATGTATGTTGCGGCTTAGCTAGAGACGACCAGAACCAGAAAGCTGAAATTTGACATAAGTACCTATTTACTAATCTGCGACGATCTGCGAAAAACTGCAGGCAGATGCTGGATGCGGCAAGCTGAAGACAGGGCGCTGTGGCGCGCATTAGGGGAGGGCCAGTCCAGCAGTGGACTAATATAGCTAATACTAAAGAAGAAGATTTGATAATCACGCCAACAAAGCAGTACGCCAAAATCTCCCCCCAAGCTTGAACGGTTGCTTTAGCCCCGGAAATTTTCAGGACAGTATAACTTTACAAGTTAACAAGTAATAGGCGTACACTTTATAAAAGGCGCAAAGCTATTAAAATTACTTTCATGAAGTTGTTAGTGCTGTAAAGTAAGAAGCTGTTCCTTTTACAGAACTATATAGTCTTTAAAACGAGAAGATAAAAAAAGATAGATCGATAGATAGATCTCTCTATCTATCCATATACCTTTTTTATATTGTCCAAAAGTGCAGATTGGGGGAGCGATGGTAGCGCAGTCGATAGAAGACTTGCTTTACATTCAAGAGGTAGATCTGTAAAACGAGGAGGAGATCTGTAAAACTACCTCTTGAATGTGAAGCAAGTCTTCTATTCACTGCGCTACCATCGCTCCCCCAATCTGCACTTTTGGACAATATAAAAAAGGTAGATGGATAGATAGATCTCTCTATCTAGCTATCCATCTATCTTTTTTTATCTACTCGTTTTACGGATATATTTATTTTCCAAATTAAGTACCATTGTGAATTTATTGGTAATAGCAATACCACTCGCTAAAGTGAAAGAAGACATCGCGAGGAAACTTGAGTGTCTGGGGTGTTCGAATAACAACCACTGATCCGCAGAGGGCACGTGTGGTGAGTAATCTCATACTCGACCTGCTAGAGAAGGCCTGTGCCCTCCAGTGAAACGTTAATCGTTATCAACCATTTATAGATTATTTTATGAATTTTATTTTTTGAAGCGCTCGTGGCCTAACGGAACCGAGTGATTGAAATCAATCACTTGGGTTAAGCAACAACAGGCGCGGTCAGGTACTGGATGGGTAACCATCTCGTGACTACTACTAGTGGCATTTTTCCGAGCGCTTCCGTGCTTAGGCACGCTAAGCCGTTGGTATCGGCTGTCATGTAATGGCAGTCGTTAAGCTATGTCAGAGGCCTTACGGGTGGCTTGATGACTACTGACAGTAAGGCCCGCCACAGTCTTACTATCCTTCACCAACCTGGACTTGGCCCTCTTGGTGGAGTATGGCCTAACCTTCCTGGGATACAGGAAGAGACTCGTGCCCCAGCAGTGGGGACATGTGAAGGGTTGATAACGATGAAACGTCTATAGGCTACATTATTATTAAGATTGCGTATTATAAAACAAAAAACAATTGCTAAAAAGTCTTGATCTGAACCTATAGGAGTTCAATGAAATTTAAACCTAAGCAGAGTTTTTTATGGCAATACATTATTATTAAGATTGCGTATTATAAAACAAAAAACAATTGCTAAAAAGTCTTGATCTGAACCTATAGGAGTTCAATGAAATTTAAACCTAAGCACAGTTTTTATGGCAATACATTATTATTAAGATTGCGTATTATAAAACAAAAAACAATTGCGAAAAAGTCTTGATCTGAACCTATAGGAGTTCAATGAAATTTAAACCTAAGCACAGTTTTTTATGGCAATACATTATTATTAAGATTGCGTATTATAAAACAAAAAACAATTGCTAAAAAGTCTTGATCTGAACCTATAGGAGTTCAATGAAATTTAAACCTAAGCACAGTTTTTTTTGGCAATCGATGTACATTGCGTAATCCTAATCTTCCTAGTTGTTAATCTATGTGTTAATCGACTTAACATAGTTCATACACCCCATAGTCATAGTAAACCACGAGTTGTACTATGAAATACAGAAGTGTAAAATGAATACCTCTGGTTGCGCAGCGGTAGTGCATCTGCCTACCATGCGAGAGGTCCCGGGTACGAACTTCGGGTGGGGACAAAAAAAACCCCAGGTCTTGGATGTTTAAATGTTTGTGATGTCGCTGTTTCTGGTTTCTTCGACACATATCCTAGTGTGGGGTCAGAAGCAATCTATGTGCCTGTATGTAAATGTTATGTTATGTAAAATTTAACTTTTAATTTCTCTAAAACTTTTCTTATAGGCAGAAATATTATGTCACTAAGGAGTGTTTTAAACTTCCTCTGTTTTAAGGAATCAAGTTTTTATGTTGTTGAAGCTTAGGCATTTGAGCCTACTTAAGACTAATTTAGGTTCAGCAGTCGAGTTCTTTGTTTAATAATAAGTTTTTTTTTCTTCAGTTATTAGGGGCTCTTTACCAACACTTTGGCAACTGACGTATGTAATTTGTCTCTTTTGTGGTGTCATATAGCCAATGACACTAAATATTTTAATATTCGTTCTTCTTTTTAGCGCGTCGATAGCAAGCCATCGTGATGAATGGATATCAAAATCGGAAACATAATCATCCTTTGCCGTCGCAGTCTAGTAAAAATGAGGAATCTACTGCGAAAAAAAATATTTCTTGTAATCTACCCAATGTATGCTAAAACAAACTAAAGTTTTTGGCAAAAAGATAGCCACTAACATTTTGCGGGAGGGCACCCTACAATAAAATAACAGTTTCCGGCGTTCCGGTAATAAAACGGAGATATTAAATAAAGATGGTCGAGAAGGTAGGCTATGACGTCGGAACAAATGACTTAACTATTATTGACGACTGTTTTACAACTTTTATACGACAAAGGTGTGCCAACTTGCCGAGATGTAGCTATTTTTACGAGATACATTGTCATAAAATCTGCGACACCATACCCTGATGTTTGCGGTTTCACTATTATGAATATCCCAACAAAACAAATTATTTATTTCAACGCTAGTTTCATTAAAATATTCTCTTGCTAAAATTCGCTTTCGGTTCACGAATTGTGAGTTAATAGAAATAAAACGGTCGCGCAAGTCCACATAACGAATAGTTAACCGCAAAATATAATTATCTTGTTAAATTAATTTACTCTGGCGCGGTGACGGTGACACGAATGAGATTGAGGTCCTATTCTATAAATCACACGAGTTGACTTCGAGCATTTTGAACCAGTTCCAGTGGTACCTTCATACAAACCTAAGTTACCTATGCAAAAATGTTTTCTTCTGTAATCGTAAAACCCGTATGTAACGTTTTTTGTGTTATTAATTGTGTACCCGAAATTAATCTTTTCTTTCTTTATCTTTATCTAAAAACCGGATTGCCTTATAAAACGCTCAAATACAGTAGATATGCATTTGATCGAGCGGTAAAAAAGTGAAATGTAATATTATTTTACGTAGCTTCTTTTGTGTTGTTTGTCGCTATTGGCCAAAGGCCTTCTATAACTATCTTATGAATAAGAAGCTCGTGTCACCGCTGATCCGCAGTAGATAAATACGAATGCGACGCTGGTGACTGGCGCCATCCGGTTACGATAGGTAGTACATACGGTTCGCTCGCACTTACCTGACTTACAGCCGGACTTCGTCATTCTCTAAGGCTAACGTTTATTCACGTTACAACGAGCCGAGGACGTGAGATGAAATTAATTCAAATACTAAAAGCATGTTTGTGTATGAAATTATGCTGGATAGAAGGCAGAATGTATACAGACAGATGTATACCGTCTGTAGAAATGACGCAACTTTTCGGTAGACATAGCGACTACGATCTGGTAATAACTCCTATCTCAATAATAAGACAAAACACTATTTAAATTTATTTTGTCATATACCTACTTTACCAAGTCACCGTTTGAAAGTTCACGAGTAAATTGTCTTCGTTCAACTCCTCCTTTTCCTCCTCCTGTTTGAAAAGTTATTTGGCCTCACTATAAAGTTGACAAACTAGAGTTAGGACAAATTGCTAGATCACAGTCGCTAAGTAGCTTGTAGAATTCACGATGCCACGAGAATACTCCCCTTGGATGCCGGGCAAAACGGGGATTGTAAGTAATTCGGCGAATTTGGTCCGTTCGTTTGTAGCAGCTTGTTACCGCTACGGATGTCGCACTGGCGCGTTCCTAGCATTTTCGTGCAAAAAACAAAAAGAAGCCAAAATAAAAGTGAACTGGCTTGTAAATAGACTACCTAAGTAGAGTTTTCACTGGTGTCATTTGTTTTGTTGATATTTATTCTCTAAATATGTGTTACATTGGCGGATTGACTAATTGAATACGTACCAAATTGACAAATAATTTAATACTAACCCTTTGAGAGTAAAATGCCTTATTTTTTTTTCTTTATTGGTATGTAAACAAGTAACAAACAATCAAAAACAAACATAATAATAGGCTTAACTGTGAAGATCTAGAATGTTTTACGAGCACGGTCGCAGAACCCAGCCTTAAAGGAGCGCCGTCCTAGATGTGAATCTTCTTGCCTCAAGTACTGTGCCAGCCTTTTACAGTGAACATTCTAAATCCCTGGGAAGGGTTCGCCATGTATCATCACGTTAAATCGTTAAGGGGAATGATGGGCCCGCGTGGAACCCGCATGAAAAACGACAGCCATGATTATAACACTCAGTGAAACCAGCCGCGTGCCTCGGTTGGCCTAAAATACTCTTCCTGTCTGCAGACTGCTAAAGTGTTTTAGGTGGGCTTGGCGAAGTAATTCATTGGCGTGTTTCCTACAGGAACCAAGTTGAATTGTCTTTAGACTAGTAAAGAAATGTAGTGAACGTGAAAGAAAGCCATTCATTTAGTTCTGCGACCGGCGCTCGTCTCTTTATTGTAATTAAATTATACTTGTATTCTAACTAAATATAGTTATGCTATCCAGAAAAGAAATAGAGTATCTATCTTATTGCTTTCAAAAGTAATCGTGGTCGCAAAATGTTAAAGGCTCAGCTAATTTACTTAGAAACTAAAGGAATATTCGATTTCTGTTTTAACACTCATAACGTCACCAAAAAGTATATTTTTTCAATACCTAAATATCAAAATAACTGTCGTCTTAGGTTAAAGTGCTTAGTAAAGTATTGTGCTAGTCTAAAGTAAATTTTGATTTATTCACATTTTAGTAACTGGTATATTTTCAATCAGACTGACAGCTAGTCGAACAAACTAAATTACTCAAATAACACATTCAAGATCAATTAAAATTTATTAATTTTGCTTGGTGGCGAGATCTCTTAGCAGTGACCAAAGGTTTGCAAATGTAAATGTTTGTTTTATATCGTATTCTTTGTTTTATAATATTTTTCTGTTGGAAAGGGCGCAGAGGAAAGAAAACGTGTGAACAGTGGAACGATTGTTTTATTAATGATAGAAAATTTTACAGTATCGACTAGCAGCCGACATTTTGAATGAACGATTGAATGAGTGAAAGTAAAACCGAATGAATGAATCTGAACGAATGAATGGAAGACTGTACTGGGATTTTTGTTTATTCCAATAGTCCCCCTCAAAAATTCTAGTCTTATATAATGCAATTAGGCAATAATAATCATTATTTTGTATTTATATTATTAAACATTATTTATACATTCTGTTCTTCATAATCTGTTTCAGTTATTTCACTTCTTTTAATCATTAGGTATATTATAAGCATTAACAACTTAAATCAAGTTTAAGTTTGATCTTAATTGTAGAAATTTCCCCGATGGTACCATTTTCGTAAAGATATCAGCTAGCTGATTTCCTGTGGAAACATACTGTAGCTTTATTACTTTGTTTGTAATTTGTTCACGTGTGAAATGGTATTTTACATCTATGTGCTTAGACCTTTTATGGCTAGTGGGATTGTTTGCAATGCTTATGCAACTGTTGTTGTCTTCATATATAGGGATAGGCGTTGGTAATTGGATTGCAATACTATTTAACAATGATTTTATCCATATAGCTTCTCTCACAGCTTCGAAAAGAGCCATATATTCAGCTTCCGTTGAGGAGGCGGCGACTGTATTTTGTTTGCGAGTATTCCATGATATTACACAGTTATCAAACACTTGGAATACATATCCTGTTGTGCTTTTACGATCAATTTCGTCACCTGCCCAATCGGAATCTGCATAGCCTTGAACTATTTGATGATAGTCGCACCTTTTGTAGGTCAACTTTAAATTTATAGTTCCTTTAATATATCTTAAAAGATGTTTTAAGCATTTCCATAGTTCATTATTATTTTTGCTTTGATATCTGCTCAGAATACTAATTGCTGAGCAAATATCTGGCCGTGTACAAAGCATCGCGTACATAAGGCATCCTATGACCTTCCTGCAAGGAGCATCAAAGTGTGTATCGGAATTAAGGGCCAAGTGATCTAATTTTGATGGGAACGGTGACTTCGACGGATTACAATCACTCATGGAAAACTTGCTTAAAACATTGTTTAAGTAGACTGACTGGTCCAATGTTATTTTACCTTCTGTTCTATTTACTCTTATGCCTAAGAATAGTTTTATTTCATCTAAATCAGTCATGTCGAACAGCTTCATTAAACTGTCTTTATATATTTTCAAATTATTATTTTGCTTTGTACATAAAATCAAATCATCGACGTATAATACAATATATACATTATCGTCAATTAATTTTTTATCAAGTATATACAAACAAGGATCTACCTCTGAATTTTTAAAACCAAGTTCTTTGAGAGCATGATCGAAACGCTCGTACCAACATCGAGAAGATTGTTTTAAACCGTACAGGGATTTATTTAACTTGCATACTTGGTTTGGTTTTGCAAAAATACCCTCAGGCACCTCCATGTAAATGTCATTATCGAGTACTCCGTTTAAAAACGCAGTTTTGACGTCCAAGTGATGTACTTGCAAGTCATGCTGATTTGCAAACGCTAATATAAATCTAAAAGTAGAAATACGCGCCACAGGTGCAAACGTTTCATCGAAGTCCTCAAGGTATTTTTGTGTGAAACCGCGAGCAACCAAACGCGCCTTGTAACGAGTTGGTTGTCCTAACTCATTATTTTTTATCGTGAATACCCATTTACAATCAACAATATTTACATTTTGGGGTCTATCCACTAGAACCCATGTTTGATTTTTATTTAGCGACTCTAACTCAATATCTACAGCTTTTAACCATTTTTCACTATCATCCCTGCATGAAATATCACTATAGTTAATTGGTAACGACTGAGCAGTTGTGAGTGCTAAGTAACACAAATCTGTATCATTCATCTGTTTATAATCGACTGAGGGTAGATTTTTTATTCTCTCACTTCGCCTTATTTTATTTGACGAATTCTCGGTATCCGATTGGTCATCGGGAAGAATTCCGTGTTTCGTGCCTGCTGACTTATTATCACCGATAGGCTTGTCAACTTTTGCGGGTATTTGAATTTTTTGGTTTGTCTGCCTTGATTGAACAAAATTTGACTCATCGAATATTATATCACGGGCAACGAAAAATTGGCCATTTTTAACGTTGAACAGTTTATAACCATTGTTATCGTACCCGACTAGTATTGCTTTATACGATTTACAGTCAAACTTTGTTCTTCTCGTTTTATCATGAACATAGGCCGTTGCACCAAATATTTTTAAGTGTCTTATTTTAGGTTTGTTGTTATGCCACATTTCGTATGGTGTTTTGTTGCTGGTCAGAGCTTTAGTAGGGAGTCTATTTATTAGGTAGGTAGCTGTTAGTATGGCTTCCCCCCAAAAAGACTTTTCTAATTTCGCACTTTCAACCATGGTTCTAGCCATTTCGGTTAATGTGCGATTCATACGCTCCGACACACCATTTTGTTGCGGCGTATATGGTACCGTTAGATGGTACGAGATACCCTTGGAAACACAAAACTCTTTAAATTCTGTTGAGAGATATTCCCTGCCATTGTCGCAGTACAGATTTGTGACTTTAGTATTGAATAAGTTCTCACTCCTGGCAACAAAATCTTTAAAACATTTTAGGACTTCCGATTTTGCATTCATTAAGTAGGTCATAGTATAATGAGTGTAATCATCAATAAAAGTAACAAAATAGTTTTTGTCATCAACGGTGGTAGGCGTTATCGGGCCACAAACGTCAGAGTGAATAATAAAAAGGGGTCTATTCTGGTGTTTATTATTATTATCTTTACTTTTTGCAAACGGGAGACGTGATTGTTTACCAAGAATACAAGGTTCACAAATAGTATCGCTGGGGTTTATGTTGCTTATCAAGAAGTGGTCACTTTCATCTATATTATCCTTTAAAATTTCGAACTTTTGTTTGTTTACATGTCCAAGTCGGCCATGCCACAAACTATAGGCGTCAACGGAATTTTGAATCAAGTGAACATTAAGTTTATTTACTTTAAAATTCAGCATGAAAAGGTTGTTGCAATTCTCCCCGGTCATGATACATTTGTCTTTATGATGGACTTGAACACCGTTGCTGCCGAAAACCACTGTCATACCGGCACGTTGCATCTTACTTACAGAAAGTAAATTATGACGTACCTCGGGCGAAAACAATACATCATCAATTGAGCCTTCAATATCTAAATCTGTTGTTACCTTTATGCTGCCTTTACCGTACGCTCGTATAGACTCGCCGTTTTTCGCAACTCCGATCTTGAGAGGCGTCGATAGTTCCGTGTACGTTGTAAACACGTCAAGTGAATTTATTATGTGATCCGTGGCACCCGAATCTAAGAGGAAGGAAATTTCCATATTAGTAGGATTACTAATAGGGTAAGGTAACTTACAATCGGGTGACACCATAAAAGCGAAACCGCCCTCGTCATTGTTGCACAGCACGTTGTGCGCCGTCCTCTTGTAGCTGCTGCCGCTGCTCCCAGCCCCGTCTTGCTGGATCTTCTTGAAGTAGCGACAGTCTTTCTTGAGATGATTTCGGCGCCCACAGTGATCGCAGTAAATTTTTGAAATTTTGTACGTTGAATTTCCGGTTTGAAAGTTTTTCTTCACTTGAGGGTAGAATTTTTTCTTAGTAGAATTTCCTTGTGATTTTGGAAATGAGAAATTCCTCGGACCTGCATGCAAAACCTTGAGCTCTGTTGAAGGTTCACCTTTCAGCTTCACTTCGTGGTCAAGTAGTCGCGTCTTCTCAAAGGAAAGGTTCAAATGTTCTTCGCCAAGAGTTTCCAGCGCCGTAATGACACCGTCGTATGAACTGGGTAGCGTCAACAGGATGTGAGACACTTTGTCCATTTCGTCGAGTTTTGCTCCGGCGGAAATAAGTTCGATGACAATGTTGTCGAACTTAGTAAAATGTTTAAGTAAGGAAACATCTGGTTGGAGTTTAAGATTCAACAATTGCTTGCGTAGTGCTAATTGCGTAGCCAGACTTCGTCTCTCATAAATTTTATCGAGGTTATCGAAAATGGATTTGGCCGTTGCAGCGTCTTTTGCAAAATTTAAAAATGCGTCATCCAAATATTCGATTATCGTACCTTTTGCGGTTTGGTTTGTCTTTAGCCACTCTGCGTCTGGATTATCCGGCACTGGTTGTTCAACGACGATGGCCACTTGTAGTTCTTCCAACAAAGACTTGATGCGGAATTTCCATGTGCTGTAGCGTTCGCCGTTAAATTGCTGGATGTTTCGTTTGCCTCGTACCTCCATTGTTTATATCCGTATTTTAGACGGATAGCAGGAACTAAATAACTAATTTAAATCGTGCCCTGGGCCCATAACCTGTTGGAAAGGGCGCAGAGGAAAGAAAACGTGTGAACAGTGGAACGATTGTTTTATTAATGATAGAAAATTTTACAGTATCGACTAGCAGCCGACATTTTGAATGAACGATTGAATGAGTGAAAGTAAAACCGAATGAATGAATCTGAACGAATGAATGGAAGACTGTACTGGGATTTTTGTTTATTCCAATATTTTCTTTGTTCTTTCTTTTCTTATTTGTCTGTTTCATTTTAATATCGTGTAACATTGTGTAATTGTTATATTGTATATTTGTGGCTTCAAATAAATGTCTCTCTCTCTCTCTCTCTCTCTCCAAGGACCTTCTAAAATGGACGAGACTGGTGATGGGTGACCTCTGCGTTATGCTCCTAACCAGGTGCTGTTTGTCCGTCTAACCACATCGGGATACCCATATTATTTTATTTATTATTTTATTGTTTGATAAGTTGCGCATTTAAAAAGATCCGTGTATACCAGCACTTTTTCATAATATCTCATATTTGTTTGAAAATTACTGCTTATGGAAACAGGAATATCAAAATTAGCTCGCGAGGATTTTTCTAGCTACGAAAGTTCGTAGCACGTGGCTACGAACTTTTGCGATTACGTAGCAGATGCGTAGCGTGGACTACGCGACGCAAGTAAAAAAATTTTCGTTGGCGCTTGTTGTTTTTTTAACCTTATAACGAAAGTAAAGAGTAACTACGAAAGCACTAAAAATACGCATTTATTTTATCACTTACTTACTAAAATTAAAATTCTATACAAACGTAGTTTGGTTTTCTTTTTTAAAATACGAGCTGACACAACATTAAAAAAATACTCCAACAAACAGTAAAGCCCTGCGCAGACGAGACGCTGAATCGTAAAAAATGTCCTCCGAGTACTTGTCGTGGACTCAACGCCTACGATGTGCGGTCATTTGTTCCCCGGAAATTGAGTGAAGCGTACGGAACAAATATTCTGAGATTGTGTTGTAATTTACATTAAGTTGAAAAAGAAAAGGCATTTTAAAAGAAAACACCGAACTTTTGTCCAGTCCGGTCTCTTGATGTCCTCGGTAACTTGAGGGACTTTTTGTACGGGGTACTTTTAGTCCTTTGTGTGCGGTATTCGATACAATTTATAAGAGATCTATATCGACGGACAAAAAAGTACCCGGGGGATAGTCCCTCGTCTGCGCAGGCCTTTAAGGTACGTAGTTTAAGACTTTATTTAATAAATCAGTAAATCGTTTAAAACTTCTTTATTTATTTCATTTTCATACATTAGTCTAGTTTATTTTTGTGAAAGTGTGAGATTTTTTTTTTTATAATGTATTATTTTTATTTACAGTATTTTTGTAACACGACAATCATTTGTAATTTTTCTGTATTTACAAAATTTAGTACCAATCCGGCTCATAATATTTTCAAGTCATGCCGGTCTGTCCGTTTCTCAACAGAAGTTCTAAGACTTTGACAAATCAGTAGGTTATATTTTATATTGATTTCTCGTTTAACGTCCTTCCGCAAATAGGGGAAACGTGTGGTCTATTATAATCACGTATACGTCTCGGGAGGCAGTGCGCGACTTTGCCCAAAAATAGCTGCGATATTTTATTGATTTATAATAACTTTACTGGAAGTCAATAGACTCGACGTCGTCAGGCTATACTAGTCCACTGCTGGACATAGCCCTCCCCTAAAGAGTGCCACGTTGTGCTATCATAGGGGGTAATTCCCATAATCCCCATGCTGGGCCTGCGGGTTGGGGATCGATTCAGTTCGGTGGAATTGTACTGCAGGGGGCGCCGCTGCCCACCACCCCGGTTTGTGTCCCTTAGTCTCCTTTTACGATACCCGCGGGAAGAATTGGGTTGGTGCGACTAGGTAATCTATTTTATTTTTTACAGGCAGTCCACCCTTTTTACGTTTTTAGTATAAGTTTAATCGTCTTGTAGTAGATACCAACCCACAAATAACAAATCTTACCAAATGTCAAGTTATAGATTTATATATTTAGGTACGCCACAGACAAAAAATGGTATCAATGATATCAACCTTTTGTATGTCCCCACTGCTGGGGCACGGGTCTCTTCCTGCATCGTAGGAAAGTTCGGCCGTGGGCCAAGTCCGGGTTGGTGGAGGATTGTAAGACAATGGCGGGCTTTACTGTCAAAAGGTATCAATCCGCCCATAAGACCTCTGACATGGCTTAACGACTGTCATTACATGACAGCCGGCACCAACGGCTTAGCGTGCCTTGCGAAGCACGGAAGGACTCGAAAAAATGCCTCTAGCCTTAGTCACGGGTCACCCATCCAGTACCTGACCGCGCCTATTATTGCATAACCCAAGAGATTGATACAATCACTCAGTTCCACTCGGTCACGAGAGCTTCAAAAAATTTATCTAGATAAGCCCCTTTGCAGGGCACAGGCTTCCTCTGTAAGAGGCAACATAGGCTTAATCACCACGCATGCCCACCGCAGATTGGCAACCGCTGAGGTATAAGCACCTCAGGCGCTCACGATGTTTTCTTTCACAGTAGTATGGCCGCTTCAGATTTACAGATATAGGTAAGAAAAACTTAGAAAACAAAGTTAACGTTACATCCCGAGGTTTTAACCTACTGCCTCGTATGTGAAAGAAGCGTTATACCCATGGTGTTACTGTTTTTTTCACAGACATAATGACAAGTCGATATGTCAGATTTTTCGAGCAGTTGCCAATAGAATACCGTACAGTAGGAGTGCGAATGTAGTAATTCATTTGCATTGTTCAAGTTTACGAAATTTGCTTAGTATTCATTTTCTGGGTATACTTTGTTAAAAAAATGACTGGAGGAGCGTTTTATCTGTTCAAATATTTTTTATAAAAATTACTGAGATTGTACATAAAAAGCGTTCCATAGTTTTTTTCAACACAATAGCCCTTTTGTTTCGCTGTTGAATTTTGTTTTGTTGAGGAAAAGACGGGTGAATCAACCGGAACAAATCTTTGTTTGTCGAATCCGTTGTTTCAATTTCAGAGATCGAACCAACTTTGTTTAAATATTGAAAAGTTTTTTAAACGTAAAATGTTGCGTGCAAACACCGATTGCTCATCGCGGACTCGTTCATTGAAACCTTTTTTTTTTAACAGAGGTTTAACCTTCTTGGTCCAGCTGGAGGTTGTATAGATAACACTATGATTAAAAAGTTAAATTATGATACAGGTGTCCATACAATACCTGTATCGTAATAAAACTTTGATTTTTATTTTTGGCCTATGCGTTACTTGTAATAAGAGTTTTGTTTTCAGTTTTATAATCTTTGTATTATAGTATCAGAGTAGATAAAATAATAAATTGTGGTTAATCTTATAACAAAACATGTCTGCATATACTGGGAGACCTGCTATCGCTGAAAAGTACTTTAAATGCAAATCAGGACAAAGTTCAGTCGGGCAGCGCACTGCAGGATGTGCTGCTCGGAATTTATGTCCGCACCGGTGATTTACACCTTTTCTATATTAAATATTTCAACTGCAAAAGTGTTATTGTTAGAATGTGTTCTCTATCTAGCAGCATTTGAAAAGTAACCTCCTAGTGAAATTCAGGCTTTAAATTTTACTTGAATCGCAGCATTGAATTGAAGGTCGCATCGCATTGAATTGAAGGTCAAGATAAATAAAATAAATTTTACTATTAGCGAGGAATGAAAGGTAAAGGCAGTTTGACCTGATGGTTTGAAATAATTACCTTATTGATTATTATAAAGCTAATTTAGTGCTCTAGATTAGCTGTCATTACTTTTAGAGTAATTTCGTTCAAATGCCATAAACAAATCTCACATAAAAACCTAATTTATAATCTCCCAAGGTTAGCTGGAAGAATCTTTCAAAGAGATTTGTTTTGTTTTATTTACTGTATTGTGTTTTTTTCTTTGCAATAAGGTATAATAATATTGATAATAATATTTTTTTAATGGTTCCCACATTTAACTAATAATGACTATGATATTTTTGTAGGTAGATCAATGTTGAAGATGGCCATAGTCCGCGAATGACATATAACATAACATTTACATACTGGCACATACATTGCTTCTGGCCTTCACTAGGATACCCTGTGTCGTGGGAACCAGAAAGAGCGACATCACAAACATTTAAACATCCAAGACCTGGGGTTTTTTTAACATATTTTAAACTTTCGCGACTTGAACACATTATTAGAATATTTTAGGGGTTTAATTGCGTAGTAATTTATTGCTATTTTACCTCGACGTTTCGACGTCGTTACATTTGTGGTCACTGATGGCTGGTGCCCGTTCGCATCTTCGGCTGATAAGGTTTCAGACTACCCTCAATCAACCATCACAAAATACTACTAGGGTTGTGACACATTACACTGACTATGTCGTAAGATATGCCCCGAAAATATTCTAATAATAGGGTTTTTTTTGTTTCCAGCCGGGGATCGAACCCGGGACCTCTCGCATGGCAGGCAGATGCGCTACCGCTGCGCCACAGAGATCGTCTATGTATACACAATACATAAACTCACGGCAGTATTCGGTAGATGGAGGGGTAGATCCAAGAGTTGAAGGTCCTGACAGACAGCAGGCAGACCTCTTTCATCTCATCTACATTTCTGTACACGGGTTTCGGGTACTTTTTATTTTGCCCTTAGCAAATATCACGTGAAGAGACCCGTGTCCCAGCAGTGGGAACATACAAGGGTTTATATCGAAATACATTCCCTATTCGGTCGAAGTAGGTCCAACCTTTAATGGTTGTTTGTAGTTTAAATACTTCATCTTATTGTGAAAGTAAAAGGCTTAGGAGAAAAAACTTCAACGTCATCAATTACCCTTCACTTGGGAATTCGACCTTGCCCTCTTGAGACATACTTCTACTGCTCATCACTTAGAAGGTGTTATCTTTCAGGCCAGCCAAAAATAGACCTTGGAATTGTGTCGAATCTATTAATTGTGAAACTAATACCTCTGACGTTCATTAAGTAAACATTTTGTTTTTAATGTGATTTTTTTGACTTGACTTGATTTGATAATGAAATAAAAAATAAGGCAGCATCATGGAAAAGTTGCGTGAAAGTAAAATTTGCGTTTGGAGTCACATTATACATTGTTAGTAATATATGGGGCATAGAAAAATAAAACAGTATCTACCAAGAGTTTGACACTTTTTCGAATAACTGAAGTCGAAGTCCTCCTTGAGTCCGGAGTTTTTTTGGTTCATTTGTCCACCGTTTTACAGAAAACGATGAGGAATGCTTGTAGTTATTTTATTTTTATTTATTTATTTAGTTCAATAAAATATAGGTATAGATTAAGTGGATTCGGACCTTCTTAAGCCAAAACATTATTAACTGGTTTATCTCGAGTTCCTTGACTTAAATTAGTCTTACCTAATTAGTTAAAACTGATTTCCGCACTTATTTTCATAGTTAGCCTATTGTACGTAGCAGGCGATGAGGAAATGTTAACACTTCACTTATGACGTTATGGTAGCTACTACGATTGCTAATAGAACTTCAGAAATGTAAATACCTTCGGAACATGGCGAGATTCGAACCCACGAGTATTTCTATCAAACTAGACATCCCTGAAAGTACAAAACATATCAAATACTTTAAGCTATATAAAGAAGATAGTACAGAGAACTCAAGCTCCATGTCTTTGCATAATATTCATTCGTTTTACTTACGCAAAGCTGAATTTATGACTTAAAGGCTGCCGTGCTTGTGTATGCGCCCGTAATATTAACAAAATGTCTTAGTGGTGAATTTTGGCTAGAATTTGTACAAGTGCGGAAAATAAAATCAATGAGCTGGAAGTTCACTTCGACTAGCCTTTTAGGAGATTATCTATATTACGCCATAATTTCCGCTTGATTGTTTTTAAGTGTCGTAATCTCCGAGTGCTCCGAGTCTCCGAGTGTTTTATTCAGTATATTCGCTACGTCAGTTGCTCAGAATAGTGAAGTAACGAGGACCATACAAAAGTAGTCAAAGACGAGGACCATACAAAAGTAGTTTAATTTTTATTTACAAACTATATGCAACATGCGGCGGTCAAAAATAATACTTAGCCAATTTCAAACCTTTCGAGAACTCAAATCTATGTTTAATCGTGCCTAAAGTTGGTAATAAATTTATCAAAAAGGAATTATAGCCTTGATAATAGTGTTTATGAAGTCTTGTGAGGCTATGATTTCTAGTTTATTCTGTTATTCTCAGTTTTAAGGGCGATGAAACCTCGATTTGAGTCCTCTAATCGGTAGCGTCATTTCGATCCGATCTGATATGAACATACAAAGGTATGCCCCCACTACTGGGGCACGGGTCTCTTCCTGCATCACATGAAAGTTAGGCTATACTCCACCACAGGGGCCGAGTCCGGGTTGGTGGAGGATTGTAAGACAGTGGCGAGCCTAACTGTCAGAAGTAAACAAGCCGCCCATAAGTCCTCTGACAATGTATAATGACTGCCATTACATGACAGCCGGCACCAACGGCCGAAGCACGGAAGCGCTCGGAAAAAATGCCACGATCCAACTTGTCGTTTGTAAATGAAAAGCAAACTAAGTTTCTATGGGAATGAGAGATTATTAGTCAATAAGTCGATTTTTAAATACTTATTTTGCCCACTGCATTGCTTTGGTTCGCATATGATGAATGATGTTGTTAATTCCCGTTATGAAATTGGACGACACTGACATCACCGTTCAGGTTCAGTATGCGTATGAATAGGACACGCGCTGAACTAATAAATCGACGGAATACAGAGAGGTATTTACGCAACATCGCATAATTTATCAGGGCTCGTGACAGGCTCCCGCGGGTCATCGCTTTGTGATTTATGGTCCAGCCTCTAGCGGCGTTCATTAGGATGGGACTGAAACGCGAGTGCCAGTGGCTGATTTTACACTGATTTAGTAGTAGGCGTTAGGAAAGCTAGTTTGCATGCGTTTAGTAAGTTAGAAGTTTAGTAAGTTTTAAGTTGAAATATACGCGTAAGCAGTTACTGCAGAGGTCTTAATAGGATGTTGGAGAGAACGTTATTCATATCGAGTTGTTATAATTCCTTAAGTGTGACTGCTACTTAACGCCGTTCGCATGTGGTGCATGCTGTCAAGCTCGCACAATATAAAATGTTTGGTGATTGTAGTAAATTGAGTGGTTTTTTTTACTTTTGATGAATGTGTTCTTTACTGTGGTTACGACTAAGAAGGGTTTGATTCTTCTTAGTCGTAACGCTCTTGACAGAGCGGTCGTGGTCGTTACGTCGGGGCGGTGGCCTGCCTCACAATTCTCTGGCATTCCTCTCGCACCGACGCTTTCCTTGTGCACTCGTTTAAGGGTCTTAATTTAGTCGGTCCATATCATGGGTGATCTGCCATTTGCTCTTTTGCCCTCAAACTTTCCCTGTACCACCACGCGCTCAATGGACACTTCGCCTCGGCGTGACACATGCCCTAAGAAAGTTAGAATGTGAGACTTTACTATTGTTGAGAGACGCTGCCTGATGCCGAGTTCTTGCAGGGTTCTTGAGGGTTTGATAGATATTTCTTATAAGTTATTAATTGAGAAATTTTGATTCAAAAAATAATTATTTTGGAAAAAACCTTTCGTTATTAAAAACTGAACTAAGTCCTACTTCCAAAATTTAATTTTAATAACTGCTTATGTGACTTTTCAGAAGACTTGACTATTTGATAAAGTTCAGCGTTGTTGAATGAGTAAAATAAAATTGAGTGTATGGTCACGTTTAGTAGACTCGCTTTCCCCTGTATGTTCTTGTATTGTGTGCTAGAAAGAAAGATACTTAACTAAAAAAGTAAAGACCCTATTTGGTTCAGCTATAACATTTTTTCAAAATTAGAAAACTAGATTTAGGTTTTTTTAAATGTATATTTGTGCCATTAAATTTCGTACCATTAGGATTTAAAGATGATGTCTTTTAAATGGTGACCTGCACAGTTGATACACATTTGAGCCCTATTTATGACATTTTGCATAACTTGCCGTAACACTTCCTGCGATATGTTCGTTATTTCTTGACGAATGTTTTCTTTTAGAGCTGCGAGAGTCTGTGGCTTGTTCACATACACCCGAGATTTCAAGAAACCCCAAAGAAAGAAGTCTGGACTGGTCAGATCGGGTGATCTTGCAGGCCAAGGCAAATCGCCAAAACGAGAGATAACTCGGCCTGGAAAAGCGTCCCTCACTAAGTCCATAGTGTCGCGCGCTGTGTGTGCCGTAGCGCCGTCTTGTTGAAACCAGATGTGCTCCAGCCCCAATTCGTCCAAACTGGGTATCAAAAACTCACGTAACATGGTTCTGTAGCGTTCTCCAGTGACAGTTATCGCATTGCCTCCAGCGTCTTCGAAAAAATAGGGTCCGATCACTCTGTCAACACAGATGCCACACCATACAGTAACTTTTAGTGGGTGTAGAGGTGTTTCTTGAATAATGCGCGGATTATCAGTGCCCCAGAACCGAGTATTCTGCTTATTGACATGCCCTGAGAGATGGAAATGCGCTTCGTCACTCATAACCAATTTTGAAGGAAAATCATCCTCTTCAAGGTTGAGGTTTATGACGCGCTGGCAGTAATCTAGACGAGCTCGGTGGTCAGCAGGCAGCAGCTGATGAGTCATTTGAGTTTTATACGGGAACATCTTTAAGTCTTTCACCAAAATACGCTGCAGGGTCCGTCTGGAAATGCCCAATTGCGTGGCACGTCGTCTCGTTGATGTTTCTGGACACTCTTCCACATCTTCGCGCACAGCATCGATATTTTCAGCTGAACGGCCTGTTCTTGGTCTCCCAGACTTAGGTCTATCCAATGTTGAGCCAGTTGCTTCAAGGCGTGTGGCAAAGCGTCGAATTGTGCGACCAATCGGTGCCGGACGGTGGGGAAATCGTCGACGAAATTCACGTTGTGTTCTTATCACTGATGAATTATTCCGTAAGAACATTGACACAATTATTCCACGTTCTTGGGGAGTAAAACGATCCATGTTTATTTTCATTGTATTTTACATTTGTTCACTACACAATTTTCAACAACAGAATGACAGAAAATGTCATATAAAAAAAATAAAAGTATTTTCTTTAGTGCCAGTGCTTTTGCGCCACCCAGTATATTGAATGGGTCTAGTCGCTATAAGTAATCAGGCAAAACGTAATTACCATAATTTCCGACATTAGTAATCGAGATTAGGCCCGTTGAATATATTCTCTCAATCCTCCTTCATCTATAACCCGTGGTATCAAAGGGGTAAAATGCCGGCTTCTTAATCGGGAGGTCGCGGGTTCGAATTCCGGCATGGTTAAATGTAGCAATACCACTTACTAATGGTGGAAGTAAACAAGGAAGGACACCTCATAGGAAACAACTATGAAGCTAAGTGCGGAAAATGTCAGTTCAAAGTGACTCACTACTCCTTAATCTTTTCTACTCTATCGCAGAGATCGATAATTTTTTTATTCTTTCAACGAGTAACTAATTAGCCATTGTAAATGTGACAAGCCCGCTCACATCCCTTCAATCCAATCCGCTCGTGAATCGCAATGGATGTGTAAACATTTTCACATACGACACGGGCATATAGCCTTCGGCGAACCGGATTCATTTTCGCACAGCTTTTGACAATCCGCCTCTGGCCGGGACGAGGCAATTCCAAGCAACAATAAAACGGGCGAGGGGTGCGGGGCCACAATTGCGAATAAATTAGATTCCGTGGCGTTTTATTCGGCATACTGGCACTCGCAGTAATTTCAATAGACGCACCAGCGTACCTCGCATACCTTCGCTCTCGAGAAACGTGGCGGGTAGGTGACAATTAATTAAACGTAGTGCAGTGTTACTTGAGTCAAGGAACTTCCTCAAGTGTCTGTTATTACAAAGAAGGGAACGCAATTACAACGACACTTCGCGCGAGCAACATAAATAAGACTCAAGCTCGTGCCGTTGTGTTGCCATATTAGAGAACACGAGGCTCAAAGTAAACATGAAATCTTCAGTAAACTACAGTTTAACAATCCCTATTTTTAGTGTCAGGCACTGATTACTTGTACTCAACGCTGGCTAATGAACGGATAAGTCTCAAAACCACAAAACCCAGACCAAACGCGGAGCGACCAATCTTCTTGACCCAACATTCTGCTACAACACGACTCTATCACAAAGAATCAGTGAGAAAATCTTAAGCTACGCAGGGTTCTACGCAAACTGGTCGTCGTTTGCCTGTTTGCAGACCACCCTCGTTTCTACTAATCAAGGTTAGGCATCGGCGGAGCCCGTTAATCTACATTCGTAAAGGATTAAATCGATCAATTGATTATTGCTCTTATCTTTGCTTACTTTGCAAATAGAGCTCATTCATCTGTAAGCCGCCGATTTAAACCAATTAATTAATTCAAATTTCCGATTAACAAGTTGGTAGCGCAATGGTAGAACTTAGGAGATCGTGGGTGGAATTTCTACATGTACCAATTATGTTGTTTAGTAATAATTTATTTGACTTTGTTTTAGTAGTTATTTATTTACCAAAATTGTTAATTGAGTAATTTACTCTCTATTTGCTTATTAAATCCTTGAAACAAAAAAAGGGTGTCGCGCTACGGTCAAGGTAGCGTTCCGTGGTACTACAGAGGAAAAAACAACTACAAATAGGTAGAGTAATTTTCGGCGACTCGCCGGCATCAGTGAAATTTCGAACCTCTTTACAATATTCTCTGTATTACGTACACGCAGCGATTGATCATGTTTAATTTTGATGGGAAACTCAATTTCAGTATAACACCATAAAAAAACAAAGTGTTATTATTTGAAATAACACAGAAACTGTGACTTAATGAACGTTACAAGTAATAATTTTGGGCCAAATATGGACAAAAAAACTTAGTGTTCCCAAATTTGGTCCGTATTTAAACGAGTTGACATTATTATCCGAAAACTTAGACTATAATGCATTGAACTAATTTCGACACCAAGCATCTATATAGATAGTATCTATATAGATACTAGGTAACTTAACAATACAAAAGAGAACCGTAATTGTCGCTAAATTCGGGGGAGTCTTCAGGATCAATATCAAAAAACTTTATTCTCCTTACTTGACTTTTCTCTGATTATGACGTAATGGATATAATAGTACCTATCAAAGGGAGTGGGCACTGTTCTTGCCTTCAGGGATGCGACCACGTAAGCCCTCCACTGTATGCAGTTGTCTAATTTAGCCTACTGTCAAACACATACGTATATTGACACTTTGGAGAGACACTAAATGCTTGACCATATAAAGTGGAGACTCACATGAAACAAGGGCAGAAAGTTTTTTGTTGGCTGTCTTTACAAACGAAGTATTCACAGAAATTTCACCGAGAATTTTTAAACAGTTGTTGGTTAATATTTAAAATCAGCAAATCCCCTTTATAAACTTTGTAAAAGTCCGCGGTTAGCTTTATAAGTTTGTTTTACTTTTGAAATTAATCTTAAATAGGTAAACTTATAATAGTTTCACTATAAGTGGGTACGTATACCATTTATTAGCAAAGGGAAAAATAAAAAGTACCCGGAACCGGCGTGCGTGCATGCAACGACTTATGAACGTTGATGAAGCGAAGGTGATCTGTCAGGATCGTGGCAAATGGCAGTCCCTGGTCTCTGCCTACCCCTCTGGGATACAGGCGTGAGGTTATGTATGTATGTATGTCTGTATGTATGTATGTATGTATGTATGTATGTATGTATGTATGTATGTATGTATGTATGTATGTATGTATGTATGTATGTATGTATGTATGTATGTATGTATGTATGTATGTATGTATGTATGTATGTATGTATGTATGTATGTATGTATGTATGTATGTATGTATGTATGTATGTATGTATGTATGTATGTATGTATGTATGTATGTATGTATGTATGTATGTATGTATGTATGTATGTATGTATGTATGTATGTATGTATGTATGTATACCATTTAGTTGGCAGTGGGAATTGGTGGGAAAAAAAGAGCCGAAGATCGGGCTCAGTGGCGTGTCTTCGGAGAGGCCTAGGGCCAGCAGTGGACCGGCTGATTATGATGATGATGATTTCGCGTATACTTACTTTCACCTTATGACGAGGATATTTATAAACAACTTCCATTTGTCCCGGTCCAAAACTAGGATACCCTGTGCTATGGTAACCAGGCAAGGACATCACAAAACATGAAAACACACCCAGACTGAGTCCATTTGTACAAATTTACGGCGGCCCCAGTGGAATACAAACCCACGACTACCGGCATGGTAAACAGACATAATTCAGCTAGACTAAAAACGCAAAATTGTCTAATCACCAGAATCGCTCGTAGCCCCGGCTTTCTGAGTGATCTTAAACGGTCACGAAGGTTAAGCAACATAGGGCGCGTTCAGTGCATGGATGGGTAACCGTCTATGACTAACTGTAGTGGCATTTTTCCGTGCGATTCCGTGCTTTGCAAGGCACGTTAAGCAGTTAGTGCCGGCTGCCGTCGATGCAGACGCTAAGCCAAGTGAGAGCCGCCTTAGGGCGGCTTGAAAACTTCCGACAGTAATACCAGCCACTAGTCTTGCAAGCCTCCACCAATCCGGACTAGGCCCCCGTGATGGAGTATGACCTATACCTTTTTCAGGGAAGAGACCCGTGCCACTCGGTGGGGACATAATGGGTGCATAATGAAAAACGCCGTGTATCATCTTAAACCTACTATCCTACCGTCCTATATCTGCTATCCTGTCTACTAAGTCTAGCCTGTTTACTTTAAGATTTAAGTCGTAGTGGAAACGTGACGTAAAAGGGATTTGGTGCGAGATGCATCTTTGTGAGCGGGGCGCTTGGCAGGAGTCCAATCAATAAATGTTGAGTCGCCGGGGAATCGAAAACACCGGGTATCGTATCGCTGGAGGCTTGCGCGAACGTACGGCTGGATCTACGATATCTCCCGACGCTACAGTTTGTTGTGATTTTCCGTACAAGATTTGTGACTAAGAAACTCGTGTGGCGGTAACTGCAGCTTGATTAATTTACGGTTCCGTACGTCTAATAACACTGATAGTTTATAGGCACTATAACAAACTAGAGACTTGATGACTATTTAGTTATACATTCATTAACCGCGATCTTTAGGAAAACTCTTAACTTTTTTGTGTCTGAGGTGTTCAAAGGTGTGAGGTGTTGAAGTTATAGTAGCAAATCCACTCGCTCATATGCAGTAAAACATCGTGGGAAAACCTGAGTGTCTAAAAGGCATCAACCACCTTAGCGCTTGAAATTGTCAATCCACGGTAGGCCCGTGGTAATAAAGTCCATACACTCTCTTTCTCTGACATGACTTAACGGCCTTACGGTCGGCTCGATAACTTCTGACAGTAAGGCCCACCACTGTCTTACAAACCTCCGCCAACCCGGACTTGGCCCTCGTGGTGGAGTATGGCCTAAACTTCCTGCGATGCAGGAAGAGATCCGTGCCCCAGCAGTGGGGACAAACAGGGTTGAAATCGATCGATCGATCTACTCTCTTTCTAAAAGAAGGCCTGTACCCTGCAGTGTTTATATACGTCATAGAGTGAATAAAAATAAACTCAAAACAATGTTTGTTATAGAACTCCCCCAAACCGCTTCACCAATTTTCTGAAATTTTCTGTATAACTATATTTGATAGGTCTCAGGTCGTTGAGGGGTCAGCAACCTACACGTTGCTAAAAAAAAGGCTGTGAACTCTTTCATTTACAAAACTCAATTGGAACAATGATGATGTTGGTAATGGTTTCAATATGATAAAATTTACATTGAATAAAAAATGTATTGAAATCGGCTTATTTGTTGGGGAGCTCCGATGGTACAGACAGATATAGGTGTCAAAACAACACCCGATGTTTTTCAAAGGCGGGAGCTGTATATTATTCGAGTAATTCCTTCTTAATGACTGCCACGTTGGTCTAACGGTATCACTTTTGATTACGATGCCAGAGGTCTTGGGTTCGCTACCTACTGGGGTCCGCCGTACATTTGCACACATGGCCTCAGTCTGGGTTTATGTGCATTTTTGTGATCTCATTGCTTATTGACTAGCACAGGCTAATTAGGATCAGGACGATGACTTGTCCTCATCCTAAATAGCCTGTGCTCTAGTCTGTTCTCTGTTCTGTCTTCTTAATGTGTTAAGGTCACTTCTAATCTATATTTAGGCGAAAATTTCCCAGCCTAGCTCGTTATACTACCTGTGACGAGCTCGGCACAGCTCTATAGACTATCGTCATCCCTCTCTCACCTTCAGGAAGACATGCATAATTGATCAAAAGGAAGGAAAAGAATATAGATGTTAGACTTCATGTAGACTAACTCGAGCACGGACCATAAATCTTTTCAGCACCATTAACATATCCTTGGTCCCGAGGTGGCCTGATAAAATATGCTAAACTTACTCGACGCGGAACTTGTGACTGTTAGTGCCACTCTTGGGAGTAATCTTATCATGATTGACAATGGGGTGATAGTTTCGGGGCCGAGTGAATGCGAGCGTTGCCTCGATGTCCCGATCATTCTGAGTGTGAAAGCCAGGTTTTCGTCTATGTATTGAGTTTTACTGGAAATGTTCCACAGATATGGTATTTCGGACGATATCCTCCAATTTCGTAAAGTCAGATTTTATCATTGAACTCAATTTTATTAGCATACACTTATTAGCTTCACCTGTGTAACTGACAAAGTACCTTGTCAACAACATTTTATATAATATAGTAATAGAAATATTTGTTTATCAATACACTTTCCATATTATCCTAATTGACAAATTTAAAAAAAAAAACATAAATTACGTACAAATTAAGTGTGTAGGATTGTCGGTGTCTGTACTAGTATAAAATATTGTGCGACAGACACGAGCGCCTTCCAACCGCTAGATTTAGCTGCTTAAATTACGTATATTTCAATTAGATTTATTAAACAATACATTGTCGTGTCTACGTTATAACAAAAGTAATTAATAGTAATAAAAGTGATAGAGATAAACAATCAAACAGTTGCTCGGTAAAATCATATGACAATTTCTGCAACCAGTCTAATCAAGGACTGGTTGCAGCAAAGGATACATCAAGTTGTATCCTTTTTTCTGATTGTGCACGCAAAGCGTTCTCTATCTATCTATCTAAAGTGTCATAAAGGCCTTACGAAAATATTCCTCAAAAGTAACAATTTCTCCAAAAAAACATTCGGTCTAACGAATCAAACCGGTCGACAATCGTATTCGAATCACGTCCTTTTTGGGTGCACTAAATTAAAGGATACACGGAGACGTCGCCGAAGAAACATTACTTATATTTTTTTCCTATTTCCTCGCACAATTTCGATTAAGGTTTTCTTGAAGATAGAATCCAAGTACAAAGATTTACATTAGACTTTGATCTCATACGAAATCGTTTTGTATCTCGATCGTTTCCTTATTTGCTCTTGTGTTTGTCCTCTATTGATTCCCCACCTCGGGTGATTCTCGGTATAATTCGACGTACCCTGAAACGTTCAAATAAATACCTTTATTTCTTCTAAGATTAAAGCCCAGCGGATTAGTACGTTGAAGTGGCAGTGGGCGGGGCACATAGCACGCAGACCTATGGGGCCGGAAAGTTCTCGAATGGAGACCATATATCGGCAAGCGCAGCGTAGGACGACTAGCCACAAGATGGACAGAAGATGGCTGGAAGACGCTGTATGTAAGCCACTTCCAGCGGGTCTTTCTGGAAATCCATGGAGGGGGTCTATGTCCAAATGTGGACTTCTTGTGGCTGAATGATGATGATGAATTCTTATAAATTGTGGAAACAGGCTTACGAGCCTGTTTCCACAATTTATGCTCTTATGTTGGGGATCAGTCGGCTCACAAGGGGCTCTTATGTTGGGGATCAGTCGAGGGTAGTGTTAATTCCTAGTGCGGGGCCAGAAGCAATGTGTGTGCCTGTATTTAAATGTTATGTTAATTAGTACACATAAAGTAAAGGTTAAGTAATATAATACAATAAAGTAATATTAATATTATTAAATATCTCATGATTTTATTAGCAAAACTTAACTATAAACCAGTGAAAACTACTCGTATAATTATGCATTGAGTCCTCGAGCAACTTTATACTAACATAGCATGTTGCGTCTGCCAGTAGGTGAGCTAACATTTAGCTTATTTATAGTTATGATCTATTGTAAATGTATTGGTGTACATTTTGTTGGTTGTCCTAATAAATAAAATAATAAAAAACACATGCCACTTGGACCATGGTTGTATGAAGTGCAAGTGTGAAGTCCTGTGTGTAACATTGTGCATTTAAGTGCTTATTAAACATAAGTGCAACTTATTGTAGGTAATAATGAGGCTACTCGCCAACTACAAAACATTTTTATTTTCATTTTTCGTTGATGATATTAAAGAGGCGGCAGGAGGGCAATGGACGAGATTAGCAGGAGACGGCCAAGGTTGGTGTGACCGTGAAGAGGCTTATGTCCAACAACGGGCGACTCGCATGGACTGTATAGATAGATTAGCCCGAAAACAAATGGCCAAACGATGATGCCTCCCGGAAAGACTTCATCACCGGGGGTGTCCAGCAGTCAATTTTATGGATTGGCAATTTCAATCGAGGAAACCTAAGTGTTTGAGGTAATCAGCACCTGCTGGGCTGATTACATAGTAAAAATAACTTCCACACGACACAATCACTAGACCTGGGGGGTGAGTCTCCAAAATCCAGAGTTGTTCAATAGAGTCATATCATTCACACTATCGGTAGTCTGGTAACCAATCGCATTGCAATGGTATACACGTGCTACTCAACACCGGCGCCTCGCGCGATTCTATCTTCTTCGCGTGAGATGCCTATTTAATTTACGCGGGTTATATCCCTGGGATGACATTGTACTGCTATTGCTTTGTAGACTACAAAAATGAGGAAAATATCAACATTGTCGAGCTTATTACATTCTATCGAAAAACTATGTAAGTATTAGACTTTAGGGCCTAGTCCCAACCTAGGATACCCTGTACTATATGATAACCAGGCAAGGACGTCAACAACATAAAAACACAGGCTGATACCACTTGTACAAATGTAAGGCGGCCCCCCGTAGGAATCGAACCCATGACCTCTGTCTTTGTACCCCAGCGCCTTAACGGCTAGACCAGCGAAGCAATCAACGAGCCTGACAGTCAAGATTTCTCCCTATGTTTTCCTTATCTGTTAACGAGTGGTATTTCTGAGGTTGCAAAAACAAAGTTACTGAAAGATGATACAGTCTGAACACAGCACACACGCGAGCATTGTTATTTAAAAGTATAACATGTTCTCCCATCGTAAATAATAATAAAAAGGGAAGGGAAAAAACACAACGCAACAGATGTGGAGTTTGGTGGTTTGCGGCATTAATTAAAAACGTGCCCCGGCATAACGAATTATACGAGTTTACACTGAGCCTGTGCAGGGATCGCCTGCAATTTGTCTCTAACAAATTAACAGGGAGAGAAATATTTACAATCTATTTCGCCCAAAGAGGTACTGTTTACTTCGGTCTAATCTGTACGGTAATTAAATTAAACACTTATAGGGCCCATATCCGAGTTAAGAATTTCGCTAAGTAAATAGTATTTTATTTATTAAGATCATAAAAAGAGGCACCACACAATCTAAGAATTCGCAGAAAGCTTCGTCATAAAACTAGCACAATAAACAATAAAAAACTAAACTAAATTAATCAAAAATACCGCCCTGGGACACACCCGACCCAAAAGTTCCCATGACGCTAGCAGCATTACCTCGTTGCACCGCCAGGGAGATCCTTTGCATCAGGCATGCCCCGGAACGAACGTCATACCCCCGACTCCTTAGGCGCCGATCACCCGAATTAAGAAAAAATCCCTCATCTCCCCATACCCCCATCGTTTCCACAGTAAATAGTTAACTGTAGTGCTGTCTCTCCGAATTTCACAGAAAAGACCGTGACAGAACGTTACTTCCGTATACACTTAGTGGAAATCACAATTCCGAAATCGACCCTATGTCTTATTAAGACCCAGGGACGGTACCAGTGCGGGCATGTACCAATGAGTTTGTTTTCGAAATTATGTACATTTGTAAAGTTATAGTCGCAATACCACTCGCTAACTGTAAAGGAAAACAGCATGAAGAACCCTGAGTGTCTGAGGTGTTCAATTGCCTCAGCGCTTAAAAATGCCAATTCGCGGTGGGCACGCGGGGTAACACGCATGCCCAGCGTGGGGATTATGGGCATTACCCCCTGTGATAGCACAACGTGGCGCTCTGAGGGGAGGGCTATGTCCAGCAGTGGACTAGTATAGCCCGACGACGACGCGGGGTAATTAAGCCCATACTCTTTCTCTCTCTCTGAGAAAAGGCCTGTGCCCGAAAAATAACACGATTTCTTAAGACACTCTTTAAATTCAGTATAAATAATGTTTTGTAAAGGGAATAGGTAATGAGGGAATTTGAGGAGTGTTTTAGAAGAATCGTGTTTTTATAAATAACACCGTGTATACTCGTAGCATTATAGTTTGTAAAGGAGAAGCAGCAGTTTGCTTCCTTAAGCTTTTTTTCATTTTTATTTTGGCTGCCCAGAACACAAAATAAACTTTACTAGAAACATAGAAAACCATCCTCGTCCACCACTCTTTACGGGAGCTGATTAACTTTGTCATGATCTAGTGCGAAAGGCTATTGCACACATGACTGACCATCCTCAGCTATAAAGTGGTGAAAAATACGGTTTTACGAAGAAAGTCAATTAATCAGTATCAGCTTTGAAAATCAAATAGAAATTATTATTGAAATAGACATTAAAAAAATTTATTTATCACTCACAGCAGATTAGAAAACGAATAGGGTGACAAAAAATTACAGACAAATATGTGATAAAAAGAATCGGGCTCAGCTTAGTGCTGTGAGTGCATGCATTAAACTCCTCGTTGCTTTTCCTTGCGGCTAACACGCTTGACCACAAAACGGAGGTGGTAGGTTCGATACCCACTTAAGGCCGCCGTACTTGAATTGTACAAATAAACTCATTCAGGATGTATTTTCGTATGTACGATTTCCTAAACAAGTAATCACCAGGTATCCTAGTTTGGAAGTATACAACACAAAATAAATATATTTTACTTTATGTAACTATAACATTGTTGCGTGGTGTAGGAGTTTTATATGAATATTACCGGAATAATGTCATTCCGGAATTTATATGCTACAAAACTGCCCGAAATGCTGCTGATCGGCCATCCTGTAAGATACACTCAACTTGTCTGGACCACACTAGTTTTTCAAATAATTAATTCAAGTATCATACTGTACAGCACTGAACAGCAATACAACAGGGTGCTGTTAATGGTATGCCTACATTTTTAAATGCCAAGGCGACGTTTATACCCGCTTCTGAATCGCGTCTTGTGACATTTTTGAGAAGCGATGGAAAGTCACCCATCATAATATATGTTTTACTTCCATCATCATCATCAGCCTTTTGATGCCCACTGCAGGACATACGCCTCCCTCATGGTTTGCCAAGCTTCACGGTCTTGTGCCGTCGGCATCCAGTGACTCCCTGCCACCGTAACCAGGTCGTCAGACTATCTGTTGGAGGGCCCGCCTAAGCTGCGTCGCCCGGTCCGTGGTCGCCAGTTCAGAACTGTTTCGCCCCAACGGCCATTAGTTCTTCGAACTATGTGCTCCGCCCACTGCCACTTCAACTGAGCAATTCGGTTTTGGTTCCGTTTGTACGCAATGGCTAACAGAAAATGCGACACCAGAATACAAAGTGACGAGGGTACAGGGCGGAAGCAAAAATATGCACATGCTTTTTAAACACGCTAGATTAACCTTTTTATGCGACAAAGGATGCAGTAATACGGTCCTGTTGGCAACTTTTGGTTCTTCTTCGTCGTTCCCTCATGACTGAGTCGCGATACTCAGTCATGAGGGAACGACGAAGGGTCGCGCGTATCGACGGCGAACGGTTTTTCACCATGTGGATCGCCTGGTACAGTCACATGTAAGCACGTTAGAACCTTGTCAAATTAACCTCTTCTAGCCTGATGTATGACAAATTGACTATTTTAACTTTGACAAGGTACTCAAGTGCGTACATGTTAGTGAGTGTGAACGTACATGCTGCCACTGAACGTGAAAGTACATGCTGCCACCGCAGCTGCTGCCGCTTTTATGGCGTCCGACCAACTTGTCGGTGCCCTTCCTCTGGCTCGTTTGCATTACAACCTATGGTTGTACGATATCAACCCTTGTATGTCCCCACTGCTGCGGCTCTTCCTGTATGGCAGGAAGGTTAGGCCATACTCCACCACGAGGGCCAGGTCCGGGTTAGTGTAGGATTGTAAAACAGTGGCGGATGCTACTGTCAGAAGTAATCAAGCCGCCCATAAGGCCTCTGACATGGCTTAGCGATTGCCATTACAAGACCACCGGCACCAGTAGTGGCTTAACGTGCCTTGCGATGCATGGAAGCGCTCGGAAAAATGCCACTAGCGGTAGTCACGGGACGGTCACCCATCCTGCACCTGACCGCGCCTGTTGTTGCTTAACTCAAATGATTGATTCCAATTACTCAGTTCGACTAGGCAACGAGCGCTTCACCTTTGGTTATGAACCATAAAAACTACCACAATTAAAACTATGTCATCATTCGAGTTTGATACATTCAACAGTTATCTTCTTGTTCGATCTGTGGGATTTCCGTAAAAAGAACGTTCATAGAACACGTCGCTATGCCAAACCTGCCTACTAGGCGAATGAGGTTCCAATTCTTTTTCCTTTTTGCCGTAACACGCGGGATAAAAAATCAAATTGGGCCGAGGCTTCACGGATACTCAATTTTCCCTGTCGCTCAAGTTGGTTTTTTTATCTCACCGCGCCATCACCGAAAGAGTTTCTATCGCATTTTGTGGCCTATTCTCGACTGACGCAGACAATGATTCTAGTAAAATAAGAGCTCGTTTCGCTAGCTTTTTATTCCGGCACAGTTCATTCTTCGCGTAGTTTGTGGTAGTACTACGTATTGTTTCGACAAGCAACTACAATCCCCGAGGCACAAGCCCACGTACTGCTGAGCACAAGAGAGCCCGTCTGATTTTTTTATGATATTATTTTGTGAAGCATAATGCACCCCTTTGTGTAGTGCTTGTGCGAAGCCAAGAAGAAAATTAACTAGGTATGCTTTACCAAGACAAGTCGAGACATTGTTAAGAAGCTTACCGCCGGTTTCTGAATTAGGAATGAAGTAAACACTTGTGCCGTGCTTCGCAAGGCACGTTCAGCCGTTGGTGCCGGCTGTCATATAATGGCAGTCGTTAAGCCATGTCAGATGCCTTATGGGCGGCTTGATAACTTCTGACAGTAAGGCCCGCCACTGTCTTACAATCCTCCACCAACCCGGACTTGGCCCCCGCGGTAGAGTATGGCCTAACCTTCCTGCGATGCAGGAAGAGACCCGTGCCCCAGCAGTGGGGACATACAAGGGTTGTTAACGAAACACTTATGCATCAGCCTGTCTCTTCAGACTACTCAAAAAAATAACGACTCAAAAGTCTACCCGTGACCAAGGCAACTGCAACGCTGCCAAAACTTCGGGATTTACGTAGGTAATAAATATCAGCGGTTAGACCCGTTTAATATATAACTATGTATGAGCATCGGAAATCAATAAGAAATATGATTGAAACAGACTGAGTTCAGACTCACTAAACTCTCTCCCTCTCTTCATAATGCATAACCACGGCCGGCGTAGACTCTGATTTTGTCTGGGTTCGTCTAGGGTAGACCTAAGATTTTTAAAGATAAGATAAAGAAAAAGATAAAGAAAAAAAATATAAAGATTTCCGCACTTAGCCTCATAGTTGGGCCATTGTACGTAGCAAGCGCTAAGGTTTCCACACGACGTTTCCCTTCACGGTCAGCGAGTGGTATTGCTACTACAGGGTGGCCAAATAACAGGTATACACTTTAGTTTTGTAATTTTATTCTATGAAATATAAAATATATTAAGTATTTCTTGTTAAATATTGCATTTAGGGCCGGCAGTTAAACATGGAAAATAATGTCAGACAAATGTCCACCTCTAGCAGCATCGCAGATGCGAACCCTTTTCATCGCGTTTTTCATCACATTTTCACACATTTCCTGCGTTATCTCCGTGACTGTGTCTCGAATATTTTGTTTTAATTGCTGAAGATTCATTGGCCTGTTAGCATAGACACGTCCCTTTAGATAGCCCCACAGAAAAAAGTCAGGAGCTGTTAAATCAGGCAATCTTGGGGGCCAATCAATGTCACCCTTTCTCGAAATTAATCGATCGGGAAACATTCTTTTTAATGTTTTTACTGTGGCTCGTGTCGTGTGAAATTTGGCCCCGTCTTGTTAAAACCACATGTTTCCTAAGCCCAATTGATTCACTTGATTCGAGAAAAAATTAATAATCATCTCATGGTACCGATCTCCATTCACTGTAACAGCATCACCCATAGCATTTTCAAAGAAATAACTACCCCTCCTGACCAAATTCTACACTAAACTGTTACTCGACGAGGATGCAGTGGTCGTTCGTGGATCAAAGAAGGTTGTTCTTCTCCTCAATAGCGACAATTTTGTTTATTAACAAATCCGCTGAGATCGAAATGAGCTTCGTCACTCATAGGCTGCAATTTTCTCAGAGTTTCCGCAATACATGATTGGGTTGAGTAAAACGTTTTATTAATTAAAACACGTTGTTCTGCCGTACAACGCTCCATAATAAATTTGCTGTATTTCATTTCATGCAACAACTGTCATATTTACCGCCAAAACAAAATGGCGGCAAAAAAAAGTTGTATACCTCCAAGTTGGCCACTCTGTATAACTTCCCAAATGCACATAACTTAATATAACATAACAAAGTCATTAGTACATGTCAGGGTTGGAACCCGATTGATTAGCCGCCTTTCTACACCGTTGCGATACCACCGCTACGCTGGGTTTGCCTAAAGGAAGTCCATACGAAAAACGTGTCATGTTAGGCCGGTGGATTTACGATATAAGCTTTAGCACGAACAGGTAATAATTATTTCCCGAGGGCAAATACAATGTGATCTCATTAGGGATCTTATTAATAAAGTGTCACGCATATCGAACATAACGTACAAAATGGATTAGGTGTGACAATGTTATAGAGATATACATAGAAAAGTTGCGTTCTTCTTGTTCTTTGGTCCCTTTACTCCACCGTGGAGTCTGGGGCTGACACTTTTCCATTGGTGGAAAGGTGGTTCGGGGTACTAATGTATCGTCACAGGTCTTTGTACTGCTGAAATACCCCTGACTTTCTCTCAAAAGGGTCTGGCTGAAAACCAGCGTAGCAGATTTTATATTGCATTGCACATGCAGAGCCCAGTCACCTTTATATCCAGGACACACATTGCCGCACTCACTGATTTAAACCGCTTGATTACTGCGATCATTCCAATTTTTGATCGAAAATTGCATGTTACAAAACTGGTATCACTTGCATCTTAATATTACTAGTTGTGTAGTGCTTTTAAGTGTGACGTACTTGGTTTAATAGGGTGTCAGTATGATTTTGTTGTATTTCTCTTGATGTAAGTGTGTTTTAATTGAAATTGTGTTTTAATCTTAATTTCACCCAAATATTTTAATATGTTTTGTGTATGAGTTTTCTTTTTTTTGAGTTTAATGTTAATTTCAACCAAATGCTTTAATGTGTGTTTTGTATATAAATAAAGCATTATCTTATCTATCTATCTTATCTTATCAATGGAATAAAAATCATTACTTGTATTATACTCGTAATACGTTTTTAACTAAAATTAAACTTGAGGAATCTTAACAACTGTGACAACAATTTTTAGAACCTACAGTCTAGAACCTAGGATCAACAATCTAGACTTTAATAGTTAGCGCCCCCGGAGCCTTAATGAAATGAAATGAAAAGGTTTTATTTAAAATAGCGCAGAAACTGCGGCTTAATGAACGTTCCAATTCAAACTAGGTGTCCATTTCGGAATCTAGATCATTTTAGAGAAAAAAATGACAAAAAACTCCAAACCTAGTCTTTATCTCTGTTTTTGGCCAGGGATTGTAGCTCCCGCCAAGTTTTTCCCTTCTCCTTCGTCTCAGAGAGAACGGATCACTTCCACGTCGGGGAAAAGAGGCTTTAGCGTAAGAAAACCATCGAAATATTACAAAAAGCGTGTCAGCGCGTGCAGTGTCCTGCGGAACCTCAAGGTTTTTTACCAACTTTACGGAATCTTACAATTTCATCAAAGTAATTTTCAACGTTCACGAGCAACGGAAGCGTTGCTGGTACGTATTGGAGGAAAAGTAAAGAAGGGTTTCGGAGAGAGGTAACATCTGAATTTTTACTAAGTTATTAAGTAAAAGTAAAGTTTATTGATTTTACTTAATAACTTAGTAAAAATTGCTGTGTGGTGTCGGCCTAGAGAATAACACCAACCCAAATTCTTCCCACGGGTGTCGTAAAAGGCGACTAAGGGACACAAACCGGGGGGTGGGCAGAAGCGCCCCCTGCAGTACAATTCCACCAAAACTGCGATCCCCAACCCGCATGCCCAGCGATTATGGGCATTACCCCCCAATGATGGCACAACCTTGCTCTATGGCGCTCATTAGGGGAGGGCTATGTCCAGCAGTGGACTAATGTAGCCTGAAGAAGAAGAAAAAAAATATTGGTGATTGACAACAAAGGTGATTGGCAGTGTACAATGGGCCCACAGTAAGTAAACCCTGTATTGATTAATATAACTTTATTATCATTACGAAATTAAACCAAGAAATTGATCCCGAAATGTACTATTGTTTTTCTTTTTTTTTTTAGTTTTCTTTTTTCTGTAAGCCCAACTGCAAGGCACAGGCCTTCTCTCAGAGAGAGAGTATGGACTTAATTACCACGCTTGCCCACCGCAGATTGGCAATTTCAAGCGCTGATATATTTCAATATCTCAGACACTCAGGTTTCCTCACGATGGTTTCCTTCACCCTTAGCGAGTGGTGTTGCTACTATAACTTCACAAATGGTGCATAACTGAGAAAACAAACTCATCAGTATAGGCCCAGACAGGGAATTGAACGATTCTATCGTATCACAGGGCTACCGTCGCTCGCCGCTCTCCATTTGTTCATGTTTTCCATTCGATATTAACCCATGAATATCCCCATTGCTGGGGCACGTGTCTCTTCCTGCATCGTAGGAAGGTTAGGCCACACTCCACCACGGGGGCCAAGTCCGCGTTGGCAGAGGATTGTAAGACAGTGGCAGGCCTTACTGTCAGAAGTTATTAAGCCACCCATGAGGCCTCTGACATGGCTTAACGACTGTCATTACATGACAGCCGGCACCAACGGCTTAACGTGCCCTGCGAAGCACGGAAGCGCTCAGAAAAATGCCACTAGCGGTAGACACGGAACGGTCACCCATCTTGCACCTGACCGCGCCTGTTCTTGCTTAACTCAAGTGATTGATTCCAATCACTCGGTTCAACTAGGCCCCGAGCGGTTCACTTTACGCGGAAAACACTTTCCATTATTATCTAGTATTAAAGCCCGAGTAGAAAGGCCATGTTTCCTCTACGATATTCGTACTACAAAGTTGTGCCTTGTAAGTCCTCAAAAATCTTCTATGTGTCAACACAAGCACACAAAGTAGAACCACCGGGTGTAGAGTTAAATTAATTCGTCTGAAATGTAAGACATAAAAAGTTGTTAGTAAAAGTTTGCTTCTTCAGGCCGCCCGATGTGAGGAAACTTGCCGACAGCGCCTCTTAAGAGCCTCCTTAGATTTAACTACCGGCATGGTGTATATTGAACAACTTTAGGATACTTTCTCAAGTTCAAGGAACTCCTTGACAGGCTGACTCTAGCTCAGTCTACCAAGAAAATAACACGAAAAATTAAAAAGGATAAATTTTATTATTATTACTTAAATTCTTTATTGCACAAAACATATCATATGTGGGACAAAGGCGTACTTAATTCTAAGTAGCATTGTCTTTCAGTCAACCTTTGGTTGGTGGATAATGGCTGGGTGGGTAGGGCAAAGATTAAATGTAAGGGAGGGGGGGAATACTTAATTTAATTAATTAATTTTCTCTTCATTATAAATAATAACCTGAAAAGAAGTGGCATGTCCTGAGGCCTCCCTATACGTCTAGTAAAGAGCAGATGTGGGCGAGTATGGTTTGGAGTAAAGAAAAGTCCGAAAATCTTTATTATGACTTGTCATACAAATCTATCGAAGTCGTTAAGCCACGTCAGAGGCCTTACGGGCGGCTTGATAACTTCTGACAGTAAGGCCGGACACTGTCTTACAATCCCTCACCAACCCGGACTTCGCCCCCGTGGTGGAGTATGGTATAACCTTCCCGTGATGCAGGAAAAGATCCGCGCCCCAGCAGTAGGGAAAAAGGTTGATATAGATCGATCGATCAAACTGGCAAAACGCTGTCACAGTACAACTCGCACTCGCGTTTATTCGTGTTTTGGCTGGTAAACGTCTTCACTTCTCAACGTAAACCATTACAACTCGCCCTCAGCAATTTTAAGAAGATAATTGGAAATAAACTCAAAAGAAAGTTATAGCCTTGAGAACAGTTTCTATGAAAAGTATAGTCTAATGAGGCTATAATTGAATTTTTTTAATATGATATTCTCAGTTGTAAGGACGATGAAACCTCGTTTAGTCTCGTCTAAACGGCAAAGTGTCGTTCGATCTGACCCTGTCGTTTGTAAATAAACCAAACTACGGTTGATATTCATAATTAAAGAATTTCTAAGACATGAGAAACTACCAAAGAATAAAATATAAAACTAACTATAAAATAATAAAAAATAAGACTTGAGAATTTCTCCTTAAGTCGGTTTTTAAATGAGTCTATAATTTCTTTTTTACTCTCGCAAACATATTAAGCCTCAACGTTTGTCCTCTTCTCCTTTGCAAGGACATAAAACCTCAATTTGTGTCCTCTAAACGTATTGGCAGAGCTTAATTGCAATCCAGCAGGTCTTTTAAAAATTAAAACAAAACTACATATGGGAATCACCTCGTAAGGCGCTCTCTTAAGCCCCTTAGTCTTCTTACGAAGCAAGCTGTGTGCGGTAAGTTGAAACTTGATTGGCAGCCCTCGTCAGTTTTAGCCCTAGCTAATGTAGGCTAGTATGCTTCGCGCAGGCTCGAACATTACTTAAAATCTTTAGATACATAGATAGAGAACACTTTATTGCACAGCCAGAAAAAAGAATACAACCATTATTTCTTAATCAAGTAATGTTATAGAATTTATTTATTTGTGGTATCGGGGCGATTCGTTAGTGTACCGTTGTTTGGTTCTTTACACAAGGTTATTTCTTCTACCAGTACCTGAAACAGGCGTGCGTGCATACGACGACCAATGAACGTTTATGAAACGACTGCATTCACTGTGATCTATAATGGCCATCACGGAAAAGGAACAAGAAGTGACACCAGGACTGCGTAGCAAGAAACCCACTTATCTCTACTCACTAGCCTGACGAAGTCGACGACGAATTAAATAACAATCATGAAAGTTTTGAAAAGTACCTATATTAAACATCATACAATATAGCTACTTAATGGTTATTCTTCTCAACCAAATAAAATAGAGTATCTGTTCGCGCGAGAATCGATCGCGCGACGTAATTATGAATCTGTGGTCATTCATTCATTACTCGGAGTCGTTCCGGTGCCGTCGCTCGTGCCGCTCGCTCGCTACTAATATATCCAGCCATCTGCATACACATTCGCACTGTGACATACGCGCGTGATAAGTGCTCGAATTCTCGTGAAGTGATAGACATTTTGGTGACCAAGAAACTTTATCAGCTCAAAGAACAATATATTGACAATATTAGACTATAAGTGAACAGTGCAGGAGTGTTCTCCGTGCGCTGGACGCATCAACTCATCCATCACCGCTCATCATCTGCCCAACAGCTAAAGCGAGCCATCATCCACCATCACCAAGTAAGTCCATTCACTTCACCTCCCATTCCGCTCTCTCAACCAACCCATCGTGAGGTAGACCTAGCCGACACTGGCTAACTACCAGTATCATCCCGAAAAAATAAACAATTTACCTCAATCTACCGCTCGTTTATCTTTGTGAAATTTCTATTACTCTCAGTAAGATATTATTAATTAATCTGATGTAATAATAAACGAAGCTTCGTTGTAATTAAAACGAATCTATCGACGAGTTCAGCCATATTTGATAAGTTTTAATTGCAGATGATAGATTTCGCTTTTTATTTTATCTACTAGGCGATAAAAATTATTTTACCTAGTTATGCTGGCGACTTTGCTTGCGGGGAATTAAATTTATTATATTAGGTATATCGAAAGCATGGATGTTTTTTTAAAACACGATTTATCTAAAACACAGATAAAGGAAGAGGCAAACAGAGGCAGTTTGAATAATCTGAGGGAACCTCTTTTCCTTTTTTGCGCCCTCTCATATATGGTATGGTTAGGACTGTTGAGAGCTTTGAATAAATAAATACATAAAATAAAAATTACTCTATTCAAAAGTCCAAGCAAAATTTACTGTGGATTATTTTCTGTATTATAGTACATAGGTACGATGTTATTTATAAAAACACGATTCCTCTAAAACACTTCTCTAATTCAAATAGTCTGTTGTAAATTGCCCATAGACAATTTAAATTGTATTTTTTGTTTTTTTTTAAGGAATCGTGACTGTTAAATCCCTTTTTCAATGCATTAAATAGGTTTTTAAAATCTTGACTGTACTTAAGTCTATGTCTAACAACGAACTTTTATTCAAACCTCTTCTAGCAGCTTGTCATAAATCAGCATAATAATGACGAAATGTCTGCGATTCTAGAGATCCTAATACCCTCCTTAATTTTGACAGCAAGTGCTTACCCACAGTACGTGGTTTGCTCGAGACCGTTTCAGCTGCGTTGAGATACAAAATTTAAACTGGGGTTGGGTTGCTATGCAAAACATGGCATAATGGAATGGTAAACGGTTGTGCCAGTAGCGGAAAAGACTCTGTCAAAGAAACGTTTGGGTCCCAAAAAAGGGTTTGACATCCGCCATCATCCGCATTCACGGTCTTTGACCCAATTAATAATATTCTTGCTAATCATTTCACCCGACCGTGGCGGAGCTCAAAATAAGTGTTTGTGTTCGGCTGGTTTTTGTGTATGTGAGTATGTCCAATTCTTCGTTCCCTTAGAACTCCTTAACCAATCATAACATATTAACAAATAAGTTATTATAATATTTGGTCCTTATAGCGTAGGTGCGTGTGAACTAGGCGAACCGAGTGATTGGAATCAATCACTTGGTTAAGCGACAACAGGCGCGGTCAGGTACAGGATGGGTGAGCGTGCCGTGACTACCGCTAGTGGCATTTTTCCGCGCGCTTACGTTCTTCGCAAGGCACGTTAAGCCGCTGGTGCCGGCTGTCATATAATGGCAGTCGTTAAGCCATGTCAGAGGCCTTATAGGCGGCTTGATAACTTCTGACATAAGGCCCGCCACTGTCTTACAATCCTCCACCAACCCGGTCTTGGCCCCCGTGGTGGAGTATGGCCTAAACTTCCTGCGATGCAGGTAGAGACCCATGCCCCAGCAGTGGGGACATAAAAGGGTTGATAACGATAGCGTAGGTGACTTACCTCTTCAGAGCACGCCACATATTTTCGTTCTAAGCCATCCTCATCGGATGGATGAGTTCATGTTCATGCCCAACGCAAACGAAGTTCTGGGCGAAACACAGGTTTTTAATAAATGTAATGTGTGTCAACTAGCTTATTGTGAAAAATTCATCATTTAAGCTCTTGAAGATTAACGAATGTTGAAATTGAATGTTTCGTGAAAGGTGAGGTATTATCCAGGTCGCATCGTCTTACAAAATGTTATTCCCTGTCCATTAGACAAGATGACATTACCAAATGTAATGTCTCTACTCAGAGGCCTCATGCTGAAGCGACGCCATTGTCTGGAATCTTTTGTCATTAATCTTTCTTCATTCGACCTTTACCATCCGAAAAGTTTTTTCGAGCAATTTAGCAGACTTTGTGCGAAATTGAAATAATGTTGTGCTTCCGGCTCAATAACAATGTAAGTCGTCTAAGGAGTTGTGAGTACACTGGTATACTTCCGAAAATAACTATTTGGTGGAAGTACTCGTAAGGTAGCAAAATTTCAAACCACTGTAACAATTAAAAGACGGAGTCTAATAAAAGGGAATTTCCCTTGAGAGCCAATCCCAGTTTATACTGAATTTACTTTTCTCCCTAAAATGATTTTGTTCCAGTGAAACGAATGACGGATGGAATTGCTCCAAGACTTGATTATTACGACGCGCTGAATTATCTCACTCAATCTAATTTGGAGATAAGTCGGGCTTCCACTTTCACGATCAATCAAGAAGATGTTACCTAACGATGGTAAGTAACCATCATTTCTCTCATATGTACTCCAACTATCTGCGTACCTAGATTAAAACTTCACGTATGAAGCGTTTTATGAGTATTCGAGTTAACTCGTAAAATTATGTGTGTAAGCATGTATCTACACCTATTTTTAGAAAACGTTTCTTCTTTTTCTTATTCTTCTTTAGGCCATATTAGTCCACTGCTGGACATCGCCCTCCCCTAATGAGCGCCATAGCGCAAGGTCGTGCCATCATTGGAAAACGTTTGGATTGAAGAAAATAACGGAAACCAATATGTTTTGCATTATTTTTGATGATACCAACCCTTTGTATATCCCCACTGCTGGGGTTTGGATCTCTTCCTGCTTTCCGGGAAGGTTAGGCCATACTTCACCTTGAGGGTCGAATCGAGTCCGGTAGGAGGAGCAATGTAAGACAGTGGCGGGCCTTAGTCTTAGAAATTATCTGTGTTGTCTGTGTTCTTCTATGATAAAAAAGCAATCACTTCCACGGATATCATTAGACATCCGTGACCGCTTCAATCTAAGTTTAACGCAAGTTTTCCATTGTATTCTTTGGAGACTGCCTGTAATTAAAGACATTTTTGTAATGTAGCGCAGAAACTGGGACTTAGGTTGGGTTAGAAATTAAACATAGGTGTCCTATCTATATATAATTTTCTTCTATAATCATATTCGACGGCACTTCTCAAGTCTAACAGTGTTATTTATAAAAACACGATCCCTAAAAACACTCCTCAGAGTCAGTTTAAATACACATAATTTAAAATGCCTTTAAGTTTAAAGAGTATTTTAGATGAACCTTGTTTTTAGTATAGTTTTTAGTATAAGACTAGAAAGTAGAACTTTTACATGCTGTTTTTGGTCTACTAACCAATCGCATTCTAATTGTACGAGACTACGAGTATACCCCGTACAACTTAACTTGTTACCAAGTGTCAAAAAACACATATCACGTTAAGTTAAGGCTAAAAAAGCCGTGAATAATCCTAATACAGGGTTTTTTTAAAGCGCTCGTGGCCTAGGCGAACCGAGTGATTGGAATCAATCACTTGAGTTAAGCAACAACAGGCGCGGTCAGGTGCAGGATGGGTGACCGTCTCGTGACTGCCGCTAATGGCATTTTTCCGAGCGCTTCTGTGCTTCGCAAGGCACGTCAAGCCGTTGGTGCCGGCTGTCATGTAATGGCAGTCGTTAAGCCATGTCAAAGGTCTTATGGGCGGCTTGATAACTTCTGACAGTAAGGCCCGCCACTGTCTTACAATCCTTCACCAACCCGGACTTGGCCCCCGTGGTGGAGTATGGCCTAACCTTCCTGCGATGCAGGAAGAGACCCGTACCCCAGCAGTAGGGACATACAAGGGTTGATAATGAGGGTTTTTTCGGGCTTCAAAAACAAGACTTTTTTGAAGACGATTGTTTTGTTTTTATCGCCTATTGCTGAAACTCTATAAAGCTTTTTACTGAAAAACTTTTACTTTAGGCTTACCTACTTCTTGTTTTATTTTCAATTTTTCATTCCATGTGTCAGGGTTTTTCCCCTTAATAGTGGCGATATCCGATAGATACTGCTTATTTAAGCCTCTTTTACGCATAGCTACTGAGTAGTTAGAACATTCTTCTGTGTTCTGACTTCTGAGCCTATAAGCGCGAATTGCATGGGGTGCATGAAAGGAGCCTCCCCGAATGACATACTCACTGATCCCGTACGTCTGGTGCACCCTGAGAAACAAGCGAGCTCCTAACGGTCCTTGGCAAATCCTTTCACTACGATGGATTAACATTGACAGATCGACACGCTAGGAAGTAAAAGTGCGAATTTCTAAAATAACGTTAGCCTATAAAGGCCAACGTTATTTTAGAAATTAAGCATAGGCTTAAACAATATCAATCTGACAAAATATAATAATAAGAATAAGTCCAAAATCCCTGTAGGTGACAAGCCTTCTCTCAGAGAGAGAGAGAGAGTATGGGCTTACTTACCACGCGTGGTCAGTTTGGATTGGCAATTTCAAACGCAGACATATTTCAACATCTCAGACACACAGGTTTCTGCACGATGTTTTCTAATATAAGTGGTATTGCTACTATAACTTCACAAATGTACATAACTTAGAAAACAAAGTCATTGGTACATGCGCGCACTGGGACTCTCGCTTCCGAGTTCATTGTTCTACCCACTAGCCTACCGTTAACATAAGATAAGATAAGACAAGACAAGACAAGACAAGACAGGACAGGACAGGACAGGACAGGACAGGACAGGACAGGACAGGACAGGACAGGACAGGACAGGACAGGACAGGACAGGACAGGACAGGACAGGACAGGACAGGACAGGACAGGACAGGACAGGACAGGACAGGACAGGACAGGACAGGACAGGACAGGACAGGACAGGGCAGGGCAGGGCAGGGCAGGGCAGGGCAGGGCAGGGCAGGGCAGGGCAGGGCAGGGCAGGGCAGGGCAGGGCAGGGCAGGGCAGGGCAGGGCAGGGCAGGGCAGGGCAGGGCAGGGCAGGGCAGGGCAGGGCAGGACAGGACAGGACAGGACAGGACAGGACAGGACAGGACAGGAAAGGACAGGACAGGACAGGACAGGACAGGACAGGACAGGACAGGACAGGACAGGACAGGACAGGACAGGACAGGACAGGACAGGACAGGACAGGACAGGACAGGACAGGACAGGACAGGACAGGACAGGACAGGACAGGACAGGACAGGACAGGACAGGACAGGACAGGACAGGACAGGACAGGACAGGACAGGACAGGACAGGACAGGACAGGACAGGACAGGACAGGACAGGACAGGACAGGACAGGATAGGATAAGATAAGATTATTCTTTATTGTACACCAGGAAAAAACAAACAAAACATAATTACAAAGATACAGTACAATTGGCGGCCTTATTGCTCGTGCTACCGTTGCTATATTCTATGCTATAAAAATGAATCGCTGAATGTGTTGGTAAGCGCAAATCTCGTGAGCAGCTGAACCGATTTCGCTAAATAATTTTATTTAAATAATTTTAAATATTATTAGGCGGTACGAAGCTGGGTCAGCTAGTGAATAATAAAGTCTATAAAAAACTCTATGAAAAATAAAATGGATTGAAAGGGAAAAGTTTATATTTTATCCTGGATAGGTCACCAACAATTGACTAACCACTACTCACCAACTCTGCCGTAACCCTATTTACAACTTTACTGAACTCTATCTACGTGTAAGGTAAACTGAGTTCACTTCCAACTACCAATGTAATAGTTGTTTATAATTGTGATGTAAACTCATTAACAAGCAAGCGATATTTAACAGTTGTTTTATGTACGCAGAGGCGGGACGGGCATTAAGGCTCCCTCGTAAAGATAATTATTTTGATAATAACCAGGCGCTCCAGTAATGTCAGGGAAACTCCGTAGAGTTGAATTATTTTTTATGACTCCTACAAGTGGATTTGTGTGGAAAAATATCGTTAATCTGCCTTTATGATAGTATAACTTTTTGCGATAAGAGCCCGTAAATTCAGAAGATATGTTTCATAATTGACAGTATAGTTTCATAAAACAATAACTCAGTACCTATTCTAAATAAACCAACACATATTTTGGACGACAACACTTGCAAATCATAGAACTGCAATTCAGGGTTTACTGTAAAAACACGATGTATTTTACCTTACAATAAATAGCCTATTAACCCACAGATTAACAAGTAGAAAGACTAATTGTATTAATCCGTAACGCAATGTCATAAAACAAAATGTAACCTATAAACGTCCTACTGCAGGGCACAGGCCTTCTCTCAGAGAGAGACGTACGGGTTTAATTACCACTCATGCCCGATGCGGATTGGCAATTTCAAGCGCTGCGGTGTTTGAACCACCTCAGAGTGCTTAATGCGAGTTTTTTAACTACTCGATCGCGTTAACGTAAACTCATATTTCTATGGCATCGAGGAAGCGCCACCTAGCGACAAGTATGGAAATTAAAATTGCTGAGTGCGAGTTGTAATGGTTTACGTTGAGAAGTGAACACGTTTACCAGCCAAAACACGAATAAACGCGAGTGCGAGTTGTACTTTGACAGCGTTTTGCCAGTTTGAACAGTTAACTTACTCATACTCACTACTCAATGCTGGATTGATTAACGCGGTAGTAAAGTTATTCGATTGGATCTGTCAAACTCGCACTAAGCACTTAGACGCTCAAACACCTCACGATGTTTTCTTTCTTCATAACAAACTATGATTGTAGTTAAAACTGTTTTTACACGGATTTATGCTCGTTTATTACATTTTTACAATGTCATCCGGGACCACGGCACCTGAAAAAGTGCCGAAACGTTAGAAAATTTTAAAAATGTAATAAACGAGCCTAAATCCGTGTAAAAACAGTTTTAATTATGTCTACTGCTCGTGTTAACCTTAAAAAATACTATGATTGTAGTTTTATGAAATGCGCTTCATGAGTTCACTTTGCCCTGGTTTATCTGCTAGGTCTTTTTTGGGACTTTCAATAAGAACTTCTATGCGATTTGAATTAATCAAAGCTCAGGTCGTTATCTGCATGGGATCTCGGTCCCAGGCACTCCCAACCGTATAACGTAATGCGGCATAGCAACACGCTGAAAACTTATTATGCATGTACACAGGGAGCTGTGTGTTACGGAACTAGAACCCTCACACCGCTTTACAGAGGAAATTGAGTTGCCGCCAGTTAAGTGCAGCGGAGGCACTCCTTGCTCGAGGAAATTATGTGCCTGCCTACTCATCTGTAAATTTGTAATTTAGTGCCAGAACCGCTTTGCTAGTAAGTATATGTAAATTCAAGGGGATTGCCAAGTTGTGTGCTGACTGGAACGTGGTGCCAGATTCAGGAAGTGCCATTTGCTCTTAACCTCAGGAAACTTGACCACAAATAACAATAGAAATGTATTGTTATTCTTAAGGTCAGGGTTGAGGACGTAAAAGGGCTCCGTAACGTTCACTAGCGCCATCAATGGAAAAGAAACATATACGGCCTTAACCGCTTGTAGCCCCGGCTGCCGGAGATCTTAACACAGGGCGCATTCAGTGCATGGATGGGAAATCCGTCTATGACTAACGCTAGTGGCATTTTTTCCGAGCGCTTCCGGGCTTTGCAAGGCGCGTTAAACTGTTGGTGCCGTTAAGCCATGTCAGATGCCTTAAAGGCGGCTTGATAACTTCTGACAGTAAGGCCCCTCCCTGTCTTACAATCCTCCATCAACCCGGACTTGGCTTTCGTGGTGGAGTACGGCCTACCCTTCCTGCAATGCAGGAAGAGACCCGTGCCCCACCAGTGGGGACATACAAGGGTCTATATCGACAGCCTTAACCAAGACGTGAAAATTTGTTTAAAATAGTTACGATGCTATGTTCTGATATTGTTTTTGTCTGTGTGTATGCTTTGTATTAAAACCTGTGTTTTGTTTCCGCTTTCTTTTTGTCTCTTGTTAAGCTGTCCTTTTAGTATTGCGTCGTTGAACAAATGTTTTATCTATCTATTAATCTAATAACTACCTACTATTTTAAATTAACTTTGTGTTTTTACGATAATTAAACCATTTCTCCATTTACAATTACATTAAAATTACAGAAACAGTTTATTTAATCTGTAATTATTTTTCCTTGTAATATCTCCGGCCTGGGTAGTACGACAACGCGGGTCGCGACTTTATTAAACGTCAAAAGTCGCGACTTCCTAGTACACTAATTGTCAAATTCTGACATTTTATCGCCACAATACCTATGCAGGATAGACTATTTTTATCGGAATGTTTTAAGTTATCCGGTTTTTACAAAAATGATACCGATATTCTTTTAGCAAAAAGTGTTTTACGAATATCTCAATCACATAAATTTTATTGTTATCTTTAGGATGAATGGTAGCCTGGGATATTTTTTTAGATGGTGTAGACCTGCCTAGAACCTGCACCTGATAGTTTAGTCGGCCTAGCCCACAGCGAAGACTAGTCAATACGTGCGGAGCCAACCAAGCCCCGGGCTTGAATCTTATAAAAAGACTAAATTTTAGTTATATGAAATGAAAAGGTTTTATTCAAAGTAGCGCAGAATCTGCCACTTAATTAACATTACAAGTCAAACTAGTTGTCCATTTCAAAATCTAGATCATAGTAGAGAAAAAATGGACAAAATTAACACAGATAACAGACTATAAATTTGCCAATCAGCGTAAGGGACTCGAATTTTAGAATATTTCATAGGTGACGCTAGTGAATCTTATAGAGCCTAACGCCTTTGTACATGTTATTACTTATGTAATGTCCTTTTTAATGTTTCGTGTGCAATAAAGTATAAATTAAATTATAAATAAAGATAATATTGAAATTGGCACCCGTTGTTCCGTGTCAGGCCAGAATCACTAACAAACTTTTTATGATATCTGTGGATTGTCGCAACCCGTCCCGTTGGAATCCGCTGCAGGGTCGTTGGTTGGCGGTTAGCCAAAATGCTCAGCTGCAAAGTCGTTTAAATCTATATATTTCATGTAAATACATAGGTCATATAAGCCCTTACCTGTTGAATTATGGACGAGAGGAGATACTTTATTCCATGTTTTTCCTGCAGGTTATAACTTAATACAACTTTACCGAAATAAAATCAACGATCAGTTGTATTTATACGAAGTCGGCTCCCCAGTGCGAATCCAGATGGGTGTCCTCGATTTTAAGGTACTCGATAACGGGTGGTTGAACAAACAAAACTGAATTACCATAATAAAAGCGGAGCGGATAAACACCTCTCCAAAAGCATTGTTAAAAACAAAAAAGGTTCTCTAAAAATGTTCGGCTCTGGAGGTTAGGGATGTAATAATCCTCATTGAATATGGTTTACGATAATACGTAACGATATTATTGAAGCCATTCAACCCAGTCTTTCCCGTTCTGTTTTTATACCCGATTGTTTTCGCAACTACTGTGTACCTCTACAGAGTGTTAAGAATACTTTACTTACAAAATATTGCTGGAACGTTCGTTCGTTCGTTATCAATCCTTGTATGTCCCCACTGCTGGGGCACGGGTCTCTTTCTGCATCGCAGGAAGGTTAGGCCATACTCCACCACGGGGGCCAAAACCGGGTTGGTGGAGGATTGTAAGACAGTGGCGGGCCTTACTGTCAGAAGTTATCAAGCCGCCCATAAGGCCTCTGACATGGTTTAACTACTGCCATTATATGACAGCCGGCACCAACGGCTTAACGTGCCTTGCAAAGTACGGAAGCGATATCGGTAGTCACGGGAAGGTCACCCATCCTGTACCTGACCGCATCTGCTGTTGCTTAATACAAGTGATTTATTCCAATCACTCGGTTCGCCTTGGCTACGAGCGCTGCTGGAACATCAATAGAAAAATAAATATATAAAATTTGTTAGGTCGTCATCGACGTGTAACTTTCAGTGTTATTATGGCACGCAGTGTACGTAAGTATAAATCACCCGCCAGGGATTTGAGATCCCGATGATAAATTCATTGTGAATTGAATTCGTTTCCGTATACAATACCATATTGCTAAAAGAAAATGCGATGAAAAGTGTGATTTTAACCTACGAAGCCATTAATTCACCAAGAACGGTTCCTTTAGAAAAAATGGTTTCGGAAAAGACTGTATTGCCACCCGGTATACCGAATTGATTATGCACTCAGATAACAAATTCGATGAATACAGAAATAACATGGACCGAGTTCGATGTTTTCCTAACACAAAAGCAAGGAGAAATTCCCCTCGATACGGACGCACGCGTTATAATAGTCCAGCAATCTAGATGTGCTCAGAGTAATAAAGTTACTAGCTGACCATGCAAACGTTGTTTTTTCATATTAAGTAGCCAACGACCTATACCCAGACCTATCTACTAAATTAACATTAACATTTACATACAGGCACATACATTGCTTCTGGCCCAACACTAGGATACCCTGTGTCGTGTCGTGGGAACCAGAAACAACGACATCACAAACATGTAAGCATCCAAGACCTGGGGGTTATATTTTTGGCCCCAGCCGGGGATCGAACCCGGGACCTCTTGCATGGTAGGCAGATGCGCTACCGCTGCGCCACAGAGGTCGTCAAGTGTACACAAGAATGTCAAAAATCCGTTTTGAAGGAATTCGATAGAAAAACCGATAGTCTTTGCATGGAAAATGACAAAAAATCTTTTGCCAAGCATTTTGCAATGTATCGAATAAATCAAAACGCCCGTTGCTTAGGGCGCCACCACAGTCGCGTTAAATAAAACAAAGAATTATTTCTATTCTAAGTGCCAGCTCTGTTAATCATTTACTTCACTTTAGAAAGTAAATTATTTAATTGATTACAGAATAAAAAGGAAAAAAGATAATAACTTAATAATAGAAAAACGAAAATAAGCCTAAAACCTGTTTTCTAATTTAAATAAAATATTTGAGCCAGATCGCTGTCGGGCGGTAGAGTACCAAGAAGCCTCTTTGCAATCAACCCCTGTTGATTGTATAGGAGCAAATGGGAAAGATTATGTAGGAATCGTAAATATCGTTCATCCTGAAACGGAACGAGCTTACAACGACCAGGAGGATGTAAAGATCATTATAATTGTTATTATTAATCATCATCAACCCATTACGTCCCCACCGAGGGGCACGGGTCTCTCAAGGGCACGGAAGGTATAGGCCATACTCCACCACGTGAGCCAAGTTCGGATTGGTAGAGGCTTGCAAGACTAGGGGCTGGTCTTATTGTCAGAAGTTTTCAAGCCGCCCTAAGGCCTCTGACTTACCTTAACGAATGCCATCTATCGACGGCAGCCGGTACCAAGTGCTTAACGAGCCTTGCGAAGCATGGAACCGCTCGGAAAAATGCCATTAGCGCTAGTCATTGACGGTCACCCATCCATGCACTGAGCGCACATTGTTATTATTATTATTCATTAACTCACACGCAGCTTTAACGAGATGCGTGTATGTCACCTTTGTGCGCTTGTGATATGTTCATGAAGTCTGTTTTTAAATTGTTCATTGAGGGAGCACTAATTTCTGTGTCTGGTAGTTTATTCTACGTATTCAGTACACGGTGTAATTTAGTCACATTGTAATTTAATATGACTTCTGTATTTTTCATTTAACCATAGCACTGGGTGGTCCTAATTTGTTTACTTCTGTAAACCATTGTGTGTTTATATTTGCAAATTTATATTTGCAGTGTAATTTCACTGCGAGTGGCCTATTAGAGACTTGTTCGTATTAATTTTGTAAAGCAAATTAGCAAGTTACGGTACATTATTATTATAATATAATAGTTGTTCAAGATTTTGTGTCTATTGTAAATGTAGTGAACAAATATCTGGTAGCTCCTTCCAGTCAATATAAATAGCATGGATGCAAGCAAATCTGCTTCAACAAATCGACCTTTAGTTAGTCGATTTTTCTTTACAGCTCCGCTAAAATGTTCATCGGTAGGCATAAAGTAAAATAGTCTAGCGAACTAAGCGTTATTTATAATCTGGGGCCCGATGCAGTTAGTTGGGAACTCCCGGGGGAAGTTTCCGGGGTAACAACTTGGTCAGTAAACTCTTTACTTACTGTTTACTTAAAAAATAAAATAACAACGGGCTCCATTAAACTCTCCCAAACTAAAGCGGGCGAGAAACTGCTAACGAGGCGTTTAAATGACGGAATCTTTCGCGAAACTTACGCAATATTTTTGCTGCACTGTAGACAAAATGTTTGAGCGACCTACATCATCTTAGCACTAATGGGTTTTATAAGTTGACATAAAAAAATCATTGCACAGATTTTTCTTGTGACTGAAGGCTGACGCGAAACTGCGAGCGCAGATATAATTTAAACGTTTTTAATGAGGGATCGCTTTGATCTTGGGTTGTGATGTTGCAATTTGGGACACCACTTGTTCTAGTATGATTATAAGTGATGTAGCATATGTATTTTACATTAGGTTTTAGTTGCGGCCATGTTCAGAAAACCACAATAAAGATAATCTGTGGTTTAATTTTTATTCCTTAACTTTACTACTTTACTTAGAATATTCTTATCTTATCTTATTTTACTTTCCTATACCTACAATTTGTTACGCAGGTAAAGTTCGTCTTGAATGTCCATTTAGCAACAATGTCGCTATAGTATTAGTGATTTTGTAACAGCTATTGTATCTATTTGAAACAAAGAATATTATATAGTTGCAGTACACCAAAAAAGCACCAACACCGTTGCTTTGAAGCTTCGTTGCTTTTGGTCAGTGTTGAGCGTTGGTACGTTAGTTTTTGGACATACGCTCTAACAATTGCATCAGAAGGGGCAGCTTATGTAGCTGGTTCTACGCCTCGTGAGTAAACAACATATCATACAAGAATAGAGGTGCTAACATTATATCTTGATACACCCACGCTTCGATCCTGCATGCATGTCTCATCAATATCTGATTGTTGAATCAGAAGTTGATGAGCTGTACTTGGTTCGCAAATCTCAGGTGAATTTGTTAGTTAAAGGCCGGTTTCTGAGTTCCATTCTATCCCGTTATTCTTTTTCAAGAGATAAACTGATACTTAAGTATACAAAAACTCAGTTTTTGATTTTAAAAAATTAGCAGTGTAAATGTAGATCAACACATTGTTATGTATACTCCACTTTACATCCGTGGTATACTCGTAGCTTACCTTTGCCATATAGCTACGTATAGTCTGTTAGCTTTTAGAAGCAGCTTTTAGCTTTTATACCTCGGCTACTATCGGATAGAATCGGATATATTCGTGTAATAGAAATATCGGAACTAATTAACTATCGGAACAAATATGACACTTCATTTCGAAATCAGAAAATTGGCAAAAACCGAAGCCTACTTTAGAGCCCGAGGTATATTCTAAAAGCTAATAGACTATAATAAGCTCGATAGCAATGCTTGCTTAGTTACCACATCACAGGGGATACCCTGTGATGTGGTAACTAAGCTTGTGACTGTGTGGAAGCTATAGCAAATCACAAAGGATCCAATTAGTAAAATTCATTTAGTGCAATGCTTTGTTGATTCAGTTAAATTTTATTAACCTATAGCGGCACATGCACAACCTCTATTATACGGTAGACTAATTCAAATTCCAATCAAAGCCCAATGTGCCCCGCTTGTTTATTTATGGTACCCAGTCGGTAGTTCACATTTAGTGGCAGACAGCTGTTGACTTTGTCGAACAACGCAGTCATAGAATAATATCTGCCTCGCGAACATGTGCGAGGAAATTACTCGTATTCGATGAAAACTCTTGTTGAATTCGACTATACTGTGTGGTGTCGGCCTAGAGAATAGCACCAACCCAATTCTTCCCGCGGGTGTCGTAAAAGGCGACTAAGGGACACAAACCGGGGGGTGGGCAGCAGCGCCCCCTGCAGTACAATTCCACCGAACTGCGATCCCCAACCCGCATGCCCAGCGTGGGGATTATGGGCATTACCCCCTATGATAGCACAACGTGGTGCTCATTAGGGGAGGGTTATGTCCAGCAGTGGACTAGAATAGCCTGACGACGGCGACGAATTCTACTATATGGGAACCTAGGAGACATTCTCACTTTCATTATTGAAATTGAAAAAACATTTATCATTGTCACATTACAAAAAAAAACTTAATAGCAATTTATTATACAAACTTAGGATATCGATAAAAAAAAAATTTGCTCAGCATAAATGTTGTGTTGAACACAACGCTGATTTTCAGCAAATCCCTGTTGTAGCAAATAAGTCGTATACGACTCTAAGTCTTATGTCTTGAATTCTACATAAGAAGTCGAGCGACAGCCAAAGTCTGTATTCTGAACGCCATGCTACATTGAATACAATTGAAAAAAAATATTTAAAAAAATAAAAGAACCCGACTGCAGTGATAAATAAACTGAAAGGGAAAAAACAAGATTATTTTATGTTAAAATGCTAACCTCGAATCAGAAGAGATCAAGAGAGGAGATGCGTGCCGCGCTCGGAGAGTGAACAGTGCAAACGTATCGCTTGTGTTCTTAAAGTCTTTAAAATTACTAAACTACGGTTTATACAAGTAAAATTTACAGTACAATAAAGCTACGTGCATGATCTATGCGTTGAGTGCTACCAAAATAGTGAAAAGTGCCTAATTTTCCGAAAAAGCTAACATCTTTTACTGTGGAGTCTGTTATTATTCCTCGCTTCGGTCATTGACCGCAGAGCCCGTTGGCCTTGGCCGTGAGTGCCAGCCCGCTTGAGTGCAGACTGGGAGTGTGTGAGTGTACGTTCGTACGATACCTGCTATCGCGTCGCTGACCGGTTGCTCCACGCACACGGACGCGCCGCCATCACTACGCAGCCGCAATCACCACCGCCGCATGCGCCTCGCTTGCTTATCAAACTTGCCTCCAATACCGCTTCGAATTAAAGTACCTAATTACCTAATATGATCTGCCAGGCATGTCGAGACGAAATTCTGCTTGGGGAGCAGCTTGCGTGCGTGGGGTGCAAGAGCTACTTTCACTTTAGATGCTTTAATATAACTACGGCGTATTTCCTCGAGAATATTTCCTGCTGCGCCTTCAGCCGGGGCTTTCGATGCCATGTATGCGAAACTTGAGTCGTTGTTAAATGTAAAACTGGGTGACATCGCAAGGGAGCTCCAAACATCCGTAACTCAATTAAAGACGGAGTTCACCAAAACGACAGACTTTTTATGCGATCAAATAAAAGATTTATCTAAAATGGTACAGTGTGTATGTGAGAGGGTGTCACGTTTAGAGGATGAGAACGAGCGACTTAAATCGGAGCTTGCCGCTGTCGTTCGCACCCAGGAAAAGTCCGAGGGGCCGGTCCTTCAGGAGGTAATTGAACAACTGCGCTCGGACTTGAACGACCGGGAACAGGCTACACTTCTCAACGACGTGGAGATCACGGGAATCCCTGAGTATGAGTCTGAGTCATGCGGTCACATCATCTCCACTCTGGCTGTCAAACTGGGCGTTTCACTTGACCCGCGTGACGTTGTGAGTGTCTCTCGCGCCGGCCCACGCCGCTCCACGCCGCTCCCTGGCGAGTCAGCCCCGCGCCCGCGACCCATCGTGGTAAGCCTGACGCGCCGTGCGCTGAGAGACGACCTGATGAGGAGCGCAAGGGTTCGTCGGGGCTCAATCTCTACGGCTGATCTCGGCCTGCCACCCCACGATGTCCGCCGGGTATACGTCAACGAGAGGCTGACTAAGACAAACAGAAAACTGTTCAGCCAGGCTCGTGAGGCTGGCCGCAGCAATCGATGGAAATTCGTCTGGTCCAAAGAAGGGCGTGTCCACATTAGACGTGACGAGTCCTCTCCGGTCTACCGTGTTCGGTCTGAAAATGATTTAAAACGTGTTTTTGAGTCTTTGTCGATTGGTTCTATTATTTCTCAGGCTTTGTAAAGATATGAAAAACATATTATGCAACGAAATGTCATTAACCTTGCTTTATATCGACTTCTATTGTATTCCATCACTCTGTGTTTTTTTGTGGTTTGTTTGCTTGCCAATTTTTGGGAAGTTTCTTTCAAATTACTTATTTATCCATTTGTTATTTCAACAATCGTGGCTGTTGGCATTTGCAGAGGGGCACAATTTGTTGCGGCATATATGCAATGGAGCTATTCATAATCTTAATATACCTTGTGTGACAAAGTTAAATATAATATTTATCCTAAGTAGGGTCTATTCATATTCAATTTTTATTTTTCAAAAACACATCTCAACTGTATTCTATCGCACTAACCTTTATTATGTGGCTCAATACTTTGTTTCGACTTATTTGTTCGTGTTTATTCGGTCCATGGCGTGCACAGTAGGAAAATATATAAATTTATGATGTTGAAGAACAAACCTTTGAAATTGGGTCTTTTTAATGCGGGTTCCCTGAGCACTAAACATGACGAGCTTGAGGTGGCTGTCGTTCGGGAGTCGCCCGACATCTTAGCAATAAATGAAACATGGCTGCGGGCTGGCGGGGAGGCGCGGGCGCCCTCTTTGCCAGGTTACAGGTTGCGTCACGTGCCCCGACCGCGTGAAGTTCGTTCGCGTGGCGGCGGCGTAGGATTCTACTTGAAAGCAGGAATTTCTGCGCGAGCATGCTCTCACCCGCCTGCGCCCGTGGTCGTCGAGCAAATGTGGCTTCGAGTCAACATTAACACGTGTAAACTCATAATAGGTACTGCGTACCGCCCGCCTTGGGTTAATATTGATGTTTTCTTAGACGCGTTGACGGATTCTATCTCGTCCTTTACTTGCTACGACCACCTCGTACTTATGGGTGATTTTAACATAAATTTACTATGTGCTCAGGACCTTCAGTCTAGTAAACTGCGCTTATTTCTTGAGTCGTTAAGTCTTAACAACTGTGTCACTGAACCCACACATTACACCTCACACTGTCATTCTCTAATTGACTTGATCTGTACTGACGCCCCTATCACCAGTGTGTCTGTAATTAAAATAGCTGAGCTCGGTGGGCATGCTATGATAACAGCCAGCTTGAAGATTAAAAAACCGGTCACTCGACCAAAAAAAGTAACTTTCAGACCTTTGAAAAATATAATTAAATCTGCTTTCGACCTTGAGTTATCAAAAATACCTTGGCATTTGATACCTTTGGATAAAGACTGTGATATAAATACCTCTGTATCAACATTCAATCTATTTATCACCTCGTTGTTTAATCGTCATGCTCCAGTAAAAACGATCACCATTAGGGCGCAAACAAAACCGTGGCTAACGCCCAATGTTCGGCACATGATGTACCTCCGGGATAAAGCGCATTGCAAATATCTTCAGTCCAAGTCTGAACAACTTAAGTCCGTATACAAAGATTTAAAACACATGGTCAATATTAGTATGCATTTTGAAAAAAAGGCTTACTACGAGCACCACATAAATTGTAATTTAAACAATGGCAAGGTCCTGTGGAAAAATCTTAAAAAATTTGTCCTACCTGACCAAAAATATTGTCCTCTACCTGACCATCTGCAATGTCCCGACCTCATTAATGATAATTTTTTAAATATTCCACATAATAATGAATTTGATATATCTTCTATGACATTTTTCTTATCTAATAGACATCATAATAATGCCTTATTTAATTTAAATACTACCGATGAATCAGCGATATTAAAAATAATCTTGGAAATAAAATCTAATGCTCAAGGTGCTGACTGCATTAACAGGGATATGGTCCTGTTAAGTCTCCCC